>CM051494.1:25608303-25635523 GCA_028031935.1 Paedocypris micromegethes
TTTTTAAATCCTTCTTTTGTTCAACCTTATAACATGTCTCTCAATTTTTTGGTAGGGTGAACCAGGAGAGCCTGGAATCAAAGGTGTAGTGGGATCCCAAGGAATCCGTGGAGAGCCTGTGAGTCAAAGAGGAGCATCCATGCTTTGTACTTTTCATACCGTTTTCTATAAACGCCACTTTATAGAGTTAAAAACAACATCAACCCATTCTAAAATTTTTTTACTCACTATCACTGAAAATGAAAAAAAGAATGAACAGAAATTCTGTTTCCACAGGGTGAGGATGGCCGTGATGGCTTTGGGAGATCTGGACCTAAAGGAAGAAAAGTATGTGCACATTTTTGACTCTTGAGATGTCTCTGCTTCTTTATATTGTAGTATAATTTAGCTTATACATACTGCAATTCTTCATTTTAGGGTGATGAAGGTTTCCCCGGCTATAACGGTCCAAAGGTAACAGCGATGTGTGCAGTTAGACTATCTGCAAATTTGCATTTATTGCTTTACTCATATATTGTCCTAAATTCACTTAAGTCAAGTAAAACTAAACTGAGTAAACTGACTAAACTCACTTCCAATTCTCTAAATTGACCTAAAGGGAGAGGCAGGCGAAGCCGGACCAAAGGGTGGACCTGGACCGAGAGGAAACCATGGTCAGAGGGTATGTTGCCATTTTTACCTTGTCCTTATAATTTGATATCATCTTCATGTCAGTGATGTGCTTGTGTGGTTTGCAGGGAAGTTCTGGAGGCTTTGGTGGACCAGGTCAAAAAGGTGAAACCGGATACCCAGGACCCTATGTAAGAATACATTTTATAAAATTAAATTCTAAAAAAAACTGTACATCAATAGTTTTATAAATAATTTGAATTTGTAACCTAAACATTATATACATACACTGGAGTATATTTATATTGCATTAATACACATATATTTACATTTATTATATTTAGATAATTGAAATACAGTATATAATTATCTATATATAGTAATACTGCAAACTAAGTATTTTTTGAAAAATAAGTGCTTTTATTTTGTTGTTACAAACAGGGTCTAAAAGGACCCAGAGGTCCCGGTGTGGTGGTATGTACTTTTCTTTTTCACATTTTGACAAGTTTGAAGGCATCTTTTATTGCATTATTTCCTTGGAAATTAAATATTATGCTAATATAGCTTATATTGTTTTCGCAGCAATGTGATTTGGTAAAAAAAATAAGGGATAACTGCCGTAAGTATAGCATTTGTCTAGTATAGTAACATTTATTTTAAAATGTTTGGACTTTTAATTTGAAAGTTGACTTTTCTGAACCTTCTATTTCAGCCTGCTGCTATGGTAAGAGGACGGTGAAAACCTCCATCCTTTCAGAAGTTTTAACAGACAGTTCAGTTGTGTTTGCACTGGCAGTTGTTCACATTGCTCCACATGTTTAGGTGCCCAGGAATGTCCTCTTTACCCCACTGAGTTGGCATTTGCCCTGGACGCATCTGATGGTGTATCTCGCCAGGCTTTTGATAACATGAGGAACACGGTTCTACGCCTGGTCAGTGACATCACCATTACGGAGAGTAACTGTCCACGAGGAGCACGTGTTGCTCTGGCTCTCTACAACAATGAGGTGACCACTGAGATTCGCTTTGGAGATGCCCCAAAAAAGAAAGCCCTTATTGAGCGAGTCCAAAGTCTTCAGGCGCTGCAAACCCGCAAACAGCGAAGTTTAGAAGCGGCCATTAACTTTGTAGCCCAAAACACATTCAAAAGAGTCCGCAGTGGCTTCCTCGTCCGCAAAGTTGCCATTTTCTTCGTCAACGGCCCCGTCACAGTGACAAAGGAACTGAGCACAGCAGCTCTGCGACTTTATGATGCCGGAATTGCTTCTGCATTTCTTCTCAACCGCGAGGATCGTCAACTCAGCAGAGCTTTGCAAGTATGGTTTTAACTATATATTTTATTACAGTAATTAATCCTACTTAAATCATTTTCATTTCAAATAACCAGTGGTGTAAAGTACTTGAGTAAAAGGACTTACTTTCTTGGACTGGTTACTTTTTCAAAGTTTTTTTTGGCTACTTTGTACTTTCTCTTTTACTCTGTATTTGTACTCTTTACTAATTTTTTGGGTGGACAAGGCATAATCGCCATCTGCAGGGTGATGTGGGAACCAGATCCGGATTATCAGCTAAATCACGTGAATTAGCCGTTGCACTTTTTTGCACACTTAAGTTTGACTTTTTGTTCTTTTTATTATTTATTTTGTACTGTCATTTTGAAACATTAATGTGTTAATTTTAATTTCTATATTAGAAAATTAAACCTGAAAAAGAGTTTCTTGTTTTTCACATTCCGTTGTGCTTTTGAGGCTAAATCCAGCACGAGTAAAATACTTAAGTTCTTTTAAAATTGGAATGAACAACAGTTCAGACAGTTAAGTCCTGAACCCTCCGACAGATTAGCTATACATTAAATTGTTGAGTGATTAAATGTGCCTTGTGTTTCAGCTAAACAACACTGCACTAGCCCAGATTGTCATCCTACCTTCACCCGGAAGTGCAGAATACAACAGAGTCCTCAAAAAAATCATGTCCTGCCATGTTTGCTTGGGTACGATCAGGAGTTTTTACATTCTTCACGTTCATTTCTGGCAAAATAGAGATTTTAGAGATCTTGTTCAACGAGTAATCTATTGTAACCACAATGTTTCCCCTCAGATTTCTGTGCTCCGGATCAGATCTGTGACTACACACCTCCTCCACGTGGAGCCAGAGACCGAAGGGATTCCACCACTGACCTGGACATCGACATGGCATTTATTCTAGATAGTTCTGAAAGCACTTGGCCGTCTGTCTTCCCGGAAATGAAGCAGTATGTGTCGCAAATGGTGGAGCAGCTGGAGATGTCTTCTGAACCACTCAGTTCTACCCATCATGCTCGGGTGGCTCTGGTTCAGCACGCTCCATACGAGTTTGTTCGCAACGGCAGTGGGATTCCTATCAGCGTGAGCTTCAGTCTGACGGAACACAAATCGGCAAATGACGTTCAAGGCTTCCTGATGAATAAGGTTTACCAGCTGGAGGGCGGTCGGGCCCTTGCATCTGCTCTGGAAGCCACCGTTGAACTGGTGTTTGAGAAGGCACCACATCCTCGTCACCTCAAGGTGTTGGTTCTGATGGTGACTGGGCCTGTTGAGTCCGATGAGGAGCGGATAGTAAAAGCAGCCATTGAGGTTAAATGCAAGGGATTCTTCATCGTGGTGATGGCAGTTGGGAAACGTTTTAGCGTAGGGGATATCCACGTCTTGTCCCAAGTAGCAAGTGAACCTTCAGACGTGTTCTTCAAGAAAGTGGATGGACCTTCAGGCTTCTACGATGACCGCATTCAAACATTTGCTAAACTTTTGCCCAAGTATCTTGGTTGTAAGTAGATGTTTTTTTCTTCTTAAAATGTTTAAAAGTCAAAAGCTATACCTGGCATTTGCTTTGCTGCTCCTCTACAGTTGAAAATGCCTTCTACATGTCTCCTGAAATGTCAAAGAAGTGCCAGTGGTATCTGAGCGACCAGCCTCATAAAGTCCCACACAAATGGGCACAAATAGACGAGTGAGTATAGTATATGCAGTAGCCTTCTGCTTAAATAACCGTTCCTACTTGACACATTTTACTCAAGTCTTCTTGGAATTTGTGACTTTTAACTTGGTACTGGGGTAATTTTTACAGTAAAGTACTTTTACTCAAGTACGTTTTTTTGGTCTTTACACCCCTGCTGTACATTAATCCTCATCATAGAGCTGCTAATGAGTTGTGATGTTAATAAATTGTAAAGTTCTGACACCAATGAACATTCCTTGCTTTGTTTTGTTCAGAAAACATCCAAAGCATCACGGAGAACAGGATGTCCATGCCAAAAAACACAAAGGTATTGACATTAGAACTCCTTAATAGGACAGCCAAAGAAATCACACTGTCCGTTTGTGTGCAGAATCGGACTGGGGAGAACTTCACTTGGTTAACGTCACCTCCAGCGAATTCTCCTTACAGTGGACTGGTGGAGATCCAAAGGACATCCATGAGGTGACAGTGACTCGCCTCAGAGATCATAGTCTGGTTCTAAAGAGCAATGTCTCGGGAAGCCACCTCTCCATCACTGAGCTGGAGGCCGCACAGACCTATCACGTCGCCGTCACCGTTTTCAAGAGCGATGGACACGTTGGCAACACATACAAAGGCATCGTTCCAACAAGTACGTTGTGGAGCATCACAGACAAACAGATTTGTTTTTTTGGTTTAATCCTTAACCTAAATGATTTGTTTTTAACTGATAATCTTATAACTAATTATCTATTAAATTAATTTTGTAAGAAAACAAAATAACATTAGAATTGTATTTTAAACATAAAGGTTTGTATTCACATAAAACCTTTTCCCCACTATTTTTTTTCCACAGAACCAGAACATAGGGAATTTATGACCAATGAAAACGTGAGCAACGCAGAAATGAGTAAGTGAAATAAATTAACAATTATCACAGTGAGGACTTTTTTCTTTTCATATTTTTAAACCTATTGTTAAAAAATAATGACGTACAAAATGGCTTTTAGCAGAACAGAAAACTCCAAATGAAGAGGTGTAGTCTAGTACGTCAGCCATATTTTTTGTGATCACCATCATTTTCAGTTCTTTAATTAATAATTAGTCTATTTGGCTTAATCTTGAACAGAAACAGCAGGACAGAAGATTCTCCTTCCGAGTGAAGTGATGGGAACTTTGTCAACTGCTCCTCTAAGTCAACCAGAAATTAGTAAGTGGACTCTTGAGTGTTATTTAAAACCATTTCTGCAGTAGGATGTAGCCTGATACCACAATAAAATGTACAGAAATGCGTTTAACTTAATTTTAAATTTGTTTGTAACAAGGTACAACCTTATAGTAAGAGTAGTCTCGAAACTACTCTTAAAAATAAAATTATAAAAAACAGCAGCATAAAAATAGAATACCTTTCACCAAAGAAAATTACCCTGATATAAATGTTAAATGTGTGGTAAAATAATTAGCCATAAATCTAGAACTATTAACAGGTTATGTGGAAACTGACGTTCTTCTTCCATATGTATGCATGAATTATTTTAAACCGACTCACAAACGTCTTATGTTCCTAACCTCTACAGATAACACACATCATCATTAAAAAAGCCTTCCATTTCACAAAAAAAGTAAAAAAGTAAAAAGTACGAAGCTGTTAATATTTGTCGCATCTTAACATTTGTGTAGTAAACTTTGCTAATTCCTTCCAATCCCTATTTTTTAATCCTCATTTTGTCTTCCATTAAACCCTCGTTTGTCTTTTTGTTGGCATGTTTCAGCTAATAATGTTTTGGACCCGTGCTTACTTGACTTTGAGACTGGACTACCTTGCAAAGATTATGAAGCTAAGTGGTACTTTGACAGAGAAAATGGATTTTGTGCGCGGTTCTGGTTTGGAGGTTGTGGAGGAAATGACAATAGGTTTGACACAGAGGCAGATTGCCATAAACGCTGCATGACAACAGGTAGGTGTGGGCCGACTTTCAGCTTTTTAGAGTTCCCCACTACAAAAATGTAAAGGTTTAAAATGAGCTAAAGTAGCATGGAGGTTTAAAATCAAAATAAATATAAATTCAGTTAGTGTCATATAAAGTGTCAGTTAGTTAGTTGTGATGGGGAAAGTTATGGAAAGGGGGTAGAGAATGTATTTTGTCAAAGGTGTTACCAGTTCTATCTATGGACTTTATTTTAGCCAGGCCTTTCAATGACAGTAGTTCAAAAGTTTTCTTATTCTTATTTTTTTCTTTATTCTTTTATTTGATTTTGTGTTTGCTGTATGTATATTTTTTTTTCATTTGTGGGATCTCTCTCTTTCTTTCTCTCCCAATCATCCATCCATCCCTCCCTCTTTCTATTTATTTTTCTCATACAAAAGTAGGACGCTATGGGGGCTTTTTCTGTGACCCGCAACTTGAAAGGTCTGTTTGAATATCAAGATGGGATAGTAGGGCTGAGGTTAAAATAAAATTGTGGTTAGGATTGTGATTGTTAAGGGAAAGGTTAGTTGGTGGGAAATGCATTGTGTTAATGGTGAGACCCCACTTTGAAATACATGCGTGTGTTCACTTCACTGATTCCGATCAGACCTGGCCAAAAGAAAAAGATTCACTACTTACTGAAAACTGAAAACCATCTACGTAAACTGTTGGTTTTGATAGCGACAACTAAATAGTTCTTCTTTATTGATGTCCTGTTTCTCAATGTAATTTCTGGTTAGCTCCATCAATTTATCCTGAGCTTCTGTTCCATACATCTGATTAAAAACTATTTTCTTCATCACAGTGACTGAACAAGATCCAAACAGCGAAGCTCTTGCTTCTTCACCAGAACAAGGCAAGTTTCCACTTTCCGAAGACCAACTCTCTTCAGAATGTCAAAAAAATAAATGCGTAATACAAAAAAAATCCAACAAGTCAAAAGCTGCAAAACAAAAATCACTTAAATCTAAAAAGATATTGCTTTTAGAATTCCGTTCTAACGTGATCTTGGTTTCAGCAGGTCTGATCTCCAGCGAGGACGTTTGCAAGCTGGCAAGAGAAGAAGGCCCGTGTGCCAAGTTTGTGCTGAAGTGGTACTACGACCCGCTAAGTGAGAACTGCACTCGCTTCTGGTACGGAGGCTGTGGCGGAAACCAGAACCGCTTCGATACGCAAGACGAATGCGTGAAGACTTGTGAAAAAGCAGGTGAGATTGTCTCCGACGTCAAAGATCATCATGATATTGTTTATTGCTCAGACAATTAGAGGAAATGAAAAAATATATATAATTGATGATATTATGATGCAGTGGAGCAGTGGCTATCGCTGTCGCCTTCACAGCAAGAACATAGTTGTGCGAATTAAGCATGTTCTCCTCAAACTTGCGTGGGTTTCCGCTGGGACTCCAGTTTCCTTCTACAGTCCAAGACATGTTCGGGAAAACTGGCATGGAAAAATTGACCACTAATATGGCCACCAATCCAGAGGGTGTGTCTCATTTCTGGCCCAGAATGAAGACGCAAAAATGGAGGATGCAGAAGAAAATGAATGAATGGATGGATATTCCTGGATACAATAGAAATAAAAATCTATTATCAACCTTTTGGAACCAGATTTTAATAAGTTTGTGTGTTTCACAGCTCCGGTCAAAGCAGGCGTCATGGCCGCCGTTAAAACATAGAGAAGAAGAGACCGTCAACGCTCCGAGATCAATAGCCACGTCTGGGATCCTTGTACAGAACATTGTCTAAGGATATTATTCACCGTGAAGCCTTGACGTGCAGTTTTAACGAAAAGTAAAGCAGATTTCTTTTTTATCCATTGGTGCTGGTGCTACGTTCAGTATTTTTGTTGTCGTGAGGATTTAGATTGTGGTAGTTTTTTTTAATGACGTTCTTTATTCACTTGGCTTTGGTTTTATATCCAAAAAGGTTGTGGGATGAACTTACATATGAATAAATCGTGTTTTATTGAGAAAGATTCACAGCAGTTTGCTTCAGTTCGGTTTCAGTCAAGTGATGGAAAGACTCATCATGTAATTTCTCTGGATGTTCTGCCAAAGTTCTCTACTGACGACTGATCCACAAGCTTCCCCACACTATTATGCATCTGCTTTAGATTAAAACGACCCACGTGTTTGATAAGAAGTCATAATTGAAAATAAAGATGCACTTTTGGAACCACTGTTAGGAATGTTCCGGAATGAAGAATGTACTTTTAATGCGTCCGTTCTGTGTTCACGGCTGTTGGGTCTTTGTTTTTGTTTTTTTTAACTTGTGTTTTTCAAAATGGGGAAAATATAATGAATTTACTTAAACACTGGCCTGATCTGTCTTGTCTTTCTTACTTGGAGTTCAACTGTTAAAGGTTTTTTTTTCTCTCTAGGCTTTAAGCCTAAATCTTGTGAATGGAAACAAGCACAGATCCAGTGTGTTTCAGCGGACAGTTTTATATATTACGTGCTATGGAAACCAGAACTAAACTTGCGTAAACATCTCAAGATGAACTCTACCTGACCCACTAACAAAATGACAATGGATTATAGAGCAGCACTTCAGCAAAAGTTCATTCAAGATTAGCGGGTTGACGAACGATGTCTTAAAATGGAAGCATTAATAGTCATGGCAATAATGGCTCATGCTCTTTTTCATTATTAGCTGGTCCACAGCAAGAAAATCTAGGAATTGGGGAGCAGACTGCAAAATTACCCCCCAAGTTTTTGAGCATCAAAATTTGAATAAAAAGGATGCGGATTTTTTTTGAAAAATCACTTATAGATGTGAGCGTAAACGTGTGTGAATGAATATCTCGCTTTGAGATTGGTTGCCATCATTGGCTTGACAGATATGAAAAAGCATTTTAGAAAATAAAATAATGGATTCTGCATTCGGTAGCAGACCTGTGACTTTTATTCTATTGTTTTATTATTCTATTACGATATAGCAAGACAAAATCCATTATGCAATCACAGCTATCAACAGTTTGTATGAACATTAAAATAGAAATGACGTTTGACCTTCACGCAGCAAGAGTTGACGTACCTAGTCAACAACATCCTGTCCGTCATTGCAAAACCAGCAGGATCCAGTCGTTTCTGCACTTTTACCCTCAAACAGTGACTCACCAGCTCCAAAAAGATCTGCAGGAGCAAAGAGATCCGATGACTGGTGAAATCCCCCATCCTTCTCCAGCGCCTCTGTGCTGGATCTGCAAACGCGCAAGATAAACACATGATCGCTCTTTTCCAAAAGAACGTCTGTTAGCCATAAATCCTTTAATCAGACGACTGTTCTAGATTAAAAATGTGAAAAGTTCTATTAAAGCTGCACATTCTTATAAAGCAATGCAGTGATTAGTAAAACTCTTTAGAGGTGAAGACATTTGATTTTTATTTCAGCTTCCATGTCATGTTTGGTCTGTTTTTTATTTCACATATCTGTAACACACAGTAGTAATAATAACAATTGTTTTTATTCAACTTTTTTTGTCAAATACATACAACAATACATAAAAAATGTGATGGGGCAAGATATTACTAAATAATTTATTAATTTTTAATATACATTTTAAAATAACTTTTAATATGAAGATACAATTTAATTAATGCTTCTCTACATACATATTATTAGCATCTAATGGAAAAAGTAAATTCTAATGAACAAAATTTTGTAATGTAAAAATATACCAACATTACTGTACAAATGCTCAATGTATGACACTTAAATAATAATTCAATTCAATAAAATGAACGAAATCCCCGGGGGAAATTGCTCGAATTACTAATTTAATTTACAGACCTTTTACAATGTAATAATAGTGTAAATAAATATCTTGGTTTAGACTACTAGGTAAATCTGCTCATTTGGATGAAAGACTCATTCCCGAATCACAAACATCTGCATCAGCTAAAAATATCAAGTTCCAATAGTCTGAGTTAATCCGTCTCATGCCTTCAGAGTAGAGTAGCTTCTTTAACACATTACAGTAATTAAAAGCAGCATTTCTCAGTCTCACACAATTCCTCTCATCCGGCGTGACTCATCTACACACATGGAAACATTTCTATTCCTCAGATGAGGCAAAACTTTGTTTGCTTTTCAATAAATCTCTGGCTGTGTTTGGAAAAATCACCATCTTTCCTCAATGGCCCTTGATTCTTGCCGTCTACAAACAAAGCGGCGGTTCTAAAGCAGATCTTATCAAAACTCTACACACTCGGATCAGAGGTGAACGCAACATATACTTTTGTATAGATTTTAGTTTATATGGATTATGGGTTTCATTGTTGTTGTTTTATCACTAAATCAACATTTCTTATCTGTGGGATGAATAGGTTTCTCTTCTTAACGTCTCTCTGTACTTGCTATAATTTAGAATGTTCTGTCGAAATTCAAAATCTCACGATGAATAAATACCTCGACAGATCACGATTCTCAAAAGACATTTGGGTTTTTGTCATTAAGTGTGGGATTATACATTCATCAGAAGATTCCGGGGCTTGTTCACCTTTGCGCACGTCACTTCTTTGGCATCCAGGCTCGGTGGGATACAGACTTCACCCTTCACCCCTGGAAAACAGTGATCTCATAACAGCGCTTTATAGCAACATCTGTTTAAGACGCCAATGGCTGCAGACGCGCTAAAACCTTGTTCTTAAAATCACTACATTTCCATCAGAACCGCTTTCTCACATGATTGAAAGCAACAAAACAAAGAAAAGTATTCCAACCTTTCAAGATGCTGATGCAGTGACATGAGATGGATGGATGGGTAAACCTCTCGAGCCCAAAAAAAAAAAAAAATCAAAAGAAATAAATCATCTATTTTTGACAACGAATTACAAGAAAGCCAAATGTGAAAAAGATGTTTCCAGTTTATATTTGCTAAAATATGTCAAACCATAAGGATTGAGTCCATGAAACTGCAACAGTTGCCAACAGCTGGGACATTTCCGGGGCTTTTTTCTTTGTTTTTTTTTTTTGCCAAACAGACACAGCGTGAGAAAACAATGAGCCAGAGCAAAACATCTGGACATCAGACAGACTCAGTGTCACTGAAACACTTGTCAAACAATGAAAAACAACTCGGACTTTCAATATAAGCTGTTGCTTTTCTGCACGACACCAGCGAAGATCTGCAGAGGGTTTGTATCTTATTATTTGTGTATGAAATTGTTGCAAAATTAAAATGCACAAATTGAAACAACTGTATTAAACTGTCAAAATTTGGAATTGGAATTTTGGAATTGTCAAAAAGCAGCTAATGACAGTTAAAATAATGAAATATAAATACAATAACTTTAATGTTTTTACAATAATACACTTAGATTTAAATAGTGTTATTTGTTATCATTTATTTAGATTTATATGTTTATTTATTTTCATAAGTGGATCTCAGTAATACAGTATGAGTCAAAGTTAGAGAAGTTCCTGTAAAATCTAAATAATACAAAGAAAATAAACTACATTGAAGTACGCTGACAATTCTTGCATGTGTTTATTTATTCCTGAAAATACCAAGCAAATGCTTATTGTAGTATTTTTATTCAAAAATGATCCGTATTTATCAACTTATTTAAATACAAATTATACAATCATTTCAAAATTAAATCAACAGGTGTGAAAATGTTGAAGTACTTGCAGGAAAAAAAATGTACAACACCGACATAAACGTCAACACTTTGAAGCAGATGCAAATATTTACTTTTACACTTCAAAGTGTAAAGAAGTCTTGTCGTATATTAATGTGGTCGCCGAAGAAAGCATAAAGGTCCGATCAGAGAGGTGTGTGAGTGAGTGGCTGGGAAAACCAGATGGTTTGTTTCTGTAAGATGCGGAGAGAGAGAGGATAAAGGAGGGAGGAGCGCTTATCAGTTCTCAAGGAAAGCCACGTAGTCAGTGAGTCTGGCCAGCTGTTGTTCGTTTGGAACCAGAGGGACCGGAGGCGGATCTGGAGAGAGAGAGAGAGAGAGAGAGAGAGAGAGAGAGAGAGAGAGATGGAGAGAGAGACGGAGAGGATTCCTTTAAGCATCACATTGCACATGTTGTTTCACAAATGTTATATTTGTAGTGTATTTATTGTTGTTATTGTAGCTGTTGTAGGTTAGTTTTCTCTGCAGATGTGTTTGTCTGTTCCATGTTGCATCTGTTGAGTTAGTACACAATACTGTATATATTGACAATAACGCCTCAATTCATCAGAGAGTGTGATGGAGCGAAGCGGGGTCCTTATTTGAACAGAGAAAAAAGAAAGAAAGAAAGAAAAAGGAAGAGAAGGAAAAAGTTATAGAAATAGATTGGGGATCAATCGAGAGAAGGGGGAGCGAGAAACAAAAGAAAGAGAGAAAAAGAAGAAGAGAAGAATTGAGGGAGAAAAAATAAAAAGGAAAAAATGGGAAGGAAAAAGAGAAATAGAGCATGAAAAAGAGTGAGGAAAAAAAGAGAGAGAGAGAGAGAGAGTGGTTCAGCAGAAAGAGTTAATAGAGACAGAAGTGTAGTAAGAAAACTCCATTCAGTCCCACACAATGTGCCATAAAATTATTGTAGGGATATTTCAGAAAGTCCCATAATACAGATCCAGCAAATAAAAGGAAATGAAAATCGACTACTGGTGAAAACAGAGCAGAAAGCTGAAGGTCATTTGAGCTGGGAGTCATTTTTCAATCACCAGCAACTGAAGCGCATTGCGAACATCTGCAGTGTCTCACGAGAACCGTGAAGAAACCCATATGCTGCACGTCTCTGTTTTTCTGGAGGAAAAAGTCTCGTAAAACCACGCTTGGCGGTTACTAGCAAACATGTAAAAAGCTGTTTGCACTAAAACACACCAGCAAGTAAGAAACCTAAGAAGACAACTTTAGATTTTCTAAAAAAAGTCATTTAGATTTGCTTTAAAAAAAAAATAATAATAACAATAAAAAAATAATAAAAAAAAGGAAAAGTCTACATGACGTTTGTGCTTCTGTTATGAAACCAGGAAACATGCTCTTTATTTAAATGGAAGTAAGATGAATAAAACCGTGTGGAGGAATGAGTCACAGAAGAAAAAAATCTGGGTGTTCGGAGATGCTAAAGTGAAGAGAAACGGCGCCCTCACCTGGTTTCTGCGGCATTATCATCCTGGTGTTGGGATCGGCCTGCCATCCGTGGTTAACTACACCTTTACAGAAATAACAAAAAGCTGCTTTATCACTATACTATATGTATATACTACACACACACACAGACAAAAATACAAACACACACACACACACACACACACACACACACACACACACACTTTAAATAACTATAGATCATTGTTACAGAAAAAAAGAAAGAACTACGACTGGATGGAAGGGTGAGCAACATAAATTGAAAAAAATGGCTTTAACCCTTTTGAGCAAAGCAGACTATTAATTGTGCAGTGTATCAAATTCTTTACCTTTCACCGCCTCCTCTACAGAGTATCCTACAAATGCAGCAAAGTCCTCCGCACTGATGGAGGTGTACGCTTGTGCCACCAACCCATACGCCCGTCTCCGAGTGGACTCTAGAAGAACAATAGGTTTCATGTAGTTAACTACATTTGTCTGTTTATTTTTGTATTTTTTTTCTTTGACTTTCTGGTGACCTTAATAAGTCGAAATGTGAATGAAAAGATCTTCGAGTTGACTTTCCAGAAAGAAACAAAAGGAAAGAAAGAAAGAAAGAAAGAAAGAAAGAAAGAAAGAAAGAAAGAAAGAAAGAAAGAAAGAAAGAAAGAAAGAAAGAAAGAAAGAAAGAAAGAAAGAAAGAAAGGAAAAGAGTAAAGAAAGTAATGGAAGAAAGGATAGAAGAAAAGGAAAAATGTAAGCGAAGGAAGGAATTAAATAAAGGAAACAAGTGAAGAAAGGAAGTGTATGATGGAAGGAAAAAAAGGAAGTTAGTGAAAGAAGTAAGAAAGTGAAGGAAGAAGAGAAGGAAAAAAGTATCGAAAGAAGGATGAGAGTAAAATAAGTGGGAGGGAAGTAAATTAAAGTAAGGAAGTAAAGGAAAAAAAAAGAAAGTGAAAGATGAGGGGAGAAGGAAGTGAGGAAGTAAAGAAAAAAGTAAAGAAGAGAAGGAAAAAAGGGACGGGTGGAAATAAATGAAGAAAAAAAGGAAGTAAGTGAAGAAAAGAAGAAAGTGTAGAAAGGAAGACATCTCTTGGCATTGATGTCTTTTAGACAAGAGGACAATAACTGAGGGACTGTGGTCCTGGACACCCGGAGCCAAACTGACCAATTATCTATCAAACCAACGTTTATCCAGCTGACCACCTTAAATTTAGATCTGCTGCTGAGTGACCTTAATTTTAGTGGACGCGGACCACCGATAGAATGCGAGATAAGCGATCTCATGTGACATCACTTAGCCAATCGATTCTGTGGATCACAGGCAGCACATTTTCGTCAGATGAGAAAAAGTGCGAGTTTGCAAAGGAATTGATAACGATTGAATTAAAAGTTTGAAAACAACGAGAGAGAGACAAGGAGAACCCGACAACAGAGGAGAGACAGACGATAGAGAGGCGACACGGCTGAGGATGGGGAGAGACTGATAGGACGATGAATATACTGTGTGTGTGTGTGTGTGTGTGTGTGTGTGTGTGTGTGTGTGTGTGTGTTATAATGTAATATCTTGCTGCCAAAAAAAACTGTGTACCCGGATCTCTTGGGTTTTAGTTGAATACCGAAACACACACACACGCTGAAAAAACTGCTGCTGATTCTCTCAAGCCACTGCTCCAATCCACCAGGCCGCTGTGTCCTTCAGCGACGACCTCAGAGAAAGACACGACTCGCCCGGGCGTCAACACACAAACAAAGTCACAGGACTCAGTTTATTTCTTTGCACATCCAACCGTCATGCAGAAGGTTTATTGAGGAGCATTAGCAAACGTGCTGGCGAGTTCCTAACATCTCACTAGCTCTGAGCAGCAAGATCTGCAGAACCAGGCTGTGATGGGGGAGGGAAGCCAGTTCCGTTCATCTGTCCTATTCTGGTCGTCCACCCCAAGGTCCCCCAGCCAGTATCTTCTCCTCATACCTTTCAAAAATAGCACAACCATTCCACCAAAAAAAGAGCGCAGCAACTAGTGTAAGAACACGGTTAACTGATTTCTTACACTGTAAAAAACATGTGAAGTCGAAACATGAAATCCAAAAATATACGGACATCACAACACATTAAGACACGACAAAACAATGATACGCTACATTATAAAAGTATAAAAATGACACCTACTGTAGTTACTGTAAAATATTCTGAGGACAAATGTAGTTACACTGACACTGCTTGGCAGTGATATATGCGAAAACCCTAGTTCATTTCTCTCTTTTTGTTATCAATACTATGGCGACCTTGAGGGTCTCGAAAGGCGCCTTCAAAAATAAAATATAATTATAGTTAATATTACTTCTTACATAACCCATATTATATTTCATTATATTTCTTACATATCATTTCATGCATTTCAACCAATATCATATATCCAGCTTGTTTTTCTCTATTCCTTCAGTTCAGGCATCCTTTCACTCCTCCTCCTCCGCATCTTCAAACTCCTCTTCATCTTCAGCTCCAAAGTCCATCTTAGACAACAACGTCTCCACGTGTTCCGTGTCCAGAGTGAAGTGGTCCATTCTCTCGAAGCCTGGCTCAGGCCGTTCTTCAGCGAGGGAACTCTTGGCGGCGTCCTTGGTTTGGGTGATCAGGTTTTTGGAGGCCTTCAGGAACTCCGCTGCACCACTTTGCTCCAACGCTTGCACGGCGGAGTCCGTTAGCTCTGTGGCGGCCTGGAGACGGTCTCCATATCGGCGAGCGAGGCTCCGGAGCTCCGCGACCTTCTCGTCCTGCTCCTTACTGATCCGCTCTAAGAGTGCGTTCTTGCGCTCCTCCAAGGCCGCGTAGAGGGAGTCGAAGCGTTCGCCGAGCTTTTGCTTGGCCCGTTGAGCGTTGTCTTGAACAGCCGTGCATGCTTCCTCCATCTGGTTGAGCAAAGCTTGGAGACGACCGTTCCCTGCCACCAGAGCGTCGATGGCGTTACTCAGCTCGCCCTTTTGAGCCTGGTAGACGCTGGCCAGTGGCGAAACCTCACAGTCTTTGTGGGCGCCAAAGACCTTGCACATGGAGCAAGTGGGAGTTTGATGCGTCACACAATAAATATTGATCTTCTCCTCTTCGTGCTCTTGGCACATAAGCTCCGCTGAACACTTGGGTTTGATGGACGTGTCACTATTGTTGTTGTTGTTGCCACCACCTCCACTACCTTCTTGCTGCTGTTTGTAAATGTCGATTATGTTCTCCACCAGAAGGTTTCGTTGAAGTCCGTGAACGCCGTGGCGATCGAGAACCACTTCAAATCGACAAGTAGGGCATCGGAAGACACCGCCAGAAAAGCGGTAAGGGTTTCGAGAGTCGTAGAGATCACTGGCGCATCCTCGGCAAAGGTTATGTTGACATGGCAAGATCACCACGGGTTTTGTGAACATATCCAGACAAATTGGGCAGCTTAGCTGTTTCTCAAGACTGTCCATGGAGCCGGGAGTCCCCAACAAAGACGCAGTTCGCTGGATATCCATGTTTAAACGCTTGCTTCCTTCTACCAAACCGGTTAATAGTCACCTGACATAAATGTTCAAAGCAACACGTGTGCAAAACCCCACGCTTGTCGGCTCTGGTGAGGGAAAGGGCGGCCGTGGTCTTTATATAACCCCCACCTAACAGTAGGTGACGTGTCATTCCATCAGCCAATCAGAAGGCACATTCCTAGCCACTTGTTTTCGAGCGTCATTTTTGGAGATGTAAAGTCCTCACCCTGGTGGAAGCATGTGTTGTGTCATGATGATACCACAACACTGCCTCCCTTCCCAGTTCAGTCAAATATCAGCGGTGAAATGTGGCAAACAAGCTTTATGCAGAGAAAACAAATGTTGATGTTAACGTTGATGTTAACGGAAATGTTGACGTAAATGACCCTATAAATAGTTGTTTGTAACTGAATAGTTTTGAAATGAAAAAAAAAAAAAACCCATAATTACATTACACTACCCTTTTTTACACTACCAAAATTACATTAGCTCCGTTTACGAACAAGCTCGACCAAATCAATGTGCTTGTTCTGCTATTGTCTCAAGTTAAATATTTTATCTAATCAATCAATTTTATCATCATTTCAGAACATTCTGTTCTGTAAAATACAAACAAATGACTTGTTAAAAAAGGAAAACACACCAAGCGGTGAACACATGGACCGGGTTATATTTAACCTCTGCTGGGTCCGTGTGGATCATGTGCTGGCACGTGGAGATCAAACTAGTGCTGTATGTTCTTTGACTTCAAGCTAAACTTTAATAAATATAATTTATCCAACGTGGAAATACAAGAATGTGTACTGATGATAAATATTCTACAATTTAATTGCGTATCATGTACTAAAAGCCGTCTCCTGTCGGGGGATTCACACTTGAAATTGCTGAGTTAATACCGGAGCTAAATATAGTGATGAAGAACTTGAAGTGGCATTTGAGAGCAAGATGTACAGCACTTCCCAGCCTACATTTCCCCTGCACTTTAATCACTTGTAACTTTAATCACTTTGTAACTGTACTGTATGGACTCAACAGAAAAAAACTAAACTGTTTCAAAAATTAAATATTCAAAAGGTTTTACAGTCAGCAACAACGTATTTGACAAACTCACTCACTTTTAAAAAACAAATTTGTAACGTATATTTCGTAGCATTTTGTTACAGACTTTACGTACCACCAAAGTTCAAAGATCGAAATCTTTGTTTAATGTAATAAATGCTTATTTTGTCATAAGAACAGATTTGTAAAACTGATCAAGAAATGAAAAATCCGAGCGCAAGACTGAATTTCTGCATTCATTTTACCTCTTAAGGCTTCCATAACATGAAGGATGTTTTCCGACCACTGATAAGCAGCAATGGCTGTGTAGATTCCTGGAAAGTCTCGCTGCCATATACGCTGCCCTACAGACCATATAGCTGCCAGCTCTGGGGTTGCCTGAGAAACAAATGGAATTTGTAGTTTAATCTGTTTTTTAGAGAAACACTAAATAAACACAACTCACTGTTTTAATAGCTTGAGGTATTCGTTTCCAAAGATATCTTGCATTGTTCCTGTACAAAAACAAACAGCAATTTTAAATAACTTAATTTAAAATTATATATATCTAGCTGCTTGGAAAAACTCACATGTCGTTGTGCAGAAAATACAGAACCAGTAACTGAGAATAAATCTGAGGTGTTGCAATTCCACCAGGAGCCTGTGATAAAAAAGGTGGTTATGTTTTAGCCATGCGTTTCAAGGTAATTACATTTGTTTAAGTGAATCATAAATACAACTTGATCATAAACATATTAACAACTTTTAACATAAAATAAAAGCCTGCATCGGGACTTAAAAGTCGCCTTGACAACGAATCGAAACAAAAAAATCGAATCGACATTTTCGAAAATTCTTGCATATTTTATTCATACAAGTATTTTTATAAATACTTTTTAAACAACCAGGCATCCTTAACGACTTGTATCTATAGCATTCCCTTTGCAATCGTTCCGATTTCAGGAGAGCAGCACACATTCTGTCTGGTTTAAATGGCTAAAGTCTTATATTGACAAGCTTCTGTATCTGATCCTGCTCGCTTGAATATTTACCTCCAATTCCTGGGTTTCGAACTGGAGCAGCAAATTTTCATCAAGTTCAGACATCGTAACACACACGGGTTTCTTTCACCCAAGCTACAAAGGCTAACGGCTAACCAAAAACAAACCCCTTCAGCTGTCACTCAGGATCGCCACACTGACGCCTGCTGGACTGGGGAGTAACTGATCGCGTTATGGGTCGAGTAAAATAGATTAAATTCTTCACTCAAGATCCAAAATTCCACCTGTGAATCAAATGCCATATCTAATATATTTACGCATTTGTTATCTTTTCTTAACTGTGTATAAAAATGTTTAAAATTCAACAAGGCATGTCCTATATAGAGTACTATAACCTATATAGAGTCACAGCCTAAAGGCATTTCACCTTAAGAAAACGTCTGAAGTCATAACTTTCTCTATACGTGTCTTTTCAGACTTTTACATCTAAGATTGAATTGAGCCTATACATTTTATGTTTAGCTCAGTAATCAGAATCAACAGCAGCTTCGTCCAGACTAATGTGACAGACGGGCTCAATACTGTTGGTCAGCTGTTCTAGCAGCTTTGTGTCTAAAGAAATAAAAGCTTGTCTGCAGTAAATGATCCTGTCATAACACCACATAGTTTCACTAATGTTCTACTAATGGCCCAGTGGTGTGACGTTCATCATAAAATATTTCAAAATTAGAGACTCGTTACATTGAAAAAATAAAGAAAATGCAAACCAAAGGAGACAGTGATTTTTTCAAACCATTTCAAACCCTGTGACACCGGAAAAGATAATTTTGAATGGATAAATATGGTCATAAAAATTAATAAAACACAATATTGAAAAGATAGACTGTTTCAAACTACAAGATAACGTTTGTGTTAAGCTTTTCTCATTCTCTGTTTACTGTAGTAGATCAGATTACACACAGAATGAACTATACTTAGATACAACCACGAACAACAACACATCAGCAGTTAAAGGAACGTATTCCAATCTCAGCCATCGATCAATTCCTAATGAGGAAATGTCCAAAGACATGCCATTTGATTTCTCTTCTGATTCATTGTTTGTTCAAGCTCTTAAACAAGCACAAGGTGAGAATGATCCGGAATGTCTACAAAATCTTCTCAGAGAAGCAAGCCGTGAAAATCCTAACATCATCATCGAGCTATCAAATGATGATTGGATGAAGGACCCTTCTGTCCTGTTGCCCCCGGCTGTGTTGCTGGGTAAGTGCATTTTTACAGTAGTGGGCTTCATTACACAATGAATGATAAACATTTACCAAAAAGGAACTACGTAGTAATTATTTAATGTGTGTTGAGCAATTTGTTTACATTAAGTAATTTTATGAGATCAAACAACATTGAACAAAACAAACAAGCCCTTCTTATCACTTAATCAAAGAAAGAAATAAAAAAGAAAGAAAGAGAAAAGAAAAGAAAAAAGAGGATTTAATGGAAAAAATAGCAGTAGGGAAAAAGAATCAAATAAATAAATAAAAGTGTGAGAGAGAGAGAGAGAGAGAAAGAAAGAAAGAAAGTCTAAGAATCAAGAGAGAAACAATGAAAAAATAGCAGTGGAAAACAGATCAAAGGACAAATAAAAATGAGAAAGATAGAAAGAAAGAAAGAAAGAAAGATTAAGAATCAAAAGAGGAAATAATGAAAGAAAGCAGGAAATAGAAAAGATAAACAAAAGAGAAAATTAGAGCAAAGATGAGAAAATGAAAATGAGAGTGAAAAAAAGAAAAAAAGAAAGAAAGAAAGAAAGAAAGAAAGAAGAATAATGAATAAAATAATGAAAGAAAAGAGCAAAAAAAGAGAGCCAGAGATTTCATAAAAAGAAAAAAGATTACTCTTGTGTCTGACACTGGAATTACAGCTGACAGCACAGGTCACTTCTAGATTTAAGGTCACAGCCTAAAGTGTCAGTGGATCACATTTCCGGACGGTCATGTGTCCAGGATGATTGGGAGACAATGTTGTGGCACCTCATGATTTGTTTAAATGGAGCGTCTGCTTCTATTTGTGGCCAGTGCAGTGGTGACTTCACCAGCAGTTCTTCTCAGGCAGCTGTGCACCCGCCGTCTCTATGGAGCTGCTGCCTTTGAAGACTCTGGCTCTGCTGTGATGTTTATGAAACTATGATCGCGGAACTCCTGTCATGCAATTGCCCTGCAATGATCACATGTCGTTTGCACTAAAAATACACAGAGTAGAACAACAGTGACAATATAAATAACCAGACAGGTAAAGCGTAGAGCTAGCGATGCTCTCGCTAGGCAATAACGCAGGCGGTACTCAGACGGTTTTGCCGGAGACACGGCGGATTATAGTAGATCGGGAAAAGCAGATTAAAGTTGAGGAGACGCCAGGGATGGACTTTCTCTGTCCTCCGGTTCTCCGTGACCTGCTAACTCATCACCGGAGAGACCAGCAGTCTGGCTTCTTCCCTGACCCAGAGGAGCTCAACACGGTGCTAGAGTTCCAGAGTGATGAATTGCTCTGGACTGCTCAAAAACGCGGTGAGTGGGTGGCGAAAAGCTGAAAAAATGTGTTTTTATTCCAAACTTTTTACGCTTTTTAATCTCAGCATCACTCAAATGCGGAGACCGTTACTTGTGCTAATAAAGTAGCCACATTATGCGAACGAAACAATCCAGCCTTCGATTAACATTCCGTTCATTCTTGGTTTTGTCAGTAGACAGGAATTTCACATAATCCACACTGACGATTTGAAGCTTTTTATGCAAGGATAACACCGCTTGACTTTTCTAAAATAGCTTAAACATGCCACTCTATTCAAGTGGTAAAGCGAGACAGACATGAGGGAGGATGCGGCATTCTGGACCAGAGTCTGTGCCGGTCTGGATCGACCAGGGATTTCGAAGGGATTGCGATAATCCTGGATGCTCATGAATGTCAAACACAGATCAATTCTAAGTGCTTTAATTCCATTTAATGTTCAGGTCTGTCTCCATGCAACACGGGGTTTGATCTGCTTGAGGCTTGCGAGCGTGCCAGCAAAAACATGCAGGATGTCCAAATAAAATAAAAAGCAACAAATGGACAAAGATGTCTGCGGCTCAAAGGATTAAGCGTATTTCATTCATCATCGACTAAATATGGACCCAGTAAGCCACGATCAGCGGATGGAGAACAATGGACGGCTAAAAATAGAAGTAAAACGTTCTCGAACCCAAGCAAAACATGACAGGCACTATATAAACTCAAACTTTAAAGCTTGATCCATTCCATAGATTTGTAGGAGATGCTAAGAACTATGCGCTTTGAGAGTCTGTGCTCCACTGTGCAGCTGAATCGATGGCAAGCTTTAGATGATAACTGTGAGTCGGGTCAAGACCACCGGGAAAGAGCTCACCTACGTTCTTTATGGCTCTACCGAGCGGTGGTGAAGGGAGACACCAGAGGGCTTCGTTCCCTCCTTAAAAGGAACTACATCGATGTCAATGTGTTTTACAACGTCAGCAGAGAGGAACTAGAGTGGCAGGCTCATGCAGACACTATCTTTGGTCCCTCAGGTAACCAGGAGGAAAGGATGGATGGATAGGTTCAATAAGAGAATCATGGCAGATTTCTATGATTTAGTTTGATCTGCTCTCACCAAAGTGTCGTTTCAGGTCTGTGGTCCCTGGAATACAAACGAGAACTGACAAGTCCGCTGTGCATTGCTGCCGCTCAAGGTTTTACCGAATGTTTGCTGTATTTGCTGGAACATGGAGCACACCCCAATCTCATCGCAGGAGGGAAGGCAGCGCTTCACGAAGCCTGTGCTAACTCCAACACGGAATGTGTGGAGCTGCTTCTGGAACACGGAGCTAATGCAAACCAGATGACAGAAGACGGACTGACTGCCTTGCATCTCTGCAGAACGCCACAGTCACTACGGTATCTATTAGTTCACAGTTTATAGGATTTCTAAACACCAGGCCCTGCCAGAAATGTAGAAAAATCTCATTTAGCTTTAGCTTTACTGAAGGTTTTTGTTTCAATTACAAGCATTGTGTTTTCATGATTTGGTTAAACAATAAGAAAAAAAAGAAAAAAAAAATGTTTATATAGGAAAATATATTTTTTCGTGAAAGAATAAAACTTTTCTGAAATGTGGCCCAATAGCTGAAATGTGGTGACGTCCAATAAAGGCATAATTTATGGGTGGAGCCATAGTGGTACAGGTATATTTTATCCAAATATTTTACTGGTGAAGGTTCTGCTTATGTGACGTACACATAACGACTAGATTAAAGAAAAAAATAAATCATCAGCAGTTTTTGGACAAATATATTCCATGCAATATTGGCATGTTAAACATAACCGGGGTTTATTTTGAGGAAGGTCTAATATTCAGAAACACTAGGTGCTAGGTTTTAATGTTGAAAGTGCTCTTACATGTTAAAGAACCTATTTTTGAGGAAGGCCTTATTTATTCAGATAGATTATTGGCACAGATTTTTCATCCAAGATACACGTTTTACCATAAACCCATTTATAAATGAATATCTGCAACATTAGACAGATATCAGTATTGCTTTAAAAAAATTGTTAAAAAAAAACATGTTTTGAAAATATTAAGGCATGCAGCAATTTTATGATTCAGAAAATTAAAATTTCATGTGACGCTTATATTTAGAAGGCATGGATAATTCAAAATCTGATATAAAAGTAATATAGATAAAAAAAAACATTGACTAATAGAGAATTGCACAATTTCTTTTGAAAAGCAGTTTCCTATTTTACTTTAATCTGCAGATGCGCAAAGGCCTTGATCCGATATGGTGCCCGAGTCAACTCCGCCAGTGAGGAAGAGGAAGAAACACCCCTGCATGTAGCAGCTAGACAGGGTCTTCCTCACCACGCTCAGCTCTACCTCCGATCCGGAGCGAATGTAAACCACAGCAGCAGCTCTGGTGAAACACCGCTGGGGGTGGTCTGTGGCGTGACCCCCGAGAAGGCCAAAAGCCAGGACGAACAATACACCGAGGTCTGTCGTCTCCTTCTCTTGCACGGCGCAAATATCAATCTGGCTGATAAAGAGCGCCGCACTCCTTTACACAAAGCAGCCCGCAACGTTCAGCATAAGCTCGTGTCGCTTCTCCTGGACCACAGAGCTGACGTCAATGTCATTGATTATAACGGCTGTTCGCCTTTATCGTGCGTCCTGCAAAGTTCTGTGGTTCGACAGGATTGGGAGCCTCACAAAATTGTTCAGACCCTGTTAAATCATGGTTCCATTCAAGTTTGGCCCCAAGCACTGCTAAAGGTAAAAACATGGTTAAAGTGTACTGTACAGTATCTTTAAAATATTTTCTTATGTAAATAAATCTTTTCATGTATTACTTTCATGTTTTAGGTGCTAAGTGCCTGCGCAGATGCACCAAAAACAGTTGAAATACTGTTTAACTCATATACACTTGTTCCTGTGACGTATAAATGGGTAAAAGCCATTCCTGAGGAGGTTTTCTATGTAAGTCTTGTACTTTTTTTTTTTTTTTAAATAAAACCGCATACTGTATTTTTCCTCTACTATATGGCGCACATTAAACAGTGGCAGTGACTGGCTGCCCACTGCTCCGTGGCAATGGGCGGCCTCTAGTGGCCATATTGACAAACGCACTCACTTTCACATAAAACAACAGATTTTTTAAATAAAAAAAATCAACTGTTCCGTTGAATTATATAGTTTATAAATGAACCATTCAATTCAGTGTGCCTTAGTGTAGGAAAAATACTGTACATTTTCTGCAGTGTATTTTCTCACAAATGTATCTGCAATGTAAAATCCTGTGCTTTTGTAGCGTCACAGATCGTTTTACGAGTCTCTTTTCGCGCTGGAGCACAAGCCTCGTAGTTTACAGCATCTCTGTCGTTCTGCACTGAGGAAACATTTAGGAAGAAGCTGCTGCTCGCTGATTCCCAGGCTGCCCGTGCCAAGGCCATTACAACAGTATTTGCTTCTGGATCCGGAGGGCTACATTTACTAGACTGTGACCTTGACTTGACCTTTGTTTGACTGAAACCTTTTAGATTGTTTGTTTGATGGTAATGCATTTCATATTTTGCTTGAAACATTGTATTTTCTAAACATTGCTAAAATGATCTAATCTGTGATGTCTGTTTGCTTTGTTGCAAATTGTCATGTAAAAGCAGTTATAGAAATCTGAAATATAGAAGTCTGCTCATTTCCGTAAGCTTGTTTCTATCATTCATGAGCAAGAATAAAAAAAAAAAAACACATGAAAACCAACATAAATACAGACATGCTGCAGAATAACAACGATGATATGTTTTACTTCAAGGGTTTTCCAAAAGGTTTAATTGCACTGGTTGGTATCATCAAAGTCATTCATTTCAAGTTCATTAAAAATAATCGTCATAAACTTTGCCTAAGTTTTACCGTCACAGAATCAAGGTAAATTAAATTCCCCTAGACTAGAGAGTGTGAAAACAATTCACCTAAAACAAGAACCATTAGATTTCCATTAGAACATTTATTCTATATTCATTTTTGGTGATATTTGTTTGGACCACATCAGGGTCGTGTCCTTTCTGAAGTAGTGTCCTTTATTCAAGGTCATGTAAGGACAATAACAACAAAAACTCGAACAACACCAAATCACAAAAAAGAAGCGCCACTAAATCAAAAAAACTTTTTTGTTAAATTCATTGTTTTATATTATTTAAAATTATATTAATTATCATTTTATAATTGCAATTGTTGTTTTTAGTTGAGTTTTGACGCTTTGACTTGTTGCGCCGCTTGGGAGCGGTAGACCGTTGCACTAGCGGATTCAAGCGGATGGCGCCCGTGACGTACACGCCGTCATCCGCGGGATCAGACGGGCTGGGTCGCTGCGCATCACCTTTCCCCAAAGAGTTCACCGTCTAATCAGGTGTAAAAGCTCCTTCACGCCGAGAGTGTGCGGACTTCACACCGAGCAGACCGGCATGTGAAGCCAGCGGAGATGGAGAAACCAGCGGAGGATGAGTGCGCGGATTCGGGCGCGGAGACCGGAGGGTGAGCAGCTACTCCGAAATAAACAAATCGACTCTAAATTCACTGTGGATCCATAGTCGTTGTATGATTACATGTACAATAGGAACATTATGTGTAGATGGACCGTTATGAGACGATTGAGAACCGTTATTCCGCCGGGCGTCTTTTAAAACAATCTTCCTCCGAGTTTATGTTTTATTTTCTTGTTTAAAAGTGCTTGTACTATTTGGACTGTTGCTCATTAAACCATCTGTTGCTCGGCATTAACACTCGAGACATCTGGCGCAGAGACTTACTGCTGAAAGCCACTGAGCGACTTACACACTCGAGCTAAAAGCGTGTTTTTCCTCGCGCGCGAGGGCGACAGGAGCGGTCAATATAATCGCATTGATTTCACATCAGCTGTCTGCTGAAACGAGATTAAACGATCATTTAAATCCCTGCCATCACTTTGTTTTCAGCTGTGAAAGATGACAAGATGCGCCCTGGTTTGTTAGGTATGCCACGTGACTGTTGTGTTTGGAGCTGTAGGTTTAGTTTGTGGATGTTTCGTTGTACAGATTTTTTTTAAGCAATTTCTTGCGATGGCTTTTTTAATCCGATTTCTCTGTTACGGATAATAGTTTGTCATTTATTTCACCCGACTGTCACAATTTATTTCTACCACTGTATACAGTCTATTTATACTATTATTAAATATACCTTATAGTATTACTACTACTATTAAGTATACCGTTTAATTTGTGTAAATGCATTACCAAAAATTTATCTGACAACAACTTTTAAAATATTATTAATTAAAATATATTAATATTAATGTTAAAACCCTCCATAAGATCCAAAGAATCGATTAAAATTACACAATTAGGTAATTTTTGGCGTAATCCAGATTTTCCGTACCAGAGAAACTGCGTGTGTGTTTTGGGCTGCAGCTAAAGACATTATTTTTTTATCGTAACGTGTGTGTACGTCCCCTAGAGAATCTGCACTCAGACACACATTATATACCATGACACTAAGGATTGTTTATCCAGATGTGGTTTCTTATGAAACCTTGAGAACCAAAAGCTCTAAATCACTCAAGCAGAAATAAGTTTTAACACATTTCTCTCCTTCTTCTCTCTTTTTTCTCTCTCAGGTCTGACTACAGTCTTATGTCATCAGGAAGCAGTGAGTACTTTTCTTGGTCTAACTTAGGTAACAATCTTCCGAAAGCATACTGACTTGTTTTGCATTAAATTAAGTGTGTTTAAACAACTTCATGTTCCTGAAAATCAAACCCACAACCTTTAATGTTGCAATACACCAGCTCTATTGACAGTATGAAAGCTCCAAACTTTACCCTCTCTGATGCTTATAATTATTTAGATTCTGGGGCTATTAATTATTCAATGTCTTTATTTATCTAATAGATGATTTGTACCACACATTACAGACTCTCAATAGACCATTTCTCTGGGCTGCACAACATGATAACTGATAGATTGCTGCCAAGAGAGCAACATCTAATACTTTGGCTTGTTTTTTGGTGAGTGCCTTGTTGTGTGTGTGTGTGTGTGTGGTGTGTTTGTGTGTGTGTGTGTTTAGCTGAACCTGTCTCAACTACTTTGTTAGGGCCAGACTGTTTCCCTGTGGAAGGATAAATGTCCAATAAGTAGCCCATTAATCTGCGCAGCAGGAAACACTCCTCCAGTGGACAGGGCAACACTCTCCTGATCACACACACACCACGCGCACACCACACCCACACACACACACACACACACACACACACACACACACACACACACACACACACATTATTTAGAATTGTTTGACACTTGTCTTTCTCATTCAGTTCTGTGTTCTGTGTTGAAGAGACAAGACAGTACTTTCCATCATGGATTACTGATTGTTGCATTATCATTCGTGTCAGAAGTTCTCTCCCTCTGCAGCTCATCAGTTTTTCCAAGAAATGCTGTGCTCTTCCTCTTCCTGTCTTTTTTTTTTT
>CM051494.1:25636222-25641222 GCA_028031935.1 Paedocypris micromegethes
TTTTTTTTTTTTTTTTTTACTGTTGATGCAGCTTTCAGAGAAGAAGTCTTGTCAGAGTAGCCCTTATTTTCAGGGAGATATTACAAATATCTGAGGTGTCTCAGGAGAATTCAATTGTGATAATTAAATTTGATCTAATCTAATATTTTGTTTTAATCATGGCAATTCCTTTGTGAAAGTCATGGTTTGTTTTTTTCCAAGCTGCTATATTGAACACCATCTTAATCAAACTCAGATGTGCACCAGTTCCTCTGGTGGTAGAGCCGAGCAACTGGAGAAGTGTTTACACTAGAAGTGTTTTTGAGGGAAAGTGTGTAAGAGCATAGCGTTCCCTTGGCCTCTGGTGCCCTCGACCTTAAACAACAAACAAAGTGGGACGAGTCCCCTGAGCCAGGAGACATGACTTTAGGACCAAGGAAAAAAAGCTAAAGAAACTTTACATGTCCTTACACCTTTAATAGTCGCAGTTCTGATTCTGTGTATGGACTTCATTTTGCATAATCATTTGTTGTGGTTGTTTTTCACAAAAATATTAATATTAAATTATCAACAGCTTTATGTTTATAGTGTACAGTACATATTAATGAACAGAAAGTGAGTCTGTCCAATTATGATAGTCCATTTACAGATTTAGATATATTGTTCTTTTTCAATATATTACAGATATATTGTTCAGCCATGAGTTGAGAATTGCAAAATTCATAATCGCAACACTTTGAGACTTGTGCAATGAAGCAGATTTTTTTAAAAATAATGACTGACATCTAATAATTTTACCCTTCATATAGTCAGAAGATTTCTAATTACCGGTAATAAGGTTTACGTAAAATGTCTTTTACGTTTATTAGGTAGTTACGAAGGTCTTTCATGTGCACATACCCAAGGGTGCGTGTGTGTGTGTGAGTGTGTGTGTGTGTGTGTGTGTGTGTGTGTGTGTGTGTGGCTTGGTCTGGTAACAAGTTCAACAGAAGGTCAAACTTTATTCTGGAGTCCTACAGAGAGTCAAAGCATTTCTTCAAGGTTACTCACCATCCACTAATGCAACTAATGAGGCTGTTCTGTGGAACACACATCCTGGTTAACGAACAAAAGACGCCACGGGATTTCAATTATAGCTTATTTATTTCCATTATGGTTTATTATAGCTCCATCATTGTTTAATTAACACAATGTCAATGTTGAAATGTAATCAATGTCTAATACTTATTAGACAGTATTAAGTATGATTTATTCAATGTTTTAAATTTGTTAATACACAAATAACAACAACAACAAAAGCATAATATTAATACAACAATAATAATAACCTCTATTTTATAGATTGAATAAATATAAAAAAAAATCTGTATATTTGGTGTTTCGTACACCAAAGTTGTGATTTTCAGAGAAAAGAGACAGTCCAGGTGCAGGCGAGGTTAGGAATCATCAATAATAACCAATAACACATCGTGATTTAAAAAAAATAATAAATAACATCTATTTTATAGATGTAATTTAATTTTTTCAAAATCTGTATTGTTGGTGTTTGCATCACCAAAATTTGACTTTCAGAGAAATCTTGATTGTGATTTCTTGCTGGACTGCATATACAAAGTCATTTTGGTTCGGAGTTAGATTGTAAAAAAAATTACAAATTAAATCACAAACGCGAACACAATTTCCTCAAAGTTAAATTTTACCTTTTTTATTTCTGACAGGTGACTTGTCCATGGGGGACCTACAAGACCCTTTCCTTGTCTCCATCCACATCATCACTGACCCAGGTCAGGCCAGAACCCTCCAGCAAGCAGCGGACCAGGTCCTGTCATGGCTTCACCCTGATCTCACCCTCTTCAGGGTGTCGGAGCGGGCCACTGGCCTGTCTCGAAAAACCAGAGCCCGGCTTCAGTGCCCCACAAAAGCGCCATCCCAACAACCAGCCCTGGCCGTCATTCTCTTCCTACAGGAAGATGGAAGAGGCGAGGAGAGTCTGGAATACCTCCACCGTCAGCTGAGATACTCGCCCTGGAGATACCACCACTCCGAGAGAGTCATCGGACAAGGACTCCTGCCCTTTTCCCCAGCAAGCCAAGACTTTGTGACCCTTGCCCCCGGGACCCCGCTCTGGGCCCTCCGTCAGGTCCACTATGGCAAAGAGATCGTGCGCTTCACCATCTACTGCCGTCACCAGACCTACATCGAGCAAGTGCGTCTGTACAGGCTGCTCTTACGCCGAAGGCTTGCCCAGAGGAAAGAGGATTTTTGTTTTTGTGTGGTCTATTCCAACCCTGAAACTGAAATCCAGCTGTCGTTTAAACGTTTGCCCCGTGCCGAGACCCCCTGTCCTACTGAGAACGCCGTGATGGAGATCCGAGTGCCAGACGTCTGCGAGCTCGTGCCCCTGCTGCCTCAGCCCTGCACACCCATCAGCGACGTGCGCTGGCAAACCCTCGATTACGATGGGAATAAGATATTGCTTCAGGTAGAAAGGCAATTCAACATTATTCGTTTTCATATATACACAAATATAAGCAATCCCCCCTTTTCTCAATTTTTAAAAGAGTAGTAAATTAAGCATTTTTTAATAGAAGTTTTTAGCCTGAAGGTATTTAAGGTTTTGTTTTCTTATTTGAATTTTGTGCCTGAAAAATCTGGTCGGTTCTAATTTTCATGGGTTGCTTAAATTGGCGTAGCTACGGTATCATTTTTTAACCTTTATTCACCGTTTTTACTCTCTGAGAGCATCATGCTACATAATTATGAGTCTTAATAGTGCTGAATGCTGCTGTTCTATATTTTGTCAATTTCATCCACTGTCCTTGTGTGTGCGTGTGTTTCCTCCGGTTCTCCAGTTTCATCCCACATGCCGAAAACATCCCAGAGAATTTGAGAAAACCAGTGTGATTATGTGTGAAATAGGTGTGAGTTAGAGTGTGAATGTGTGTGTGTGTTCGACTCTGTGATTGGTTGGCCACCAACTCCCAAAGTTGCTGTGATTGGCTCCATCTCCTTGTGATCCAGAAATTGAAGGTTTGGGAAACAGAAGAACGGATGTCTCTGCGCGCGGCGGCACTCGCGGGTCATTCCTGTCTGACCTGAATTAGCCTAGATTAGAGATCACAGCGGATTTTGGCTCCGTGCCAGTCCCAGTCTCTTCAGGAATTAACCCCTGCGGCTGCCAAATGGCACAGTGAGGATTTCACACGTTATCTCCCGCAGGTTGTAATGTTCAGACTCCAAATCTCCTCCGGTCGCTTTGTGCTTCCTATTGGCTGTAACAGATTGTTTTTCTTCAAGTATTCTGTTACATAAGTGCATAACCAGACAGATATCAGCGTATCCACTGTTTGATCGTTCACCCGTTGGAGGAGTGGAAAAGGTAATGATGGAAGGAACGGATGGATCTGTCTTCTGTGTTCAAACTGTGCACAGTGTGTCGACCGCTGTTGATTTAACTAGAATGAGAGGAATGACTACTGTGAGGTAACACGGGAAGTGAAATGGAAAATGATACGCAGAGGAAACTAGTTTGTGATGAAGAGAGAGAGCTATGAGAATCAGAGCGAGATAGAAAGAGAGAGAGAGTGAAAGGAAAGAAAGATAGAAAATGAGTGACAATGCCAGTCAGGAATATGTGGAAACAAAAGAGAAAAGGTGAGAATGAGAGTGAGAGAGGGAGAAAGTGAGTGAGAGAGAGAGAAAGAAAGAAATTAGAAAAGAGAGTGAGTGAGTGAGTGAGTGAGTGAGTGAGTAAATGAAAGGAAAGAAAGATAGAAAGCGTGTGAGTGACAGAGACAATCTGAGATATGTGGAAACGAAAGAGAAAAGGTGAGAGAGAGAGTGAAAGAGAGGGAGAAAGTGAGTGGGTGAGAGAGAGAGAGAGAGAGAGAGAGAGAGAGAGAGAGAGAGAGAGAGAGAGAGAAAGTGAGTGAGTGAGGGAGAGAGAATGGTATGACAGACAGACCAAGGGGAAGGAGAGGAAGAAAGCTGTGTGAAAGGTATGAGTCAAATATAGTGAAAGTCAGAAAGGGAGAAAAAGTGAGTGAGAGCGAAACAGAAAGAAGTAAAAAAGCAAGTCGGGTTAAGGATTAGTCGAGAGAAAGTAAGTAAGGAGAGAGAAAGTGAAGAGAAGAAAGAGAGAGAAATTTCTGAGTCAGAAGAAGAGAGAAATTGAGTGAGTAAGAAAGAGGGAGAGTCAGCAAGAGCGAGAAACTGAGCGAGATAAAATGGACAAACACGTTCATTGGTCCTTATAAGTAGCAGTAAGAAAGTCTTCCAGAAAGAAAAGTGTGTGTGTGTGTGTGTGTGTGTGTGTGTGTGTGTGAGTGAGAAAAGAGAAGGAGAGAGAGAGAGAGAGAGAGAGAGAGGTATGAAGCCCAGTGAAGTATGAATGACGAACAGTGGAACATTGTTTCCCTTGTAAACGTCTTCCTCTCTCTCTCTCTCTCTCGCTCTCTCGTCTCTCTCTCTCTCTCTCTCTCTCACACACACACACACACACAAACACACACTTTTCTCTCTGGAAGACTTTCTTACTGCTACTTAGGACCAATGAATGTTTTCGTAATATGAACAGAAAGAAACGTTCCTCCTGTACATTGAGTATCTTTAGAAGACATGGACGGCAGAAAGTAGCGTGAACATCCGCGTGCGTGTACGAAGCGTCAGAATCAGCATCTCACCATCTTCCTCCTGACCCACAGGTGCAGGGTACAGGGTCCCGCAGCTACAGCAAACACATCATCGCAAAGTTCTCCCATCTTCCTCCTGAAGACCTTCTGCTCCACCGTCCTTCATCAGAGCCGCCGCCTCCACCTCTTCCATACGGGCGTGGCCCAGCCTGCTACCGCAACCGCCGCTACCACCGCAACACGCGGAGCCACACCCTCCCACCCAAGAGCTCGCGCGATGAGGAGCATCACCCACTCCAGAAGGATGAAGATCTGCTCTGGACTGGCCAGCGCACACAGTCGCTCTTCTCCCTGCTGGACGAATCCCGATCCACATGTGCCTCTCCCTCC
>CM051494.1:25646222-25676398 GCA_028031935.1 Paedocypris micromegethes
AGAACACAAAACAATTAACAAAGAATTTCAACAATTAAAAAGACTTGTGAAATATTGGAACTGATAAACCATCATAAACTGATCTTCTCCACAGATCCCAGAGTCCAGGAAGTTCTTTCTCAGCCACAAGGAGACCTGGGCAATTTCAGTGATGGAGTTTGGCTCCAGCTTTCCAATGCTTTATTTGTCCAGAGTGGAGTTAAAGTTCTGTCAGAGTTTACCCATCATGCCTTGGGATGGGGGAACAGCAGCCTAGTGAGACTGAATTTCAGTAACCCCAGTCACACTCGGTCCCGTCTGCAGCAGTGGACACGCTACACACACGCAGGTGCGCTATAATAGAATCCTTAATGGAAAAAAACTGATTTTATTATAATAATAATAATAATAATAATAATAATAATAATAATAATAGTAATAATAATGAAATGTATAAGTATCTAGTTAAAAGTGTGTACAAAATGTATGTTTATTGACATTAAATGTATTTATGTTGTAATATTTTTAAAAAGCTAAATAATTGCATTCATGTGATTTATTGTCATGTATTTAGCAGACGCTTTTATACAACGCAACATATGTACGCTAATTTATTCTTTCACAATCCATTTAAAGTCATGCGTTCCCTGGGATTCGAACCCATGAACTTGGTAGCTTTTTTCTTAGCTAACTTTACATTTGCTTACACTGCCGTCATTTTATCCTTATTGAACTTTGTGCTTTCCCTCTAATCGTTCCCGCTTAAGAGACCGTGTAGAAGTCCAGGTCTGAATGTGTGTTGTTGTCTCCCCAGCGGAGGAGTTCCTGCAGGCGAGAGAGCCTCACATGGCTTTACTCAGCACAGTGGTGTTTCACGGAGCCTGGCAGAAGCAGTTCCTCTTCACTGACACCCAGAACCTGCCCTTCACCCTCTCGGATGGCAGCACAGTCAAAGTGCCCATGATGTACCAGTCCATGGAAGTCAGCTTTGGTGAGCCCAGGACCAACTTTGAGCCAAGGAGAGCCAAACGTTGATCTTTGGCTCATGAAGCATGTCTGTCTCACTCAGGACAGTTCCGCCTGCCTTCAGACCAGGAATATACCGTTTTGGAGCTGCCGTACCTGGATCGCTCTCTCAGGCTTTTGGTGGTCTTACCCACTGACCGAAAGACCCCACTGTCCCTGCTGGAGTCGCAGCTCTCGACCCGGGCTGTCGGAATGTGGGAAAGCAGATTAAGACGAACCAAAATGGATATATTTCTGCCCAGGTAATTCTTTGAACAAACGTTTTGAGTCTTCTCCTGAATGGAGTTGTCGACTAAGGGGAGAAAGTCCATTTTAAGGACTTGGGATATTTTTTATGACATCACATTACAGTAGCTTCCAGAAAAAATGACTTTAAATAGTCAAATTGAACCAAATATTGAGGTGAAATTTGGTCATGCTTTAATGTAACTATGTCTGCTCTCATTGTGGAACAATGATTCATGGAGTATTTTGCATGGTATTTGGTCATTTGTTGTACTTAAATTTGACAGAAAACATACATTTTTTTAACCTGTGCGATTGGCGTACTAGGGGTGTAAAGACATGATAACCATACTTGAGTAAAAGTACAAATTCCTTACTGTAAAAATACTCCATTACACGTTACCAATTCAATTTATTCTTGAGTTAGTCGTAAAATATCCCATTTTAAACAAACTGAAGTAATTTACTCGCACTGAATTTAGTGAAAAACTGAATGTGAAAAACAAGATATTCTGTATTTTTGAAGATTTATTTCCTTATATAGAAATGAAATGTAACACCTCAATGTTCAAAATGGCAAAACAAAATAAAAGAAAACGAACAAAAAGTCAGTCTCAGTCAAACTCGAAAGTGCAACCGCTATTTCTCATTCAGTGATTAAGCTCATAGCATCCAGTACCTTCCGCACCCTGCAGAAGGCAATATCACCTCTTCCGGCCAAGAAATTAACCACGTTAGAAAAAGATGCCGACTTGTCGCACACAATCACAACATAACATTAGAAAGATTTTGGAAAATCATGAACGATCCAAGAACAATCTGACACATTTCACTCAAAAGTCAAATGCAGGAAATTCCAAAACCTGGGCATTTCTTGATGACAAGATTTAACCAAAACATCTTCAACCCAGACTTTAAGGGAACAAAATGTGCACTTACCTGGGAAAACAACCATTGCCAAACTTTTTTTTCCAAATCTGTTTGGATTTCAGGTTTAAGATGCACAGTAGGTTCAATCTGAAAGCCGTTCTACAGTCTCTTGGCATCCATGATGTCTTCAGTCCATCAGCGGCGGATTTCAGAGGCATTTCAGGTGGGACAGAACACTGAAAACACACTTCTAAAGGAACATACAATCTTTTAAAGTAACATTTACCAATACTTTTTTTTAACCATTTTAAACGATATAGGACTTATAGACATTTACGTACAGTAGATTTGCATCCTCTAACACCATTGGTTTAGTTGAGAAAGTGAGCGGGCGCTTTCTTGATTGCAGATGGAAACGGACTTTTTGTGTCCGAAGCGTTCCATGAAGCCCAGATAGAGGTGACAGAAGCGGGAACAAAAGCGGCTTCGGCTACAGGTACAAAGACGTTCTGTCTGGCGAAAATGACACAACATAAGCCTCTCTAGAAAAGACCTTTGTATTGAGTGAAATAATTTCCCCAGTTAATAGATATTCCCATACATTCTTAAACAATTATTTACGATGCAAATGTATTCATTAAGGGACTAAATTATTAATTTTCATGTTTACAACAGCATGAACGACAAATTTAAAAGTTGAGTAAAAGAACAAGAAAATCAGTAAAAAATGAAAAAAAAAAAAAAACTACTGTAGTAATTCAGAGTTTACAGATACTAAAACCTGTATGCGTTAAAACCCTTGTGTGCAATTGTTTAAAAAGAAAGCAGTTTGTAAATTAAATACATTTTCTTTGGCTGTAAAATAAAGTAGAAAATAATAGGAAACGGTTTAAGCTCAAAAATCACATTTTATATTATATTACATTCTATTATTTTGCCTTCATACTCAAAGTATTTCAAACAGCTCAACTTTTTTATTTAGCAATGGTGCTACTGAAAAGATCCCGTTCACCGGTGTTTAAAGCAGACCGGCCGTTTCTCTTCATCCTAAAACAGATCAACACAGGTAAATCACAAATACGGACCTAAAAACAGGACTTATTAAACTCAACAAGTTTGTTCCACAGGTTCACTGCTCTTCATAGGTCGCGTTTCAGCTCCAACCGAGACCATAAGAGGATGAATTCAAGGAAGAACATACTCCGAAAATAATAATTTTCAACTCAGAGGGACAAGACTTTTGTACATATCTGTAAATAAAATTTTACTACATCATGGAATTATCTTTGTGTGGTCTGTTGTCAAGTCATGCAATAGAAAACATATCTACGCTTTAAATGGCAGCTTATGAATAAACGTTTAATTTAGATTTGTTGTGCTATAAAATAACAAACGTAAAGCAAAGTTTTCTAAATAAAAGTAACTTGTGGAGAAAAAAAAAGACCCGAAATCGGATTGCGAGTTATAGAAACTTTTAATGACATTGTGCCACTGAGGAATACTGACAGATAAGTCAAATATTGACTATAGTACACAATGTAAAATACTTTATTCAAATACATACAAAAAAAGTATTTCACCCAAGTGTCTTAAATAATATTTTCAATGTCACCATGTACATATACACAGCATATTAAAATAGATCTGTTTTTCCATCAAGCAGTTTTGATAATGTGCGCAACAAATATTTGGTCCCGAAGTAAAGACACAGGACATGGAGAATGAGGAAAATCCGAGTGAAATGAAATCAGAGCAGTGGACGAGAGCTGAATCTAGAGCTGACCTAACACGAGGCTAACTATTGCGAACCAACGGGCAAAACAAAGAAACCCTAAATACCCTCAGCATGGATTTTAAATTGAGAATGGTTAAATCGTTTGTCCTTTCTGAGAGTGAAAAAAGGTTGAGGAATGAAAAACGAGTTAAAAAGTTTTTGAAGTTTTAGGGGTCAAAACTCATTTTCCAATGCTGACGTTTCTGACGGTAAACTTCCTGAGCAAAGCTTCCACACTGACTGAATTTTAAGCGTAACAAATTCTACACTTGTAAAGTTCCTAACATTAGGAAAAAATTATGTTCTTTATAGTTTAGCATGTTGTGGCCAATAGTCGAGCACATTTTTCGTGAAAGCTTCGGTCGCTTTATCTTTGGCACAAAGAAAAAGAACAAAACCCCGTGTCAAAATCTCCTGCCGCCTGACGTCACCTTCTCAAACCGCTGTGCGACGAAAAAAAAAAACGGAATACAAAACTGAAAACAAGTGTTACATAAATAGTGCAGATGAGTCCAAGTGCTCAGAATCCGTCCAGATGATTCATACTGTTGGCTCTCAAGTGGATCTCCTCCAGGAAGTTCTCCAGTTGCTCAACCAAGACTTTTTTCTTAAACCTACACAAACACAAAACCAGAAGGTGAAAGGATAGTCAGCGTGAGTGTTAAAGATCTCCATTTTCCTCCATCAGGAAGAAGATTTTACCTGGCAGCTTCTTTCACCATGTTTTGCAGAAATAGCAGTCGTGTTTCTAAACTACCTTGGATTTGCTTGAGTAAGGAGAAGATTTTCTCATAACCTGCAGGAACACAGAACAGTTTAAATGTGTCCACTTAGAAATTAGTTTTCTCAAGTTGATCCATGAAACCTTTGACTCAAGACTAGAATAACGTACGTCTTCCTGGCTTCCTTATCTCCTTTGTGATGAGCGCCTGCAGTTCAGAGTTCAGCTTGTTGCTCTCTTCCTTCCTGATCTTCTTCAGCTGACAGGGGGACGTGTAGCAGGGGCTCTCCGTCTCAGTCTCCGACAGCTCCCCATCACTAGACAGGGCGCTATGAAACGCTGGCTCCGGCTCGTCCTCATCCTCGTCTGCCAGCAGGTGATTGCTTGGCTGGGTTTCTTCAGATTCTGGAGCAGGAGCAGGAGTCTCTCCGTTCTCCATGTCTGTGGATTCATGATTGGTGATGTGGTTGGCCAACGAGGTTTGATCATTTTCTGGAACTGTAGGGAAATGGTGATGAGACAGGGATGCACCGAATATTCGGACACAGAAAATATCGCAGCCCTAAAGTGCTAGATACGGACCACAGTGTAAAAACTATGAAAAGTCAGCGTTTAGAGTCTGTCAGCACACGATTCGCAGAAAGACATCCGAATCCTCTGCACTTCATCCCGACTGTACTTGATCTATGTTATAAAGAGCATTATTTGGAGGAGGAGTTAAAGCAGCGCACGCGAGATAATACAGACAGCGATGGACGCACAGAACCCGCGCGAAGACAGAGACGGAGCAGAGCAGAAAACATCTCGTCTCTCAGCCGCAGTTGAGGGGTTTGCACCCTCGTGGTCTGACAAGTTCAGTGAAATCCTGCAAAAAAAGTACCTGTGATAATACTAATACGTAGGCTATTTTGTTTTAGGCTACTTTATATGTGACAGATTGTAGTCATATTTCTGCAAGATGTATATTCTTTTATCCACTGGCCTTATTTAACCACAGTCTCAAATCTTTCTCAAAAGTTTTATATATAAATATTTTATACTCTTGAGTGTTATAATATGCTTAATAAATATTTGCATAATTTCTAACACATTTTGCTTCATTTATTCTTAAAAATTTCATTATTAAGTTATGCAATTGCAATGCCTTGCATTTATTGCTGTGATGCTGTACTAACTTTACGAAAATCAATTATTTCGGTGTTCGGCCAGGCTTTCCTCTTTTTCGGTTTTCAGCCAAGAATTTTCATTTCGGTGCATCACTAGCCATTGGATATATATATATATATATATATAGAGAAAGAGAGGATGAACATTCCGATTCTGACAAGTGATGAAATTGTGACACTCTTGCAACAATCAACCTACTTCTGGGTGGGGTTTTGGGAGGCGTGTACGCGCGGCCTGGGCGGAGCAGCGGGGACATACACCGCCGGCGTTTCGGGGCTCCACCGGCCCCTGAGGACATGCTGGGCTCCCCAGGACGTTTACCTTTGCCCTGAGTGCCTGTAACAAACTCATCTGCTTCGTCCACCATCATGGCCTTAAACAAATGACAACAAATGATTATGCCGTGAATTTCAAGACAAATCCGGATTCACTGTACCTTCTTGTCAAGTTTGAAGGGGTTGCCAAAAGTGTGCAAACGTTTAGGCTGATCGGGGTCCGCTTCTCTTAGGGGAGACGGGCAGAGCTTCAGGAAGTCTTGATAGTTGCCCATTTGAGCTATAGGCACACTGTGAATTTGATCTAGAAATAAGCAAAGATCGTTTTAAATCAAGTTTTGCACATTTAAACACGGTGTGTTTCAAAAAGTGTAAACTATATTTTTGTTAAAAAAATGATTATATAATTATTAGAAATAACTGCATCAACCCATGATGCCAATCCATAGAGAAAACTAAAGGGAGATGATCGGATACGAGGGGCGCTACCTTGATCTTGACCTTTCAGAGTACAGATGCTGGTGTGCAGAAGGTTCCGCCTCATGCGGCTCAGTTGATCCAGCAGATGAGGTCTTGGGATATCATATGGGTTTCGAAATCTTTGTGGTTTGAATGACTGAAATTGAAAGAAGGTATTGTATGAGGGAATACATTTATACCACAGATGCATCTCTGTGGAATGTGGCTGCTATTAGTTTATTCACAGTTGCTTCCATACATCACAGAATTAAGTTCTCAAACTGTAACGGACTATAAAATGCAGTCACAGTTTCATGTACATACTTTATTAACTGCAGATAGATGAAACCCAGCAAACTCCTTGCTGCTCGTTTCCGCAGGCAGCACCGGTCCATCTCCCATGATGCTGTGTAACAGTTGAGCAAAATCCTTCCTGTCTGCCAATGAGAGAGCGCCGCTTCTGTAACGAAGCTTAATCCCGCACTCAAGTGCCGACTTTTTCCCCACTGACGCACAAACGCGGTCTGCCTCAATTCTTGCCTGAAAAACCATATTAAAAAGCACGTCTAAATAATAAAGTACAATACTAGAGTAAAAATAGGTGATAAAGTAAAAACCAAAGTCACCTGCTGACTGAGCTTTTTGAGATAGGACACCACACTGTAGCTAAGACCGTACTCCATGTTTTCAGCCAGCAGGTTTGGTACTCCCATCATTCGAAGAGCTTTGCGCAGGGCCTAAAAAGCATTAAAGTGAGTGACAAACAACCAAGTGATGCAGCATGAGCTATAAACCACTTTGGCACATACTGTGATGTAATATGGAGGCATCGTCTTCAAGTAGTTTTCAAACGACTGACGCCATTTGGGTGGAGGCTTGAACTTGTGCACAGTGATTAAGTCCTCTAGTGACGCAAAACAAGAATTTGGCACTTTAAAACGGAACATTTCATGCATTTCATTTTTGGATTTGAGAAGTATTTAGTTACCAAGCAAAGGTAGAACTACTGGGTAGTTGTAGGGCATTACAAACAGGTTGACACAGCTCAGAGTAGTGCTGGCTTTAAGGTAGCCAAACGGCTGACCAAGTTCTCCATACTTGGCACTGTTCGTGACAAAAACCTGAAAATTACAAAAAAAATTAAGTTTTGTGAAAAAGAGAAGAGCTTGGAGAAACCTTTCTTCAGAAATACTGAAATCTTATTGAATCACACAGTTGCAAAGCGAAAACCAATCACAATTAAGCAAATACCCGATTGACTTATGGAAGTGATGCTGGACACCTTGAACACGCCACACCAGGAAACGTCCGATTACAATGTGAGCGAGAAGCAAATGGTGAGGACTCTATAGACCATGATAGATCGAGCGCCATGCTTAGTAGTTTGTCTTAATTTAATGAAATGCTTCTCTCCTCTCCAAACAAGCCTTTGCTGATTGTGGCCCAAGAGTCCATTTTGTTTCCAATGATGCACGCAAGGTTTCTTCTGCAGAAGATCTTGTCTGTACAAGCATCATCCACAGTGGATCGTCCTGCAATTTTTAGCAGTCAAATCCCTTTTGTTCAAATCCCTGAAGTTTCTTCGTCTTCCTGATCACATCTTGACCAGTGAAGTTACATCTCCGGAAAAGTCAAGCTGACGGCAATTCACAGTCTCCTTGTAGCTTCTCTTTTACAGCACACATCACTCTTTCATTTTCAGAGTCTTACAAAGATGCCGAGAGGAACCCATGGTTGTTGAGTGTCCACAAGTGGTTTAGAAGAGTCAGAAGTATTGATAATCGGATTTAACCAGCTGATTGCTATTGTTGAAATTGTTAAAAAGAATCTGGTACTCTTAAGATTTTTCATTATTTGGCACTTTAACTAAGCAGCAATGTTTGCCCAAGATGTTATTCATTTCCTAAACCTCTGCCGTATCTTTGTTGAGCCTTTGGTCTTCAATCCTTTGTGGGGCTGATGCAGGCTTGTTTTACAGCCAAGTGTAGAGCGATTGCTTTCAAAGAGGTCCAGTACCTGACTCCGGCAGGATGGGGGTCGCGTCAGCAAGGCGAGGTTTTATATGTCTCCAGCGTAATGTCAAGAGACTCACAAAGGGAACGTCTCAGGTTACTAACGTAACCAGTTCCCTCAGAGAAGGGAACCAAACATTACACAAGCTGCTGTGTAATGCACTTTCTTTGATCTTCTTCGTCCAGCGTTCAAATTAAAAAGTCTAAATAAATCAGTGTCAAACACCACTTATAAAGGAGTTGAGCGCACCAAGAGATGGATTGTTCATCTGCTTCTTTGCACAGCCTGATTTAATAAGACTTTCTTAGGAAAGGTGTTTCCTCAGGAGTGACCACTCAGTCTCTTTACTTCCAGGAACAACTTACGTTAATAACATCATCCACCATACAATTATTCAATGGTGAAATATTTTAATATTTCTATTTCCTCAATTTCTAGGTGAAACAGTTGAAAAACATTCATTTTGTGATCTTTAGTTCCGTGCAAGAAGGACAAGAACATCACAATGCAAATTTCAAATCAGAATTAAAACTGCCAAGTCATCTGTCATTTTCTTCTCTAGCAATTTGGCCACAACAAGTGAACATGAAGAGCAGTACTAAACATTTCCCTTGATCAGTTCTTCTCAGCGTCATTAAGATGTGTGAGCGAGCTCTGGTTGGTTAACATCTTAAATCTCATGTAGACTAAAATGTTGCAGTAATATAAATTAAAACATAGTAATGACTCAAATAATTTTCGTCCTTGTGTAATGTGCTCCAATTGCAATTAATTGCACAGCAGTATTACAGTCGTTTGTAAAGTCTATAAGGAGACTATAAATGCATTAAGATAATTATGAAAAAAAAAACTGGTATAAAGTACCTGCCAGCAGGTGTGGGGCGATTTCCTCTCTAGTATGTACTGAGTAAGAGGGGAAGGCTCTAGCTCGTACTTGTCAAATGGCACTTTATCCACCACCATGGGCTCGGCATCCACACACGTAAACTTCACCTGAGGGTGAGCAGCACGTGGAGACTGCAGCAGAAAGGGACGGGAAACAAGCAACATATTTATAATATAATATATATATATATATATATATATATTATATATATATATATATATATAAACGAACCATTAGAACACAACAAAAGAAAAATGGTCAAATCATGTGTCAAAGGTGGATGCAATCTACAAAACAAATCCACTAAAGGCACTAAAAAGAATCAACACAACTATAGTGTCTAACACTAGTGGCGTGTCTTACCAGAGTGGGTGAGTTCTGATCAGGCCAAAAGGATTCTGGGATAGGCCAGTGACCAACAGGAACACCGGTTTTAGGATTTGGTCTGACATAAATTAACTTATGACTGCTGTGCCATGGCTGGGGGCCAAACTTTCCATCCCCTAAGCCATCTAAAGAAAAATTAGGAATAAAATTTAAATAAATTCTGTAGCAAAACAAAGCATCTTGGCACTTTATGCATATCTTGAGTAAATTCTAGATCGTATACCTTCAGTGGGTGGAGGATCAGGCCCAGTTTTCTCAAAATTGATGACCACTCCACTCTGGATCTTCTGCACCAGAGACTCTAAACACTGATTCAGCATCCGCTGGGAGAAAACGCTGTATGATCGGCCTACAGAACACAAGAAATGTATTTGTTGCATATATAAAATACAATACAGGATTAGTATGGTACATACTCGTCAATAAAAAAAACCTTTGTCTATAATACGGACTTTAAATTATTCATTCATGCTCAACCCCAAATCCTTTGTTAATCATAGGTAAATATTCATTGTCATTGAATCAAATGGAACCTAAATAATTTTGAATTTAGGGTGTAATCACACCAGTACGTTCGAAATATATTGGATCCCCTTCATTCAACTGGGCCAATTCAGCACATAAGAAGAGAAGACAAAATTATTGTGGGAAAAACCATTATGGTCTGATGGTTTGCATGCAAAGAACGTTTTTTTTTTTTAATATAATTTTAAACAAAATCACAAGCGCACTAAAATCATGAACAAATTCTCACACTGAAACAAGTACGACTGAAAGGAGGAGCGTTTTTTTTTATTAAATTGATGTGGCAACACACACAAGCAAAAACAATCTTGTTTATTGTTAATTGATCTGAATGTGAAGAATCCTTTTATAAAGTATCTATAAATCATCTAGTCTTCTGCAATTATAATCTAACACACAAACAGTACATTTGTTTTTAGACATACCTCCAGTGACTTCACACATAGGCGTAATAGGGGAGGAGTCAACAGGAACTCCACCTATTGGTTCAGGGTCAGTTGAAGATTGGCCAGGAATGCGGAGAACCAAAGAAAACAGTCGCTGGTCCCATCGGAAAGGCTCTTTTGTCAGCTCACTTCCTGGCAATGGCGTTGCCAATGGCAAGTGTAACTGAAAAATGAAAATTTTAATAAGAATATACATACTGTACTTATAAAGACCTTTTATTTTTTTCTTGCTAGCTCACACATATACCGACCTCATCTTGGACCCCAGAACTGCTGGTCAGCTTGTTGCCATCAATTATGGCCACAATGATTGCAGGCTCCAGGAAAAAAGGATTTCTGCCCTAAAAAACGTAATTTAATACTTTAATGCATAGTTCATTACTTGCAGATTCTTCATTATACTGACTCCGCAGATTCACAAATTTCGTCAATTACCTGCACAAACTGTATTACATCTGACTAGTGACTGCTAGATTAAACAGTTTATTTGCGGTTTATTCATTTATAGATTCAAAATCATGTCATATTAGACATGCAATGTTGAACATACAGAAAACTTTTAAACCAATATTAAACAAGTGAAGAAACAACATCAGGAAACTATATTTAGATCATCTGAACTCTCGTATTGAGTTTTGTCAGTGAAATTAACATGGCATGCAAAACGTATTACTTTACTGTTGATAACCACATTATTTACTATTGTAACAAATTAAACGTGCAAGTGTGGTTTAGAACACTTACTGATTTTGCAATTAAATTTAGATGCATACGACTTTATGTGCAGTATGTGAGCTATTTAAACCAAAAACTGGTTTATTACATTTTGCAGTGCTTTACACTGTAAACATAAACACGTATTACTTTATGCGACAGGGGGACAATGGGATTGTGTAGGCACTGGGTGCTTGTAAAACTGGTGAATGGGCCATTAGTTGTAAGGGGTTCGACCTCAGACTTTATTCCATCCACCGATCACAACATACCTGTCCATAGTTGTCTATTCCAGAAACTAATCTATTGAGATTGAGCAAATCAAAAGAGGTTCTTAAAGATTGGCCAATGGTCGTTAATCCCACTGCTTGCAGGTTTCTCAGCTCCGTCATGAAAGTGGCATGACTGTCCTTCCATCCAGCCTGAAAAAAAGAATTACAAAGAATTAAGAAACGTTTTTCTTTGAAAAACTATGTTAAAAATGCAAACACTCCCAGTGGCACAACCCTTCAAGAATAATCTGCTCTGATCTGGATGAGTCAGTGATGAAGATGACAGTTTTAACAACCCTCACACAGCCTGTCTGAACGTGTGTGTGTGTGTGTGTACCTCGTGTAGGCGAAAACGATAAAACAAAACAAAAAAAAAATAAGGCTGGTCCTTCAAGCTCAACTAACACGCATGCGCGGAGAGCTCTCCGCTTCCACATTGAACAAAATGTCGGCCATGTTTAACCATACAAATTCATGTCGGCTAGAATGTTTTTTACATTACGGATTTCACAGCAATGTTCTGAAAACAATCAGACCATCCTAGAGTCCAGCGTACGTATGGGGGAATAAAAACGCGATTTTACCTTGATTCCAACGGGCGCTTCTTCGAAACAAACTAGCATGTATCTGTCTCCTCTGCTGGCCGGATCTCTGCTTCTTAGCTGTAAAGAACAAAAACAAAAGAAAGGAATCGGCCCAAATTAGTAAGTTTTCAGCAGCGTGAATCAATTTAGCTTTTATTTACCTTCAGGAAAGTCTCAACTGCCCCCTTCGCAATGTCCAGATAGCTTGTGCCCAGGTATGAGCGCTGGTTCATGGAAGCAGACGTATCTATCAAAAAAAGTAAGACTGGCATGGTGGTGAACACGGTCCCTTCTGCATGGACCGAGTGTCAGTGCAAGCAGACAACTGAAGAAAAATGTTTTGTTCGCCTCCTGTCGCTGGTGTCACCACGCTGCTAGTCGGCTAAAGCTAACAGACTCGCGCATTCTTTCTGTCAGTGTAACTGCAGTTAGTGGTAAAACGGCTATGTCTTGTAAACTTAAGCAAACCTCGAGCCCTGGGGGGATAGCTAGTTGATTTACAATGGAAATTGGCGTTGTTGCTGTAATTTGAAAGAAGTGCCTAACTTTAAACATGATAACTTTCTGTTTCTTTTACGTCCATCCTCACACTACTGAAGTCTTTCTGCGCGTGTCAATGGTTTTATTCTCCGCTCAGGGCTTAGCCACGCCCACATAGCGGTGCGTCATAAGGCTTTACCTGATTGGTAAGTAGTTTAAAGAGAAGCGTTTATAATATCAGGCATAGTTCAGATAAAAAGTATATAGTATATGTACAAAGCACGTTAAGTGCAAAGCACGTTAATTGCGAATGTACACAAATATATATATATATATATATATATATATATATATATATATATATATATACAATAAGAGTAATATAATATGCTTATATCACAGCTTGAAAACTAGCACAATCAAAGCAACAGTCCCCAAATTACAAGAATCTCAATATTTAATATTCAAATATAATTAATATTCAATATTATAATCAATATGTATGTTATCTACTTAAACAAATTCAGGCTGATATTGTAATGGATTTTTAATTATGAATGCATTTGTTTAAAGAACCGTGCATTTAAACCAATTTTAGAATGTATGGGTATATGGTAATTTGAGGTAATTATTAATTATATTCGAGGTAATCGGTAATTATATGGTAAGTCAAAGTTTGATAAAAAAGAAAGTCTGAAATGTAACCACTAACCAGTGATTATCACCAATCTGAGTAAAATCTAAAACCAAGAGCCCCAGATTTACAAGAACTTCATATTTATTATTTATTTAATCAAGATAATGTAATGTAATCGATTATGCATTTGTGGATGAAAGGATGTAGAGAAATGTTTGAAAATAGAAACATTTTGGAAATGTACAGGTATAATTTTAAGTACGACAAAGTCAAAAGTCTTTGTAAACTACGTTTTCAAACCTGCAAGAAAGAAAATGTAAAAGAAAAAGGGTATGATTGAAATCTAAAAAAGAAATAGCAGGTATCTAACTCGCTTGCATAAGTCCCTCATAGCAAACAAGGAACAGTGCAAGTACACCAGATGCAGTGTGTATCCATAGAGCAGACTCAGTGTAATGCTGAAGGACACTTCACCAGGTGGGAAACCCACCGGTCTTGGATTCAAACCTGCAACATCTGGTTGCAAGTCCCCCAAACATTTTAAACTTCCTCCAAGGCAAATCTAAAATGCCTATGTCTGTAAAGTACTGAGATGAAAGGAAGGAAATAACTGCTTCACAAAAAGGCCTCGTCACTTGTTTCGTCGGAAAGCCTCTCAAGTTTGTTGCCGTGTCAGCTACACTGTTTACAACTGATGAAATACACTTTGAGACTTCAGCCATGTAAATAACTTCATATAATGCCCCTAGAGACCAATAAAGGTCAAATCCTGTACACTAAAGTAGAGCATATGCAGTTTTTACTTTACTTTACAGTCATTCGGCAGACACTTTTATCCAAAGCGACTTACAAAAAGAGGAGCAAGTGAAGCAATTTGTCTACAATAGGCTATAGTAGATGTCTACACAGGCATGACAGGACAGAACAGCATGACATTAAACACAATTTAAATTTGACTTAAAAATAATTAGATGGCTAGAACTCCGATATTGTGTGCAGCGTGGCGTCGACTTGGTTAGGCCAGCGGTGACTGGGTATACTACTGTCTTTAGCAAAATGAAGAGTAGTAATTAAAAAGAAAGTAGATGCTGCAACACGTTTGTCTACGGGTGTGCGTACGGGCCCTTGGGATTTTGGCCCCTATGCAGAAGCAGAGTTTGCCTAGCGTTGCAAAAATATTTGATTTATATTAGCATAAATACGCAAGTGGGGTAAAAAGCAATAAATTCATTACACTCAAAAAGATTTATATAAAAATGCGAATAAAGGAACAACACAGCCGCTGTAAAGCGTCATGTTTTACATCCAGTTCGGTTACGCGCATACGCGGGGGTGTGCAGGTTAGCGTCAACACTGCACACTACAGACGCATAATTCTGTGATTCATATATCAGCTGGATTGTCCAGGAACCTTGTCGCGCCAATGCGCCACACGAAGACTTCCACTGAACGTAATATACAGATCGAAAGCTAAAAAAAAATCCCAACGAGCGGAAATCAGCTGACACACAGCATCTCTGACAGTAGCAGCGCCGAACGCATTCGCACACTTACCTGCGCGGATCGTGTTATGCTGCCGGCAGAGGATTCAGGTATCGGAGCGCCATGGCGGCTGAGATTCACCCCCGCCCGCAAACACGAAAGCCCGTGCCGCTAAGCAAGATCGAGGGTTTCCAAGATGTAGTAAACACGGCGGTTATTATCCCCAAAGAAGATGGAGTTATCAGCGTCTCTCAGGACAGGTCAGCGCAAACCGTTTCTCTCCCCACGAGGCTCAGATGCGGTCGTTAATAGGAAACCTGAATTATAATTGACTTTACAGTCGATCGAGTTATTTTGCCGTCTTGCGATGGTTAAAAGTATCGTATAACATCTTAGGATCGAGTAGTGCTTCATCGCTTTTTTAACGAATATAAAATCATCGAATGGCAAATGTAACGCTGTTTGCTGTGCTTGTTCGTTTACGCTGCCGATCCGTTTAACTGATTTTGTTTGTGGAATGTTCTATGTCGTAACTGTTCATTTGTCAATGATTCATTTTCCTTTCCTGAAGCCTTTCTCGCTCGAGCACATGACCAGCTCACCAGTTTCTGGGGGAAAAAAGATCTCAGTGTTTCCGACTTTCTTTAGGAGTGTGTGATGTGTGGTGAATGCAAATAATGCACCAGTCGTTACTGTCATATTGATGTAAGATATGTATTTTTAGGACAATCCGCGTGTGGCTGAAGAGGGACAGTGGACAGTACTGGCCCAGTGTTTACCACACTATGCCTGGTGAGCTTTTCTAGAACATTTAGAGCCACTGGAGTGGATATTTTAAAATTTGACATACATGCTTGTATTAAATAAAACAGATGCATATAAAGCATCTAAATAGATCAAAGCATAGCTCAAAAAGAAGTGAAGCTGATGAACGTGGATGAGATTTTGCATCGATAGTAACTTTTAGGTTCATGTCCATGTTGGTTTAACTTCACCATTGCTCGTGTGTAGCAATATGTTAGTTTCTGGTTGATTGGAGTGAAGAACATAATTTTATTTTTAAAGATATAGCTAAATAAAGGAATTTTCTGTATCTGTGTTTCGGTATGTTTTTTCTGTCTAATTCTTTTCATGTTTCAGCTCCGTGCTCATGCATGTCCTTCAACCCAGAGACGAGGAGAATTTCCATTGGCCTGGAGAGCGGAGTAGTCTCGGTATGATCGACGCAGACACCCTGGACATTTATTTCCCTGAACTTGATTTTTTTTTAGTCTAAAAATGGTCTAAATATGGTCTAAAGATGGTCATATCTTGGTCATAGTATTGTCGAAACATCACCCGGTCTGTTTTGGGTTCTTTACTAGGAAAAGCAGTCAGGCAGGTTTGGAATGTCATTAGGGAGAAAAATAGTGACCAGAGTTTGAAAATTTATATTAATGCAAGTTGTTGTGATTTTTCCTGGTCGTCAGCGGCCCAGAGTTGATGAGATTGGCTCTCCCTGGGACCCAGAAATGGAAAAGAGGTTCAGAAAACATATTGGTGGATTAATTTTGTTTCACTCTATTGTTTTCTGAAGGAGTTTGTCCTGTCAGAGGATTACAACACAATTACTCCGGCACGATCGTATCAGGGTGAGTCTGGAACATTGTGCATCACAGTAAAGAATCTGTTTTCTGACTCTTGGCTAATTGTGTTTTGTTTCACTAGCTCACCAAGGCAGTGTGACTGTGGTTCTGTTTGTCTTGGAAATGGAGTGGATTCTAAGCACAGGTCAAGACAAGAGCTTTACATGGCACTGCTCGGAGAGTGGGCAACAGCTGGGCACATACAAAACCACTGCATGGGTGTCTGGACTACAGTATCCATTCATACACTCAAACCAGTCTGAAAGTTTATATCACATTGGGACAAACCACATTGAAAACCAGTTTAGGCAGTTGTGGCAAATGTTGGACTTGCAACGAGGGTGGCAGGTTTGAATCTGGGAATGGCCGAGCATGACACTGAACCCTTTAGTCGTGGTATCTATCGGTCCAAGATTCGAACCTGCAACGTCTTGTTCCAAGTCCAACTTTCCGCATCAAGGCCACAACTTCCCCATCAATGCCACAACTTCCACATCCAAACAAACTTCAGCTTCTTGACAGTGCGGTCAGATTTGATGTGGAGACCAGACATGCGTTTGTGGGAGATTATTCTGGTCAAGTGACAATCTTAAAGTTGGAGCAAGACAACTGTAGCCTGGTCACCACGTTTAAAGGTCACACAGGTACGTCATTAGTGTCTGTTTTTTATATAATTCCTCTTAAATACTTGAAAATAATCTGATGCCAGATTATTAGGAAAATAAAAGAAAAGCATTCCCTTTTTATTTAATAATTACTTTTTTCCCCAATATACTGTAGAAGTTTTTTTTTTTTATTTTATTTAAAATGTAAAGTTATGAAAAAAAAAAATAGACAGATCAGAACTTATAATCAGAAAATATAATGTATCTTATAATCAGAAAACGTACAGTACAAAAATAGTACGATTAAACATCACTGGAATACCGTTATATAGTATATATAAATACACAGTTTACCGGTATATATATGTGTGTGTGTGTGTGCAGGAAACGTCACTGCTCTGTGTTGGGATCCCATTCAGAGAGTTTTATTCTCGGGGAGTTCGGATCATTCCATCATCATGTGGGACATCGGTGGACGCAAAGGCACAGCCATCGAACTGCAGGGACACAAGTATGACGCTGATGAATTGTGTTCCATCAAATGTTTGACGTGAAAACAACAGTGTTTTAATCTTTTCACAGTGATAAAGTGCAAGGACTGTGTTACGCTCCGCACACTCGTCAGCTCATTTCCTGCGGCTCGGATGGAGGAATAGTTATCTGGAACATGGACGTCACTCGACAAGAGGTGAGAGAGAGAGAAGAGGTCTGAAGTTCTCCATCGAGACGCTATTCTCCATCACACTTGATTCCGTCTCAGACGCCCGAGTGGCTGGACAGCGATTCCTGTCAGAAGTGTGAACAGCCTTTCTTCTGGAATTTTAAACAAATGTGGGACTCGAAAAAAATTGGCCTACGACAGGTATTACTTTTCTCCTTCCAATAATTGTTTTTATATTAAGACCTGCAAAGAGAACAAATGATCATGACACTTTTAAAGCTAGATAAACATTAGTTTTATATCTTTTATTGAATATTATTAAACGCTAGTTTGTATAAACATTTTTAATTTATATTAAATAATTGTATATTATATTTATGTCCTTTAATTTACATTTAATTTTTTAATAAAATATTCATATTGCATTTACCAAAGAAGGCAGAATTTTAAACATTGTTTTTGTTTACTTTAGGTATGTTTATTCTGGATTTGTTGACTTTTTGTTTATATTTTGATCCCACACTCTCAATTTCTGAAATCATGCAAAATCACAAGTTACTTTTAACCTCCACCATTGAAATAAGAAGCTTTTAGTAAAAGTTAAGCGCTAACTAGATGAGCAATTCTTGAAGCGATGGCGTGGGACAGAGACGCATCTGATTGCAGGCAAATCGTTTCCGCCACAGCTGAACTGGGCCATTGTTTGTGTTGCCATGGTTATAGAATGTTTTCATTTGGTCATGTTTCCCTAGGAAGGAAAAAAAAAAGAAATAAAAAAGAAGGAGAGTATAACACAACAACAGTAATTAAACCGTTGATGTTTTTAATACGTTTTATGAAATATGAATTATCATAAACAAAGAAAGTGAGTTTCATTAGAGCCTCGAGCTCTCCCACATTGACTTGGAGATAGTACTTATCTCCACTTGAAATTGTTATAACACAATGTGGTTTTGATATAATAAACATGAGATCAAGTTCATTTATAAAGCGCTTTTCGCCTGTCGTCAAAATTGGCTTCAGTGTCTTGCTCAAGGACACTTGAGATTGTAGTTGCAGGATACAAAGTTGCTACTAAAAGGCTACTGTGTGTATGTGCACTTCACTGGATGGGTTGAGTCACAAAAGCAGACACCAATTTCGATATGGTTCGCCATTTTGACAGTCTGACTCATTTTACTTTACTTTACAACTGCCATAATAATCTGTTTCACACTAACAACAAAATGTAACTTTGCACTACCATAGAGACTTCCCCAAATCATAGATTAACTATTGTACCACAAAATGTTTTTTAGTAGCAAGTAGAACATTTCACAATAGTTTGAGTGTGGCTCATTAGCACGACAAAATGAAAATTTGTAATTTTTAAATAAAAAATGTAGATAAAAATCCATCACAACTCATTCTAATTTTTAAGTTTTGTTTAAGTATACAATATAGATGAAACGCCATCAAATCAAAAAGTCAACTCATCCTTTTTTCCCTTTCGTTGAAATAAAAAAAGGAGATGAAAAGCCATCAAATCGAAAAGTCAACTCATCCTTTTTTGTTCCGTTTTTCCTCAGCATCACTGTAGAAAGTGCGGACAAGCCGTTTGTGGAAAGTGTTCTTCAAAGCGCTCTGCGATTCCCCTCATGGGGTTTGAGTTTGAAGTGCGGGTGTGTGACAGCTGTCACTTCTCCATCACTGATGAGGAGTACGTGCAGCTTTACAATAGAAGTGCATCCCGCTCGCTGTGAATGATGCAGTAACCTCCAGGTTTGTTGTTTGCTCAGACGGGCGCCCACGGCAACGTTCCACGACAGCAAGCACAGCATCATTCACATGCACTTTGAGCCAACCAGAGGCTGGCTTCTCACCTCCGGCACTGACCGGGTCATCAAGGTACGTGCTTTTCTCATGCTGTTTTTTCTGCATGTGTGCTAGGGCTGCACGATATTGAAAAAATATGGGATATTGCTGTTGAATATTGCAATTACGATATTGTTTGCGATATAACATATTCCCATATTAAAAAAAAAAACTATCTGAAAAGTAAAACTACTGATGACTAAAATGATACTTAAATAAACAGGCAATATGCTTTGAATCAAATTGAGCTTAATTTGGGCTAAAACTGTCTAGTAGGAGGCAAACATTAAGACTAAAAACCTCAGCAGATATATTGATTTGATTATTACCAATAGACTAAAGATAAAATGCATTGCTCACAAACATTACGTTTTTTCAGATACAGTATAAACAAACATCAAGATCAACATGAGCATCTTTTAAACAATGTGTCTTTGCCTTTCCTGCTTTTAAAGACTAATAAATAATGCTAAATATTAAACAAAGTGTTCAGGCCTTAGAACCGTACAATCACCAAGACTGTCTTAAAATGAGCATCTTTTAAACGAAATATGTTCTTGCCTTGCCTTTTTTGTTTTTTAATAAAATAAATAACCCAAAATAGTTTTATGTCGGACATTTTTTAAACATACCCAGCCATGTTTGTTTATTGCAAATAAACCACTTTTATATTGATCCGCTAGGTCAATTAACATTGCGATATTTTTAACTGTTTGCAATATAGGTATTGCGCATCCTATTATCGCGATAATGATATTTTTTCGATATATCGTGCAGCCCTAATGTGTGCCATTTTACCATCCGTGATGTGTTTGCCAGCAGCTGTGGGACATGACTCCTGTGGTGGCGTGAAGACATCAACTTCTGGCTGTTTGGGCAAAACCGAAGATTTGAGCTGAAAAAAGCATGTGTTTGGTTTGTATCTGCCTGTAAATATTCCAGGTTGTTTATATTGATGTGTTGTTGTTTGTATATTGTGTTATGACAAATGAATTTTGCGGTTGGAACATACAGTAACTGTACATGAACCTGTGGACTAATGCAAGCACTTATACAGTATTTATACAGGGTAAAGTGTAATCACGTTCAGTTGTGATGCTGTGATCATATTGAAACTGATCATTTACCATTTTTGGTTTTTAATTCTAAGTCAATCAAGTTAATTAAGACCTAATTTGAAAAGTGTAAATGTCTTGTGGAAAAAGAAGAAAATGTCTTAATTGCAGACTTCCGTTGGACATCAAGCCTTAACCAGAAGATTGATTAAAAAGTATGGATAATAAAAATTCATGCTGCAAAATGAAATTCTTTGTGCACTTTTTCCTCCTAAAAGGCAATTCTTTTGCTGTTATAGCTATACCATATTTTAAAAGTGTACATCCTTCAGAGCAAATATAGATCAACATTCATTTCAATTCAAGATGAACAGAATTAATTTATCTGACTAAATTGTATGAAGTATGTAAATGTTTATATAAAAATACTAATGTAATAAAATAAGTAGTAAACTAGTTTATAAAATATTTAACTAGTCATGGTGAAATATAATAAGTATTGGTAATTACTATTTATTTATTTCTCTTTTATAATCCAAAAAACGGAAACTGATCTAATGTGAGACCTGAGGGTCTTGAAGGTGCGATTTAAATTGCATTAATTGTTTTTAATGTTATTGTATTATTAGGTAGCATTTTAATTTAAGCTTGCAAATGTAAGCAATAAAAGTACGTACATTATTTAGACATTTATTGGTTAAAAAACACTTAAGAAACAGTTTGTTAAACAAAGTCAATTAAAATATTTTCATATAGACTTTCACACAGATTTTATCCAATAGTACAAAGATTTTAACTCGCTTTAATAAAACGTTACAGTGTTACCAACCAACACCCGCAATTGCTGCTTGCAGCTAGATCACTTGAATTGATTATAAAACTCCTCTAGTATGGTCATCAGTTTTTGGTCATCACCTGTAGAAGACCTGGATGAAGCCAAAGGCAGGTGTGTCGACACGGCTTTCCTGTCTGTATGAGAATGCGTTTGTGAGAAATCTCAGCAATGTTAGAAATGCAAGTACATACACACACACACACACACACACACACACACACACACACACACACACACACTAACACTATACAATCGAACCATTGAGCAATACAAATACTTGACCTTGGAAAAAAAGGCCGCTTGGCTGACTGCTGGCAGCACCTGAAATGGCCAGCCAAACCACAGTGTCCGCACCCTGAGCTTCCGTCCGGAGTTTGTTCTTCATCTTTGCATGGAAATCAGGCATGGCCGAGCGGACCGCTGTAAAAACAGCCCATCTAAACAATACTGTAAAACATCTACACGTCTGCACACACACCAACCTGGCGTATCAGCCCAGCCTGGGTGCATGGAAGAGAAGTGTATTTCCTTCTGCTGAAGAGCCCACTGCTCTGTCATCACCACCTGCTGCCTCTGAGAAGGTCCAGAACACAGTAAAGGAGCATTAGATACTGCTGGAGATGTTTCTGGAATGTGCTTTTCATGTCTGCCCTTGTAATTGTAATGATTTGTTTGAAAGGTTGGTATGGAAACGGAGGTCAGATTTGAGCTTTACCTTGTTCTGCGCATACGCCATTGTGCCATCAAAAGAGCCGTTCTCCAGCTGAAGGTCGTCCACGTTCAACTTTTGAACCAGCATTCCTCCAGATGACACAGTAATCTGATTTATGAACAACGGTTAATGTTCTACAGAGCTTTAGAGGTTTCACACATTCGCATTTCTTCAACCTACTCACCACTCGTGGATCTTCTGCCTTTTGCAGCAGGGGAATCAGTGCTTGTGTCAGTATATACGTCCCTGAAGGCGTTTAAAACCAATGAATATTTGCATTTTGTGAAGGTTAAAACAGCATACATTTTAATAATACATGTTTTAATGCTTCTACCAAGAGTGTTTGTAGCAAAGTTCTTCTCCAAGCCGTCCTCCGTCAGTTCTCTCTGATTTACCATGCAGCCAGCATTGTTGATCTGCAGAATAGCACAAGTATATTTGTCAATCGTCCCTTAATTCACATTTTAATCTGTGAATAGTAAAAATAACTACAATAGTTAAATGTTTTATTTTGGTGAGAAGACAAAAACTGCATGAAAAGAAAAAACACATGTACCAGAACATGGAGGCTGTGATTGTGGCTGAATCCAGCAGCAAACTCCATCACTTTCTTTGGGAGTGACATGTCCAGTATGTGAACGTGGACATTCTGCAACAAAAGGAAAAAGTAGTTAAAAACCATTTTCAAACGAAACAGATAAAAAGATCTTTTTATCTACATAAAGAATCACTTCTACTTATACTGCTTTGTTCATACATTATTCAAAGATCAAGCTAAAATCTATCATATTATCACTAATTATTCAGAATAGCTTTATCAAAGGTAAATTGAGCAAATTATTATTTCACAAGTGTATATTAAACTCGTAGCCTTTTATATCAATTGGTACTCTATAAAAAAAAACAGAATTTCAGGATTCCGAATGTTTTATTTGCACAATGTCCAAATTCATTGCTCAGACACACAAGAACAATAAAGACTATTCTACTCTAAATAAACAATAACATGTCTAATACCTCATTTTGACTTTTCTCTACAATGTCTTGCCGTGCCTCCTCAGCGCGCTCTTTATTCCTGCAAACCAGATGAACTGTTCCACCTAAAAAGGAATTTGGCTACATTATTATATTAAACAACTGCTCCGTTGTTTGCCAATAGAAGTAAAACGTACAAAAAAACCTGTGAATTCACATGGATATTTTACAGCAAATTACAGTTTCATTGTATTAACAAGTAACTGTTTTCCACAAGGCATATTGGGAAGATTTGTTTGTCTTGTACTAAATTGTGGTGATGTGACAATAAAAGTGATTTGATTTAAATTGCTGTAAATTGATCATAGCAAAACATAAATTTACAGTAAGCGTTTGGAAACCTCAGCAGACCGTGGATTACCGTTTTTACAAACAAGTTATCAGTGTAGTATCGCCCTGCTTAAACGTTAACTATCATGGCACGGGTCTATAGGAATCTGACACTGGCCAAGCTTTTTTTCTTCTTTTTAAGTGTGTCCTCACCTCTCTTAGCAATTTCAGACGCTGCAGCCTTTCCGATTCCGCTGTTCGCGCCGGTGATCATGAACGATCTGCCGCTCACGTCCACGTCGAGATCCGCGGCGCAGAAGCGCCGCTCCGCTGCCTCATAGCCGCTTCTAATAACGCAGTCATGAACATAATCACCTGATTGTTATGTCTAGTGGTTTAACGAATATGAAACTTACTTTGTGTATTCCTGTAGACCTTTGATAAACCAGACAGTGTTTCGGTAGAGAGACATCTCGCCTGTTTTATAGTGTTTGCATTTAGTGTCATAACACACGAGGGCTGGACTGGAGCCACGCCTCCATCGCGTTTGATAACATGATCACATGATCCTTGTTGAGTAATGTATGACGCGCATGCGCAACTCGTAACAACTCTTGCTACTTCCAGGTTCGATCCAGGTTTCGGCGACAGTCTGTACACTTTTAAGACTCAGTATGATACTGAATTAATAATTAAATCTACACGTGTCATAGTTATGTAGAATTTTCAGCTTAGTCATGTAGTTGTCAGGATGGCCGAGTGGTCTAAGGCGCCAGACTCAAGGTTGATTCCTTCCCTTCTATGTGCGGGATTTCTGGTCTCCGAATGGAGGCGTGGGTTCGAATCCCACTTCTGACAAACGTTTTTTTTTTTAATGTATAGAAATAATTTTAGAGAAAATGGAACATCGAGTATTGCTCAGAAACAATAGAAGAACATGCACAGCTGACAGCACGTTCCGGACATTATTACATACGGTACAGTACTTTGTTTATCGGAAATTGTGTGTACGCTTCTATAGCGCCTCCTGCCGGTTGTAACAAACATCCCATATTTGCTTTTCATTTCCCTATTAAAATGTGCCGCTTTCGGATAAACACCTACTTCTCTCTTTGTACGATAAAACATACGTACATTAAATATAACCAAGTCACCATAGGTTACAAATCAGAAGTGGTGTTAATGACTTTTACATTTTTTAAATTGTCTTGAAATGATCAAAAAGTGATATTTTAAATCCAGTCGCAATAGCAGTAATCCACACCAAGGTGGCAACAGAGAAACGTGTTGTGCGTAACTAGACTCGTAAACCCGTTATTCAAGTCAAGCAACTTCTAAAGTAAAATCTCAGACAGTGTGTTTCCTGTGTGAAGTAAAGAGTCTTTTACAGTCCCGGGTCTTTTAACATTTCAAATGCGTCTGATTTCTATACGTACAGTTTTCGCTAATCATCTGTCGGTTTCATGTAAATCCTGTCGGTCAACTCTATAAACCGTGAGCGCTTTTTCTCACACCCAGAAAAGGGAGGAATTTAGGCGTGTCTGCTTCGAGGTCAAGCCAGGTAGAAAACCCGATGGATGGGAAACACGGAAGTTTACGGCACTTGGAGGAGAACGTCCCAACAACAGTTACTGCTCCGATCGGCTGTATGCATGACCGGACGATGCGTTTCGTTATCAGTAGCACGAGCGGATGGAGGGATGCAACATCTGTGGACAGAAGATGAATCCTGAGCGATACCGACCGTCTTAATTCATCTTTAGCACCCGAGCTTTGACCGAGCTTCACCGCAACAATGAGCTCCACAGTCAGCCTAGGTTCTCCAGAAGCAGTTGGAGATCGCGCAGGACTGAGCGTTAAAGATGTCAATCAAATGATCATGGAGTTCCTGATGTTCATGATGAAGGCCATCGCTCTGTGCTACCCTGTGTATCTGACCGGCTCGCTCGGACTCAGCATTAGCTGGATTCTTCTGATCATGCTGATGTGGACCATGTGGAAGAACAACCGTAAATGGAAGGACCTGAGAATTGGAACAGCCATTGACTTCTTGGAGAACGAGAAGAACGTGATCAGCACCGAACTCAAGGCCTTGAACATGCCAGCCTGGGTGGGTGTAAAGCCACTAATCTGACGTTGTTTTTGGGGAAGTCAGAAGAGTTGATGAAGAGTAGATGTTGGCGAGATGAATCTGCTCCGTTTGTTTACAGGCTCGTTTGAATGACCAAACGCAGCTTAACCAAAACCAGATTGTCACAAAACTGACAGACAGGGGTGTGTTTGCTGCCTTTGTTGTTTTAAGACAACCTACTGTAAAGCTTTAAATTGAAATACATTCATGTTCTAGTGTAAAAGTTAATCTACACAACCAATAGGTCATGCTATAAGTGAGATGCTTTGTATTTGGAGCCTACTATTTAGTGAATGCCATATTTGAAATGTATATGTGTAGTTGTGTGAAAAGTATAATGAATAAAAGGAAGTATAATGAAAAGTTGTCCTTGAAAAGTATAAATAAAGGATAACAATTGATACGTTCAGTGGGACAAATTCATCATCATCATTATCTATCATTGGTATTTGTCTTCTTTATCACCTTCACTGTAACAAAGAAGGATTAATTAAAGCATAATTCATTTTGATTTTTCAACAGATCCAGTTTGCTGACGTTGAGAAGGCCGCATGGGTCAACAAGGTGTGGATTTTGTTGCCTTTATTTTAAATAGATTGAACATTGTGAAAATAAAGTTTGACTGTGACGTGAATGTTTATGATGTGGTTACAAATAATATTTAGGATTATACATCATTTTCAGATTCTTCAACAAGCTTGGCCGTTTTTTGGCATGTATATGGAGAAGCTTCTCTATGAGAACATTCAGTCGTCGGTCAGAACATCAAGTCACCATCTGAAAACCTTCACCTTTACTAAAGTCCACATGGGACAGAAGGTAGTGCAAACACTTAATTATCATTATTAACATGTCTATTAAAAGGTGTGTTTGTGTGTGTGTGTGTGTGTGTGTGTGTGTGTGTGTGCGCGTACGTTCTGTTTCAGGCACCAACCATCACAGGAGTCCGTGTCTACACTCACGAGCTGGAGAAAAGAGAGGTCATTCTTGACCTCAACATAATGTGAGAAATGAATACAGATAATTATTTTAATTGTGTTATTACAGTCTTTATAATGTTATACCTTGAACATATTCAAGAAATGTAATTGTAAACAGTAAAACCAATGTTTTCTTTCATCTAGCTATGATGCAGATGTTGACATTGATGCTGACGTTAAACCTGCTATTAAAGTTGGAGTGAAAGGGATTCAGGTTAGTGTGCAGATGATGATGTTCCCACAGGTTTTCAGTTTATCTATGTGTGCAAAACAAAGTAAATGCATTTGCAATGTGTTTACTATAAAGTAAAGTAAAGTAAATGGGGTTGAAATTGATACAATTTATGGCTGCTTGTAATATTTACAGCTTCAGGGAATGCTACGTGTTATTCTCGAGCCACTGATTGGGCAGAATCCTATTGTGGGTGGAGTCACCATGTTTTTCATTCGTCGTCCTGTAAGTATGACATCAGCATATAATAAAGGTTTTTCATTACCATCAAATTTTAACTGTCATAATTGTCATTTTGATTGTCTTTATTTTATTATCATAATGACATTTGCAGACATTACAAGTGAATTGGACCGGAATGACCAACGTTTTGGACAGTCCGGCTCTAAGGTATTTTTAGGGTATTGAATTTGTTAATATTACGTGTTTGCAAAATATGTTTAATATCCCACATGCAAATCTACTGACAACATCTCAAAGGAAGACATTATAAACAGTAAACCAACCTCTGTTGTGTCATCTTTGGTTCAAAGAACTGGTTCACGACAAGCAATGTCAACTTACAGGTTTGTGCAGGAACGTGTAATAGCACAGAATAATATGTAACAAGCCCTAATCAAAACATATTAGACAAAAAAAGCTGGTTAAACATTACCAATAAAATACATTATAGTACACAACATGGAGCTATGGGATAAAAATGTATGGAGTTATTTCCCCGCTTGTGTGTGTTTCCTCTGGGTCTCTGCTTTCCTTCCACAGTGAAAAACGTTGAGAATTGAAAATTGCCAATAGCTGTGTGTGAATGTTTGGGTGTGTGTGTGTCCCGCCTTGTGATTGGTTGGCCACCAATCCCATCCGGGTTGCGTCCCACCTTCAGGCTCAGGGTTGCTGTGATTGGCTCCCGAACACCCAGAAATGGAAAAGTTACTCAGAACAGTGCCATCTAGTAACAGAATGTTCTCTGATCTGCTCTAGTCATATGTCGGAATCAGCCATTGTGGACATCATCGCATCCATCATGGTTCTTCCCAACCGGATGTGTTTTCCCTTGGTTGATCAAGTCAAAGTTGACCAAATGAGATTTCCTCTACCTCAAGTAAGAATTGCGTTATCAGTTGCTTTAATATTTGCCTAGTCAGTATCGTAACCGACTCCATGTGGAATATTTTCAGGGTGTGGTCCGGGTCCATGTTATTGAAGCCCGTGATCTGGTGGCCAAAGACACGTATATGCTGGGGCTAGTGAAGGGGAAGTCTGATCCCTACACCATCCTGAGGGTCGGAAACAAGCATTTCAAGACAAAGACCATAAAGGAGACCCTATATCCACGTTGGAATGAAGTTTATGAAGTACGGTTTAAGACGAGCCTGGTTTTAGACGGAACGTTTGAATCCTTGTGTGCTTTTTTATAGTTTGTCATTCATGAAGCTCCGGGTCAAGAGCTGGAGGTCGAGGTTTATGATGAAGACCCAGATGCTGATGACTTTTTGGGCAGGTGATGCTTACACTTTTTCCTCATTCTGTTTGAAAATCCGAAATATAATCTGGATGCAGTGATTGTGGTTGTGGGTTTGATTCCCAAGGAAAGCGTGAAGTTGTATTAATGTTTGACTCTGGATGATTCTGAGATGGTTTGGATGCTGCAGGTACACACTGGACTGTGGAGAGGTGAAGAAAGAAAGAGAAATCGATGAGGTGAGCTTTTAGTTTTCATTACAACAGCATTTGGATGGAATTCATGTGGCGCAAAAGCAAACTACTAAAAACAAATAGAAAATCATTTGAGTGTCTAGCTTTTTTACTAAGGGTTCAGAGAGTTGGTGGTATTGATCTGAAGTTATTCTATTGATCTGCAGTGGATAACTCTGGAGGACATCGAGAACGGTCAGATCCACCTGAAGCTCCAGTGGTTTTCTTTACGCACAGACCCAACGTTACTGAAGGAGGTAGGCCTGAAGTCCTTCAAATATATGTTTTTACAATGAATGGACTGTAGATGTGTTATAATTGCGTTGGTTTGTAATTCTGAGGATATTTGACATTAGTGTTGTGACTCTGAGACAAACTTTAAGGACTGTGAGATAAAGCAGACGCTCTCTCTGTTCAATTCTCCAGACATCTGATGGCCTTGCCTGCGCTATGCTTGCGGTTTACCTCGACAGTGCGTCTAATCTTCCCGTAAGTGTGGAGAACCAGATCAGACGCAGATAAGAACAAACTCAAACTGGGTTTCATTTTTTTTCTTCTTCAGAAAGACCAAAGAGAATTTACCCACAATGAGAAGCACGGAAAGCAGCCCAAAGAGTCTCGGGTAGGAAATCGTGTCAGTTTACAGATTATTTATTTTTAAGACCGTTTTAGGAAATGAATGAAAACAACTTTGTTAGTTGCTATTTTGTTAGTCAAAAAGTGATTTTTGTCAAGTTTCATGAGAATTTTTCACGATATGTTGATTTTCAAGGATGTTGTCAACTTTTACTTGCAAAAAAGTGAAGTCTTTTGCTTTTGTGGATCAGTTGTCTCTGCTACTTTCTCATCAGGAGCATTTTCATCGCATTTCATTTTGCTTTTGGGCATAGAGCAGCTCGCATTGCTGTTTAGCTCAGCTGACTGGAATGTCTCCTGGAATCTTGTTTGAAAAATGGAGCAAACCAGAGATTTAATCTAAACATTTTTATGCTGTGATAGGTTGAAGGTGCAGCTTTTATTTTCTTTTTCCCTGAAGCAGCTGGTTTCTCTGGTTTCTACTAGTGGTTTCATTATGAAAATGACTTTGATAACCACAAGCAGTAGTCAAATGAAAAGGATGTTTTGTTCAAAGTTTCATGGATTTATATTCAGACTTTTGCCATTGTGTTAGTGCCAAAACTGAAGCACTCTACAAACTACACTTTATTAACACTCGTTGGAGTCAAATACTGAGCACTCTACAAACACTACACTTTATTTACACTAGTGTCAAACACTGAATTAAGACCAGTTAGTGTCAAACATTGGGCACGCTACAAACACTACACTTCATTAACACTAGTTAGTGTCAAACATTGGGAACTCTACAAACACTACACTTTATTAACACTAGTTAGTGTCAAACATTGGGCACGCTACAAACACTACACTTTATTAACACTAGTTAGTGTCAAACATTGGGCGCGCTACAAACACTACACTTCATTAACACTAGTTAGTGTCAAACATTGGGAACTCTACAAACACTACACTTTATTAACACTAGTTAGTGTCAAACATTGGGCAC
>CM051494.1:25676411-25707608 GCA_028031935.1 Paedocypris micromegethes
TTTATTAACACTAGTTAGTGTCAAACATTGGGAACTCTACAAACACTACACTTTATTAACACTAGTTAGTGTCAAACATTGGGCACTCTACAAACACTACACTGTATTAACACTAGTTAGTGTCAAACATTGGGAACTCTACAAACACTACACTTTATTAACACTAGTTAGTGTCAAACATTGGGCACTCTACAAACACTACACTTTATTAACACTAGTTAGTGTCAAACATTGGGCACTCTACAAGCACTACACTTTATTAACACTAGTTAGTGTCAAACATTAAGCACTCTACATACACTACACTAGTAAGTGTCAAACTCGAGTAATTTGTATTTCAGATGTGTGTTTGTACTAGACATATTAACATTAATTGGTGTCAAACACTAGTTTGTTGCAATTCACACAAATATAATATACAAGTCCCTTTACTAACACTAGTCCGTGTCGAACACTAGTCACTATATTAACTCTAGTTGGTTGTCACAGTGGTAGAGTTTACTAGTCACTCTATTAACACCAATTAGAGTCAAACACTAGTTGCTCTTTTAAAGCAGGTTGGTATCAAACACTGGGCACTCTATTAACTTTAGTTGAAAGCTAGCCCGTTTGTATTTTATGCTAGTGTAGTTGACTAGTCAGGTTTATTTCACACCTGAAAAGGGAAAACCAAACTTCTGATAACTCTGATTAAACAAAAAGTACGTTAGGGTGTACGTTTTAGACTGTATCATCTCCCAGGAATGTTTCAGGACGTTTCATCTCACAGAAACGTTTGGCCTAATGAGTCTCATGGATACTTTGTTGCTGGGAAAAAGGAAGCCAAGGACATCTATGATGGCCTGATCTTTAGATATGTTTCTGGTTCACAGGTCAATTTAAAGCTTTGAGTCTTCATATACAATAAGAAAAAAAAAGACCAGTGATCATTCCACATCCACAATTCCACCTTGTTTTAGTGAAAGTCAACTCTGTTTTGTGTCGGTGATGTATTAGCTCATTCTTTTTCAGCTCACGAGAAGAACCAATGAACCCAATTCCTTTGTGGAGCTTTCTGTTGGTCAACGAGTTCAGAAAAGCAAGGTTGACTTCTTCTTTCATTGTTCTTTGAATGCATGATTAATCAATCATTATTTATTAATATTCAATTTTTTTCAGGTGATATATACCTCGAAAGACCCGGTTTATGAAGAATGCTTCACATTTTTTGTACACAATGTGCATAACCAAGTGTTGAACGTGGAGGTAAAGTCTTTTTGAATTTAACTAAAAAAAAGAATAAGATTTGACCAAGAAGGCACCTATTACACAGATCACATGCATAGCTTAGTTGCAGTTATGTACTTTATGGAATTTTTACTTAATGCAGTGAAGCTTTAAGACCCTCAAATAAGTATCATCGCATATTAATGTATTGATTTTATGATAATGATTTTCAACGTTATTAATGTATGTAATGTGTGTGTGTGTATATATACTTTTATTGAATAAAAAATACTAGTTGATAAGCTGATGGCAAAACAGAAAATATGTTATATGCATAAACTCTTCATATAAAACTATGGGTGTGAACTAAAGACACAAAAAAGATGAGAACTATAAATAACTAACCAGAATAATCTAAACTAATCTCCAACAGTGTGGAAAGCTTGTAGATCGACAAAAAAAGCAGAGATGTCTAATAAATGTGCTGTGTGAGAAAACAAAATGGCTGTAATGAAATGCAACTTTTACCTCCATCTTCAGGTGAAAGATCAGGACAAGAAGAGTTCGCTGGGGAAGCGTTCGCTGCCTCTGATCCGTCTTCTGGGCCTGTCGGACATGACCATGGACCAGAGCTTTCAGCTGGAACGCTCCGGAGTCAACAGTCAGATCAAGATGAAGGCTGTTCTCAGGGTCAGTGGCGTGAAGCGGTTCTGACTCTACACTATCCTCACCGCACGGTCAAGTCTCGACTAAAGCCGTTCGCCACTGTAATTACTATGCAGACGATTTACCATATTGTGAGTCACATTGTCTGTGAGCTCTCGCTATATACGTTCGTAGATGTGCAGCTTGTAATTCAAAATCACTCAAAGAGGTTGATGGCATCCTAGATAAGTGGCAATTCTTAGTGGAATCAACATTTTTTTCGGGAACAAATTTGGTTGATAAAAACTTTTAGGAATAATATGTTTAGGATCTAGATTCATGGCCATTTTGGAATAATGTCAGCAAACCATAGAATATATGAAATGAGATACGTACGTATGTAATACTATGTCAATCTTAAAATTAGACTGTTAATGTAATGCATATGGTTATGTTGATCTTTTTTTCATGGCTGTTCATCCTTATCCACCATTCCATTTATCTATCCATCCATTCATTCGCTCAGAATGTCTTCAATGCATTGTACTAGAAATCCCATGACTGACTCCCTGACTCTTTTTATTACACAAACTAGATTCTCACACTGGAAAAACCGCACCCAAAGGACGTGCCTCCATCATCTCAGGCCCAGAAAATCCCCCCATCCAACAAAACCCCCATTCAGACTGAAGCTCCAGCTTCGGCTCAACCTTCACAGAACCTCCCGAAGGAAAGCAAACCATCAGTTCCACTCTCAACCCCACAGACACAAACTCTGAATCCAGCATCTCTCATCGTCTCCAATGACCTGCCAGCAGATTATCCGGCCTACAGGCGGAGCACCTTCGTGGGCTCTTCCACGCCCTCCACGCCCGCTCAAATGCGTCGCTATGATTCCACCAGCCTGTTGTCAGAAAACGCCATATCTGCCTCTCGTTTTGACCTCACAGACAACGTCCCGTTTCCAGAGTGAGTTCAGTGAGTCCATGGCTTAATGAGTTTGTGAGAGATAAATACACTTTATTTGGATCCAGGGCCATCTTGAACCATCAGGGCAGCTTCGGGCAGATCCAAATGACGTTACGTTATGCCTCTCTGAGGAAGCGTCTCATTGTGATCGTCAACAGCTGCAGGTGAGATTTATTCTTGCTGGACTTTCACATCGACTCCCATTTAAATCCCATATAGAATTTAAGATTCTGCTTCATGTTTTTAAGGCTCTCCACAATTCTTAAATTCCCAAATTAAAAATAAATTCTCAGTCTCCATTCCAACTCTGGATCTCTTCTGTCTAATCTATCGCTTTGTTCAGAGTCCCATTCGTATTTTACGTCAGACATGACATCAGATTGTACACAATTTTAAAGCTCCTAGGCTAAGCATTAGAATTCCTCTCCAAATCAGATGTATCTTTTGAATTTCTCAAGCTGATCAAATCTGCTTTGAAAACTAATTTTTACTCTGTGTGTTTTAGCTTTAAACTTTTATTTTGATTTATACATTGTGATTCACAAATTCAGTTATCGATATTAATACTTTCAATTAAATACTTCTGTTTCATACTTGTTGGACAGTACTGCGGTTGCAACTTCTGTTGTTTTTGGATGTATTAAACCACTGGTTTTAATTTTACAGAACCGTAAAAAATGTCTTTTTTTTTAATCAACGCTGAATAAATTGTAAACTGTGTTCTGTGCAGCGATCTGTTCCCATGTAGCGAGTACGGCTCTGACACGTATGTCCGCATGTATCTGTTGCCGGATCAAACGTGGAAACACCGCAAGCGGACTCCAGTCAAGAAGAAGACCGTCAGCCCGGTTTTCAATGAGATGTCAGATCAGTGTTTTGTCAAATTATTCATTTCAGATTTGAATTTCCCCTACACAATTAAACCTTTTTATTTCAACTTTTTAGGTTTGAGTTTGCTGTGTCAGCCGAGGATGCACGAAACAGGAAATTGGATGTTGCCGTAAAAAACAACAGGATGCTGCACAAAAGAGAGCGAAAAGAGATTGGAATGGTGAGTCAGTTATAATCTTTACATGCTTGCGTGGGTTTTCTCTGGGTCTCCGGTTTCTTCCCACAGTATAAGTACCTGTGTTAGGGTGAATTAGAGGTGTGTAAAATTGACTATAGGTGTGAGTGTGAATGTGTTTGTCTGGTTTATGATTGGCCACCAATCCCAAATTTAGCCCCGCCTTCTGGAACAGAGTTGCTAGGATTAGCTGCAGCTCCCCGTGACACAGAATTGGACAATGCATTGCAGAACGTGATTGGACCAGCCATTTGAATAAAATAATGTCAAAAAAGAATTAACCGATTGAAACTTGAAAATGTTTTATACATGTTTGAGAAAGGGTGGACATGAGATGTTTCCAGGGCAGTCACATGACATTTCACTTTTTAATTCCTCTTCGAAGGTTGTGATTGATCTGGCGGAAGTGGATCTGACGAAGGGCTCCACCGAATGGTGAGAAATGCAGAAACTGAACTAGTTTGTCTGTTTATTACGTTATAATAGATGATTCGCATTGGTAGCCGTGGTGATTGTGTGATGTATGTTTCTGTTAAACAGGTATGAGCTTACTCTCCCGGGGCTGAGGACGACAAGCATTAAAACTGAAGTTACATGACCACAAAATTACATGTCTTCAATGTTCTGCACACGTTGTAATTTCTGAAGAAAACCCTTTTAATACACACTTGTTTTTAAATACATAATGTAGCTTTCTGTCATCTACAATCTACAGTAGATTCCATTAACATTACTTCTAATCATTGTTTTCACTTGTATTTTCCAATGCAGGTTATTTTTCAAAAAGGTTTATAACGTGTGTTTTATATACGATACTTGTAAATAATAGGTGTATAATAAGCTTTTGAAAAATAAAAACATTTTTCAGTTGTAAAGCAACAAGAAGAAACATAACGGTCTGAGGCCATTTATTTTTATTTTTGTAACTATTTAGTGACAGATATAACATTAGTTAAATTGTTGTAAATTAATCCATACATTTTCACAAGCATCGCATTTTTTAGCAAGTGCATTTCCCCTCATCAACAGTTTTACATTTAAACAAAATGTCTACACAACAAAAACACTGATTGCATTAACCAAAAAGCTAGTTAATGGTGAGTGACTAGGTAAAAGTGATCAAGTATTCCGGATAGGCATGATCATCACGGAAAACTACAAAAATGGTGGGAGCTGAAGGATTGTCCACGACAGTGTCAAACAGATCGCAGGTGGAGTTTTTTGCAGGCGGCACGATCATGTGAGGTGCTCCTGCTGTGAAATCTCCTGTAAGAACCCTACACAGATACATGTGCTTGTGTCCCTGAGCGTTGGGCACGGAATATATGTGTTGGGCTGAATAACCTGCATGAACAGCAAAATATGTGCCCATTCCAAAAGCAGCAGCTGTAAAACAAAAAACAGAATTTATATTAACACTGACTTTAAACTTTTAAAACGAATAATGTGATGGCAATTGTGTTTATTTCACCGTTCTGTCCAGCATAGCTGCGATTAAAGCCACTCGTATTGATGTGGCTTGTTGTCTGCTCGCTTGTTCCATGGAAAAGAGTGTTTTCGTTGTTCTGATGGCCGTTCTTTTTCTCCATCACACTTTTGTTGTTCTGGTAATTTTTCCACATACCTGGATTTTGGATCCGTTGAATCTGTTTTTTAAAATAGTAAAATATCAAACCCAAAGCCGGGATTTAGATTAAGTGGGGTTTTTTTTTCTTCAAGTTATCTAAAAAGAAATGTGTTGGAAAGCTAATATGCTTATACACACCGTTAAGACATTATGTGCGGGACATGTGGCGAGAAATTTGTTCAAAACATCTTGATATTCTAAACTTGTGGTTGCCAAGTAAAACATTTGAAGCAAGTCGCCAGGATTCATCGCATCCCAATACTGCGGGATACTTTCACTAACTGAAAAAAAAACACATTGAATCAATATACAAAAAAAAAAAGACTTTAAATGATTAAATCTATTACAATAAGCAATAAATAATGAAATCTATTACAAAATAGCAGTAGACTATATTTTTTTCTGTGGGCAATATTGTAGCAGATACCTTTCAGTTTGTCGATGCGTCTGATTCGAATCTGGACTCCATCACGGGTCCTCACCATGGGACCTTCAGGGAAGATGATCTTGTGATTTCTTCCATGCAGTGAAATCTCCGTGTCCTTGCTTTGACTAGCGAGGCCCTTCTCCAGCTCCAAGTTGGTGCGCTGATCAAAGCTCTTATATTGTCCGCCGTGTTCATACTGCCAGTCCACCACCTCGCTCATTAAACTAACTTCCTTATTCAGGATCTCTTCATCTTTAAAGGTTATGATCATTTCTTGGATGACCTGAGTGGCTTTTAAAACATCTCGGCTCAGACCTTGAAATACAAGTGTGGCTTTTTTGCAATCCCCTTGTGAACCCTTGCTAGCTTTGTATTGCAGACTTATTTTGACTCCAAAAGTGTTTTGAAGATCTTTGATTTTTTGTTGGTCCTTCTCTGAGAAACTAAGTATGGCCACGTCGGAAATGGACTGGGTTACTTGTTCCAGGGAGATCAACTGCTCTAGTAAAGCCTTGGTTTGGTCCACTGCTGCTTGTGAGGGTCCACAGACAGAAAAGCTCACGGCATCTACCAACGTTCCCTCAATAGTTAAATCTTTCCCGCCATTTTGCTTTATTTTTTTCTCCCAAGCTCCAGCAAAGAAGGACTTCACAGAGGCTGCATATGCTGAAAAAATTGTAAGAAACAAATTTAACACACATTAAATAGAAAATTAACTCGTACAACATTTGCCGATAGAAAATATGATTTAGATTCATTATCAATGCTGACTTTTGATTTTTGAAGTGCTTTTGACTTGTTTGCTGGTTTCTCGCTTCTTCATGCTTTGGTAGAAACTATTGAGCATGGGGGCATGGAACACCACCAGTCTGATCAGCTTGAGTGAGGACTGAGGAGTCTGTTCCACCATGGCCACCACCGCATCCATCATGGCCTCTGCTACTTGATCTGGAGATACCCCTGCTTGTCCTAAAACACGTTAAACAGTAATACACACATTAAAAAAAGGTCCCACACTTTTTAGATCAGAGTTTCCTACCTGTACCAATAGCCGGAAATGAGATGGAGGTGTATTTTTCCTTTGCACACAACCGCAAGGCATTTTGAACACATTGTTGGATCTGAACAGAGTTGCGCTGCACAATAATGTGGAAGATCTTTTTACACTGCAAATTTCCTGCTTGTGTCATGATCACGTTACTGTTAAAAAAGCCACCTGCGAAAAAGACATTGCAATAGCTTATTGAATAATCAAAAAACAAGTAAAAAAACTATTGTCCAAGCATATTTAGAATTTTTTTACAAGGAACAACATGTCTCACTGGTTTGCTGACATTCAGCTTCTATGGTTGGACCAGCGGCATCTGCGATTGCCTTTGCGACACCTTGGTAGATAGAAGGCGTAGGTTTAAAACCACAGAAATGAACAATATGTTCTCAAAATGATAAACTAAACATCAAACTCACCCGACTTCATTGAACGATTTTGACCGCAAGAGTTCACAATGACATCGGTTTTCTCTAAAGTGATGTCACCTTGCAGAACCTGAATCGTCACTCCACCCATCATCGTCTCATGAACCCCAGATTGTGCCGTGACTGGGGAGAAGCCTGTGATTAAAAACAAATCTTTAGCGCAAAGTCATAACTGTAATATAGGGTAGTCTTATTAAAACTTACCTGAAGCTTGGTCTTGTGAGGTGTTACTTGCCGATGCAGACTGAACTTTAAACCTTTTATCAAACTCATCTGAAAACACCTAGTAAAGAAAGTTGATGTTTTAATTGAGGTATTTATGAGAATATAAGCTCCTCCAGATTATTCAGCCACAAAATAAAAATTCCATAAGCACCTCTTCACTTTTTTGTAAAAAAATTCTGTAAAAACATGTTTTTTTTTTTTTACAAACTGTAACTTGTGACATTTGAATAATAAATAGTCATGTTAGATATTACTGCTAAATTTATTCAGGGAACACATTGTTGTTGCGTTTCATTCATGTATTCCAGTGTAATACATTACAGTGTAATACAGGTTATACATTTCAAATGTGGTGGCATGTGACGTATTGTAGCTTGTTGTTTAGCCACTAATGTTTCTTTATTTCTGTTAATCAGCCAATAAAAGACTATACTCATGTCTGCCTCCCAAACCATTATTTAAAGAAAGACAAAAGGACACAAATGTAGTACACCGCTACATAAAGGTGACGTATTTTCATTTAGAGCCCATTCAGTTTGGAGCCCCTTCCTCTTCCAACATGACTGCGCAACAGTGCACAAAGCCAAGTCCATAAACACATGGATGACAGAGTCTGGTGTGGACTAACTTGACTGGCCTGCACAGAGTCCTGACCCTATAGAACACCTTTGGGATGGAGTGTTCTCCACCAACATCAGCGTGTGACCTCACTTTTAGAAGAATTGTCAGAAATTCCTATAAACACACTCCACAACCTAGTGGACAGCCTTCGCAGAAGAGTTGAAGCTGTACTAGCTGCAAAAGGTGGACCGACATCATGGGATGGCACTTATGAGTCAAGGCAGGTGACTGAATACTTTTGGTAATGTAAATATATACACAGTAATTGATAAAAAGGTACATTGACCAGGTACCTGAATGGTTTCTGCATCTTTGGGGTGAAGAGAAAACACTACTTCCTGTACATGCTTGGAACTCCTTGTACTGCTAAACTTGAAAACACTATCCAGCATCGTGTTGACCACCAGTGCCTTAGGAAATCCCAGGTTCCCCGTGCCAATGGCAGAAAGTACAAGAGAACTCTGTTGACGCTGCTCTGCCTTATCCAAACACGTATCCACAACACCCTCCAGGACCTAGAAAAGAAAAAAAAAACGTTCATTTTCAAAGCTGCACATCTCTTATCAGTACTGCAATGCTACTCAGCTATTTCGGTAGGTGAACCAAACTGGCCTTGGGATTAATGGTCATTGAAATTATAGCAGTTAATCCATTCAGAGTTTGTTTTTCCTCGTGTTTTCCCATTTATTTTTTGAATGAATCTGTTAAATGCGTGGCCATATTGAGACTCACTCACACTCCAATTATTTTTTAGCAGCGACGCTTCGTTTGTGCTGGGAGGTTTTAAGGTAACTAACATTTACAAGCTTGTAATGGAAAATTCTGTTAATTTAATGACATTTTTATTGCACTCAAACGTCATGAGAAAATTATTTCACGGATTCTTTTGACAACCAAAGTTTAAGGTTGAAGTGTTCTAATGATTGTAAAGATGGGAATTCTCTCATTGAGTCAAGAACAAGATGCAAGTCTGCAATCCATATGTTTTGAGAATTGTGATGTTCTGTTCATGAACATCTAGAATCCTTAATTACACTGATACATGGCATTCCTTTAAGCCAATTCTATGACTTACCTTCTGCTCATTATTTCTCCCTTGATTCCAGTGTGGAACAACAGCATGGAACACCAGCTTGTTCTTGAGGTTTCCAGCTGCAGTTTCATACACATGTCCTGTGTTTGCAGCACCGGTGACTTCCTGGTTTAGCAGAACCTGAAGCTGTGGTCCAGCTGCTGTAAAAAGTGCTTTTGAAATGGCTCCTACGTTTAGATTCTTGTCTTGGCTCAGAGTGTTTACAACAACATCCATCTGGTGGAACAAGCATGTTATCATTTACAACCCACCATGAAATACAAGAATGTTAGACGACCAACAAAATACTCACGGCCATATCTTCAATATTTCCTTTCATGAGAGTGATGGTTAAACCTTCGTTAGTCTGGAAACTTTGAGAAACGCCTGGGAAGTTTGCAACTTTGGCCTTATCTTTGTCATTAGAGGTTTGATGAGACGTTGAGGTTTGGTTTAGTGCAGTGCCAGTATCCGATTTCTCATAACATTTTTTCACAGCGTTTTCTAAAGCTTGCACCGTAACATCGTTGTTATCAACAAGATGGATCTTTTTTAGAACACCATTCCCACCATCATAATCACAGAAGTCTTTAATGGCTTTCACGATGATGTTGGCACAAAGCGGCACTGGATAGCCTAACGCAGAAGAGCTGATGGCTGGGACCGCCAACGACTGGAAACCTTCATTGTAGGCAATATTCAGACTCCTTTTCACAACTTTCTCCAAAAGACTTTCAGACTGCTGAGGATTCAAGTTATTGTAGTGCGGTGCGATTGCGAATATGACATGTTTGCACTGTAGTTGCCCTCCTGCATTGAAACATACAGCGTCGCCTTTTGATAGCGTTTTATTTTTGACGTGTTTGTTGCATGAATCCTGAAGCGTAGCACCAGCAGCTTCTGATAAGACTTTAGCCAAACCTGTATCCAGTTCCAGCCTCTCACCACATCCACAGACAACCGCCTCCACAGGAAAGGAACACATGTTGGCTTTGTTCACCGTTATTTCTAACCCTTGCGGAGTTTTAAAAACATAACAGGGCTTTATTCCCGACTGAGGAGAGTCATGGGACTGGTCTAACAAATGCACCACACAACCCATATCGTTTTTAGCTAATAGGACACACGTTTGCATTTTCTCCTTGAAAAATTGCTTCGCCCCTGGTTTAGCGATGGAGAAGATGGAGTGGACAGCAGATGCGAGGAGCTTCTCAAACATGGGCAAACATTCAGAGAAGTGAAGTCTCGAACCACTGATCACTATTGTTTCGTCTTTGAAGTTCACGTTGACTTTGCCCTTCACTTTTTCCAACCAATCCTGCTTATTGTTCTCTATAAATTGGACTACGGTCTTGTGAGCATTCAGAACCTTCTCAACATGGGTGTTTTTAAGAAGAAAATCGCATAGTGACTTTTCAGCATCCTTGATGGAGCTTACAAATCCAGAAACCACCACCTCGTTGTCAGCTAACTGAATGGTTGCACCGGTGACTTTGGCGTTTAAGTGAGAAACAAGATCTTGCCAAGCAGAACTCATCAAAATTTCCTGATCAGCGACCTTAAAGCTGACATGATCTAGCTTTGTTTTCAGTTGATTCTCACCATTTGTAATGTCATCCATGGTCTTGCCAATTAGCAAAGCTCCACTTGTCGCAAATTCTAAAGATGCGCGTATTCCTTCAGCAGAGAACAAAACTTTGTTCATTTCCTCCAGGTTGTTTTTGAGTAGAAAGTTTGAAACAGACCAGTGAAGCTTCACAGGATTACGGATCATTCCAAGAATTTCCTGCAGGATAGAATTCTTTGTTTCTAAGATCTCATATTTCAGACCATATATGGTTAACTGCTGGATATTTGCATTGTACGTAAGGTCAAGGTTGGGAAATTTGTCACAAATTTGCTGCTCCAAACCATGACGGAGCGTCAGATTGTAAAGCGTTTGAGAGATGTCAATTTCAGTCGACTCACTGCCTTTCTCCCTTTGGATTTTTTGGCTGATTTGTTCCACAGTTGTCTTTAGGACATCCTCAATCCTAGCCACATCATCTTCCAAACCTACTACTTGAAGTTTACATTCAGCTGCATTCAAAAACAGTGAGACTTCATCTGCTGCCAAGATCTTGCCAATTTCGTTTTTGATCTCAGTCCATGCATCCTTCTGGATCTGGATCTCAACCAATTTAAACTTTGACTTTGATAAGGACATATAAGACGACATGGTTTCCCTCCAGTTCTGAATGAGTTGCCTGGTCTGTGTTCCTTGCTGGAGCAGCGATGGCAGAGGACTGATTTTCACTGCTGGAAACGTCAAGTCCATCTCACAAAAGTGAGTGTGTGCCGCTTCAGTGAACACTTTAAGAGATTTGGAGCTTTCGTTTAAATGTTTCCATAAAGCCTCATCAATGTTCTCCCTGTAAAGTTCTGGAAGGCATATTACCGGTCTGTCAGACCCATAAAGAGCGGTTTGCAGTGATTCGTAGTATGGCAGCACACGGAAAGGTTGCTTCCTAATCTGATGTTGCTCTTTGAGAACTTGGTCTACATCTGAAACAAAAGGAAATGTGTAAAAATCACAAAATACGGTGTATAAAACTATACAGTCAGTTGTATATACGTACCTTTGTGGTTTTTAAACGTAATGATTGCAGAATGTTCGGCTTCGAGCATTAGCACTTTCTCTACTTCTCCAAATTGTTCAAAATATAGAGCGAGCAAATCACAAAGGCACATCAAACTGCTCGCAGGAAATCCTTCAGCTTTCACTTTTGATGTAATCTCAAGTAGTTTAACTGTAATTTTACTCCGTTTAAAAATTGATTTGGTTGAAGTGGATAAGATGAAGTTTTTAAGGTCTGTAATAAAAAAATCATCAAATACATATATTTACACACACACACACACACACACACACACACACACACACACACACACACACACACACACAATTTGATCGTTTTTTAAAATCAGAATGTTTTGACTTACCGCACTTGCTGGAAAACATCACCACGGCGCAGTTGTTCTCTGGTATTATTTCAAGATCAAAGTGACTAGACTCAGAAGAAGTTCCTTTTAAAACACTCTCCACCAGCATTTCCAGAAAATCTTGTGAATGGTTTGTAAGGTTTTCAAGTACAGCGGATCTGGAGTTACAACTGACTTTGGACTCGGGACTTTGCAGGACTTCACCACAATGTTCATTTGCTAAAAAAAAAAATTAAATTAAAAATGGACATTTATAACAACATAAATAAAAGGAAACAATTACCAAACAATTATTTCTTTACTCAAACATTCTGTTTGCATTTTAAGAGAAATTATCTATCATGAGAAGGGTTTTCAAATAGTTTTTTCTTTCCACTTAAATTGAAACACAAAAGTTAAATATTGAAATAACGATAATTTCTTCTCTGAACACTAGCTCAACTACAGAAAAGTTCATTAAAGTAGATACACTGTTAATTTAAATTCCACCTCTCTCGTTCATATGAAAATTGCGTATATATGAATATATAACAAAGAGAACTTGAACCAAAATACATAAAAAATAAGTAGAAAAACTGTACCTTAAGGAAACACAAAACATATAGCTACAATGCAATATAGCTACATGTGTTTAGGTGGAAGTTTAAAATCAATGTACAGAAAAGAAAACATTGTCTGATTGGGTGGATAAATATGAATTTATTACAATAACCATAAGTATAAGCACAACAACAACAACAAAGGAAACAAATAACTTTGTTCCGTTCAAAGTCAAACTTACAAGCTTTTCCAGATAAAACCTCTTCATCCACTTTTCCTGTAATTTCAAGTAATTTAACTCTCATTTTATTCTTTTGGATAACTGCATTTGTGGTGGATGATGACATGAAATTTTCTATATCTAAAAGACAAATTAGTAGATAAAAAAAGTAAAGTCATCTTTATTTATAAAGCACTTTAAAAAACAGACGAACAGACCAAAGTGCTTAATGCATATGATAAGTGAATCACATTTGAATAATTTCTTCCACCCTACCTCTGTCATTAGAAAACATCACCACGGCGCAGTTGTTCTCTGAAATTACTTCAAGATCAAAATGACAAGACTTAGAAGAAGTTCCTCTTAAAACATTTACCACCAGCATTTCCAGAAAATCTTGAGAATGGTTTGGAAGGTTTAGAAGTTCAACTGATCTGGAAGCCGAACCGTCTTTGATGATTGGCCTCATGCTTTCCTGAGCTTCACACTCCTGTCCACCTGAATGACAAAAATAAAAAAATATATAATAACAACATCAACAACAATAATAATAATAATAATAAAAATAATAAAAAATTAAAAAACAAAAAAAAGTGCAAAAAAAAACAGCTTTTGTATTCAATGTACAGTATATACAAATTGCCAAAGCACAAATTAAAAGTTTAATAGATTACAGATTAAAGTAAAAATAATGAAATGCACACAGCTTTTCACACAAATGTATAATGTAAATAGAATTGTATAAATAATATCAATAATGTCAATTTGTGAAGAAATTACTGAGAGAACTGGTCGCACTACTCTAAAACCACATAACCACAACCCTAAGCATGTTTCCTGAGAGGGCAGATGCTCTGACGTTTTTATATATAAGTTTCTGAGAGACAAAAGTTATACACTAATAGAAACGACAAAAAAATTGATAGAAGTTGATCAAATGTGGCAATCTGAGAAGCATATAACACTAATGGAGAAAGGTCAAATGTAACATTAAACCAAAATGTACACATGTTTCTTCTATTAGTTGTTGAGAATTGGCTAAATGTGCATAATATTGTATTGCACCAGTAATTCAACCAGTCATTAATAACTAATCAGATTAAGACAAGTGTGAGGTCATCTCTAAGACAACATGATCAGTAGAAATTGGTTGGTTACCGATTCATTGGTTTCTTGTTTATTTTAAGTGGTAACCCAGGGAACACTTTTTTTTTTTTTTTTACGGCTTTATCTTTGCCTAATCATTCCCATTTTTCTCTGACGATAAAAATCTGCTGTACTGAGACCTCAATACAGAGATCTTGCTTCCTTCATTTCAAAATGCCGCCCGAACATGGACTTTGCTAATTAAACCAGTATAGAAACAGAAATCTTGAGATGAAGACAGAGGACAGACAGACATATTCAAAGAGCCCATGGCTTCTCACAGAGTTTGCCATTGCCAGATATATAGGTGGAAAGCAGCTCGAAGTATTATTCCCGAAGCGTAGGAAGCAGCAAACATTTCGAGCTCTCCAGTCAAAAAAGATTCTTGGTTGGAGACAATATGAAACTCTTCTGATGCAGCACTCTGGATGCCCAACGTTATATGATCTACTAGACGCTAAACTTCAACAAATGATATACCAATGGGAAGAAAACACTTGAGAAAACATAAGCACCTACCAGACGAGATGCAAGACTAGATTCGCAAGCCAATCTCTAAATAGCCGTTCTTCAGCAGAATATTTGGAGTCAATCTATACCTTTATTTCCTTCCACAAAGCAGAAAGGCCATTCAGTTCAGTCCTTAGAAATTACGTAGGTTACCATCAACAACATGCAGGACAACATGCATGCTCCACCTCTTCCTGTAATGTCAATTTGCTGAACAGTCTGCTTGCATCACTTCCGGGCACGAAAAGGATGGTCCCACCATCTAGCCAAATTGTAGAACAGCTTCATTCTACAAACTACTTCTCAAAGAATCACAATTGAATGCTGAAATGTCCTTATTTGCTATTCACAAGCTAATTCCTGTAATACCAACATTCCAGAAGCAGCGAACAAACCAGTTCCTTTCATATGAAGCTGAACCTGGACAGAGCCGTGACCAATCGTCAAGATTGCCACCATTAACCAAACCCTAATGAGTTCCGCAAGTGACAGTCAGTCCTGGCCTACACTACTCAAATCAGCATTAATGAATCTATGAAGCAAACCAACCTCGACTGGACCATCGTCATTATTGATTACCCCCTGCCGGACTCCAAGCAATTCCAGACATGGCGAGGATTTTGCATCTAAGCTTGCAGTGATGATGTGACAATAAACGTGATTTGATTTGATTATTTTGAAATTCAAAGACAAAGAAGTTGCCCCTGCACACTTTTTTTTAGATCTTTACCAGATCATTTCATATTATCGAATCATCCAGATTTCATCAAGTAACAAAGTATGTCTAAAGGAGATTTGTGAGTTGTGAGAGATGATAATTGCTGTTCTATCCATCCAAGTAAGAAGATGACAATAAATGAAAAAAAAAAACCCTATTAATCATGAAATCGTGTTGAGTATAGGTACAATCAGTGATGTATTGCATCAGTAAACTTGCCAGTCATAGTAAGTCAAGTGTTAGGACATCTCTATGACAACAAGACGATTGAGTGTTTGTGTACGGTTTTGTCGGTGACCGGTTTACTTCAAGTGAAGACGCAAAGGGCACTAGTTAATGACAGAAAAACAGCATCCGATAAGAATAATATAGAACAAGTGAGAGAACTTAAGAGAAATAAACTTTCTCTGCAATAGTAGTCATGGAAACCAAAGACACATGCTCAGTATTTTACAAGACGGGCAGAAAAAAACTCATGACAGCAAAGGATGTTCTGAAACTAGTCCGTACTAGTGACAGTGAAGAAGAGGAGGATGAGTATGAAGATCATCCAAAGGTAAATTCTAAAATTCTTATATAAGAATTGCAAGTGTTCTTCACATCCAGGTAAAACCGACAGGCGCCAGCAGAAAATATAGAGAAAGGGCCCACTAGGATGAAAATCAAGTCAGCTTTTACAAGGAATGTACTTTTTTTTTTTTCATTTCATTGTGTTACAAGATCTCTAAAAACTTTTTGTATTTGAATTGAGTTATTTGATTTGATAACCGTGAGACCGTTTCATACGGAGAGGAGACGACAGGCTTGATCAATGAATGAATGAAACAACTAGATATGGATTTCTCTATGGAAACCCTCAGATCTCATTTGCATTTATTATATTTCATTAGCTCAATTTGACAGCTCATGCTTTATCAGCACATTTAATAATGGCAAACATAGCAGCACACCGCAAAGATAGGGTTCAATGGCTTCAATCTTTGTACAATGTTGGCAAGTAAAAAACTTGGTTCTACAAACTGTTAATATTGCCAAGTTTGGTTTGAAAATTACAGTTGAGTAGAATGAACTATCAACGCTACTCAGTTTTTTAATTTATTGTTTCAGGTCAAATTGTTGACTTTTTAAGAAGACTCCATAGATATATGAAACTGGTCCTCACTATAGATCTGCTGCAAATTTTGCAAACAAGCATAAAAATAATCTTTAGTTAAAAAATGTATACACTTTTGTTTGTATTGAGTCCCTCCAAATCATTTGATATGTTGGGCGTTAACTGGAATTCCAAGGAGAAAAATAAGAGTAAGCGCCATCTAGTGTCCAACTGGTGTCAAAATGTGTATACCCTAAATGTATAAGTGCATAACAAGTTAATAAGTTACTACTACTACTACTACTACTACTACTACTAATAATAATAATAATAATAATAATAATAATAATAATAATAACAAAATTGTTGGTGTTTTTTATTTATTTTTTTACCCTCTACTGAGGCTTGGTAAATTCGGCCCTGACCTGGAATATTTTGAATATACGTGAGCATGTGGTGTGGTTTTATCTGAAAAGCACAGTTTGGTCAAATGAAAACTCATGACAGCTATCTAAAGTGCCACCAGTAGATGGTAGTGCCGAACAGAAACAGAGGAGAACTAGGATCCCATATAGGAGAACTCACCCATGTCTGGAGCTGCTGATTCCTGAAAACCGAAAGTTGAGTTTTTAATCAGGTGACAGTGTTTGGCTCTAGACTTGTTAAATACACTCACCTGAGCAGAAGAAGTTTGTGATTGCGGAAGTGACACGGTAATTTCTAAGTTTTTTTGTCCTATTTTAAGTTCATGGGTCTTTTTTTGGAGAACACGCTGCCTAACTGTGAAAGATCATACAGTAGAATTCATTATTAATGCACACACACACACACACACACACACACACACACACACACACACACACACACACACACCGTCAAAAAGCACGTTGATATACTTATAAAAAATTTTAAATTTTTAAACTTTTATAACAATGCAAAACGTTAGTTCTGAATGAATGTTATGGATGTGCTTTTATTCGACGTTACCTTCGTCTTTCTTGAATCGAACTGTTGCCGTTTTCGCGTCAGAAACATCTTCATCGACATCACAATCGCCGCCCTCCGATTTCTTACTTTGGAAATAGATGATCAGTTTGTTTCTTAATTTTGGGGTTATGTGGTCCCACTGTCCCTCAACGCAGACTGGGTACAGAAACACCTCAGCCATCTTCGACTTTTAGTTTTTTTTTTCTAAAGTTGTTGACCGAATATCATCAAACTTTCACTTTCGTCTTTTCGCAGGCGGAGTTTTTCCGGGGGATTTTTTTAGATGGTTTTAAAACATCATCCGGTTCATTCCCAGCGATTGTTTACGAACAGTTTCCGTCTTTCGAACGAATCGTGCCTTTTAATCCGAATTCGTTTAAATTCGCCCATAGCGTGAAGTGAGAGGTAAGTGAGTTAGTTTATCATTAAGTTCAACAGATTCGCAATTAAGTAAGAACTCTTTCAGTTTCGGTTTTTCGTAACCTTCGGGAATATGTTTTGCACATTTTGCAAAGAACTACCTTGCGCAAAGTAGTTTTTTCTTAACAGTGTGCATATACGTCCACGCCACAAGTACGATCTCTCGTCGTTGGGTTGCTTGTGTCTGTTTCAAGACTTCGACTAATTCATATTTTACACTAATTCAGAATTTTCAACACAATTTAACTGACTTTTCTGGAACTTGTGTTGTCGCAAATGCGCTTTAACCAGACTATTCAAAAGAACAATCAAGAAGAAAGAGGACAGATGAAGTAAAAAAAACAAAACAAAAAAACGTTAAATTAATTTACATAATCACGCACGCACACACACACACGCGCACACGCACACACACACACACACACACACACACACACACACACACACACACACACACACACACACACACCGTACAGTATGAGCCCTAATAAATCTCTAAACTAAGATATGTGGAAAAGGTTGTCAATCAGCATTTTTTAAGTTAGCATGCACTTGTTGTTATTTTGCACCATTGTTGTTTTTTCTTGAACTTTTTTGTTTTTGTTTGCACAGCTGTTGTTCACTTCTCTGTTGGTATTTTACTGATATTTCTGTTCTTTCTTTCAAATTTTTTGTCTCATGCTGCTGTAAACCGCATTTTTTTTCCCTTTGTGGGATTAATAAAGTCTTATCTTATCTCGCCATCTCTTATCTTGAGATTTTATATTTAACCAGTGCCATTTTTTGTCTGTGTACAGATGGATTTCTTGAGAAAGAATGAGGCAGAGATTCCGCTTCAACTAGAGCAAACTGTCATTCTGCGACATTGCATGGATTCCTTTTGCAATGCTGTTCAAGCTAAATTTAACTGCACAGCCATTGTGAACAATATGGAAGGTGGTCAGCAACGTACTGTACATGCTGGTGAGATGAGGTACTGCATAGAGCTACCCAGTAAAGTCAATGTGTCTGTTTGGAAAAACGACCTTACCCGCCATAAAGTGGATGCTGTGGTCAATGCAGCGAATGGGAAGCTGAGTCATGATGGAGGTCTTGCTCTAGCTCTGGTAACGGCTGGGGGTCAGAATATCCAGAATTGGAGTAATACAATTATTAAGCAGAAAGGACTCATTGCAACAGGTGAAGCTGTAGTCACTCCTGCTGGAAATCTCCCATGTGATTACATCATTCACGCGGTTGGTCCTTGCGTGCCTTTTAATCCGTCTAAATTGGAAATGAAAAAAGCAACGTTTCTCTTACATTGCGCTATAAAAAGTATACTTGAAATTGTTGTGCGCGAGAACTATTCCTCAGTTGCAATTCCTGCAGTAAGTTCTGGCCTTTTTCATTTCCCAAGAGATCTTTGTGCAGACGTTATTCTGAAAACTATAAAACAGTTTGATGAATACAACGGATTCCAAGGCAGAAGTGTAAAGGTTCATCTTGTCAATAATGATGAGCCCTCGGTCCAGGAAATGGAAAGAGCTGCAAAGAACATTCTTGGCAATCCTACTGTTTCTAAATCTTACAGTAGAGCAGAGACAGACACTGACCAGAACATGAGTTTGTCTCTTAACAAGAACATGACGCTGCACCTTAAAAAAGGCTTGATTGAGGAAGAAAAGGTAAGGCCATATTGTGAATTAATATCTATAGATGTAATAAACTATTAATGATTCTACATTACATCAACATGCAGGTCGATGTGATTGTGAATACAATTGCAAAGGATCGGGAGTTGCAAATGGGGCAAATTTCATCTGCAATCTTCAGAAAAGCTGGACATGAGATTCAAAAGGAGATTAAAGGAAAAAAGTCTCCAGATTTAAGTCAATTTGTCTACGTCACAAAAGGATACGGTCTGAGTTGTAAAAATGTTTATCATGCCATTTCCATGCCATTCTCAGATGTTGATGCTGAAAAGGTAATTGTAATTTTATACATCATATTATGCTAATTTTTGTAATGAATGTTATTTAATTAGATTTTTGAATAACATATTTTTTTTGTTTTTGTAGATTCTTCATGAAGTTGTTACAAAGTGTCTGGAAAAAGCTTTGTTGAATTTCCAGTCCATCTCCTTCCCAGCCATTGGTACTGGATTTCTTGCTTTTCCAAAACAACACGTTGCCAGAATCATGATAAATGCTGTGGAAGAATTTGCCAAACAAAACCAGAAGAAGAAACTCGACATAAACTTTGTTGTTTTTCCTAAGGATGATGAAATGATAAAGGTAATGTATATTTTTTGAATGAAAATTAAATTAAATATTCTTTAGTGTGGATGAACATAAGTAAAATACAATAAAAAAAAACATCCAATTACATTTGTAAAAAGCACTATATAAATAAACTTGAATTGTGTATTTATTTATTTTAAAAAGTGTTTTTTTTTTTTCAGGAATTCCAAAAGAAAATCAAGCAGAGCCATGGACAAACACGGTCTCCAGACCTATTTACTAATGACTCAAGTAAGCAGGGATACTCTTTGAATTTTTTTTAATTGTTATTTATTATTATTATTTGGTCTCATACTTTTTTTTATTTTAGGTGTTGTCAACAAGGAATCCACAGAGATTAAAACACCCACCGTTAAGATAATAGGTCTCTCAGTTGAAGCCGTGAGGGAGGCCCAAGTCTGGATATGCAGCATGCTTTACTCAAAGAGTTTCCATATAAACAATAACCATGTTTTACATCTTGGCCAAAGAGAACATGAAAACCTGCTCTCTCTACAAACCAAGTTTGGAGTTCACATTAAGGTGGTCTTCAAGAATGGGACTGGTTGCGTAATCATCACCGGCCCGCTTGGAAATGTCAACTGTGTCGCCATTGAGTTGGAGTCCATGCTTTGCAAAGCTCAGGAGGACTTTGTCCGCGCTGAAGAAGCTGACATTCTCTCTTCAATTGTTCGTTGGCAAATTAAGGATTTACCTCATCTGGAAACGCCAGAGTTTTGTGCTTATATGGAGAAAGCTTTACAGGCAGGAAAAGATATGTTTGTTTTAGATAGCCATATAGTCAACTTCAGTAAGGGAGTTATACGTGACCCAAAAGGAAAAGCAAGCACCATGCAAAGGACATGTATGTTTTAACCTCTCACATACATGATTTAGTATTATTAATACATAAGTCTATCTGTTCTCTACTCCACAGGCCTGTTGGGTTCTTTTAACCTCCATAACAGTTCGTTTTATTCAAGGACTCCTGTTTCTGATTATCCACTGGATAAAAAGAAAGGTTTTGAAGAGTGTGGACTGCGTGTCGTCAAGGTAAACAATCTCAAACAAAACTTCACATCTATCTTTGAATTATTACAACTTCGGGCATCGGATGAAAGAACAGCCATCTTAGAATCATGTGTTAGGGAAAGTGATGTCAAAGGACGGGCTGGTGTTGTTTTACGCCGTGTCACATGACTCCAATTAGAAAATGGCAATATAATCAATGATAGAAGGCAAATGTGTCAAACTCAAGGTCCGGTGGCCAGATGTGGCCTGCCATGTCATTTTATGTGGCCCACTAGAGCTTAAAGGTGACTATAAATAAATACCAAAAAATAAATTAAGAGTCTGCGTTGACCAAAAGCAACATTTCTCACAATGCCTTTTGACTACGGTAGCCGCAGCAGTGTGTCCACAGTTTTATGTTAATTTTCTTCATTCACTTGGACAGTTTGATCCTTATATTAACGGAGTTATGTTTTCATAAGGTGACAAAATGTAAAAAGATTTAGGTTAGAGCAACAAGCAAACATAGGTTTTTTTTACGCAACTGCAATAGTGACTTGATTAAGTTGTGATAAATAATGAGTTGCGTGGGACACCTGGCCATTTCAGGACCAGGGACAGTGATTCAGTCACAGGGGATGGCCAGGTGTCTTACAGTTGTTTAACATTAAAGAGTAGTTACATTAATTTTACATTACATTTACATGTAGTTACATTTATAAGTTACATCTGTCCATTTAAGGACAGACATTATGCTGATGTGGCCCTCGGTGAAAATGAGTTTGACGACCCTGATATAAGGGGTATTTAGACATGGGACTAAATAGTACTTGGAAGAAGATGGAGAAGCTTGGATCAGAAACCCAAGTCACGTCAAATCCAGGAAGCCCCGAACCAATACATTGCTGTTTGTGGCTGTATTGTTGAGTTCATGTTTTTCGCATCTGTTTCTGGAAACAGATTTCTTGACTCCGTTATAAAGAGTTTAACAGTGTGGTTGTACTGGTTGTTTCAGGTGGAGTACCTGGAGAACATGGCTTTGGAGATGCTTTATCGAACAAATTATGAGCGTGTGGCGGAAGAATCAAAGCTCTATCAGTGCATACGGGCTCAGTTCTGCGATTCCGTTTGCAAAGTGGGCTTTCAGAAAGAGTTCGCACCCCCAACAGGTAACATTTCTGAGAAGAGCAGTAGTTTCCGTTCTTATTGTTTTTACGTTTTTAAGATTAAGAACCCTAGGTGAAGCTGTTAAAAGCCTCAAATTTGTCTTGCATTTGCAGAACAAAAGTGGGGTAGTGGAATATACTTCAGCAACTCAGTGGATGGAGCTCTGAAGCTGTGGAATGGAAACGAAGATGAGCTGTACATCTACATTGTTCAAGCTAAAGTTCTGACTGGAAAATCCGAATTTGGCTCTCCAGATCTCATTTTGCCTCCTCGTCAAAGCGGTGGCTCAGGGCTTTACAACAGCTTGACTGATTGTGTGCAGACTCACGTCATCTTCAATGGTCAGCAAGCTCTTCCTGAATACTTGTTCATTTGTGAAAAAAAATCAACTTTGGTTTAGTTGTGCGTAAAACACTAGTAATACACAACCGACTCACGCTGTAATAAAAGTTTATCAAGCTTGTTTTTTTTTCTATCAAGCTGTGTAGATTGTGGTGACGGGTGATCTGCTGAAATGTAGTTTTGACTTATATAAACATAATTTAATTAAAGAGTACAAGGACTTATTGATGAGTGTTTTTCTACCATTTTACACACATTATTGAATCATGATAGACGTTTAAAGCCATTATATCACACTAATTGATATGATACATATTTAATGTTTGCAGGTAATGACAATCATTTTTTACACAATTTATTTGTACAAAAGAAAAGCTTTATTGGAAAGAAACTGACCCACGTGTGAGTAAATGTAAAGATCAGTGTCATGTAGACATAGAGATTGGGTAGAAAACAAAATTATGGAAGGAAATAAAAAATTTCAAGCATACATTTTTTTTATCTAAAGTGCAACGTTGAATGGGTATATTGTTTTCTAAAGTATCACAAAGAATTCTTAGAAAGGAATATTTAAAGTAGTTATTGTTGGACTTCTTTAAACACATCATGATAAACACATGAAGCTATTTACATCTATTCATCAGACGTTATTCCCTTAAATGACATCTTGCTTGACTAGAGCTCAAGTACTGTATATAAAACCACAAAATACATTTTCTAAAAAGTGTTATTGCTCTAAACCAACTCTGATTATGAGATAATCTTTTTTTGTTAATATACACCATACGCTTATATGCCTGTGGATGTGTTTTGACGCACACGAAAGAGTGAAACCATACAATTATGACGGTTAAATCTATTGACACTATAACATATATTGTACGTATCCATGGCACCCAAATATCCAGTAAATGTGTTCAAACGTGATCTGAAACTCTCAGCTAAGTATTAGCATTAACGTTCTACTTGGATCAGTTCTGCACAGATACACGGTTTTCACGAGGTAATGGGCATTAAAACATTTAGTAAAAGACTAGCAGTTCCTCACTGAACCAGCACTTGCGGATCATTCCGACTCTGAAATCTCCATCCCATCAACCAGCATGGTGTGAATGATGCCGTCTCGCCTCTTCCCGCTGCTCACAGCCTTGATGCAGCAGTCGTGCTCGCCCAGACTGAAGTGCGTCTCTGTGCCATCGTCCACAAACTCTCCCTGAAGGCGTTACACAGGAAGTTGTGTTAGGAACACGCAGTAATAATGTAACCATGGTTAATAATCTCTGGTGTAATAAATAGCAACTGATGAGACTTACAGCGGTTTCCAATTTCTGTCCATTGCACCATATATCCATAGTGTCTTTCTCTGTTGGAGATAACAATAAAAATTACTCTGAGACCCTCTAGGTCGCCAAGCGAGTGGATAAACAAAAAGCAGAGAAAATCTAACCTTGTCACTATCATATACAAAAAATTAAGTATTGCACATGAGCTAGTAAAAATGCACACACACACACACACACACACACACACACACACACACACACACACACACACACACACACACACACACACACACACACACACACACACACACACACACACACACACACACACACACACACACACACACACACAAAGGGCAAATGTGGGCAAGGGCAAAGTACAGATATGCTTATCATTAATCTGAAAAGAAAAGTGAAACCATCAGTTGTCCGTGAAATGTACAGCGACTAAATTTCACTCATCTAAACAGTGTAATGCACACACACACACACACACACACACACACACATGCACACACAGATCAGTCTTGTGCAAGAACACTACCGGACCGGGATTCAAAACATCTATAAGACCTTTTATTTTCACCATCTAAAACGGTCTATAATTTATATATCTGGATACATCCTGACTTTCCTTTATAACTATACAAAAATAGTAAAGCAGCACATGAACAACATGAACTCTACTAAATAAAATCATCATACAAAGGACCTTTTTTGCCAGAAGCTTTATGCACTAACATGACTACACTGACTTCATAAAACTCAGCAATATATTTTACAGAACTATAGCAATATATAAAACTGTTTGTAAAAACTGTACATGCATTTACAAAGCAGACAGGTAGACTGACGTACATACAGACAGATCATACTCTGTTTTATTGAACTACATTTCTTTCACCCTTCACATACTTTACACAACGGCAATAATTCATAAATTTTATCTTAATTTGTACAGACTTGTCTGTTATAACTGTTAAGTAACTATAGTCCCCTACCTGAAATATAGTGTGTGTCCATTCTGAAAGTAAAACTGGTTCTGTAAGTATTGATCGCAGCCTGATTATTCATTTAATTTTTTAAATGAATTTTTTTTTACTTATTTGTATTATACAGAGATTTTTTATGCAGATGTACATTTCTATTTTTTGCTTCTTTTATTATTATTATTATTATTATTATTATTATTATTATTATTATTATTATTATTATATTTCTCTTTTTGTGTATTTTATTTTTTTTTTGTTCGGTTGAGCAACTGTAACCGAGAAAGCAATTTCCCCCTGGGGATGAATAAAGTTTTTTGAATCTTGAATCTTGAATCTTAATTTAATGAATAATGGTTGTTAATTTGGCGCCTTTCTTTGTGCCTTGCCCCAATAGTGCCAGCGTTCACTCTCATCCGGGCATACACACTCACACACATCCCTGCCCAATTAATCTGAAACGCATGTTTTTCAGAATCCACATAGAAAGACACAATCGGAACCTTCTTGAGGTGACAGCGCTACCGTGCCACTTGATAAATAAAATAACGATAAATCATTATTGACTCATGAGTTCATGATACAGACAGAATTACTTTTTTTTACTTTTTTAATGACTTTAGCGCACTAATGAGTTAAAGGGATCTGTAATCTCTTTATTTAGCTTAAAGCTATGGCCGTGGTCACTGTGAGGCGGGTCACTTGAGGTTCTGCACAGATTGAAACACATACTACAAGAACTCTTCTTTACGCAATTAATGGAGCAACAAATTACTAGATAGGGTTATAGGTGCAGATTTCACTGGGATTATTTTTCTTACCCAGAACCACCCTGCAGTCGATCCCGTCCAGGTTTAGAAGCCACGTGCTGGTGACTTTGGAGCGGTTTTCCATGTATTTCTTCAGGCTCTGTCCATTAATCTCCAGAGTGTATTCATATGCAAAACCGCTCACTGCATCTATATTAATCGTGGCTTTTGTGTCCGTTCCTCCCACGCTAAACGTCTCCTTTCCAACGAGTTTGAACATCCATTCTCTTCGCACCACTTCCTATAAAGACAGTACAAGCACATCTTGATTAATTATTGTGTGTGTGTGTGTATGTGTGTGTGTGTGTGTGTGTGTGTATTGTCCTTATTTTTATAATCATTACATCATCAGGCATTACACTAGAAAACATTAGAAAAAGGAAATATTGCCCACTTTTCCGTCAATGTAAATGACTCGCTTTCCTGTAGTGGTGCCATGTTCAAACTCGATCCTGTGAACACCGTCACTCAAAGCCACGTCCCAGACAGCCACTAGATCTCCGGACATCTTCAGTTCTCCAGACCCTGAAAATCCAACCCAGACGACGGAATCATGTTTCTGCTCATTCCTACTGCATTAGGTGGAATGAGAGGAACATGATAATGCTAGTATTTTTTAGATTATTGAAAATTATTATGATCGGAGCATAGTATGAAAATAACTCAACCTTATATCATTTAAATTGGCGTCTTAGACTGTTTCATCAACAAATGGGTCAAGTATACAAAATTATTGTTTAAAGAGCTAAAACGCCATTTAAAAAGAATAAACACATGTGCAGCATTATTAAAAACACAGTTGAGTCATTAAAACGCATTGGAAATCTTTTCTACGTGTTTGTTTTTTTTTTTTTTTTTTTCGAAAGTTTAGGAATAGCTTGTTGATAAATCAGAAAAATCTCAGTAGTTTGTGAGCAAACTGTCGATCTTGTAAAACAGTCAGACCACGGAGTATATAAACAAAACCAGTTACTGACCACAACAAGTAGAACAACCATGTAAACGAACGCTTCTCCCAAGGACAGGACAAATGGGTTAAAAACGACCACTACAGCGAAATACAAATCTGCTAAGGCTAACAACTGTTGCTATGACAATTTCTTCTTCTACGTTCATTTGTTCGTAACTACAACAAGACTTTTCTGCCATCTATTGGTTACAAAATGTTTTCCTTAAAAAACACGTTACACATTAACTAAAGTCACCCAAAGTGAAGAAATGTTTTCAACAAGAGAAAAAGGCGCAAAATATTTTACACTTCAGTTTTATTTGCATTAATCTTACATTGGCGAGCGAACGCGACAGGTCGATGACGTAGAACTTCCGCGACGCGAAAATCCTTCAGCGACATTGAAGGCTTATCGGTCTACCGGAGTCTCTGAAGTTTCGTGATGGCGTTGCGGGTTTTTCGGCTGCTGGGGCCGCCGGGTGCAGCAGCTTTGAAGGCAGCGTCGCCTGTTCAGATGGTAAGATACGCAAAAAATATCGCCATAAGCCAGCAAATGTATAGTCTCCGGCTTCGGGCCTCGCACAGTCTGATTGAAGGACAACAGATGCGTGTGTACGTGTTTTCTCTTGTTTTGTTTCATTATTGTAACATTATCTTATTTAAAAAATAAACGTAGAAAAATATTTTGGTGTTCAAATGAATTATTCAAAATATATGTTATATGTCCAGAATTACACTGGGGTTTTACATTATGTGCAGTACATTGCATTTATTGCATTTTTGCCGCCCACAGTGAAAGTCATCTATAAAAGTTATACGATAATCAGATCATTAACGCAATAAACCCAACTCTAATCCACACATGACAAGGAAGAGATGTTAAAGTGAATATTCGTGACAAAATCCTTCACACATTGTGATGCAAGTCATCACACTTCAAATCTAATGATTAAGAAAATATTTTGTCATTTTCTTCTTTAGGTTCAAATCCACACGAGTTCCGTGAGAAGCCTGCGGTATGGATGGTGGGCGTACGCTCTGGGTGAGAGGACGACACCCCGCTTGCACAAATACAGCAAGATCATTTCCGTCGACGGGAACTTGGCTTCTGGAAAGGGAGCCGTTGCACAGCAATTAGCTGAAAAATTAGGTAATGGACACTTAAAGATATTCATAGTACTATATATGTTATTTGTGAGGTGTCTTACTTGCCAGATAAACAAATGTACTGGGTTGCCAAATCTTTATGGAAATGCTTTAATTTGCTAAGAGCCATTGTGTACAGTATTTGAAATATTACAATTATTGAATAATTATTATTATTATACTGAATGTGCTTTCTCTTTCTCATTAGGGATGCTGTACATGCCAGAAGCCGACACGCAATATTTGGACAAAGTGACAAACGACAACGTTCCTCTGAATGAAGCTTTCAATGGAAACTGTAGTTTAGAGAAGTTTTACCTAGATCCTAAAGCCAGTGATGGCAACTCGTACCGTCTGCAGAGTTGGATGTACCTGTTGAGGCTGCTGCAGTACGCTGATGCCGTGGAACATCTCATCACTACTGGTACCACAAACCCACCAACATCTTTTCCTAGTATCAGTACCAAAACTTGCATACAAAAACAAAATGAGTAATAAATTGTGTTAATATTGTATACTAAAATGTGTGTACGGTATATGTTAGTCCGAGCAGTACGATACTAGTAAATGTTGTAGTGTTTGTTTACACAATTGAAAAACAAATTAATAAATCTAAGCAAAGAAAAAAAAATTGGTTGACATTTTTTTATAATAATGAATTGCATAAGTTGCATGGACATCTTAGAGTATATTTAACCATTTCATGATGCCTTTCAGGTCAAGGAGTGATTCTGGAGCGGTCGCCATTCAGTGACATGGTGTTTGTGGAGGCGATGCTCAAAGAAGGCTTCATTCGCAAGCAGTGTGAGTAAAGACAGAGAGTGTTTAACAGCCGTGCTTTATAATAAGGCGTCGTGAACAGTACTAGGAACATGTATTTGTGTTGTAGGTGTGGAGCACTACGAAGAAATTAAAGGTATCAGTATCTGTGAGTTTCTGCCTCCTCATCTGGTCATCTATGTGGATTCCCCTGTAGAAGAAGTCCAGAAGAATCTCAAGGCAACAGGGAAAGTATGTTTGAAAGAGGAAACCTGCTGATATTATAAATGTCCTGACATGATGTTTGGTTTGTTTTTACTTGCACTCGACCTGCTTTTCTTGTAGTAGTTGTATTGCAAAAGAATTTCATATATACCTATTAGTATTATAAATCTATTTAAAATTCTATAAGAGTTTGGGATATTTATATAGAAGGGATTGAGTGAAACTAGCTGAGAATTAGAGGAAGGAATGTTTTTAGACGTATTTCCACGATGAACCGGGATAATTCACAAAATGAAACAGTTATGTTCCAAACCACAATAATTTTGTAAAAACTGATGTATGATATGTTAATCCAATTGTAACAAATCTAATTTGAAGATTAAATATGTCTGCTGATCTGAGTACTGTTATTTAGCGCTTATTAAAGAAAACACGTTTAGTAGTAGATAATTGGTAAACTCTTGTTGTTTGTGTTTTCAGTCTTATCTCCAGAATGTTCCTTTGAGTTACCTGAAGAACATCGAGACTGCTTACAAGAAGACATTCCTTCCGAAGATCAGGTCAGTGTTTTGACGTGCTTGGCCAAAATCTTTCTATTAAGGCATTTACTATTGAATAATCTGATTTTGATTATTTATTTTTGAATATTTGGAGGATTATTAAGGCTGTCATGTCGAAAAAGGCGTGTTGAGCTTTGCTTTTCTTTTCAGGGAAGAAGCTGAAGTTCTTGAATATGACAGCAAACAAACACAAGACATCGATAGGGTGAGAATCAAAGCCGTATCAAGTACTTTCCCATACAGTTCCACTTCTTTCTGACCCCCAGTATCTATTTTTGCAGATTGTCGATGATATTGCGTATCTGAAGTTTGACAAGGGCCCTTGGCTGGAACAGGACGATGTGACGTACCACCACATGCGATTGCTGTAAAGGCTCTTTTGGTTCTGTGGTAGTTTTGAACACATTTGATCAAACGTCTGTTTTTTTAGGGTTGAGGACAAGCAGAGAGTGGTCGACCTGGCTTGCATCCCCAGATATCTCCCAGAAATCACAATTGGTGCCCATGAGTACAGTGAGGCCTACCACGCTTTCAAATCGGTTTGTACCTGTTCTCTTACACTGAAAAGATTGATGCTCAGCCTACGTGCACATCCTGGATGTCATTTGACTGGACGCCATTATAGAATAGAGTAGAATTCCTTTAATGTCATTGTACCACTGGGTTACAATGAAACTAGTGTCGCTACGCGGTTTGGTGCAAAAAAAAGTGAGTAAAAAGAGTAAAAGTAAAAATATCCACACTGAATAAATCCAATATAAAAAAAATCTATCTATCAAAATGTAATACAAAAGGCAAGATGCAGTCCATCTAAATATCTAAATATAACACAACTACAAGAATACAAATTACAACAAATGACAAAATGACATTATGTGCAACATGTGTGCAAAAGGCAAACTCCAAATAACAGAATGTTCAAAAGAGTATATATATATATATATTACTATATGTTTTTATAATATAGTTATGAATCTTTCTCAGCACTTAAATAGCCATTACTGAGTTATTTTGATATATTACCAGTATTGCACATGTCGACTCTAAAGACTCCCAAGCTTTCTGTTTACAAGTCGACATAGCCATTATATATTTCACAAAGCAAGAATGTCACCCAAGGTCTTTGTGTGTTGTCAGCTTTATTTTAAAATCAGCAGACAGACTGGAGTGGGTGACAGAAGCGACTCTGTTATGGCCATTAGTAGTTGCTGGCAGCCATTTATTGATCCCTGAGAGGAATGAGCTCCGAGATCTGTTCAGGCGACAGATTTTTCATCCGCTCTTCTGCTCACCGTTATGTCACGACACACATACAGCTCATCCTCTTCTCTGAGAACATGCCAAACACTTTGGTATAGAATACACTTTCCAACTACATTAAAACGACATGGCACTTTTATTGAGTCCCAGATTTTGAATAATTCATCATGGGTAACGGAAATCTCTTTGCAGCTCACTGGAAAGAAGTACGATAAAGGTTATAATGAAGATGTCGGGGACAAAGGCATCTGGCTGAAGTGAGGAACATCAGCATGGCTGGAGGGAAGGACGACTGAAAGAGAAACGGATTCACCCGGGTTTCTACCAGGAAGATTGTCTTCTGCCTTTCAGCGCATTACGTTTTCTTTGTAAATCACTATTAAAGGTTAATTGTATATGATGAGAAATGACGTTATCTTGTTGTTTTATCTTACATTTTAGTGTTGCATTGATGGATCAGAATTTGGATTCTTCTTCTTTTTTTTTTTT
>CM051494.1:25707629-25738659 GCA_028031935.1 Paedocypris micromegethes
TTTTTTTTTTTTTTTTTTTTGGCTTCATATACATGGAAGTATTAAGATTTTGGTTAGGTTTTATCATGAAAGCATTAGGCTGCTCGTTGCATATAATGCATTTTTATTGCGGTGAGACGGTGACTAAACTCCCCAATTAGAAGATTTTTATTCTGAAGCAGCGGAGCGCGGGATGACCGCAGCTCATTAGACATCTGAAACCGGTAGTTTCTCGTCAATCAGAGATGAGATAAGAGGAGATGGAGCTGATATGTGTCTGCCGGTAAGCGAGCGGCCGCCGGTCCAGGAATAGCGTGTGTCTGCGCCGCTGCTCCTTCATCTGCTGCCGCGGCTCGTGTTACCTTCAGCAGCTCCGGCTCTCATATTCTGGCCTCACGGCTGATTATGCACAAGAATCTCCAATGACTCTGAAATAAAACTGGCTGATTAAACAATGCCGACCTTCAGTGTTCATTTAGAAACCATTGAGTCCCTTTCTAAAAAGGAATGGCTCCCCGTTTCCCCGTAAAGCGCTTTCCCTGGGAGAACGTGGCCTGATTTCATATCAAGCACCCACTCTGTCCGAGGAGGTCAAGTGGACAAAAAGGCTACTTTCTGGATTTGTACCGAAGATCCATCATGACCGTAAGTACATTGTTATTTTCCATTTATTTTTACAACTTAAAACACTATCAACTTTGAAAGTTTTTTCTATAATATCACCATCAGGGGGCGCTGCACACATGATAAGTTCAGGTCATTTTGCCATTTTCGATGCATACAGTACAGTGTGTATACAATAAAGTTAATGCATATATATATATATATATATATATATATATATATATATATATATATATATATATATATATTGTATGTATAAATATACAAAGTATGAAAGTATTCATTGAAAGAAGAACTAAAAACATTTTATTTATTATTTTTATTTTAGTTTTTCTTTTAAATGTTAATACTTTTTAAATAACATTTTTTTTTTATCAAACTCATAAACATTTTTTTTATCTCTATAAATTGTTTTGCTTGTTTCGTTTTGTCTTTATTCACATAATTTTTTTTTCTTTTTGTGGGCTTTTGTTCTTCTTCTTTTGCTTTCTATATGTGCGTGTTTGCCATTCCTTTTTGTCATTTAACATTTAAATTCATGGTTCTGAACGTTAATAGACGTGACCGGCGCAGACGTTTCATACTTTTTTGAACGCCTGCATTTCACACTGTAATACATTTTTCTTAGTCCATATACGACATATCCGACAAAATGACATATTTTTCTTAGTAACATATCCAATTAAATATACCATTGTGTTCACGTGACACATCTGCGTATAATGATATATAGTCATCATTTTAGTTTAGCACATTGAAACATTACAACCTTAAAACCACGTGATTGTATTGGACAACTTCACAGATTCCACCGACCGAGGGATTTATTTTCTCTAGCCTTTCAACAGAACTCTTGTGATGTCCTTACACTGAGCCAGGCAAGTCGTCTTCTCACAGGAGGGCAGTCTTGTTCCTTCCTTCCTCTCGCTCTAAGCCACATTTCAAATGCTCAAATCCAAATTTCTAAATGGCTTCTGTTTGAATTCAGGATTTTTACAAATCTCCAAGTATTTGAGATGGATCTCCAACCATCTGTCAATCTCTGCGGTTTGTCAATGTTTGCCCTAGCAAGAACTTTAAGAGCCATTAGGATCTGCAAGAACTGACTGAAAGAAGTGAATGAGGGACGTGAGTCTGTGTTTATTATTCCAGTGAATGAATAGACAGCTGGTTATTGGTGTTGTTATCAGGGGGCTCGGTGGGGTGGTCCGTTAAATGAGGAGGATGGAAAGATAAACAGTGACTGACTGACAATGAGCACAAAGCAAGTGACATGAATGGCTGTAAGAGAGACGGTGAAGACGTTAATGAGAGCAGAATAAATCCAACAGGAACTGTGACAGCTCGACAGCCTCACAAAACAACAGCGGCTTCTGATGTTAAAGAAGACCATTTATAAAACCATCATCACGCGCTTCTTCCCTGTTCTGGAAGATCAACAGAGCCCTTGGCTGCATTTAGATTCTCGCCGCACAATTATCTGTGTCCTTATCTAAATGTTCTCAATTCAATTATGGATGGTGTGAGCGTGCTGGAGGCTGAAGGATGATGGCCGATTGTGGCTGAAACGTGTCACGGCGAAAAGTTTCTGACCTTTACTGTGTGTTCAGAGCGAAGCCTTCACACTGCCGGAGATCCCGCGGCTGTAATTTCACAGTCAGATTAGCAGGAGTTGATCTTCTTCTGACAACTCTGTTTTTCTTTACCGACTTTAATCGTTTTCCACCCTTTTTTTGGGATGAATTTTTCACATGATTTGATTCATGCTCAATAGTTATTTGGTCTTTGCGCTCAAGTAAGAAATGCAAAATATTTTCGCTACAAGGATCTACGGAATGTGTTTAACGTGTAAATCGACAGAATCAGCAAGATTTTAAGACAAAATCAGACTCGAACTCTTAGTAACATCAACTGCACAAATTTTGAAGAACTGGCCCAGTACCGTACATTTGAGAAACCATGTTTGATGAAGAGATTTGGCTTAAAAAATCAAACTCATAAAAAGAGAAAAAAACTGTCTGGATCTATTCGCCATCTTTCTTTCTGGTCTGACGGGGACTGTTATTCTGACAGACCCTCTTGTCACTGTAACACTGTTTTCCCGCCATCATATTTCCTGTTTAGTTTGTCCATGCATTAGTTTACTTTTCCCACCTGTGTTACTCGTGACTTCCTCATGTGCCGCCCTGTTTCTTTTGTCATCAGTTGTTCCTGGTTGTGGCATTAGCTTGAGCCACTGATAAAACAAAAATGTCCCTATTCATGACATGTCTTTTTTTATTCATATTTTTTTAAAAGTGTTTTAACTGTTGTTATATAGCTGTTTATATGTATTTATTTTTTAATTAGTCTGTGGTTTTTACAGTATTGACATGTTAATAAATGTGTCCATCCTCGACATCAACACTAAAACACTAAACAAAATGTTTAATGAAGAAAAATAAAGATGCTCTACATAACTTACCTACTTATCCTATAATACAATTTTAAATCATATTACATTTTTGTGATAAAAATGTAGTGGAGTGAAAATAATATTTAACTTACATGGAAATAATTAGTCAAGTAAAACTACTTTTTACTTTTAGTATAAAGTATTAAACATTACTTCTAAAGTGAATTCATAAAACATGTGACTCCACTATTCAAAGTATTCTTCACTACTTTATAATTCATTTGAAACTATTTTTGAAAGAAAATACTTAGTTTACGATGTTTATAAATGTGATTGGAACCAAGTTTCCTTTTTTTACAGACAATTATCTGCATGACGGCGTTTAAAGCAGCTTCTCAGTAATTGCTGTAATGGTCAGACGTGGTTTCTAGGTCACACTATCACCTTTAAGATGCAGTCGCTTGTTCCTCTAATTCCTTTTATTGTCTTTGAATGTCAAATTATCTCATGTATCAGATTTGCTCTTTAATATTTATATCATCACTGAAATACAAAGTATTAGGGGCTGTTCATTACACACACACACACACACACACACACACACACACACACACACACACACTTCACCTCATTTTTAATCAGATTCGCCAAAAGCTGTTAATGTTGATGGTTCTTCATCAAACCTGCTGTCATTTTCTCGTTGAAGGTATCAGGTCCATACTTCAACTTCCATTAACAAAGCCTTGATTTCATAATAGCCTGGCCTTTAAATAGACATGTTAATCATATTTCCATATGCTAAGCACACACATTATTGGGAAAAGGAATTTTCTTGAGGGAATCTTTGGAAATTGAGCTAATTTGCTCCCTGGCTAGAATCAAGCCTGAAGCCATCATGCATTATCATTGCATTAGGATTCAGAAGCCAAACAGATTTAAATATTCATGGATCTCCTTTTCTCTGATTAGGTTTTAATTACACGACGTTGTTTTAAACAAATGAGGGAAGTCGGAAGAAAAGAGCTGCTTGTTGTGGGGGATAATGAACACCTGAAAGGAAGAGTTTCTTCAGAGAGCCGACGCATTTACCCATCAAGACTCAAAGAGCCTCCGCCAGTATCCCCGAGCTCGCATTTTGTCATGTTTCTGTCAAAGAAAAAAAGACATAATAGGAAAAAAGAAAAGAAAAATCCAGGCTTTCAGCTGCTTTACCCGGAGCAGCTTCACACCTGGTCAGGACATTTCTCTTCCAGTTTGTTCTTCAATCCATTCACCCTTTCCTTTCCCTTCCTGCCTTTGTTGAAAATTTAATGACCCCCAGCAATTATTCTGAATGGAGCTTACAGGGCTCTGGGTGGGTTATGATCCCAGTTACATCCGTCTGCTTTTACATTCTCCTCTCCAGTGAGTAATCAGAAAGGAATGTAAATGCTACATCTTCTGCTCAAGGTGAAGGAACCTTCACGCATTTAATGTGACCAAGGTCGAGGGACGTTTGGTGGATCTTCTCACACCATGTTCTACAGAGTTGCTATTTGTTCCATGTGTGTATTTTTCCGTTCATAATCTAGCAAAGTGGTACAGTGGCGTAGTGGTTGGCATCATGTTCAAACTAAATTTCGAGGCCCGTTTCTGTCAAGTTTCCACCAATGCTTCACAACAGACATGGAGATTGAAGCCTGTTGATATGACTTTGAGGCTGATGGAGCCAACACCTCCCGAGGATGTTTATCTGTAGCTCAAGATGCTGGATAAAAAAATCAAGAAAAGCCAATCTTCTCCCAACCCTGTATATAGAGAGAATTAATAAATGGTGAGCAAATTTCACAGAGGACTGGAATGTGATGGCAGCCTGCAGTACAGAAACATCCGGATGGTCTGGGAGAAAAGCTTTGAAACGGCGGTTTCCTCACTCCGCCATGAAAACAGAGATGTCAGCTCTTCAGTTTAATGGCCTCATTAAAATCTCTCGCAGGTGAGCAAAGTGTACATCTCTGTGAAGCGTATCAAAGCCGCCGCGTGTTTGCCAACTGTACAACAATCCCGCTGTCCAAAAGTGTCCGCCAGCACACAAACCAGGACGCGTCTTGTTTAGCGGGAAATTTATGAAGTAACCGAGCTGAAGGTCTAGCCATTACGTCTAGAAAAATACAATAACACTTTTCCAATGAACAAACAAATCGCCGGCTCTTTTCCATTAGGTTGCTGTCTTGCCTGACCAGCACTCTTGTTTTTAAGAAATAAAGGGCCGTGATGAGGGAAGATAAATCAGCTCATTCAGGTAATTGTGCCTTATGGGGATTTGCTGCCTCTGTGTAATGGCCCTCTTAAACCGAATACGATGACCACGCTGACTCATCGGCTTTTGAGCAGCTCTGCATACATTTCCATTCTCTAAATGTATTCTCCTCCCAAAACCAAGAGGCTTTTACAGCAGTGCGTGTTTGCAAGATTCAAGAAAGCCCTGGTTTTTATTTGTTATAAGATGGCCGAAGTTGTTTTCACGCTTGTGTGATGTCATATCTGACCGGATCTAATCTGGTATCAGAACAAAATATAAAAATTGAATAAAAAACTGAAGAATAAAACAGGATGAGTAAAGACATGAAAGAATATAAATCTATTTGTTATTTCAAAATGCAGGATTTTCTTTGGCTCATGTTGGGAGTCTTTGAAGAGAAATACTTTGTTGACATCGGTAGCATTAGTTATTATATAGCATTAGATACAAAGAATCATTTATAAAGCATTGTTCCAACATTAGTAAGTAGTTTAGAAATACAACTGTAAATGTTTTTTTTATTTTTTATTTTTTAATACGAATTACTTTATTCCTAAACTAGTTAGTCATTAGTTGTAGGTCATGAGGACATTAAGTTCAAGTGCAAGTTCAAATTTATTTATATAGCGCTTTTCTTTCAACGCAAAGTCGGTATGCGAATTAGGGAAAAAAGTTTAAATAAGAAAAATGTCCATTATTTATATGTGTTCAAAAATTAGGGAAAAAGGGTCAGTTAAAAAACAAAAAATAGTACTAGTAAAAAAAATAGTAGAAAGTAATAGTAAATAGAAAGTTATTTGGTGTGTTAATACATGCTTTACTCATACATATTCCTGTTTAACTCACAATTAATTTGAGTATTAAGAAAACATTTACTAGTTGTCATTGTTTGTAAGCTTGTCTAAAATGAGGACTCTATGTGCCTTGTACTTTAACCATTGAGATTTAAAGAATTTGTTGTCTTTTAAACAAAAAAAGGAAAGCACAACGAAGAGCGAAAGAGACAATAAAACATGTATTACAAGAAATTAAACCGTACATATAAATGAATAATAAATCAACAAAGATTGAATCAATAAATCAATGGTTTATATATGATTAATTGTTAATTTACAGATGACTAACTGACTATTTCTAGCTGTTTATGAAAAGTTATTATATAGTGCTACTGAACTTACTGGAGATGATTATAAAACCTGATCTTAAAACTTCCCATTACTAGTCTGTTAAAACCAAAGCAATCAACACATATGATGACTTTTCCCAGATGCCTGTCAGCACACAGATCCTACTTCACCATTCAACCCACACACTATTGTTTGCAGCCATAGTCTTCTCGGGATACAGGAAGCAGTGAAAGTGTCGGAGCATGGGAACGTTAAAATGGTTTGGAATTGATATATAGTACCAAAAATTACCCATGTCTTTTAATACTGATGTTAACTATACAAAGATAAAAAATGGAATAAGGAAAAAAAAAGATAATAAATACATTAACCATTCCTTACTATATTTTTAATGTACAGCAAAACATATTTATTTATTTATTTTTTATTAGTTAACATTCACATATTATACAAAAAACAACCACTTGCTGCTAATTCATATTTTTATATAATTTGGTGTAAAATATCAGTATGTACATTTGTTTATTTTATTTACAGTGTTTACATGTTCTCAAAAGCATCCCCATCCCTGGAGAAGGACAGACTGTTACATGTCTGTTACAGGGGATGAAGATCTTTTGCATATTTAGCACCAAAACTATGGAAAGCTCTGCCTAGCCCAATTCGAGACTCAGTATCAGTGAGCCAATTTAAGTCTAGACTTATTTTGGAATCATTGTCAAAATGGCGTGGAACAACCAAGGCACTGGTTTTGTAGTGTTAGAATGCCAGAGGAGACTGGCACCAGTGAGCCGGGTTCTCCCCAGGGTTTTTTCCCACCACTTTCTTTTTTCCTGGCCACTGTCGCATATGTGCTTGCTCACTGATCATAGTCATAGCCACTATCTTAACACCAACGAACAAATGAATAAAATGCAAGAATCTTTTTGACATTTTCACACATGCACTTTGAAACAGTTGTAACTATGAATGGCGGCCTACAAATGCACTGAACTTTAACTTGAACGTGAAAGTATTACTTGTGAAACATATTTCATGATTTTGAAAGTGTCTGTCCTTCAATCTGTGTCTCGTGACAGAGGAATCGTAGCAGCTTGGCTTCAGATTGAAGCAGGTTCAGCAAACAGAGCCAGGCCACTGTCTCCTATGGAGCGGCAGCGGTCAACCAGGTCATCACACCCAGTCACAGTCATTTTCAAGATGAACAGCCTTGTCCTCTTGATCTATATTTATCCACTGGATGTCCAGTTGTGCACTCGCTCCCATAAGCAACCCCACCATGGACAGATGTCAGCCTTCTGTGCCACGTCTGACCCCTGGGTGACACTCACAGCTGGATGGAGCAAACAGAGCTAGAACCATCTCTGAGACTGAAGATGAGATGTTATTTTGAGCGTTATGTCAGAGAGGAAACCGTGGGACCCCGCTGCACTGGTGAGTGAATTCAGAGAGAGCGGAGGAAACTAGGTTAATGGGAATCATAGAGTTCCGGACCTTTCACCTTCTCTTCCTTTTTCCCAGCTGATCCCGGACACAAAAAGGTAGACTACTTTTTTTTTTTTTTTTTTTTTTTTTTTTAAACAAGGATGCAAATTGAAATAAGAAGTTGGATCAAAATGAACAAAGCGCGTATGGCTATACAGTATTTTAAGTTTAGAGGTCTTGTATTATACCAGTTTATTGTAAAATCATGTGAATCAAGAGAATGGCTTTAACCTTGTCCTTTATATTATGTGTCATCTTCCATCAATTTCCATTTTTGAAATAGAATTATATTAAAAAACATAACCGCATTTCTTTTGCAATTTAAGAAACTACATAAAATGGGCATTATACCTTGTCTTCTGAACACAAAAAAAAACAGATTAAAAACAAAAACGACAAAGCTAGTGCTATTCGCACTTTTGCGGTGAAAAGCATGTGTTTTGATTTCAAACAAGTGAGAATTGAACGTCTTGCCAAGTTTGAACCCTAATCTAGGGAAATCTTGCCATCATTTCCGGCCTGCTGAGCTTTGTTTCAGGTAGGAAGCTTGAGAGTGTTAAAGAAGTTTCTAGATAACGGTTGTGTTATAAGCAAGAGCCAATTTTCACATTTCTAAAAAGAGATTATTTCTCATTGAAGAAGTGAAAAGCCAACGTATGTTGACGTCTAGGAGTCAATTTGAGTGGTTGGAGCGTGAAAGCCAATCAGATTTCAGCTGTACAAAACCCATAAATAACTCCAATACAGTATTTCTATTTCAAAATTTCTAAATCAATTGTAACATAATATAGAAACATTGTTAATAATCAAAAGCGATAAGAAACAATTACTTGAGTAAACACTGTAAGAACTACAAAACACGTTTTCCGTAGCATGAATTAATTGATATCTTGATTAATTTCTAATAATTCTGATAATAATTTCTGTTTGTTTGACGATAATTACACTCGAGCAAATAACTTTAAAACATCCACTGACTGAATAGTTTGTGATGTAAAATCAGACACTATTACATCATGTGGAATATTCCTTCCGTCTGTCTGTTTTCAGACTCACATCCCATTTATGTTTGTGGAGAGATAAAAATAAACCCGTCAGTGAAGATCCATGTATAGTGGGAGAGAAGATGAGCAGCACTCCAGATGTTGCATCAAACTAGATTTTTTATTTTAAACTTCACCTTCCAAAAAAAAAAAAAAAAGAAGATAGCAGGGCTTCCACGGAGAGAGATGTCATTAATCAAGCAGGCTGGACGGAGGAAGAGAGAAGGAAGGAAGGTGAGATGAGATCTGCTGCTCAGGGCTTATTTTCCACCTCCATCCTTGAAGCAAAGGATTAATCAAGGGAAAGAAAATATCTCTCAATCGTGTCAGATTCTGGCGGTGGATCACGTACAAAATGTCTGGCATTTTCATTTTGTTGCATCAGCATCTGCGCTGGCCTTTACACACCACGTGTGTGTGGATTCGTTGAAAATTCCTTCAGAAAAAAACTTCTCTTGAACAATTACAATGTGTGATATTCCAGTGAATCTCTACCACTAAAGCGTCACTTCTTGATCAAGTGACAATTTGAGTTCTTAAGACAATGTATAACATTTTTTCATACAATATTACAGCATATATCCACACAATCTGCTGTAGAAAAAACCCAGCACATTATTAACAAATGTAGACTGCTGATTTCTATTCAATCTGATCCTTTTAGAGTCGTGATGGATGTTTGCGGTATGACAAATTTGTTGAAAAATAATAAAAAAAAATGAAGCAGGAGATTAATTTATTGTATATTGGATTAGAAAATTGACGAAGAATCTAACAAGCAAACTAAAATGTATCAATTATAACAAAGCCATATCTTTTCTCCCACTATTTATTTTTATGTATTTTCTTTTATTTAGCCAGCCGGTGTATTGTAATTCCACATGCTGAGATAGTCAAGAGACTGTAAAACTCCGGACAATCTTCCTTACTGACATTCATGTATGTTCACATAACACAACATGAACCAAATATAGAATCAGCTCAAACCAGAGTGTACGGAACTATTTCCTGATGGAATATTCCGGCTTGTTTGTAGAGAATTCTGTTCCAGCAAACAGCAGGGGTGCATAGTTTGTCTGTAAAATGTGAAACAAGAATACCAGCATCATATGAAATACTCTTTCTTGCTCTCATCCATGGCGTCCTGCACAGCTGGGTCTCGCCGAAGAGCAGCATCTGCGGTCTCCGCAAACTCCGTGCCCTTGGCCTCATTGGTGTGATACGAGCCCTTGTGCTGGTACATGTAACGCAGAATGATGACCAGAACGAGGAGGAGAACCAAAACCACCACAGCAATGACAACTAGAGGTGAGGAGGAGGAGGATGGGGCATTAGAAAAAACAACAGAGAGATGAGAGAGAAAAAATGTGGAGAGAAATAATAAAAGAGATTAAACGAGAGAGAGATTGAAATAGAGCGAGAAAAAGAAAAAATATATATAGAGATGGGGAGAGAAAGTGATGAATAAAGAGAGAGGGAGCGACACATAGTGAGGGATGGAAGAGAAACAATAAAGATATGAAGGAATATAGAGGGAAAAGTGATAATTATAGAGTGAAAGATGGATTTAACAGCAGAGAAAAAAGAAAGTAGGGACAGAGAGGTAAAGGTAGAAAGAGAGAGAGATGGGGAGAGCAACAGAGAAATAAAATAGAGAGACAGAGAAAGGGATACATAAAGTTGGAGAAAGTGACAAAGAGTTCAAATAATAAATAACCTAAATGAAAAGTCATCACATTGAATAGAAGTATATTCTTTATTCTTCACCTTCTTCTAAATAATGACAATATTACAGTAGGGGATAAATCAACAATTTTTTTAGGATAGGGGATTTTTTTGTGCAACAAAATGTTTTAATTTTTTTAATAAAAAAAAAAAAAGAAATATGAATAAAGTTTCTGTTGAATGTAGTTGTACTTACGTCCTACTATGGCTTTAAAGTAGCAGTCATCCTCCGTATCTAAAGATGAAAAGAACAAACTGGATGAAGTGAATTGGGAAAAAATGATAAATTATTGCAGGCAAAAATAACTGCACATCCACACAAAAAGAATCCATAACTGCACAATAAAATGCATGTAGCAATAACTGCACAGCTAATGTTCACGCATTATCGGTTCAGAGTAAAGATTTTGATAATATTCCCAGTTGGTTAGTCTGGAATGTTTTCTTAATGTAAAAAAATGTTTCATGTGCGTATATTAGGTTCATTTTCCAGGGATATTTTCTGAATATTTCTCAACAATCTACAAGACATTTTGGAAACATTTTATGGTTATTTAGAAAAAAAAAGTCCACACATTAGAAATGTTCTGGGAATAAGGTTTAAAAAAATGGATACACTGGCTAAAACTCATGTAAACTTCTGTAAAACATGCAGGGGCTGTGAACCCCTCTTCCTGTTAACGTCACTTCCTGCTTCACTGTGCAGTATTTTGTAGGAGTGAAAAAAGTGTGTTTTGGACGTGTGTTTGTGTACATTCTTTTGTGTGTTTACATCAAATTTACATGTATTTACATGTAGTATTCCATCCTTTATATATATATATATATTATATATAATTACACAATTAAAATGAATGAGCTCCTACATATGTATGTAAGATCTTATGATACGTGTGTATACAGTATACATATGTATATACATATACGTAAATATATGAACTGTATATATATTTTTTATTATTTTTTTATTAAAGTTTTTCATCTGTTGTAATATTTATATATTCACCACACTTTTCTGCCTTTTACTTTAAGAATACAAAAATTTCTTCTTAAAGTTTTGGAATACTGGCATAAATGCGTATGTAAATGATGGAGCGTTGCCGTGACGGATTTTAAAACAGGACGTCTTTAGAATCAAAGCCAAGACCTGTCGCTGGTGTCGATCTGGAGGATTGTTCATGATGCTGTGTTTTAAAGACGGCTGTCGGTGGGCTCACAATGCCAGTAAAAGTCACCGAGCAATGTTAGGAATTATAGTAAAGGCAACATCTGCTGCCTCGCCTTCTTGCTCATTTAATGACAGATAAATCCAAGTTGTGTAGAAAGAAAAATCTTGTGAGAATGCTAAATGAGTTTGCGCAATTGAGGAGGTTTTTCGTTCACCATTACAAAAAAAAAAAAATGTAATAATGCAATAGTTTCATGCTAGAAATACAATAAAATAATGTAATTTATTTTCTTGTGACTTGATATTTGCTGTATTGATTTGTCTTTTTTTTATTTGATATGTTCAGAATATTTAGAGCAACACTTTTCCATTGACCTTTGAATATTGTGCAGAACATGGTGGTCGGCCATACGTATGATCAATAATTCCTTCTCAGGCTTGTTAGGTTTCGTTTAGAGTGGAGGGTCTTTCTCTCCACTGATGACTTCATAAAATCTCTCAGTCAGTGAATTATATTTAAATCAATCAGGCACTTCAGCTCGGCCAAACCAAATGCCAGAGAAGGTTTATCTATTCTCGATGGACACCAGACGCATCACTTTTTCATTCCACTGACATTACATTAAATGCGCTTCCTCTGGTTTCTATATAATAAATTCAGATTCATTTTTTCCTTCATCTATAACAATAAAAATAAATGAGTAAATAATTAATAAAGTATACATGTGTTTGTTTAATTATTTACATGCACAGACAATTTACTCAAAACATTGTACACAAAAAAGTAAATCTCATTGACTTGCCATATAAATGAATAGGAGTAAATTTTACTTTAAAAATAGTTCAAATCATTACAGATAATATACAAAATAGAAGTGTTTGTAAAAACATTTTTTATAGAAAAAATAAACATAAAATTAATACATTAATAAAATAAATTATTAAATATAGAAAATGTAACATTTACCAAAAACATTTTTAGACATTGGTACAGACGCAGAGGCAGTGTGGAAACCTACGCTCACACTTAAAGAACGTGCAATGTCCAACTTGGATGAAGATTTTTTATGATAGTTTTAGGAAGTCTACAACCTCCTCTTTCTAATGCAATAGAGTGAAATCAACATATAGAGCAGGACATTATCGCCACTTGAATCTGTTTTCCATCTTTTTGACTCACTTTGTAGAACATCTGTCTAAGTCACACAAAGTGTAAAGTCACAGCTCTCCGGGAAGGATTAAATCTCAGCTAAATTTGCCATGCAAACACAGGGGAGCCTGTGGCGCCTGGAGGCGTCCCCTCGTTAGCCTCGTTAGTTAAATCCGCCAGCCGCCTCGACATGGAGGAGGACATCTGGGCTGTGTGGCCAGATCTGAAGAACAGCTTTTTTTCCCACAGACTGCCATAAAACCCGATGGGTTGGATCTGAAAGATGATGAAGGCCAAAGGCATTCCACCCTCCATCTCTTTCTTTCTCTCACACATACTTTTGCCACACTGACCCTGGGCACAGCTCACCCAGCAGCAAGACATTCGCTTTCATCACCTTCCCAGAAGTGGTGCTAATCTTGCCCAAAGCCGGCTTTTGAAGCGCTCTGGTAATTGTCTCCCAAAAGGATGGGCAGCAAAACTACAAGACAGAATGAATTTCAGTCTCTTCAGTTCTTGGGTGGGAACAGCATTAAGCTGATAATTTTCCAGTTAGAATTAATGCTAATTTCTCATTGTTGCTTTGCCCACTGCCAAAACCCTCTCCACATTTCAACAAATTGGAGAACTACCAAAGCAAAGGCATTCAACTCTGATCTCCACCACGACTGTAGGCTATGCTTACTAGAAAATCTGCTTTAACACAAATTGAACACGTTCTTAAAAGCCACAATTAAATGGCATCTGGACTGAGAAAGCATTTAAAAAACATTCGGTTTAGGTGAATAGTGAGGGGACAGGACTTGAGAATCACGTAGACATGAGATAAAGAATGAATCTCTTCAGATGTCTGTCAGGGAAGCACTCAGCTGAAGAAAACAAAGAAAACAGACACTAAACGGCTGGCTAAACTCTTTTATGCACTTCTTCTCTCGTTCTCTTTGTCTTTGTCCTTGGCTGAATGGCTGTTTATTATTCATCAGCCGAAGCGCAACTACAAAAACCCATGAAAATAAAACTGGGATTTCTTTTCGGGATTCTCTCCAGCTCCACTAAAGCTGCAATATTTTGGTGTTCGGGTGAATTTCAGACATCAATGGAAGCAAATTCAGTTAAGCAAATATGTTTGTTCCTGTAGCAACAGCTCTGAGTGAAAGAATCAAATGCAGTAAGACTTCAAAATATTCCAGACACCAAACCAAACCACACACAATATCAAGAATATAAGAAAACAGAACAAATGACATGGAAATCAAGGCAAGACAAGAAACAGACAGAATACATTTTGCTTAGCTTTATCCTACTTGACTTCACGAGACAACACAACTAAGACTATTTAACACAAAAACTAGTAACAATAACAAGAGGCTTGAAAATTGAGGTGGGGAGAGAGACAGGTGGGTTAACTTAAAAGTCTTTTCCTCATCTTCCGAATAGCAAATAGGCAAAATCGGTAACTGGTTCCTCTGTTCCTCAATTTATGGCTCTTGTCAGTAATGCATGAACAATTATTATCTAAGACTGTGACATTCATTTCGTATTGGGTGGAATTGGAAAGATTAGTCATTCCTCAAACGTACCACAAAAAAATGAAAGAATCGATACCGTTTCCAGATCATGCAGCATTGTTTTCTTGAAGTGTGAAATGATTAATCAACTGGCTCTGGTAAAGATCGGTTCAAATTGCTGAAGAAGACTCATAGATCAAAGCCTGAACAAAGATCCAAAATTCCTTTCACTATCTTTGGTTATCTCATCTTCAGAAAACTATATGACAGAGCAAGAAAGAAGAGCAAAAGCAGTTTTTAAACAAAAGCATTTTTTTGTTTCAATATACTCACACCCTAACTACAACCATCAAAATATTCCCCCTCTACTCTAACCTTAACCACAACTCAAGTGTAACATCAGCCCTAATATCCCACATTGACCCTCAAACAGGCCTTCAAAGATGTAAGGCCCAGCCAAAGGTCATTGGTCCCCACTTTAGTGCGACAAACTGGCATTTGGGGACACACTTTGACCTAAATACTGTACCTGTATACACACACACACACACACACACACACACCTAAGAGGGATAGGGAAATGTAGTTATTGCATTGATTTACATCATAAAATATGGGCAGCGAGTAGCAAGGCACCAGAAGACCACAGGTGTTACACAAAGTTTCTCCGGTGATTATAGACTCCAAATGTTAGCCATACAGGAGATAGATGAGACAGAATGAGGAAACAACATGCTAGACCCCCAGAAATGAGCAGACCAGTGAAGACAAGGAAGGAAACAAGATTAATGGAGATGATTAGTATATGTGAGATTCATGCTTGAAGAAGGAGACGGTGTGTGGAATTTGTCATTGGGTAACACTGGTTGTCCATTTTTATTGAGATTGTTTCTTTACACTACTAAGATACTTCTATACACATAATAATTTACATTGACATAAATATGTATATAAATATAAATGTTTATATAAATATGTAAGTATATTCTATATTTATATGCATGCATACAGTATATACATGAAATGATGTGAAAGACAAATACAGTATATCTATATTTATGTATTTGTTTATTATTTATTTTTTTACATATAAAGTGTACTTTGAATTTTTCGGCACTTCTAATACTTTAGAAGTGGAAGGTTGCATGTGTGACACTTTTTTTAAAATGCACTGTAGGCTCACTGTCGGCGTCTGCCTGTCTTGACCTTATGTATAGCTGCGCTGATCTGCCCTGAAAGCCCAATGCAAACATCAAACAGCGAATCCGACTTATTCCTTTGAGCAGTGACACAATGACTAAGAACGGCCTCAGCAGCCTAGACGGAATCATTCATCATTTTGATCTGTCTCACAATACTGTGTCCCATAATCAAAGGCTCATGATTATGATTATGATTTTCATTTCTATAGATGGCACATGCCCTTGAGAAGGTCAGTCTATCATCCGGGGTAGCAGGACATCTAATCTTTGCAAGTGGTGAAAGTGTGAGAAGTAGATTGGGAATTGCTGAAAAATATGTAATGGAAGGAAATTGCAAATGACCCTCAGGTCACTCGGCCACAGATACAGTTATTCAGTGGCCCAGAAATCAGATTGTGGTGCTGAGGGGAGGAAAAATCAAATTGAGAAAGAGGGCTGGAGGCGACAGAGTGCATGCCTATGAAGATAAGAGGAATGTGGACATATCCACAGGGACACAAACCCATATGTACAAAAGCATTTTTAAACTTTTGAGACTTTCCAGGGCAAGTTTGCAAGGGCCGATATGGCTTTGCAGTGTCGTCTGCCCGGTCTGCAAGGAAAGGATAAAGGCGGCTGAACACCTTAAGCTGGAACCGTGTCCACGTGAAGCCACCGCCTGAAGAAGGTTTGACTCCACGCTTAATCCATTCTGTGAAACTTCAAAAATGTGATATTGAATAAATGTTTTAAATTAGTCAGCTGCTCAGTGCTCTGCTATTGAAAAAGTTTGTAAAGTCAAAATCCCGTTTTGTGTGTGTGAGTGTGTAGAACTCTTTAGAACTTTTCTTGAAGATGTTTATTAATGATTTATTTTGCAAATATTGTAGCTTGTGACATTGTAACTAACTGCAAACATGCAAAAAACCTGAGGGCGGGACACACTGCCTGAATCAGTGTCCAGCCAATCACAGAGTGGGACACAGACACACACATTTACACTCACACCGATGTGCAACTTTCTAGACTTAATTTCTTTTGAATGCACATGGGAGAAAAACCTGGAGGAAACCCACGCAAGCAATTTGGTTGCCAAATAAAATCTATAATATTCAACACATTCAGAAATATATCGATGCTGAAATATTAAAACAAATGCTCGCTCTTCATCATCAAGAAAACTTTTAAGCAGGGAATGAGCAATGCTTTCAAAAATTCGTTGGCTGTTGCCTTGAAACATTCAAACTCTTTGGTTTGTGCGGTTAGTCATGAGATTGTGAGTGTGTGTGTGTGTGTACACTCACTGCTTTGGGTTAAAGGGGTGACTTTGGTTTATGCCGCTTTTCCTTTCCTGTCCTTTCCGTTCTTTCCATCATGGTCTGAGGTCCTATCTCACTCCACCATATGTCATCAAGCCTAAAATAAAATCTATCCCGCTCTTTCATTAACGCAGAGCTCTGCTTCTCTGAGAGGCTTTTCTATTCGTTTACTAATAGGCATGTGGTCCCATGGACCTGTCATGTGACTAAAGGTCGTCTGAGGTCAATTATAAACAGCAGTTTGACAACAGACTCTTGTTCTGTCTGTAAATAAACATAAATATCTTCTCCTGTACAGGAACCTAGATTCAAATACGAGTAATATTATTTTTTGAACACATTATCCTGATGTTTTGCTCCTAAAGAATGGTCAGCTTATTGAGACCAATAATTGCTATTGGAATATTATGAATTGTATTTGTTTATCAACAATAAACATGTTAAAAACAAAATTAAGATAAAAATACATAAATAATACTGGTTTTTGTTTACAATCATTATTCTGGTAAAATTTCACTTAAACACATACACAAACACACACACATGCACGCACGCACACACACCTCTTGGTTCTGTTCAAATTCTGTGCTTTTTAATTCCACAAACAGATGTGTGGACTGCTCTTCATTAAACAGTTTCAAGAGAAAAACAAAAGCCGTATGGAAGTGTCAATGAAGGGTGAGCACACATGCATCTGTGTAATTTTGGGAGAGAAAAAAGCCAAAATAATCTTTTTGTTTGGCTAATTTCTTTGTGATTTGCTAGGGGACTTGGATGTAAAGGCTTTCGCGAACAGATCAAACAGTATCTTTGGCTCTTGTTTAATTCCCCTGAGGAACACACACCAGCGCTCACCGGGGGTCCATGTATCACGACTGCTTGAAGAGTACAAAACTGCGGATGAACTTAACGTCTCAGAAAACATTTTGTTTTTTAACAACGCCAATTACGTTATTTGTTATAACTCATGGTAGGTCAGAAACGTAATGACAATGTGGCCACGTTCACCGCTTCTCTGGGAACATTTGGTTCAAGCTAAATTAAGAGCATGTGCTTGAAAAATTTGATTCTTAATGGAAAACCATAAAAAACATTCTGCTTTTCGCTTACAATTTCGGACTAAAACTATTTTTGTTGGTGAAAAATAAATAACTAAAGGATAGTACTTCAACACTGTTTGACTAACACTGTGTGTTTGTTAAGCAAAGGTAGAACATGTTGCCATCCACTTCAGATATTTGATTTTAGCTGGATTTTGAAGTGTATGGTCCTTTTCATCTTAAGTAAACGCCAAAATGAACAGTGAATTGGAAAACTGAGATTATGCTTCTAATCTACAGTATTTTTACAATAGACAATGTAGAAATTAGAGATTAAATTGAAAACATTAATCATAATTAATAATACAATTGACAATAATAATAATAATAATAATAATAATAATAATAATTTATAATAATAATTTGATCTAATACATTTATCAAATAATATAAAAAATCTGGATTAAAATCTAAATTCATGTGGATTAATCTAGATTTAAAACATAATCTATAACCATCTCTATACCTCTATACATCCGTATACATTTTAGTGGTGGGTTGTTGACGCGCCACTCAAGGTGATTTTCACTGTGATAATTCAGCTCGAATGTACAGTACAGGCTAGTAATTATGTGTTCTCATTTACAGGGCTTAATTTATTCTGTAGAAAACTGTCACATGACTATTACTTTCTCTCTGTAGACTACCATGGACCAGGTTTGTTCTGCAGGAAGAAATGTGTGTTTGTCATCCGATGATAACTAACTTTAGAGCTAGTAACCATCATCACCCGCTGTCAACGAGGATCTCGACTCTATAAATCCTCTGACCTGCACTGAATGTCTCAGCTAAGAATTTAAAACCACAAGCCACGAGTCACAATGAGCCAATCTTTTGCTATTACAGTGACCTGTATAATCCCAGTGCATTGTGGGGGAGTGACAAGGAAAGACTTCATGGATTCAGCGATTCATAGATTGGATTTTACCGGTTCTTGTGTGGTGTACAAGAACCTTGAGAAATTAAAGTGTGTGGCATGTTCTCTCCATCTTACGACCCTAGGGCCATGTGATATATGGCTGCTCGTACCCACCGTGGCATCAGACCACCAGTTACAACACACTAAAGATATAGTACCTCACAAAAACCTCAGGTCGTAAGTAAACATTTTCTGTAGAATATATGCAAGAGTGTGTCCCAGCTTGAGCTGATAGTGAAAGAATAACAACAGAATACTTACGATTATATACGGGGGATGTGACAGACTTGGTTCCAGCGGAGGTTACGTTAAATGCTGTTACTGTGGAATTGTTCATTACGAACATGTGAAGTTTTGGCAGGAGGATTGAGAGGAACAGCTGTGGGAGAGTGTTCTCAGAAATGATCGCTCTGCAAAAAGAGAGAAAGGGAAACGGCTTGACTTCAGTGTGAGCTCAGTGGGTTTCTTTCGTTCAGCTGCGTGTCCAGGAAAAAGCAGCAACCATTGCGACATCACACGCCCAACGGGCATTGAGTAAGAGTTATTCACTGAAAGCCAAAGTTACGCCTTAGTGGCCAGATTGCACTTTTCAATTCCTTAAAATGCAACCAAAAGCGACAAACTTTTGGATTTTTCTCGTTTTAAAGAAAAAAAGCAAGTAAACAAAAAATATAGACAAGCATACATATACAGTAGACAGTGTATATATATAATAGTAAATATCGGTGTATATATATTTATTTAATATTTAATTAAATATTTTTTTTTTTTCTACATCTTCTTAAAATTTGAAATGGTTCACATTTGAAACTACACAGTATTTTTTTTCCAGGCATTTTCAAATCAACTGTCAAAAATACATTTACAATTCAAAATCACTTTTTTTCTAAACTAAACAGTCTTAAAAAAAGCAAAATACCTGTAGAAAATATAATTAAACCAATAACCATAATTTCCCATCAACTGCGATTTAACAATAGTCAAGGCAAAGGTTGACATACGCTGGGTAATGTTAGTAAGCTATTACAATGTTACAATGTGTTGAAAATATTTTTGTGTTTCATTACTTTTCTAAAGAGTTTAGAGCTGTTCACCAATGATTAATGGCTAAAAACAATGTGTTTTCACCAATGTGTAAAGTGACAGTAGTAAATCAATTTTTTTTTTTTTAAGTATGATTGGTATTCCAGCACAACCCTCTCTTATCTAGTGATGACATCTTTACGCGTTGGTGGTACATTGTTGAGCGTCGCTGCATTCCAAGATGTTTACCTGAGTTTGATTCCCAACCAGCGCAATGATATTTATGTTTTAGGGGCAGATGTTGTAGGGAGTTGGTCATGGTGGCAGGTTCACTTATGTTTGTGTGTGTGTGTGTGTGTGTTCACTTCACTGTGTGTATCTGTACATTTCACTGGTTAATTGGGTTAATTCTGAGCACTACATTTTTCCACTGTTAAGGGGTTTTAAGACTAAGCATTAAACACTTCATATTTCTTCTAAAAACAAAACAAAACAAAAATGTGTTCTTTACTGAAACTGGTTTAAATGTTCATTCTTTAATAGGAAGACATATGTATCTCTATTGATATATTATATCACATGTTCGTAATTATTGTTATATTTATATTGAACAAATATACATCACTGCTTTTTCTTTCCTCATATGACGAGCTAGTGTCACCGGATTACTTTTGCACATTGCCTCGTTTTATGGAATGGATTCTGCTTATTGCCATCAAAATAGCTTGAAGTGGCCTTGAATCTTCCGTGTCCACACCGCCAAGGTAAAAGAATCTTTGCGAAATTCATGAAACCAAAAATAGAAAAAAAAATTGTAAATCTTCCAGTCTAAAGCTTCATTGAGCTACTTAACGTTTTGCCTGAAGTTACAACAAACTCACTTAAAGACTCACTTGACTTTGTATTACGCGTAAATTAAAGTAAATTGGATTCTTCCAGGCAACTTTTACCAGTCACACTTCCATTTTTCATACTCACAGCCAACATGTGAATGCTACTAAAATCTTTTTTGAGTAGCGCTATATGAAATCACTGTATTTACACAAAATATAAGCACCTCTTTATTTGGAATTTTCCATGCTCAAAACTTGGGGGGTGCTTATAATCGTGATTTTAAATATACACAATAAATATAAGCGCCGATTTTTCCATATTTCAAGTCAGTAACAATCACAAAATAAACGGAAACATGTCGTGTTTAAGCAGTGTGTGCGTTTTTAAATAATGGTCGTTAGGCAGGCGTGCATATAGTAAGCTTTTATTGACTCCATAACAGAAATAAACATTAGTCACGACGCAGCACTTAATAAGAGCAAAATAACACTGGAAGAAGTAAGATTAAGTAAATACAGTCACTAATATTTGAAGTCACCATATTCGATCCGGTTGATCCCCGCTATCGGCTAACTGCTAGTGCCTGAAAACGACTTAAAAAACATAAAATGCAATCAGATCACTCTGTCTGATACACAGCAAAACAATACTGTTCTGATAGTTACATCTAACAAAAACCGAGGTCTGGCTGGCGGCTACACGGAGGCTCATGGGAGTTGAAGTTTTAACTAGAATAGATTTTTCAAAACTATTATTCGAGTAAAACGACATTGAAGTGATACAAGCCACACGTTAGGTTTGTTAAAAAAGAAAGAATAGTATTTTTAAGGAAACAATTATTGTAATTTAACCACAAATAAAAAAAAAAGAGAGAAGAACGGAAGAATCAGAAGGGTGTTTATATTCGTAAGGGTGCTTATATTCGCATAAATACGGTAAACTTAAAATTATTTAAAAATGTATACAGTATACCAGCCACTTTTATCAAAATGTTAGTCTTCCAATCCATTTCAAATCAAACTGAAAGTCACTGTGGAGATCCAGACAACATTTCAGGCGAGATGACAGCTGCTGGACACAGGGAGGGTCTGTCAGCTGTCATGCTTGTCGAGATGTGCTTTTAAGATCAGTGTGTGACAGTCCAGATTAAACTCTCCAGGTCTGTTTTAACCTGTTCTGACCCTTCCTGACAGTCCATAAACAAAAGAACCGGGACATAATGGACCTCAGCCTTATCACCAGTGAAACAAAGGGTGCTTCCGGTTCCACCACAGTGTCCACACCCTGCGTTTCCTCACGGCGGTGGTCTTCTAATGTTAAGCTGGGTTAGACAGGACCACTAGTTTATGTTTGGACCTCATCAAGTGTTGGTGTCAAAGCCGATAACTTAAATGTCATGACGAGGACCAGATAATGCATTCCCTCTCTGTAGATTGTTTCCTCATTCCCAGTGTTCAAACTCTGCAGCCTGTTTTTATCTTTCAATTTTTAAAGAATGCACAGAGTATACGCTGGACACAATCAAGCGCTTTGTGTACAACAAGTGCGGCCACATAATTTACAGTTTTGCATTGCATCAATGCCAAAAGCGAAATAACATGTGACTCTGATATTATCAACCAACTATTAGTGACTCTGCAAACTTAAAGAGTTGCAATTTAAAACTAGTTTAAGTATTTTTGTTTTTCTTTTGAACCAGAGAGATTACTTCATCTGACGTTTGATGTTACACATAAGATGAGTTATAATGAGTTGTGAGTATAGCACACGAGTTACAGTATAATTTAATGTGAGGAAACATGTTCCTGGAGCTTAGCAAAGCTTGTGTGTGTCTCTTAAAATAGCAGAGCACGTGTCACTGGTGTCATTCTGCTGACGTTTTAATTGTCACTCAACAGGTCGAGACCACCCATGAAAGACACGATACTCCCCTTAAGAACAACTTCAGAACCTCAGACAAAGATATCGGCTAAGCTCGAACCTTGCAAGACATTTACAGGAGAAGTGCCAACACTTTCTGGAGACAAACAGAACTTCTATAATTAAAAAATTATCATAAATTAAATAATGATTAAAACATTTATTAAGGTGACGTGTTGTGAAAGTTTTTGTGGAAAGAAAGCAGTTTTTCCTCTGAATGTAGAACTAAAGTCCAACTCACCAGCTTCTCCACAGCAGCTCTGTAACTGGTTTTCCCACAGCATGCAACTTTTCCTCTTTTTCTCCGTTCAATTTGTCTCTAGAAACACAAACACGTCTGTGCCTCACTGTTTAGAAAGACTGGGGGAAGAACTCATGAACCATCATAGCAGAGGTCTGGTCCGTCATATGATGTTTGCCTAAACGAAAATATAAAACTTGTGAACTTCCTTTTCACCCCTCTCCGCCCTCAACTTGAAATGTTTCTGTTGATTTCTTCTATTGGTCCAAAGGCAAAGCAGGACCCGCCTACAAAACAGGCTCCACCTCTGAAATAACACACACTCACACAGCTGGTGTCAGACTGAGCTAAAGACAAAGATGGTTTGGAGATACAGTAAATTTAAAAAGAAAAAAAAAACTAAACAATGATTTAACAGATTTTCAATTGAGTGGCATACTTTTTTAAACAGAGATAAACAAGCTGGGAGGAAAAATCGACACCTATCTATCTGTCTTTCTGTCTGTCTGTCTGTCAACTATGAACTATCACTCAATACATAAGCAAGAGTAAACACACTTTTAATATAGAGATTAACTTGTGGGTGGAGTGTGTGTGTGTATGTCATTGTTAACAAAGCTTTAAACCATCACACTCTGAAAACATTTGAATAAATACACAGGTGTCAAATAGCTCAAGGCAAACATTTATTTTCTAATCTTAGTCAACACACACACACACACACACACACACACACACACACACACACACACACATACAAAATGTGTGTCAAGTCAGACACGCAATGTAGTAGAGGAATAGTCTACTGCAAATAATAGATCCATCAGTATTGGTCCGGGCACTGTAGACCACTCACTGTTCACGATATGCATTTGACGTGTTTCCCGTCAATTTGTAGACATTACCTTTAAAAAGTAAATATTCAAACAATGTAGACCGTATTATACATTATAATTATTAAAGATGGTGGTTTTACTGACAAGCTGGTGCAGTTAACTATTTTAACCAACGAAGGTTGCCTTGAAAATAGTGATTCTGTTGCATGTTTTTTCCCCTTTTGCTAACAATTGCAATTTTTTATTTAAGCCATCTTTTATCTCTCTGGTCTCATCAATGGATGTTGCTCTGATATCATAAAATAATTTTGTAATCATCTTCATCATGTGTTTTGTCAGTTCCATTGTTTGTCATAGTGTATCAGTATTTTTGCACTTTATCCTTCATTGCCTTTTGCTAGTTGGATTTTTTACTTTAATAAAATTCCTCACAATGTACTGATTGTTTCTCTTTCTCTCTCTCTCTCTCTCTCTCTCTCGCTCTCTCTCTCTCTCTATACCTCAACCCCTCTCTGTTAGCATATAAATGTGTTTGCGTGTGTGTGTGTACTTTATGGTTACAGTATACACTTTAGGGTATATTATTCAGTTGTTAGTTATCATTGCTGTTATAATGTCTTACGTTTTGTATAATGGCACACAAAAACGAAACAATAAAGAAAAATGAGAAAAAAAAATTACCGTATTAGCAAAATGTCTTCCATTATCTTCAGCTTTACAGTGAGGATCACTGGAGAGTATCAGTGTAATTCTGATTGACTTTTTTCACTGCCGTCTTGTATTTTCTAATTACTGTCAATTTTCTTCCCAAAAAAAAAACGTGAAATGATTTGCAAACGTTGCAGAGCAAAACCGCTTTCATTTTCTTCTCTTTGCACTGACCAGATGTCACCTCTTTCCACATAATAACTGTGCTTACTTTAAAGGTTAGCTTGAAAAGCTCTTTTTGTTAGCACAACAAAGTACATAAATTAGCATGAATAAAATATAAAACCGTAGAATAAAAACAAGCCGTCAGGATTCATTGCCTTTCAATTCAATTCAGCGACTTTTATGTTCCCAGAGCATAATGTTGCATTAGAAAAACAGATTAAAAATGTCTAAATGTATGTTTGTTTTGTTTCTGAAAACTACATTTATTTTCTAGATATACAGTATGATATCCACAATAGCTCAAGTTACATATGGCTATCTTTGCATAACATATCACAATATTGATTCTTTTTACTACATGATCTACTAGTGTTAGTAGATCTTGTAGTATAAAGTATTTTATATCTTATAATAGAATGTGTTTTCGTATGCATAGAAAATCTGTTTTATTTTTTGTTTGAAAAACAAAACAAAAATACCATACTGTTGTCTAAACAATAATAAATCTCATGTCAGCTGACCAATCAATCCCATTCTAATTACCATTTTCTATTTCCAACAATACTTTCAAACCACCATATTTTTTAGCATCTCTATTTTTCCACAGAGAACAATATGTACAAGAGAACAAGAGAATGTACCTGTGTTCAGAAGCTCTGTCCCAACAGAAGCCCCCCAGTGGTCCTCAAGTGTCATTCCCTTCCATTAGTGAGATGGGTGTTTACAGCAACTACAGAAACCCCGATCCCTTATTCTCTAAACATATAGACAAGTTCCACCAAAAAAAACAAAACCATTCTCTTTCTGTTCCTCAACCGTATAGAAATCGATAGTGAGGAAATTGAGCAAAACCAATCTGCAACAAGACGCCGTTTTCAATTACAAACACACCAACGTATCGACCAGCGTGTGTGGAATTACCAGGGTGTTAATTCAAATTAGACGTTGAGTGGGTAAAACAAAGATAATTGATGTAATCTGAGGCACATAGAAATGAAGAACGACACCAGACGTTATTCAAACTCTCACGATTAACATCTCATCATGCTTTGCTTAATTGCTGCAGTTTATATTTACTTTCTATTTACAATCTGCTGACAAATTATTCAAGAAACTCAGATGAGTGATGTTTCAGCAGTGTCTTCCCAGAAGCTTCTTCTGGGTCATGAAAGATGAAGCCAATCACAGAAACTCTGGGCCTGAAGGCTGGACACTCCCTGTACTGGTGGCCAGCCAATCACGGTACAGACACTCACATTCACACTCTCACTCACACCTATGGTCAATTTTCAAGACAAAATTGTTACAACCAAAATTGTACAACCAAAACAGCAAGTAAACTTGTGATTTGACCAGGCTGAATGTGTGTTTTTTTTTCAGTGTGACCCGAAGGACTCTACCTGTCCAACCGTCAAGTCCCTCAAAGTCTCCTTTCAACAATACAACCAACTCGCTTGTCACCTTCATGCTGTCATTTTCATTTTCTCTGTCTATTTTTTTAGTTTCTTCACTTCACACACAATTTTTCTCTACAGGCTTCTAATTTCATTCCATTTCATTGTTTTCTTCAGGTCCTATTTCATTGGGATACAGAGTCAATAGATAATCAAAGATGCTAAAGGTAATCTCCCTAAGACTGGTTCAGCAACTAAGTGTCCTTGGGCAAGACACTGAACCCCACATGCCCCCCGGGCGCCACGACTTAGGCAGCCCACTGCTCCGGGTTTGTGTGTGTTCACTTCACTGTGTGTATGTGCACTTTCACGGATGGGTTAAATGCAGAGCACAAATTCAATATGGTCCCAGTGGCCATATTGCCATCACTTCACTTTTTTGAAAGACTAATCTACTGCTCTCATTTTGACTTTGACAAACAGCTGCAGAAAGTGATGGGAGAAGTTTGAGAGTTAGAAGAAGTAAGAAAAAAAATCAATGTATTAATTTTATGATGATTAGACTTGTGTATTCAGTTTGTACTCTATGAGTGCAAAGAGTGCCTTGAGTAAAAGTATGAATACCTTACTGAAATTACTCCATGATACAAGTCACCAATTCCAAGAAGACTTGAGTAATAGTCTAATCAAATTTTAAAACACCAAAAAATTGGAAAAACAAGAAACTTTATGAGGTTTTATTAAATGATAGTGTTAGATAAAGTTTCAAAATGGCAGAACAAAAAAGATAAAAAAGAACAAAAAGTCTCAGCCAAAATCAAATGTGCAAAAAAGTGCAACTGCTAATCGTTCACATGATCGGACTCAATAGCATTCAGTTCCTTCAGCATCCTGCAGATGGCGATATATCTCTTGGCAATACTTGGTGATAAAAAGCTTGTATTTTTGTAATAGTTTGTACAAAGTTGCCAAAAAGCACTTAAGTAACAAAGTGTTTTTAAACTGCGGCAGAACTGAGCCACTATACGTTGATGATTTAAACTTTAAACTTGGAAATTGTATTCTTATGGCAACAAATAAGCACGCACAAATAGTAATAACTGTTAAACAATAACTACGCTTGAGATATCGTAACTCGTCCATTTAGTGCTGTGTCTAATCCAGTGTGACAAGTGAAACAGAAGCAACCTTCATGATTTTTAATAACGACGAGCCACACACTGTTTCTCTTCATTCCAGACCCAAAGCAAATTATAGATATTGGAAAAACAACTTTCTACAAATCTGGAAAATGTGTGTGAGTTTGGATGTATTTTGTGTTTTACACAGTAAACAGACATGAAACACTATCTTGTTTCCCATGCATTTTAGACATTGTTTTATTTAATTAATAAACTGGGGGGGGGGGGGTGAATAACCAGTTAATTCCTCAAAATTATCTTTCAAATAAACAACATGTATATATTGTATATAGAGATGTATGTTAATTTTTTGTTAATGCAAAAAAAATGTTCATACAAATTGGTGTTTCTCACTGTTCACATCAACATCAAGTGGCCACTAGGGGCCGTATCAAAATTGTGCTTTTGACTGTGACAGCAGTGGATTATGTGGGGGTCCGTGTCTTGCTCAAGGACACTCAGTTTCGAGCAGGATTCGAGCCTGAGAGGCAGATCGAGCACCCAACCACTGGTCCACAATTGCCACTACTTTTCATCTAATTCAACATCAAGTACAGTGAGTAGGTGACAAACACTCCCAGTCATAAATCTTTGGTCTTGTATGGTTCAGAAGAGCCACGAGGGAAGCAGCCAAATCAATTACAGCCAATTGTTTGTTCTCTCTGACACGGTATGGCTGAATAGCTGTGACCTTGCAGCGAGACTCTCTGTTCCTCGCCTCTATCTGTAGGGATCAGGAGTCATTTAAATGGAAATTTCCTCCCAACATTGTGTGAAAACTGGGGCAACTGCTCTTATGTGGTCGCTGAAGACCACCCGATGGTTGGTAGTGAATCATCTGATGCAAAGCGCCAGAGTTATCGATGCAGATAGTTATTCTACCGTTTCTGGCCATTTTTCACAGTGTTTGGCTTGTAATGTGCACACTGGGCTGCCGTCAGAAGGGTCTCCAAGACCCTCTCACTCTCCCCCAGATATGGAAAATATGCAGGATGTTTTGCAGACTACAGCAAAAGTGCAATCTTTTTGTTAGTATGCACACGGTTTGACTCGTCCTGACCTCAGCTCTCTTTTACAAAGTTATTTCCCTCTTGTGGAGCAGCAAAGTGCTTTTCTGGAACACAACTGATCTTTAGTCGGAAATATTAAACTTGACACGCGCAATAGCCTGGAATGGGAGATGAAATGTAATCTCCGCAGTGGAGTTCATATTTTATGTTGTAAGAAGCATCAGAAGCATTTATATTTGTAATAATGCCCTTTTTCTTTTTATATAACATCATATAATAAATTTTTATAATAAGTCAGGATCAATAATAAGTCAGAAAAATAACTGCGCAAATTCTAAAAGCCATTGATAGAAATATAGTAATGGGTACAGGTATGCAGCATATACTGTAAAAGAGAATCCCATGTAAAGACGGGAATCCTATGTAAAATTATAATGCCCTAATGTGTCTTTTAATGCAAACTTCTGTTTTTTTTAACACAGTACAAACCTCAAGTTAACAAGTTTTACTATGATGAATTAAAAAAAAAAACAGCTTGTCGTTAATACAGCAAAGCAGTGCTTTGCTGTAATACACCCATGTATATTTACAGCGTTTTTTACAGCGTACAATTTTACAAATAAGTTGTCTTGGTTACTTTATATTATGCTTGACTATTCTCTCTGAACACACATTCTTTTGGCGGTTTTAAGTGACACGCAGAGAAAATTTCAGTCCTTGCCTTCGGCAAGAGCAGCAGGGAAGGAGAATTGAAACTGTCCGGGAGAAATCCTGAATAATTACACCTAAAATCTGACCTTTCAGAGGCTGGATTTGAGCTGATCTGAATAACTGAATCAAAGTTTCTTCTGATTTCTGATGCCATCAGACTGAGCCACAATGATCAACCCAGCTTCTCGATGACCAAGGCTAATAAAGTGAAGCATTGACATGTATTTACAGTACGCAGAAGCATTTGTCTTTGTTTGGAGAAGAGGTTGAACGTTTGCAATGACCTTCTCACTCATAAAGCCAAACATCCTTAAAGTGGACGATGTGTGATTTTTATTTTTATTTTTGCTGACTCTTCAAATATACAGTATCTACTGGGGTACCGGTAATTGTTAATTACTCATTGCATGTCGTAAATATTCATTGCATCTATTTCAAGATATTTTCAATCATTGCATCTATTTAAATCGGGATTACAATACTTCTAGTTACAGTTTCCTGATGGCTGTGGTTAAAATGTGTGTTAAAAATAGTGAACTATTACATTATGCAAATAGTGCTAACACAAACAAATTTTTTTGCAACCCAAATATTTTTGTCAAAAATGATGTGGTCATCTAGCCGGCGTAGAGTCGCAGAACAAGTCCTCAGGAGGAAGTGATGAAGTGCCGACACTCGTCCCTCAGGAGTTTAAGATTGTCTGACTTTCTGTCTCGTCACTTGTTTCCACAGATTGAAAATAGGATATTGTGTGTCAAACCGAAAAATAAACCCTTCCTAGACTGAGAAGCAATTTAAAATGAGCCACGTATCATTCACATCGCTCAAGGGCCCCATCATATATGTGTGTGTGTGTGTGTGTGTGTGTGTGTGTGCGTGTGTGTGTGGGAGTGTGTGTGTGTGTGTGTTTTAGCAGTCAATCTAACGGAAATGTCTGTATTTATTTTTTTAATTAAACCAACAAGTCTCAGAATTGGGAGTTCATTTCAGTCTATAACATTTACAATCTCTAAATACTCTCAATAATTAAAATTCTTTTAGATTGTTTCCATTATTATTTTTTCCATTTATACGAGTTATTACTCGTTTTACATGACATACATGTAAAACTAAGAATTGCTTTTGCAAAACATGACGGTTTTGGCATCAGCAAGTTTGCTAATTATGATGCACGTGTTCGCAGATAATAAAAAAAACGAATGTGAATTACATTAAAGTGTAATGTAAATCTCTGCTAAATAATTCCTGTGTTGAGTCTACGTTCTTACTTTCAAGTAAAATTCTGGATATTATTGGATTATTGGATTTAGCTGGATTATTGGATAAAAATAGATTATTGAAGAACAAAATACTGTACAAGTCCAAGAATCAGAATTCCTCATATAAATTTGATTATTGTTTGCTTCGATGACAACTTTTGGAGATGGATTTCATTTTGATAAAAACTTCTGAAGCTAACTTGAAGTAAAAAATGTCCCACTTAGTTGTGTTCTGTTGAGCTCCACTACGCTTTTTACAAACCAACTATTAGTTCTGTTCACCATCACATTTATTCATCAAAAGCTAACTACCAACAAAAACTTCTTTATTTGTGTTTAAATTTAATTATCTGCTGTGGTCACGCATCATGGGCGATATTCTTTTGGAATTATCTTTATTATCTCGGAGAGTTTTAATGTGGACTGCATGACTGACTTGGTCTCACATCACAGCAGCATCGGCTGGTCGGCTTTTACAGGCCAGATGCAAGTTTGTACGTGAAATTAGTACAAATAACTAGAAATAAAAATAGCATTTACTAAATGCCAAATGGTTTAGTAATCATTTTGTATTCACACACACACATTTTGGCAACTCACAGCAATGCCAAGGCAATGTGATAAATACAAATTATTTCATATCATGTCAGGTCATTTTGCTCGTCTTGTTTAAGTCTTTCAGAATGCTGGATTTCACACACACACACACACACACACACACACACACACACACACACACACACA
>CM051494.1:25738665-25749608 GCA_028031935.1 Paedocypris micromegethes
CCCCCCCACACACGCGCGTGCACGCACACACACAAGTTCTTTTTTTTATTTCAGTTTCTCTATCTATATTTGGAACTAAAAGTGTCAGCATAGGGCATGTATTGTTTATCATATCACCATGGTGAAGGAACAAGAATACTGATTTGATAAAAGTTTGAAAATAAAAAACAGGCTTTTTTAACTCGTAGTTTTTATGACATCTTCAATGGTTAGGTTCCTAACATTGGTTGGGCCGTCACCTCACAGCTAGAAGGAATCAATCGAGACTGTGATTGGTCAATTGGCCAGCCAATCCAGTGTGTGCATTCTGCATTTAATCTTATTGGCTACAACTCCTCGCAACCCTGAAATTGAGAGGTTCAGAAAGTGGATGGACGGATAGGTGGATGGATGAGTTGTGCAAAATTCGAGAATGGGATTGTGCAAAAGCATAAACCTCATGTTTTCAGAATCCTCTCATGCATTTAGGAAACTCGTTAAACTCATATTCATTACATAATGAACACATTCCAGCAACCGGAATTGAGGTTTTATAAATATCAAGCAATAAAGCCAAATAACAGTCCTGTGAGTGGTAAAACTAATCCCAGGTCACAAACCAGACATGACAGACGGTTCAAGGCCGCTTCATCCCCCTCGTTCCTGGCAAAACAGTCAATGAATGCTGCATACTGAGTTTATTGAACAGAATTTTATAATGAGCTTTGTGCGCTTGTTATAGAGTCGAGCATCGCTTCAGTAAAACAATGCTGATGGGAAACCCACGGCGCTCTTATTGGGAAAATACAGGGTCCTTTGACAATACGCAAGCACTGTATATTTTTCATTGATTGCTTGTTGTTCTTCAGAAAAAAAAAGCAGTGCAATGTTATTCACAGGCCGATCACACACAGACTGGGAAACTGTGACAAACAAACACAAACATAATGCGGGTAATGAGCCGTGAATTAAAATCTCTTCCTTTGAAGGGAAAGACGCACATTTGGCTATTTCTTCTTATTCCATTTTAATAGTCAAATGGAATTCAAAGGTGCAGGATTTTCGATGCTAAATGTGCCATACAGGGATTTTGCAGATGCAAATACAGCGGTGGCAGATTTTGGCAGTTTGCAAATAAGTGGCAGTTCTGACCGCAGAGACGACAGCAAGAGTGTTTACTAGTTCACAACAGAGATATTTGTTGGAAATATAGTTTTTATATTCATATTACTGAGATTTAAACAACTAATGGTAATTATGCAAGCATATGAGTAGTTGAAATTTGAAAATCACATTTGTTACACAAATATTAATGTTATTGGAGTAATATTATTAATATAACTTGGAGCTTTAAAATCCAAATTACAACCAATAATTTAATCACAAAATAGCCCAGAATCAGCTTACAGCATTATTATAATATTGCAGTACATGGAAAATTCTAAATGCTCCAAAACAGCCATTTTCTTTGATATGGTTGTAATAAAAGCATTGAGACAATCGATTTGAATTTAATGAGTTTTTACATGTGTCGTTATCATTTATTTGTGCGCAGATAAATAATAAATAATATAGATAATGATAAAAGACTTTTCATGTGAACGCTGTCTTTATCCTGTGAACCATACTCTCCACTCCATTCCGAAAGACAGACTGGGAAAATCCAAAACACAATACGTTTCCAAAGTTGCTCATGGAGCAGAAGGTTACTGTGATGTGTCTGTCAGGATCAACTATGTCAAAGATGCCGGACAGGTAGAAAGCGGCGCAGGCGATGGTCCACAGGGTGCTGGGCAGAAACAGGACGGCCTGGACCATTCCTGTCACCGTCACCCTCATCTGGCTCTTCTGCTGTGGCTGAGAAAAGGATTCGCTGTTTTTTCCCATCTTATTCATGTGTCCACGCAGAAAAACAAAGGTTTTGCCCCACGAGACTAATAAAGTAATCATAGGACAGGTACAATAAAGCAGATACAAAAAATTAGCCACGTGAAATAAAAACTCGTCTTCCGTCATTCCGGTCGAAGATGTCGTGTTGGGCTGAAGAGCCGTGGAATTGGTCTGCATCAGAATATACATCCCTGCTCCTAAAGAAACGGCACTAAACAGCACGATCTGATTCAGGAGGAAGCCGATGTAGAGAATTCTTCTGAGGTTCCTCTTGATCCACTTGAGGAAGGCGTGATGTTGTGGGACAATTGAAAAGTAGTAGAAGATGCTGATCCAAGCATTACAGGAGAAGTTTCCACAGAAGGACAAGTAAACCAAAGCTCTGGCTATTGTCACCAGCCAGAACGGTGATTCATAGAAGACCATTACTATGGTCGATGCCGTAATCATCTGGAGGAACGATGAGTTGTATATCACAAAAATGAACAGGAAGCGGAGAGGATTGCGGAGCGTCACTCCAGGTGCTGGTCTCATGAGGCAGAAGATGAAGAGAACGTTGAAAAAAGAGGTGATGATGCAAGCAGGGCTGCAGATTAACACGTATATCCACGAATCCATCGTGTTGCTAATCTGCTGCGTAGCGTGTAAACACTTCTGCACATGCCCTGCATTTTCTGATAGGTCCGGTCTTATATTTGACTCTGCAAATAAATGATATGCCAGGAAAGTAAAATACCATGGTAAATTAAATGTAGCTTGACGGCGAACCATGAAAAAACAAATCACGTTTTTACATGGATTAAAAAAGGCCCAGACAAACCCTTCCTACATCAGAGCCGCGTTAGACGAGGAAACAAGACCGTCACCATATTTGTTAATGTTAATCAATTATGTTGATTCATTATTTTAACATTACAAACCTTTATTCACTATAATATTTTATTTAGACTTTACAGATTAATAAATGTTTATACAGAACCTTACGACTTGATGATACTTTTACGACAATGCCCAAATTGAAAATCGGATCAATCTGTAACAAAACCATGTTTTTTAATAAATCAATTAATCAGGTCTGATGTATAGAGGTGATTGTTATTATAATATTCTAATATAATTACAGTATTACTATACATCCATTGCTTATTATCACAATGTTACCAATAACCACCTTGCTAAAATGTATATATTGTAAATATTTTATAACATGAAATAATAATAATAATAATAATAATAATAATAAAATAAATAATAATAATAATAATAATAATAATAATTAATATTATTATTAATATTAATATTATAACAATAATAATATGTTTTTACTGTACAGATTTAAAGAATTTTTCTTTATAAAAAATATTATAGTTTGTTATATGTTTTAATAAAAAAAAAACAATAATATTTAAGTGTTTATAAAGTATATACGCATATATGTAATCTTAATCCAAATGAAATGAATATTGCATTTAAAGTGACACCAGGGAAACTCACGTTTACAGTGAACTGTCAATCACAAAAATCAATGTAATGACTTTTGCCCCTAAATTTGAATTTCACAGCAAGACCAAAGGATGTGGGATTGATTGCACGAAAAACCATGAAGTTCTTTTGATGCAATAGCTGTAATGTAATGTAAGTCACTTTAAATAAAACTGTCCGTAAAATATAAATAAAAGCTATAAAGTCTGTGAGAATCGCTATTGATGTGTTCAATGAATACGTCTTAAATGTTCATTACAATACACAATATATCCTTTATATGCATGTTTAATAACTTTCTCATATACAACACTTGCGTGATGAGTTAGACTTTTCCAAATGGCCTTGACAAGATTACACAAAACTTTAGGTGAGATTTGCATTGATTCTCAAGTCAAGCATGTTTGGGTTTCATCTTCAGACAATATTTGACTTCATTTGCAAAGTTATCGATGGTCAACAAAAGAACAATACCTCATTTGGGTAAATGCAATGTCTCTTTCAAAAAATAATAATACTAATTTGGCTGAACTGAATTATGCAACTAAAATGCAAACATTTGCAAAATTGTATTTTTCAAAATATAATACATTTTACTGTAATACTTTTATCTTTTTTATTTACATGTTTAAACATACTATTCAAAAAACAAATAATCATGTTAATCATTTTAAAACTGTAAAGAAAAGGCACTTTCATGAAAAATGTGTTTTTTATTAAACATGTATTTACAATATAGCTGTACAGTAACATTCATAGAAAACATCCCTTAAATAATTCATATCAATAGAGGTACAAAATAGTTTCAGAGAGAATTTTCTTAAAGGACACTTCAGATTCCAAACTGAGCGAGAACTTCCAGTACAAGTCTACGTTATACGATAAATAACTTCCATGTTAATGATGGAGAAAAAAAATAAAACATACAAAGGAATACCTGCAATGTGATTGAAATATCGTGAAATTGCTTAAATCTACTGCTAAAAACATGAATGACAAGAAGAGATGAATTATCACAAGAACCTTCAGCTAAATTGTACGAGACTGACAGCTCTTCCTTTGACTAAATACAGATTAATCTTCACAGTCAAACATAGACAGAGTTTCTTCCTTCATCCCTTACTGTTGTAAACGGAGGCTGGAGGCTTCACTATCATCAGCATCTCTGATGGCTGAAGCGTCTAATGCATCTCCAGTCACCGTATCTGTTTCGCAGTGTGTGTGATTGTCTTGGGGAAGCGTTGGTTACAGTTAGAGAATCTTAAGCAGTGGAAACACACACTTCAATTTTCCAAATCAAAGAACAAATACTTGATGACAAATTACAATGTTTCAGAACCAGCTTGTTTTTATAACATTTTGTCATTTAACAATACGCTTTACCACACTGATACACTAGCCCGCTTAAATTTTACTTTTCAAGTTTTTGTGACACCTGCTATAATTCTTGTACTTGTCGGATTTGTGTTGTTGCAGCGGCTATAAACATTGATAAAATAAGTCATAAAATAAAATAAATTATTATGTGAATATTTCCAAAATTTCACATAATAGAATGTTTTGTTTTTACACCAAAACAGTCTTTTTAAATTCTATTTGCCAGACTGCAAGAGATACAATTGAAATCTCAGCAAGAAACTCCCAAAAAAACAATCCATTTAAATTATAAAAAATATTTAGCATAAAAAAACATAATGGGTCAAATTCTACGCACACATTCTATTATGTTTTTAAATGGCATGGATACAACCTGTCTCTTACAAATAGACCAAGATTACTGCTTTTCCACCAGATCCATTATATTATTCAACAATAAGTAAAAATAAATAAAATAATTGTTTTTTAAGCTATAACTTTCCCATATTAATTTGTAAAATTGAACACTTCATTAACTGCATCCATGCACAATGGCATCGACACTCTTAAGTCAGGGTGTAAAATAACCAATCAAACAAATAAAATATTTTGCCTCCTAGAACACAATTCACATCCCATAAGTCACCAAACGCCAACTTGTCTTGTGACTAACATTGTGGAAACTACAATGAACTACATACACGTATCAGTTCAAGTTCTGATGCTTCCAAAGTAAAGAATGTCTCACTTCATGGATCCTAACACGACTCCTGGTGAAGGAGACCCTGGAGGAGCTGACCACCACTGCAGAGGGCCACTGTGGGTCAGATGTAGTATTCCTGGATGCCGTCTCTGATGGACTTGTGAAGGTGGAACTCAGCTCTATACGCGGCTTCAAGGCTACGCTGGTGCTCCTTTTCTTGGAGCCTTGCAGTCCTCTGAGCTTGTCGGTACTGGTAGAGGAAACGGGTCATCACAGCGAACACACAGAGACCACTGAAGACCGCCGCTGTGACCACACCTGTGTACAAACAAACACCTGGGTGTCAACAAATGCAATTCATAATTGACTCTTAAAGTTAAATTAACGGAAATCAAGATTTTCTTAAAATTCCGTTTAGCAGCAACAAATCACTATAAATATAAATAATTGTATGTTCCTATATTCATTATTTTTTTCTGCCCACAGTAAGTTAATGTGTATTTCTAACATGTTAAAGGTTTCCTTAAGTAAGATATTCTTAATAAGGTTAACACATACACACACAAACTCTTGCACGTATCATCATTGAATCCCACTATTGACTTGATGTATATTAAATTATAAAAATGTTCCCTACCCCTACCATCAAAATATCCTCCTTTCCCGCCCTCTTTTACTGTAATTCTTATCTTTGCTGTAAAACTCCACCTTAACCCTCAAACAAGCCTTCAAAGGGCCATTGTGTTCTAGTAAAAATCTAGCATTTGGGGGCCCACTTTGTGCTAAACTCCTGGACACACACACACACACACACACACACACAGTCTCTATTAAGTATCCAAACTTTGCGTAGTTCGGAAATAGACGGAAATTACAGCATCATGTGACAGTTTCATTAGAATTTTATTACAGCAAGTTACGGTGGAAAACAAATAAAACAAAACAGTCGTTATCCATTTCTGAAATACAGACAGCAAAAAGAAGAGGGGAACATAAAGAATATGTGTGATAGTGAAAGCTCATTTCATACTTGACTGCCTGTTACACTAAAGAAAAGTGAGGTGGTAAAACAAACCTCCGATTACAGCTGAATCAGGCTGCCTGTCGTCTTCACGACGCTTGTTATCGTCTCCCACCTCCTCTCCGTGATCTACAGTGCGGGACACATGAAGCAGACACAAGCTCTGCACAGATTCAATTGCAAATTGGCTTTTTTTTTGCTCTGACTGCAGTAACGTTCCACATTTTGCATATTCTCAAATATTCTTGTACGTATTCTTAGCCTATTTCTAATAAGTTTCACCATCTACTTCTAGTTTGAGGTCTTTGCTGGTTCTTTAATAGAACATGCAAACTACACACAAAGTTACACACGCGGTGAAGTGAACACACACACATACTAACCCGGAGCAGTGGGCAGTCTCAAACTGCTTACTCTACTGAAGTATTTTTTGACTACTTTGTACTTGTACTGAGTATCAAAAATATAAGAAACTTTAACTCTCTACACGTTTTACTCTCTACTATATTTTGGTCAATGCCATATTCTTACTCCGATGAACAATGGACACTTCTTTTTTAATGACTGTTTTTCCTAATTCCGCATAGCGGCTTTGAGTTGGTCTGGTACTGAGAAAATTTATAAGGCAATAATTTGCCATATAAATTATTTGAACACGTTGGACTGAGTCTGACTTTTTGTTCTTTTTATTTATTTTGCTCTGCCATTTTGAAACATTGAGGTGTTAAATTTCATTTCTATACTTATTAGGAAATGAAACTTCATAAATAAAACACGTTTCTTGTTTTTCACAATCCTTGCTGGTTTTTGAGTACGAGTAAAATACTTAAGTTCTTCTAAAATTTGATATTTTATGACTTTTACTCAAGTCTTCTTGATATTGTTGACTTAAAAACTTGTAATAGAGTAATTTTTATAGTACGGTATCCGTACTTTTACTCAAGTATGGTTTTCAGGTACTCTTTACCCCCTGGCCGAGGGGGGATGTAGGTTTCAGTGTCTTGCTCACGAAGTGGGATTCAAATCTGAAACTTCTTGGACACAATTCCCTACCACTACACCACAACTGCTCATCCTCTACTCTTTATCAGCACTTTACTAACCTCCAAGTTTAACTAAAAATATAATCAATTGCTAATTTCTCTGTTCATTGACTGTTGTGGTCAAGTTGTATATCTTGATATAGCCTCGTGTTAAGCACTTGCTGTTTTCTTTGTGTGGCAATTAACTTCTAATGCTCCTTGTTCCGTAAGTCACTTTGATTAAACTGATAATTAAGTAATTTAAATAATTTATTGAGATCGTGCAGGTTGCCAAATGTAAAGTGTCTATCTCGGCAGACAATTGGCCACCAATCTAAGGTGTGTCTAATCTCTGACCTAGAGGCTCCAGTTCCCTGTGACCCAGAAATGGAAAATATGGTTCCCAAACTGGACAAAAACTACATCATTTTGAACTCTGTCTACATTGTCATAGCGTTAGAATATTTTGAACATTATAGAGGTGACAGCAGTGATTCAACGATCAAATTTCACCAGACATTATTTGATTTCAAGATTTCTCAGTTACACTGACTGAAACTAAAACAGTTATTAGATAAAACAAAATCTAGTCAAATCGCGTAATAATTATTTCACGTGTCTTACCTAAACGGGAAACAGAGGTTGACAGGTCCGCTAGCGCTCCACAGTTCGACTCCATTAAATTTCCTCGTATGCTGACTAAGGAACTGCCTCGATTCAGCAACGCTGCCTTAAGTGGAGCAACGTGATTGTACTGAACAGAAGAAAAGCAGCCAACAAAACCTCTGGATCCAGCTTGAGCAACTTCCACATCCATTACATCACTTCCTGTTGAGATTAATATTGACAATCATCCAAGTAGTAATGCATTGTAGAAATCTTTTCAGAAATAAGTGAACACAATGACAAACTATTAAAAAGTTAATAATATAATTAGTATATAATTAATGGTAAAACTAAAATAGTAAAATGTGTACACTTTGTAACTTATTATAAATGTAAAATCAGACGTGTTTATTTAAAGTTTCGGTTACCTGTAACTTTTCCAAGTGTCAGTGACTTCATGGAGTTAAATACTGCATTATTTGAAAGAGTGTACTTCTGATTTTCATTGTCAACCTGAAAGAAAAAAAAGATTAAAGAAACGTTTAAGCAAATCATCTGAAATTGTGAGCAAAGTAAAAAAAAAAAAGAACTAAAACTACAGAAAATACAAAAATATGGTTATAATTACATTGTAAAAAGTTTGTGTAAATATACAAAAATGTCTTACTGCAAAATACCGTTTTGTTGTACTAAGGACAAGTTATTTTGTAAATATACAAAGAGTATACAGTATTGTGGTGTAAAATAACAAAAACAGTAATACAGTAAACTGTACTGTAAAGTTTTACAGTAGGCTCTCCTTAGATTCAGTAAACTGATCTAAATGAAAGACCTTTAAAAAGTGCGTAAAGCCTCAATCTGAAATGCTGATTAGCAAGAAAAAGGAAGGCATGAGAAAAATCTTGGAAAAGTTTACTTTTAAAAAAGCGCTGTCAGTTGATCACTTTTAGCTCACTCAAAAAAAAAAAAAAAAAATTATTCTTTCATAACACATTTTTGCTACATGTATTAACTTAATGTTAATGTATTAATGTTTAAAGTATTAACTTAATGTTAATGTTTAATGTATTAACTTTTAACATTAAAGCATAATGTTTATGCAAAAGTACATTTGCATGCTTTATTTTGCTGTATCCATTGTTGAACAATGAAACCTGTCTCGTCTTTTACTAGGTGTATTATATATCATCATACATATAATTACACTATTCCTTATTCCTTAAAGTTCCTTGCACCATTGTGCAATTACAATAAAGATTATCTTATCTATTTGTTCAAGCTATGATTTTAAACCAACACACAAGTATATTAATGCGGTATATCTAAGAAAAATGATAACCTGAACAAACAATTCCTTTCCCTCGCGGTGTAAGTGAAGTCTGTGCAGCCCCCCGTCTGCCAGGCTGGTCAAGACTGGACTGAACACGTCCGGTTTCTTCTCTCTGTGCAGCCGATACCAGATCTGCAAACTCCCTGAGTGGAACAAATCGATCCTTTTAGCTCATTTGTCACACATTACAGGGACAAGTTCGCAAAATGTTGCAGTAAGCACGTAGTAAGTGACTGTAAACTCAATATACATTTCTAATTGCAACTTTCATTGATCATTTAGAGCTAAAATTACAGAAACAAAACCCCTGCCATTGAAAAACAATGCAGAATTCTGCGATTCTGACTCATTTGGTGGCACTTTGAAGGGATCAGATGATGGATCCGCAGCCTTTGCTCCCAGTGAGAGGCTTGCATAAGTCTCAGAGAAAGCTTTATATATATAGTCTTTGCATGACCTTTACCGCATATGCGTTAAAAAAGTCTTTTATTTTGTACGGGCTATGTCGGTCCACGTTTGCTTGTCCTTCCCACACAGATACAGTTGCAAGATTGAAGTGCAGGTCAGAGCTGAAATTCCCTTATAGTGTTAGACAACAGTGCAAAACTTCCCGACTTTCTTTGTGTGCCAAGAATTACCACACGGAATGTTCAATATCTGTGTAAGCATCACGTGATTGCATTAGACACAGAAAGGTGGGTGGCAAAATCATGTAGGATTGTGTGTTGTATAATAAAAATCTATTAAATGGTAAAAGGGGTTAAAGAAAAAAAAAATAAATCAATACTTTTGATTTGAACAGTGAAACGGTTGAAATGTGTTTCCGGAGGCAGTCTGAGAGTCGGTACGGCTGAAGGAAACGGGAAGCCGAGGCTGCTGATCCAGAATATTAGGATCTGGTTATATATATAAATCGTAAAACCTCGAATAGAACGCCACCTCTAGTAGAACATCATATTATTACAAATGATAAACTTCTCTTTCACATTCTTTTCACATTCTGTGTCCTTCCAGGATTTTTGTACTGACACAGAAGTATGAATTTAAATAATAATAATGTCATCAAGTGCATCTAATACCAAGTCCTAAAATCTGAATAGAAACCCATGTGGCTTGGTCACTGAACATTAATGAACTGTGTGTCTGAATTAATGGAGGTGGACGCAAACCCTGGACAGGTAGCCAACCAATCACAAAGAGGGACACTTTTACACTTTCAGGAACACCTATATAACTTTCCAAATTCTCCAATCCTCATAAACACATTTTGGACTGTGGAAGGAAACCAGACACCCAGAAGAAAATCCACACAAGTGGTGTCCAAACCCCAAGTGCTACCCACTGTGCCACTTTACAAACAAAAAGAAAAAAAAACTCACGATTAAGGTCACTACACCATTTTAAATATTGGCGTACAGTAGACCAAGTTAACAATCTGAACCTTCAGCTAAAGAATTTCATTTCGGAAGTAAAGTTTATTCCAGTAAATCAGAACAGCTGATTATTTGAACTAAATTTGAAAGGCTAGAAAAAAAAAAAAAAAAAAAAAAAAAA
>CM051494.1:25749613-25779252 GCA_028031935.1 Paedocypris micromegethes
AAAAAAAAAAAAAAAGAAAAAAAAAAACAGGTGGTATACGTCTAATATTGCTATGAGCCAGATTCATTAACACAAAAATCTACACAAGATTCTAGAAATGTACTGTACATAGTTGTTGTACATGATAGTTCAATTTGCTCTAAAGTGTGGTTGTACTATACTTTAAATTACACGTAATTCTGGAAAGATTGTAATTAAAGACAGAACTGTTCTCTTCTCTTGTCTGCACTGCAGTCTTACCGTTCCGTGCTAAAATAACGGCCACATACTGCTGGCTGAGGGTGTTGACCGTCACGAGCATTGCTGGACTCTGGCTGGTTTGGAAACTGAATGCCATGTTGTCTCTCGACTTGCTGTATGGAGAGGAGATGGTCCGAACTGATGTAGTCTTGTTCTGCATGACCGAGAACGGCTCTTGAAATGTATAAGTCACTGAAGCTCCTCGCTCAAAGGACACGGACACCTCTGTTGACACAAAAAAACTCAATATTATCATCGTCCACCATCATTTTCTCTCCATACTCTTGTGGTCAGTCCAAGGCACACCTTTGCCGTGTAAAATGTACAGTATATGTGTTAATTTCTTTTTAACAAAAGTGAAAAGTGATGTGTTTATAATTTTGTTCAGTGTATAAACAATAACAAAAAATCATGAGTCAATTAATTTATTGCTGTATGTCACGGAGAAGTTTTATTTTATTATTACATACTATTAATAAGTATAGAACCACTATCCAAACTCCCCGGTGTGTGTGTGTGTGGGTGTGTGTACTCAGTATGCATTGGAAAAATGAAACATCACAATGGAAGTCAAGATTAGACACAGTCTATAATACAGAAGTAGACTCAGAGTAGAGTCAAGATAAGAAAATTCCAGACTTTCATGTTTCATTCTTTGAGCTTTTGATCATCACTACACACTCCGCAGATCAGAAAGAAAAACTTATTTTAAGACACCGGCATCAATGCAAATGTGTAGAGCAGAGATTTCTGTTTGCAGTCAAGATACTATAAAACAACACTGATCACAACAAAACAAACAAGAACTTTCATTACTACCCACATTAACAGAATATTCAACCCAAATATGAATGCAAACCAATGTTAAAAACAAGGGAATCACGTTTTGTTGTTTGGTCATGGTAGAAAGCCAGGCTCCTGTTGCAAACTCAAAATACTTGTATAAAAAATAGCTTTGTTTTAGTTTCAGCACATCGAGACGTTTAAAAATCCTACTCAACACATACGCCTCCAAGACTTCTGTGCCTTCTGCGCTCACATCGACATCAAAGCTCCGCAATCCAGCATCACAGAGCCTTTGATACAGTGAGTTATTCAAAGACTGCAGGCGCTTGCCCACTGACATATGGATCGATTCTTTTTACAGTCCATTATGCAAATATATCGACGTCACTTATCCATGAATTCATGCCATACGTTACACAATACTTTCATCATGAGATGATGCTGCAAGGAGTTTCCTGTATTGCCATTTTGGTCCGAATAAACAAAAATAAGATAAAAATAAGGAAAGCTATTGCATTTGAGAATTATTCAAACAGCAAAACACTTTTTTTCACTCCAATCTAACGTAAGTCTACTTCTGAATAATTTTTCACATACTTCCCAGATTATAAGGTGCAGAAGATGTTTTTAAATTTTAATATACGTAAAAAAAAATTTCTGCTCCGTTTAAAAGCACTTATGAAATACTTTTAAAACAAAAGCCGCTTTCCCACTGCTATCCAGGTAAATTGCCACCGACTTTACCGGTAAATACTGTTCACACAAGCACTGCCATACGTATTTTTTACTGATTAAGCACCATTCACACAGCATTTTTAAATGACTGGTATATTCTGTAACATCATAACTGGCAACACCTTTTTACAAAATTACTTTTAAAAAAGTGCCTTACAACTGCTCAGAACTTCAACTTGAACATGATTGCATTCCGGCAATTTACCAGTAAAACACCATTCACACAGCACTTTTAAACGACCTTTAAACAAATGTTCCCGGTGTTTTTTAAAAAGTGTCCGTTCACACATGATTGCATGCCAGCAATTTACCGGTATTTTTTAAGGCCTGTTAGTGTGTAAGGGTCTATTTTGTAGTAGGGCTAATAATTTTGTCCTCAGCTGTATCAGTTGTCCTCAAAATATGTCACTTTCTATAGGTACCTTCAGTGCACGAGGGTCCTCCATAGGCGGAGTTAGTGCAGTCACACGTGTAACCGCTGCTCTTCTCGATGCATCTCCCGCGGTTGTGGCAGAATCCGGCCGAGCTGCTGCAGTGACCCACACACCCTGAACTCACTCCAGGCGTCACTTTGGCACGTTCTGCCAGGTCAAAGCTCACTCCATTCCAGTTGAGTGCCCGAATACACCCAAGAAAGCCTTTCTGCCGAGTGGCTGTGCCTCCTGGGATCATGGCAGCAAAAAAACAGATCGGAGACACAATCACACAGCGTTCAAATTGGTCTTGACCACCACGTACTGTAAATATTATATGGAAAAGACCTCCGTACCGACAAACATCTGGCTGCCGAGCTGAAGGCGAAGGTGTCCATCAGGCGGTGTGTGTATAATCTGCATTGGCAGCTGATCGACCTGCAGCGAAGCTTCTTTCACACTGCGTTCCGCTCGAACCCAGTGCCACTGCCTGTCATTTAGTGGCACGGGAGATTTCACAGTCAGGATTACTGGCCCGTCGCCCACGTCAAAGGAGAAAGTCAGCGCCGAAGAGGCTGCACATGAAAATGAGGTTTTAATCTCTAACCATGTCAAAAATCCAACGCAAAAACACGCCACTCACCGCTGAGCTCGACTCGGATGAAATCGTGAGTGCCCCTGCTGTCCAAAAAGACCCCAGAAGGGGAAGACGTCTTGAAGTAGAAGGAGATGTCAAGGGAGAGCTCAGCCTGGAGGGCCGGGAAGTGCAGAAACGAAGCTGCTTGATAAAAGGATGCGGCGTTCCACAGAGACTCTGGGGACATGGAGAAATGTGACGTGCATTTGATTGAATGGACAGATTTTATCATTATTTTATGCTTGGTTTTAACATTCCATTCTCTTAGGGTTGGTACGACAATGCCGACAGATCAGACGCCACGTACTGTCACCGAAGCACTGCAGGGGTCCCACGTCATACATGGCTTCCGAGCCCAGCCTGTAGGTATCTCCGATCACCACCTCTTGAACTGGCAAATGCTCTTTATATGAGAGGACACCAGTATCCTTCTCCCTGCAAGTAGAAGCCACTGGTCCTAAACATGTTTTTCTTTATTAAATTGCTACAAGCAAGGAGACAAATCGTATTGGTTAAACCATGAAACCCTGTTAAGATTAAATAATTTCTATGAAGAAGAAGAATTTTCAGACAAAGAGAAAAAATTCAAAAGGCTTCTCATGAATTAAAGGATTTTAAAACTCAAAATAAGTTTCCAAGACCCTTAATTAATAAAATATAGACTGAATCTGCATTTGCCTTGTTACCATGACACTCTGTCGGCATCGCAGTTGCAAAAGTAGTTCATGTTGATACAGTTTTCCTCCAGACCACAGGAGCACTGCTGGACCCCCGGCTGAAAGCCCCCCCAGTATGTTCTCTTTTCTTCTCTGCGGTCCAGCCACCACGAGAGTGGGGTGCCATCTACAACAACACAGCACATGAAGATTCTCATAAGAACCTGCGAGAGAAACACCACTGGGGCATTTATGTTGTCCGCAAACATCGACGTTCTCAGAAATTCGTTTGATAGATATGGCGAAAGAGGATGAGTATAAAGAAGTAGAAGTAGAAGATCTCTAAAAAGAGGAGAAGATAAATGCTGATGGAGAGAAGGAAGATAGAATAGAAATTAACACCTAAAATAAATATAAATCGGAAAATACAATTACAATACCTAAAGAAATAGCAATAACTAAATTTAGTTGTAACATTTGAGTGACGGACAAAAAATCTCCATCCTTTCTGACTTTTAAAACTGTACACGTACTAAATTTTGTATTTCAATGATAATATGAATGCAATGAGAGGAAAAAAAACTCTACAGTCTCCTGGCTTTTCCCCAAAGTACTTTATATTACAATCAACCAATTGAAGCAAAAATGGAAAACACCTTTAAAGTACGTTTTATGAATGCAATAATTTAACTAATAATTACAGCCACTTCCTTTAAAATAATGACACCTTGGTCTTGTGTAAAATAAAAGAGTTTGAATATTGGACTTTCAACCTGGGAGAAATGTGTTAAAGGGAATCTTAATTTAGCAAAGTAAATCAAAACACTTGTGATTAAGTGCCGTCGTAATGGCTTCCATAAATCTTTAGGCTGGGCTGCATTAATACTAAGTGGAATTTTATCTGGGTTGTAATTATAGTTTTAGACTGGGGAAACTGCTAGGCTGAAGATCAAAATATGATATTATTTCAGCGGCTGAAAGCTGATGGACTAGAGGACGTTATTAAACACCAGCCACTTTTTACACTTTGTTCATTGGGGATTACGTCCTTTTTTGAGTTTATTAGGGTTTCACCTCAGTGTGAACTTGCAAACTCGCAAAATTTCTTAAAAAAAAAAAAAACCACACATGACAACTATTTAAAAATGACCTTGCATATTATACATTGCATAGTGTTCAAACACTTTTTGACATGAAACAAGAAAATCATTTACAGGACCGCAAAAGCTGCACACTTTAAAAAAAAATCAATTTTCGATGAGTGCAAAAATAATATCTAGTTATTTTATACTGATTCATAATATCTGAAGTGGCATCAAGAAAACCTACACACACGACTCAGGTTTTATGATATATGTAGTAGTATATACGTATTTATCTGTTATATGGCTGTTAAGTAATATTTAACAAAATGATGCTTTGATGAAAATCTACAATCGTTTCTTAAGCAGACTGTGCTGCCTAAACACTAGTACATTTTCCCAGTAAACCATATTTTTTAGTAAAAAAAAAAGGATGTTTTCTTCCAGCTTTAAATAGACCCTGTTCTGAATCAGTTCAGTGTATTCTGTATTGACTGCACTGGACACGGCTAAACACTGATGTGATAATTGGTGGAAGACTGAGATCAGCGCTCACCCCAGGGGTTAAAGAGTCGCGACCTTCTGCAGTGGTAAACAAGTCTCTGTTCACAATGTTCTGACAGAGAAATCAAGGCCTTTAGCTGCTCCGGCGAGGCCTTGTAATCCAGCCGCCCGACGTGAGGCTTCTGCGTCGTGGAACCTCGGACTCTGGTGACATCTGAGCTGTTATGATGGACCACAGTCCAAACCTTGTTTTCTGGAATGAAGCAGATTTCTCATTATTTCAATGTTCCTCAACATTTCTCTGATGATTATGGACTGTGGCTTTTTTTAATGGAAGGTATCTGAATGATGATTTATTTGATATTCTCTCTTCTTGGAGTTTTCTAGGTCAAACCTTTTTTCTATATTAAAATACAAATGCAAATTATATGTAAATTTTACCAAAACATAAAAATAATGTTTTGTTGAAGCAATGTTTTTCTGAAGTAGAATCACAAAATACATTTAATGTCTCATTGTCTACGAGCTTCTTAATTTAGCAAATGCACAGAAGTTCTTTGCCATTCGTTGGGTCTTTTCTTGTCAAAAGGTCTGAAGTCAAGAGTCTTTTCACGTCATGACTCTTGAGAAGGTAATTAGTGTGCTAGTAAAAGTATTGACATTTACGGTACATACAATTTAAAAATACTACAGTATATTTTAAAACTAATTGTAATTTTTCATAAATTTCATAATTGAAAACCACAAGAACCAGTTCTTAAAAGTGTGGACTAAAGTTATATTTGTGCTTTTTGGACTTTTCACAGTGACATTTGAAATGTGACGTTTGGTTTTTACTATGTGTTTGGTTGCAAGTGTTGCTTGTCACAAAAATGACATTTCATTGTAGCAAAGTTTGCGCTGTGACATTGACATCAAATGTTTTTTTTTCACGTCAAACATTTTAGTGGTCAAAAACACACGGAAACCATCCATCCATCCATTTTCTACCTCTTACTACAGGGTCACGGGGAAATATAAAATCACAAATTTGCAAAATAATAAAAAAAAACATAAATAATGGAATTGTAGCTTTTTAAGTACTGTTGTGGAATTATAATCCTGAGTAGTACTGTAGCACTGTCATCATTTGATTGGTCTGTGGTCAAGAGACTTATCAGCCCACAGTAAGGAGACTGCGGCTCGTAAAGCACTCAGTTAAAAAAAAGATGTAATTACTTTCAATAAGTGGGACAGGAAGTGAGATTCAGTAAGTCTCAGAAGTCACCGAAAGATGACATTGCCTTTGGTGCCTCATTTAGCTATGGAAAGACTGCACGCAATTCCAAACTATAGCTTAAACTATTTATTATTAAATGTGTTTGTACAACTGACTGAGACAGAAAATACTCCAGTGGTGAATAATTTTAGCTTTTTTCTATCGTCTTTTCTAACAAAGACCTGCAAAAACAACTTCACCTGTAATATTGCAAAACACTTGAATAGGATTCAGAGGGCCACTTCCATCGGCATCAATAGAGTAGTAGCCCGACGTGCCGCCTGCAAGCCTGTAGTGTTCACATGAGGCTTCAAAGACGGCTAAAAGTTCAAAAAGAGAAGGAAAGATGTCATCAAAGCTCTTGAAATGCTTCTTTCATAAGAGATCAAGGACAATGTCTGGATCTTCAGTGTAGCAAAAGTCAGTTCTGCCTAGATCTACATCTGCATGTGTTAAAGTAAAGCATCCAACAAAAAGTAAAATCACACAACTCCAAATACTGTAAAAGAAAAAAAACACAAACTAAAATCTAAAGTTTGTTGTCATGGTGATCAGAGCAATTCAGTATCAAATTAATGTTTGGTCATTTAAACATTCATTTAGAAAAATAAAAAGCACAAAAAAACAACCTTGTTTACATAAGTTAGTGAGAGGTATCAGAATATTAGCACGTATGATTAATATGTCTTTTAAATGTAGGAAGCCATTGCGCAGACCTACAGTTATGGCAAGTGGCTCCACTGTATCCAGTACCAGTGCAATCACAGGAGAATGAAGACCACGTTTGTGAACATCTCCCACCATGCTCACATAAATTATACAGACACCTACAAGAGAAAACAGGATTTAAAACAATAGGCGTTAGTCTGGAGACCCCACATTTTAGTATGTGGTCTGAAAACACCCATTTTGGACTAAATTGACTCATTGTGGAATTCTAGACATAAAATTTAATATTGATGTTAAATATGCGTTTAAAACTGTGACTAAAGTGGTTAGTAATTAAAAAATATAGAGCATATTAAAATTTAACTATGCAATTTTTCAAGGGTAATAAATAACCACAGGATTATTAATGGATGCATGGCCTAAACTAAAAAAAAACAAAACGAGCCAGCAAATATGGTAATCTCATTTTATAACTTCTTGACCTGAACATCAGCTCCACAGTTTCCCTTGTGTTTTAAAAGCTGCAGTGGTCAATAATCTTGTAAACAAAGACAAAACACTGATCCGCTTGTGGCGGTTCAGGGAGACGTGCTGATTAATTGCGCATTACCTTTGTCAGCTTCGCTTTCTCAATTACCAGCCATTTATACCTGCATCTATAATTTCTCAGAGCTCAGTTTGCACGTCTAGTCCCAGAAGAGCCACATCACGATGCCTCCATGTACAATTCAACCATTCAAACAGCCATTATGCAAGACAATGGAGTGTCCACTGTGGGCTGGCTACTGTTTCAGGTGATGGTTTCATTACCTTTGTGGTACATCTAGTCAAGCTTGGAAAACCTACGCCGGACCATTAAGTTCCGTCAAGCATTGTGCTGATTTCCTCAACAGCAATAAACCACCGTGCGGAAATCTCACAGATCTACTCTACTGGTAACGATGCTTTAAAAGTCAAAGTCAATGACCTGAAAATAACTTGTGATAAGACCAAAGTATGATAGGTGGTCAATCTCCATTGTGGACGCTTAGTAGATCATTTTCTATTAAGCATTATTGCAATGTAGGTTTTTATTGTACTAGAATAAATTACAAGTGAAATTAAACGATTAGTGGTATCAAGAGAAGCATTGTTAAACCAAACCAAGAGATAAATCCAATTACATGAATTTTGCAGCCAAAAATTAATTTTCATTTTTTCAATTTCATGTGCGTTTTTATTCATTGCTCAGCAAACTGCGCATGTTCTCAAACTCTATCCACCATCAAAATGCTAATTGCTGTTGATTAAAGAAGAGGAGACATGATTGTCATTGCCTCAGTGGAGAAGTGGTCTCTGAACACACTGCGGAGCGTAGAAGGGGTCAGTTAGCTTGGCACCTGGGCTTTAGAGTGCCAGTCTGAGGGGACGGCGGCGGTGGAAAGGTCGAGTCTGGCAGCGGAGAACGTTCGCCCTCTGGCAAGCTCTCAAATCTGTCCCACCGCTCACAGCAGAGACCCTCAGACTGTGACAACTGCTCATGAATGATTTACACTTGCCACTGATCGAGGGCTCTTGTCATGTTCATACAAGTTCACTATTAATAAAAATACAACTATACCGACAAGCCAGCGGGAGAAGAGCGCAAGCCAAATAATAACATATTGAGAGACTGAATGAACGTCAGCACAGTCCTCTGGAGGAACATGAATGGATTTCAATTGTGAAAATATGCTGTCCATTTCTTTCAAGAACTGCATGACTATTCTTGTGTGTAATTAGTCAGAGTTATGTTCCAAAGCTTCAATAATATCCTCAACAATTGCATCCTATGTGTACATTAGCATAAGTTTAAGTATGTGGTCTTTAAGAACTCATGCTGGATAAGTACACACGAAAAAATCTGGGTTTAACATATGTATTAACTAAACATGTTAAGAATTATGCATGTTTTAACGTTTTGGGATTCAAAGTAAGCAGGATGAAATTCTTGAATCCTCCAACAGGTGCAGACTTTCTTAAACTTTGGTGTTAAATACTTTCGCTTTTAATTAACTTTTGGTGTTATTACAATAAAATTAGTTTATTACAATAAACTCAGCACATGCTAAAATGATTTCATAGCATTGAGACTCATTGAGATGTTTGACGTATGGGAGCGATTGATCTAAAGTACACACCTCTCGGTTAAATAAGCAATCTCGCAAGTTCAATTAGTTTACAATTAGTACAAAATCAAAATGTTTAATTGATCGAACACAATTACGATTAATGAATGATTACTTTTTTTGTTTGCCCTCAGTTGTACTAATAAAAAAAGTATTAAATGTATAAAATGAGCAGTTCTCTTCTAACTACAATAGGTCAGAATGTTTTAACCCACATTGAAAACCAACTTAGCTGTGGTGTTACCCTTTGGGCATCAAAACTGTTTTTCTGCAGTGTCTACACTTCATTGTGTTCAATGTTATCATTCCTGAAGCCAAAATGTGTCCAAATGAAAAAAAATGCTTTTTTTTGTATAAGCTGCTCTTGATGCTCAGCGTCTAAGCTCTCTATGCTCGGCAAGCCAGTTGCCAGTTAAATAGCATAACACCAACGGAGCAAGGTCATGGACTCAGAACCCTGTAGTGTTTTTTAAATTGAAATAAACGACCTGTAAAATGTGATCAATTATAAGTTCTGAATGTCGATTTAGATTACGTTTCGATTAATTGCCTTAGTGTGAAGCTACTGTATTTTCTTTCTACCAATAGTGTAACTTCCAGCATCTTCCTCTCACACACCAAACAACTGGCAAACAACTAACCTTTACAACTAATAATAACTCGGGCTTTTCTCTTTCAGAATAAGCCTTATAATCATCATCAGTGTTTTAGTACTACAGCTACAGCACAATACTGTATGACAAGCCAAAACCCAATAATGGATCTGCTTTCAGCTTTCATTCTTGCCATTTAGCTTGTTTACTCCAAAGCAAGTTAATAAGGATGTTAGAGACCAAATCTCTCTTCCCCCGCGCAGCCCCCCCTGAAACTTGGGGGACAGAAGGGGTCATGTGGTTCTGGGTCGATGGTGTCTGTGGTTTCAGTGTGCGGTAATGAGAGGAAGTGCAGAATGCAGCACTGTGCTTGTTAGCGGATCTCCAACCAAACCCAAAGAACAAATGAACTTCCTCCAATTCTAATTAGGGTTCTGCCGATACCTCGGCTCAGCCAGCATCACACGAGCCTTTAATGACAAAGTCATGACATGCTGAAGCTTCCAAGTGCCACTGTACCTGATAAGATCCAGTAGCTATCTCAGTGGAACTCAAACGTTAACAACTCATGTTCAAATCAGACTTGACAAGGAGGAAGAGATTGCACCTGTCATGAATGCCACATAAGTCAAACTGCAGTTGACCGTAGCTTCCAAGATGACCCCGCTGGACCGATAGGAGATCCACAGGTTGGCTGTTGACGAAGATGAGACGCATGCAACCTTGAAAGGCCAGAGTGGGATTCAAGCAGCCAGAGTTGTTATGCAGCGCTGGACACCCTAGGAAAAAAGACAAGAACATGCATATTGTGTGTGTGTGTGTGTTTGAAAAAATATTTTTTAATTCAATACTTGCCTCCAAAATAGTGTGTCTCTTTCACTTCCAGGTAATTCTTGATTTGCATGATGGACGCAGGCTCACTGTCCAAGGTCATGACGATCTCACGATCTCTGACGTTGAGACTCACTGAATGCCACAAACCGTCATTGACCTTTTGACCTGGAAAATCACAGAAGCCGTTTACTAGAAACACAAGTATTGTATGTTAAAGTATTATATTACTATATATTAAAGTCTAGTTGTATAAAATTAGTACCAGGTGTAAAGATCATTACCTAAAGAGTAGAGACATTTCAAGCCTTAATGTGCAATAAACTGCTGACAAATTTTGATACATAATAACGGATAAAATATGACATAGTAATTACAGAATGTTAAAATGTTATACCACGTGCATATCCATATATCTGTCTGTCCATCCATCCATACTTCCACCCATCATCCATTCATCCATCCAACCAACATCAATCAATCCATCCATCCAACATCCAATAATCTATCCATCTGGTCTATCCATCCGTTCATGTATCCATCCTTCCATTACTTTTTCATTAAAGTGGACCTTACTGAAACACCTGGACCTGTTTTTTTCCACAACTCAAGATCTGCTCACAATGATCTCCTAACGTCAAATTTTTGTATTGATGTTTGTATTCAAACCATCTTTTGTCATAGTCTAGTTTCTCGTGACTAAATCCCCAGCCCCCATGAAAGTCCAATACCAAGAACAATGAGACAATTCTCTTTGGACTTCTTGTGTAATTAATTCGAACTACTGCATGTGAAGGACACCCAAGCTGAGTATGGCTGCTGTGTGGCTACGGTCTCCCCTGTGCCAGCCATCTGTCTGTCTTCTGAGTTCAAGCTCTTTCCTTAGTAATTACAGCCACTTCTTTTCTACACGATGTGACTTAGACGTTTAAAAATCTGGTGGGAGAAAACAGCATTTGTAGATGTCAAAGCAAATAGGTGGAGGACCAGAGGACCAAGGACCAGAGGATGCACTTGACAATAACGTTATTCATCCATACATACATACATCCATGCATCCATCTACCCATTTATCCATCCATCCATTCATCCATTGCTAATGCTACTTAGCTGAAATTAAAAGTTGATAATTTTCATAACAATATTGAATCAGTCAATGTAGTTCCTAAAACCAATTTTAATGTCATAGCAGATGTTGGAAAACATGGGCTTGTCGACCAAATCTCCTTATGTTCACCATCCCTGCCTGGACGTTATTCTCATGCAAGATGTTCTTCATCAAACAAATCCCTGTCAGAAAAGTCACAGCGATGTCCTTACCAGCAGACACTTCCGACATCTTCAGAGCTGATGTTTGATGTGTGAGACGAAGACGTCCGCTGCAGATCTGCAATATCAGGTTGTGATGCTCCTGGCCAGAGATCAGTGGACTGGACAGCAGCAAACCATCCGGGTTCCAGGTGCGAAACTGTAGGCGAACCAAAAGCCCCTCAAGGACCGGTGCAGGTGCTGGCAATGACAGGAAGCTGCTGCTCGAGTTCTGAAATGTTGCGGCCACCAGCTGCGGTTCTGAGCAGGAAAAGGTCACATTGCCCTGTGAGGGAGGAGAGAGCCAAAGCATCAGTTTACATCCTACCAGGGATTCACCAAATGGCACTGCCGTTAGTGTATAAATCTTCTAAATGGAAAAGAGGAATCAATTGCAATTGATTAGAACGTGGTGAAGCAATCAGAAATAGACAATGAACTAAGGTGTAAATAGAAAACCATGCTTGAGAAAAAGTACAGATACCTTACTGTAAAAATGACTCCACTACAAGTTACAAGTCACCAATTCCAAGAAGACTTGAGTAAAAGTCATAAAGTATCCAATTAAAAAAAACACTTAAGTATTTTACTTGTGCTGGATTGAGGCTCAAAAAACAACAAGAAATGTGAAAAACAAGAAACTCTTAATTTATGAGATTATATTTTGTAATATAAAAATGAAATTTAACACCTAAATGTATTAAATAGGTCCAAAAAACAAACAAAAGGATCATGTTCACGTGATCCAGTTCATAAAGAGCATCCAGTGCCTTCAGCACCCTGCAGGTGGCGATATTGCCTCGTCTGCCCAAGAAAGGAACCGACTTGAAAAAATACTGACTTGCACAATCACAATGTAACGAAGTGTCCATTCAAATGTAGTGGAGTAAAGAGTACATATGCTCAAGCAAAAATGTAGTCAAGTTGCTTATAATGCGTATTATAGAAATTGCTTATATTTTTGATATTCAAAGAGACTAAATTTGCTCTAATTGACATTTTGCTCTAATTGAAAGTAATTTTACTAACAAAAGTACTTGAGTAAAATCCTTCACACCACTGACAATCAGTGAGCATAGTTGGAACGTGGAGCAAGACATTAGGACAAAGACTCGGGGAAGCGAGCCGGGGGCACACAGGAGAATTTATGAGGCAGAGAGTCAGTCAAGCTAAACCCACAAAGGCAGCAGGCAGTCAAAAATAAATGTCACCAGCACAGCTCCACAGAGAGCAACAGAAGCTCCGAGAGCACGTCCGCGGGACAGAAGCTCACGTAGGCGTGAAAAGGTTACTGGAGTGCGAGGTGAACACCTCATTGATCCCTGTGCCACCGGGCGGCACTGACACCAGATCGCTGAACTCGGCCCTCAATAGACCTTCTCCCAGCCTGACAGTCTAAAGCCATGTCATCATAGTGAATAAATCTGTGCTTTTCTATAGCTAGACTGGATACCTAGGTGCATTCATGACCAGAAACCAGAAGCTTTATTTATAAAGCGTCTAAAATCAGCCAGAGTGCTGTACACAATCAACGACGTTATAAAGATAATGTAATTTAAAAAGCCAATGAAAAGTAAATAAGAGATGCATTAAAAAATGTAGACGCCAACGTCTTGGACTTGGATAAAAAATAAAGAAATACTTTTTCTTCTAACGCATAGGATTTCTTAGGCAAGGTGTGTAAATCTCAAACTGATTTGTGTATGAAATGTACAAATCTTTCGATCTATATACACATGGGTGGAAGAAAAAAAAGATTTTGTTTGGTTTTCGTTTTCGCTTTGCTTTGGACAAAATGCTTTAAACTAAAATAATCTGTTCAATGGACAGAACATCTCCTAATGGCACAACACTGGAAGTTCACTTTTATTTTTATTTTACTTTGAAATGATTTTGTGAACAAAAAAACGATCAAATGTCATCCTTCCTTCTTTCACCGAATGTGTGGAAATGCTGAGATGACGTGAGATATGTGTTATCTTATTACATTTCTAAGAGGAAGTGTGTTTCTTTCCAGCTTTATGTCAAAGCACAACTGGCTTTGGTGAGAAACTGATGTCACTTTCTTATCAGACAATGTTCTTATCAGAAGACTGAAACTCAAAAGAGCAGGTGTTTCTGCATGTTCTTCGAGAGATGGCTTTGTATTCACTTTTCAAGTGAACCAGATATGGTTTGGGACCAGACAGAGAAGATGCCTCTTGGTCTGGTTCTTTGGTTCGGAGTTTGATTGCTATATTCACACCAGACTGTTCGGACCAAAGCAGAAAGAACATTTTGAAGAACCACACAAGCCTGATGTGAATGTTAGAGATCCGTTTGAAGTCAATTATGCTGTCTGGCCATATCGGTCAAAAAAGGACAGGAGGAGAAGATCATGAGATAATATCAAAGGGATTTCTCGCAGTGTTTCTCATAAGCAATTTCCATCAGGAAGTTAAAATTTAAATGTGACTAAAGCTCAGTTTCATTTTAACTACAGCTTATCAATGATTCCCACACATGTAGAGTACACAGGCATTATTCATACTTTTTACTTCTTTATTAAATACTATTGATCTGTAGTCAACCATTTCAGTTGCTTTAACTCATTATGATTACGGCAGATGCAACAATATGTTTTTATTTGAACAAATGCTTATGAACTTATGACAATAAATAAAATATCTAAAAATATTGTCTATTTTTTTTTTATACATTTTCAAAGCATAAAATACTTTAAAGCTTATTTAACCAAACATAGTAGAATGTGCAACGTACCACACTGTATATCTGGGGTTTTCTTCGCTTTGCCAGATCTATTATGTTCACTCCATTGTAGTAGAGATTTTCCATGCAGCCATGGAAGTTGCGTCGAATGAAAGTCCCTGGTTTTCCAGGTAGTGGAATCCCACCAAAGCTTAGCTTTAAAACAGAAAAAAACATGTAAAAAAGACTTCTAACATTATCAGAAAAGTGACATTGTGGCATTTATTTGCAAGATCACATAATCTGCAGTGATTACAGGACAATCCCGTCACTGCTGCTCGCTGCTTTGTTCTGGTACCAGCCGGCCAGTGAAGGCCATTTATGATGCCTGAAGTCATTGGTATTTGCAAGTGTCTCAGACGATTTTCTTCAGGTCATACTCCAACATTTCTACTGATTTGAGGTCAAGACCTGATCTGGTTTATGAAAGTTCTCCTGATTCTGCCCTTCAGTTGGAGACTCATTTTATTATCACTGCGGTGAAGCTATGACCTCAATCTTGTCAATCCAGATTCAAATAAGCTGTAGATCTACAATTTGTAGGCAAGTCAAACGTTCTCCACTGCTTTTTTGAAATGCTTTATGTTTTTGCTAGAAGAAAGGTCTCGAGACAAGAAAAATGTATTATAGTATTGCTTAGCATTAACTTGTTATAGTTGCACACTCTGTGAATAAGTCACAGAAGAGCCTGTGATGTTATTCGTGCTGCGTACAACACCTATACTAAAGATAGATGAGCGGCTGCTAAGTGACCCAATGACACTGGTTTGTCCTTCAAAAGGTAACAAGCAAAACCTTTCAGAAATCCCACAGTCGAACGAGCCAGCAGAATCTGATCCTAGTTTCTTAAGTCACTTAACAAAACAAAGTGCTGGAGACTTACCTCGTAGTCCACCTCCAGAGAGTCTCCATCTCCCTTAGCCCTAAAATGTTGAGTATGTCGGTCCAAAGTGAAGTTGACCTGCTTGTTAAAGCGTTCAATCAGAACTGAGTGCCAGTGTAGATCGTCCAGGAGACTTCCTAGAGTGACCACCAATCGAGAACTGCTGGATCTCAACCTGCCGCCATCTAGGAGATGATAACATTGCAACAGTGTCTCAGTACTACGATGCAAAAAAGTTGTGTTTCACTTCATCACACTTTTCATTGTGAACGCTTCTGGTCTATTGAAAAATAAGGTTCTCAAAGAGCGTAATTCTTGCCTGTTTCTTGTGTCACATTTGTTCGCAAATGCCGTAACTGCTGCCAGATTTTGGCTGCCTGCCAAATTGACTTTGCTCTTTGCCAGTTTCTTCCTCACTACAACATCTAAGGCACGCTGCATGATTAAAAAGTGTGGAAGGATGCTTTACGTCTTCCGTGATTAAAACTAGGCATTTAGAGGGAGGTTTCCATGCATTCAATCTTTTGTGAGAAGGCTTTGCAAAATAATCAAAGCAATAAATAGGGATTTAGTTTAAAACATGTAGGGAACTAAAAAATAAGTATGATTTCTCTCTGTGCATCGATAAATATGGAAACCACTTTGGTAGAGAGTGCTCGAATCTAAAGTTACCTAGATTTAGGTGCAAGGCCAGTCTGCCGCGGTGAAGCTCCAGAGTGATATAATCCCCTCGCTGGCCTTCTCCATGCAGTAAAACACCTTCTGCCTGACGACTTTTAAATCTCAGTGATATAACATCTTTCGCCGTGCTCATAGACTTCTGGTTGAATCGGTAGAGCAAGGAGCTTCTACCATTAAAATCCGCCACAAAGGATCCTAAAAAGATTCCGAAAGAAACCATTGATTTCATTTCAAAACGTAAAAACAACGTTTTTTCCGGAAGAGAATAAAAACAAGCATTTTCTGCAGGATAAATCAAACGAGACCAATGAAAAGATGGACTGATGAGATCTTCAACAAATAGGAAATCAGAGTAGTCAGACCACACATTTATTTGCTCAGTAACTGTACGTTTGAGATTTCTTCGGAAGCAAAAAAGTGTAGAGCAACATCCCCAATCTCAACTATATTGGAACAGAAATCCATTCGTCTGTTTTTTACTCTTACTTTAAGCTTTCTAGTGTGAGCGAGATGAATTCCGGTTTCCCCTTTGTACAAGGAAAAGACATCAGAGGAAACGGAATATCAATGAAGGTTCCCTTGAAATGATCTAAAAGACGTTCCACCAGAGGGAAGCTTCCACAACTCAATTCTTTGTCCCATTTGAGCAATTCAGCAAATGTGTTCCAGTGTTCCCAGTAAGACAAATGTTGAGCTTACTGCTCAGGGATACTTCAAAGACGTTCTTGAATGGAGTCTTCACGCGTTGTTACAAGCAAATTTTTTTAATAAATACTCAAAGGAGCAAAATGGTATTTCTTTAGAAAATTTAGAGTAAGAGAAAATCTTTTTTTCTAATGTTTTATCCACGATACTGTTCACTGTTTTTTTTTATTGTTACTAGTGGTGTAAAGTACTTGAGTAAATTTGAGTACTTTGAGTACTCAATTTGTTACGAGTAAAAACTTGTTCTATAAAGTTGAATTTACTCATGTCTTCTGGGAATTGGTGACTTGTTACTTGTAATAAAGTAATTTTTACAGTAAGGTATCCATACTTTTAATTAAATATGGTTTTGAGCTACTCTTTACACCTCTGATTGCTATGAAAGGAGTGTGTATGTGTGTGTGTGTGTGTGTGTGTGTGTGTGTGTGTGTGTGTGTGTGAAATTAATTTAAAAGCATTATGAAAGTAAAGCAACAGAAATGGAAAGAATAAAGCAGAATTAGGTCTCTTTCTGATGAGCAGCTGCTTCGTTATGTAAAAATAAGGACCTGCGATGGGCATTTTAATCTCACGGTCAAAAATAATGATACTTGTCTGGCATGGAACATACATTCCAGGTTCAGCGCGAGTTCACAGTCGCCGCAGTTGGCTGATTAGCATTTGTGCTTGGCCCGTTATGATTGGAGGTTGAAGATAATCCTTGGTGTTTGGGGCCATCACAAGCTCGAGCCATCAAGACACCTCCAATTAAACATACATGTATGATATATATATATTTTAAATACAGGCTACATTTGCCTCTCAGTTAAGATCTAGTGAAGAGAGATGATTGCTTTCATGTTCAGGGCATCAAGGTTTCATGCTCCGTTTGTCATGGGATCATTGTGTGAATTCTTAATGTTGGCGGTTTATTAGCACAGACAGCGGAACTGTGATTCTTTAGGTTGCCAGCAACACACACACACACACGCACACCATCCAACATTTGTATGTATTAATGGTTAGTGTTAACTAATGTTTGCAAAGCACAACTTTAATAATGTAAATTCACTTTGTATATTTTTATTCATATTTTTATTTAATATTTATGAATATGTTATTTTATTCATTTATTTCAGATTTCTCAAATCTCACAGAACAAAAAAAACATATTGCAAACTGATGAATATTATTTAATCTACCATTGACCAATTTCTAAACATGTACGTATGTTAAATGTTATATTTTTTAACCACAGTGACATAAAAAAACGCATTTAATCTTGTAAACGAATCCACTAAATCTCTCGCTGTCATGCAGCACATTATAAGTGTCACCTTGATTTAACACTCAAAAAAAATGCTGGAGGTCCAGTAAAGGACAATAGAACGTGTTCCTGAAGAACCTATTTGAAGAATTATGGGCAATGGTATCACCTTAAATACTACGCCACAGCCAGTTTATTGCCCTTGTTATTCAGAGTGCAGTGTGACCTTGAATCAGATTGGCTTTATTTTTTACATCAGCTTTATATCTTAATAAAAATAAAACAAAAGCAAAAAAGTGTCTTATTTTGTATATTTAATTGATACATTGACATTAGTTGTCAATTAGTATAATCTTGATTGGCAGTTACAATTCCTATTTTCAAAGTTCAACTAATAATATTTTTTTATTAAAATTAGTTAAAATAATTTGTTTATTTTACCATTTTTGTAACGACTCAGAAGTACGACGTACTGTCAGAGTTGGACTTGTTAGATTTGTGATAGTCCTCCCTCAAGCAATGGATTTTAAATTTAAAGACAACTCTTCAGATCCTGAACTGAGTCAAATTTGAGCCAAAATTTGTCAACCAAATTGTCTGTAAATAAAAGAGTTCAACAGGATAAGAGAAGTAAATGGTGTGTTACTCACGATAAGGACAACCGAACACGGCCACCCTGAGACCGACACGGCCACTCGGACTCCACTCCAGAGGAACGAAGCGAAGGAATCTGGTTCTCACAGGCTGACTGAGTTTATGATGAACCACACTGTCCGAATTCACATTGCCATCAATTTTCTGAAAAGAACACAGGAAGATATCTTTAGACATAGACTTGAGTTTACGTAAATGGCATCATCGTCACAAACTCAATCTGTTAATATGCATAATATTCAGTAATCTGTCCATGAATCACAGTTTAGAAACACGAGAAGAGAAAACATCAAGCGCTAACAGATGACTCAGAAGAGAAAACCAACTTTCAGACTTTAAAAAAGTCCTGTGATGATGCTATCCTCATCATCACCACCTTCCCTGGTGGGCTACTTGCAGCCCACAAACGCTGCGGCGATGCCAGTAAAAAGCAAAAATGTGGCACAAGAGATTGTATAGCCCCTTTTCTTCTACACAGACCTGGAAGGATTGATGTAATTCCAGAAGCTCACAGCGCCAGAGGAGCAGACAACACCCTCTATTTTAATCTTAACGTGGTGTAAAAAACTTGAGTAAATTGACTTTTTACTTAAGCATTTTGGCTGATGTGTACTTGTGCTGATTATTAAAAATATAAGCAACTTTTACTCTCTACTTAACTACATTTGTGATTGAGTATCTGTACTCTTTACTCCTCTACATTTGAAAAAATCACTACATTGTGATTGTGCGCAACAAGTCATCATCTTTTTCTACCGGAGGTAGTTTCTTGACGAATGACGCACTATCACCATCTGCAGGATGCTGAAGGTACTGGATGCGGTTTTGAGCTAAATCCTGTGAACGTGAATTAGCGGTTGCACTCTTTTGCTCATTTGAGTTTGACTGAGACAGATTTTTGTTCTTTTTATATCTATTTTTTCTACCATTTTGAAACATTCTGGTTTTATATTTAATTTCTATATTGGGAAATAAAACCCCATAAATAACGGGTTTCTTGTTTTTCAGTTGTTGTTTATTACTTGTTGTTTTTTTTAGCCTAAATTCAGCAAAACACTTGTTCTTTTGAAATTGAACAAAGTCTTCTTGGAATTGATAATTGAATTTGTATTTTTTACAGTTAAGTCTGTACTTTTACTCGAGTTGGGTTTTCAGCTACTCTTTACACCTCTGAATCTTAAACTATAATTTTTTTCTCAACCTATATCTTATCTAAACCATGTAATATATCCATCATCTAGAAAGCACTTTACAGAAGCTCACTGCGACTGTCACTTGCGTCCATAATGACGACAGCATCACGTCCCAGACGCCTCTTCCTTAATTCTTTTCCACCTCAGAGAGGAAAATTACAGACGCAACTGTACATGCACCCAATTACCCATCACTTCTTCCAGCCCAAGGACACAACAAAGATCCCTCTGGATCCAGGGGCACGTCCTGGTTACAGCATCTCCGCATCACACTTCATTAACCTGACTCCTATACAGACGCCTGCTGGACTCCCTCCTTTTCCATTAGGACCCCCGTGCTCGACCGGTGCTATCACAAACTCTCCACAGACCATTTCCTCGTCCGTTACGTCTGCAACTGTTAAATCCTTTAGCGCATTACTGCTCACGCTTCCCATAAAACCAGAAGAAAACCAGCTTTTGGGAAGAAAAGGAAACGGTTTTGCATTTTTTTTTCCGGAGAACTCAACAAGGATTGAACAACACACCGGTGTGTTTTTAACCAATGAAAGATGATTGCCTAAACCTGCTGGGTTTTATTTTAATAAAATGCTTGGTGAGTTTCCGGCGATCTGTTGTAAACAGGAATTAGACTCCATACCAAGAGAATCCGAGGCCCGAGGGTGTCAGAACAAGCGATCACCTCCGCGCCTCTGTGACCGCGTTTAAACGTGAGCTAAGACAGCAAAACTGTCCCCGGACAATAGATGAGGGGAATCTTTCTTTCCGTCTTTCCTCGCTCAATCTCTCCTGCGCTCTCTCGGCTGCTAGGAAACCTTGTGGATGCTTTAATTACGATTGTTCGGCGGAGCGGAAAAGAGTCAAAATATCAGAAAAGCTGACAAGTAACGATGTCATCACATCACATCCGGAGAATGTTCCGGACTCTTTGAATACAGATTATGGTAACCAAGGGAAAATGAGATGCAAATCTTTACATTAATTATACATTGAGACCCTCGGTTTAAGCTAATTTAACAATTCTCATCGATCGTATATTCTGTGCCCTTGTTATCCAGTCTGTTAAAAATGCTGCGACCTTCCATCACAGCTCCAACGATCTTGAATTATTTACGTGTGTCTGATCATCAATCTAAATTATTCGCTGTACTGTATGTTGAGACTAAAGCATGGGAAATTGCCTGTTTTTTGTGATTTAGATATCAATCTAAAGCTATTGTGTCAGCACGAGGTAGCATGTGAAATGTTTCTAAACTTCCTAAACTATCCAATGATTCAAAAAAGAATTAAGGGATACAAATTGAATCCTAAAGGTGGAACTATTTTATTATTGTAAAACAAATTGTATATATGTAATTAGTGTCTAATTGCATTGTGGACTCAAAACCACAATTGTTGTTGTTTTTGCCATATTTAAAAAAAAAAAAGCCATATTTAAGGTAAATAAATATAAATGTGTTTACAAGTATGACTACAAATTATTATACTTACACCATTGGCTGCATTGTCTTAAATTTCAAGAAGTTACTAAATATTTATTAGAATTTATAATAAAATATTAATTAATTAAAATATATTAAATTCATTTATTACCCTTATTTATTGTCTGATTTAATAAATGCGTGCATATTATTGAGATCATTTTTAAAAAAATGTTTCAAAAAAAAAATCTGTTATTCTTTTAAAAATGAAAGTTAAAAATAAATTGCAAACTTTATATTGGGCAAGAGCTGCTGACAACATTACAGTATCAGACATTGACCGCTTGAGAGATCATCAGACATCAGAAATAGACCGAGCTAATATTATACTGACAGCAAAGCTTCAGCAACTCTCCAGGTGAGCGGCACATTTCCATTCACACGGCCACTAAAACCTGTTAATGTGGGCGCTGAAACAAAAACACTGGGTGTGAAACAAGCTCGAGGGTGAAGACATATTGTGTTTGACAAGAAATCATCCTCAGTCTTCATGCTGGTTTCAGCAGCGCCGGGTGCAGAATGAAATTAGCTAAGACACCTTTCTAAAAGAGCACAGACATCTTACGTACATGTTTAATATTTCCAATTATCGAGATCAGGTCAAAAATGTATTCAAAATAAATCCAATAATAGTGTATATACTATATATACTGAATTGTATTAATCCAAAGCATTTTTGAAATACTTTTAAAACAATGATTGTTTTGTAGAGGGGATTAATTATTGTGTCATCAACTGTACATATATTTGGATTAGTACATTGTATTATTTTTAAATTAAACATTTCTTCTATTGGGGATTAATAAAGTATTTTATTATCAAAAGACAATTGAAAGTTGCTAACTTGCCTTCAAGAGATGGGAATTTGCATTCAATAATAATAGTCACACATACAAACAAACACACACACACGCACACACACACACACACACACAAAGACACACACACACACACACACACACACACTAGCGTGGGGAAAATAAAAGACTTATGGATCATGAATCCAGTTTTGAAGACCTGCAGGCCATAAGAAGAAATGACCGTGGTGGGACCCAACAAAGCGAAGACAGTCAGCACTTTTCTGTCAACGTGGGCGAATCCTCGTTCCCGCAAGGAGACGACAGCGATACAAGACAGAAGAAGACGAAGGCTGAGAATGTAATGTGTCACATCTCAACAGTTATTACTTTGACCGCAGATTCATTCTGATCTGCTTGGGTTCACCAGTGATACACAGAAATGATCACATGGGACAAAAACGTGCATTTCTCGAGTTTCGATTGCGAGAAAAGAAACCCATGTTAGTGAGCAATCCCAGTTCCTCCGCTAATGGATTCGTTTTTTCCAACGAGATGTTTCATGTGTTGTTTGGCTTTCTTTTTCTGTCGTGCTCTTTTGTCTGGTTCTTCTCTTCCATACAAGCTGCAAACACGAGCACATCTCCAAACACTCAGCAGTATCTGCAGCGACGGATGGAGAGAGCAATTATGTGTCACTTTGGGGAGCCATTCACACCTTTCTACAGGAAGACCTTCACTGACACGCCGTGAAGACAAAGAAGCAGCTCGCATGTCCGTGAAAGCATTTCTCACAGTTGCAGATACTAGCTCTCATTACAACAAACCACTGGGGAGGAAAGGCTCTGCGAGATTGACTTTGATTATATCTTTTTTATAAATATTTTAAAGAGCTTTCTTAATTTTTCTTCTATCTAGACGCTCTGAGAGAAAAAAAAAGAAATAATAAAAAAAAAAACTCGAATGTGGCTGAAAGAGAGCCATTAATCTAAATTTTCTTCCATTAGAGAATACATTAAGAGATGCTACCAGTTGAATTTGATAGAGCTTTTTAAAACTCGACATACAGTAATTCAGAGTTTGACAGTAATGAAGTAATTACGATGACTTTTTTAATACTTAATACTTTTGCAGTTGTACTTTTTTAGTTTAAAGTGAGCAAAAGTTTTTGTCATAGGAAATTTGAATAGAAAATGTTACATTATTACTAGAGTTCAAGTTGAAGAATGAATTAAGTGATGTGACTTTTTTTTGTTCTCTCTTTTTTAGATTTATTATGAAAATATTATTGAATCGCTGTTTTTTTTAAAGTACAGTCGCTTCAAAATAAATAAAGTTAATAATTACATTTACATTTCTTTCTAAAGACTTAAAATAAAAACTAATGTCAGGGTCTGAATTGTCTGATGATTGTTGATGGATCTACAAGGAGATTTGACAGAGATATCTAGATAAGGAAGAACCACTAGTGTCTGAGTTGTCACTAGTGTCTCATTGTCGACTGAAATGTTCAGTTGTTTATGTCGATAAATACTTTGTATGTTTATTTAGCAGCATTGCAACATTAAAAGCCCCAATCTTATACCACAATACAAAAACAATGAAACATTACAAGTACTCCCATAGTTTTAAAATAACTTCTATACTGTTTTGAGTAAATGCTCAAAGCATTTAGAAATTACTTTTGACCAATTATATTTTAATGAACTTTACTCAGGTATTGAATCTGTTGACTTCTTTCTATTAAAGGTACTATAAAAGTCTTTATACTAATTGTCAAAGAAATGTAATTTTATTTCAAGATGCTATAAATATGGAAGGCAAACTAACAAAGAGGTTTTTTTTTTGTTGTAACAAAGAAAACCCAAGAAATAAAAGCAATATACTGGTGAGAGAGACCTTTATACTGCATCTAAATCAATCCATCACACCGGAGAGAACATCGCTTTGACAGCACATGACACTTCTCAGCGGATGGACTGGAATCTAAAGCTTTAAAGATGTTTTAATGCACGTATGCGGGGGTGGAACATTTAAAATAAGACAATATTTGAATTACGGTATTTATGATAAAGCGTTAAAAATAAATCTGTGGTCCAACAGATCCGAGAATTTATTATGAACTTTTGATTGTCAAGATTTAACTTCTTTAAACTTTATATTTCATCACATTAAAAACTAATTACGTTTCTCACCTTTAATCTTCTCTCTTTATTAAGCACACTCTGAAATGTCATTGTGTCTTTAGTAATAATTTGGCCTCACGTTCTAAATAAAATTCCAAAGCCGAGATATGAGGAAAGATTATTCTGTCATTAGTCGACTTGATAAAAGTGAAGACTTCGCCGGAGGACAGAGATGATGAATGCAGCGACGGCTCTGCATCAGGATCTTCTCAAACACCTGAGATGATGGAGAGTCTGTGACAGGTTCAACATCATTACAGCTCTATTTTGGGGGTCTCTCAAATCGCTTGCAGCATTTATATGTTTGTAACTGGATTCCGACTTTGGTTAATGGGATAAAGACTTCCGTTAAAACCTTCCGCTTGCAAAAACAAATAAGCTGCATGGAAGATGTTCTAAACAAAACTGTGGCTCAGAAAATGCCTGCTTGATTCACATTCATAAAATCTCCGCTTCTCAAAACTTAATATTATTCATTTAGTTATTAATAATATTAGTGGCAGTTCTATTCCAGTGGATAGGAGACGGACATGCTACCACAGGGTTTGTTACCACGCCTAAAAACAACCCACTGCTCCGGGTTGGTGTGTTCACTTCATTTGATGGTTAAATGCAGAATATAATTTAGATACGATCCCTAGTGGACAACTCAACTTCACTTATTAGCATTTTAATGGCAGAGTTCCGGGTAGAACTGTGGAAGAATCTTGTTGAAAATTGTTCATTTTTAAACCACCGTTGAAAGCACGTGTTTTAAATTCACAATTCAGAAAACTGAAATAAGATGGCTGTGCATTATCCTGCTTCTAGCCATTTAAATGGATAAAAATGGCTGGACATGAAATGTGGCCTGGCCTGAAATTGCTTGATTACACAGAAACGCAAGAAACCACAGAGAGCTGAAAGAAACATGGACGTAACACACCGCAGGAAATTAGTTGTCACTGACAGAACTGCGATACACAATTTAACGGTATTAAACAAAAGCTATTCATCTGCATAATGTGATGATTGGCCAATCGGAAATTAGTATTCGAAAGAGCTGCGCGATCATTTGTGCTTAACAACCGAAGCGAAAACCACCACTGTCCTATATCACACTTCCATAGCTGTGGCTTAGTTAAACGGATAAATCTTTTCGGAGCGGCGTTCCCATTCTACTTTATAATAAAAGAAAACTTCTCCATAAGACACGCCGACAACCAATTTTAAAGTTTGCAAAAATGCTGATATGCCGCCCATTTTATAGTCCGTTTAATAAACCAAAGCAATTACCTTCTGATTAAATTGTGTAAACTGGGAAATGAGAGTGAACACACACACTTACACCAAAGCTTCCCTCCATCATGTACTGCTTCCAAATGCGACCACTGTCACTGTAGAGAAGCATATAGGCGCTGACCCAGTCGCCGCTGCCGTGACGCCCTTGTGTGGCCACGCCCGTCACCTCCATCCGGTCCAGGAGGTCCACTTGCAACCACGGAGACCTGTCCGTTGACTCCGGACTCCATCCACCTCCACCTAAACAGTCCAATACGCAGTGGTGTTAAGTATTTGATGTAAATGGACTTGGTTACTTTTTTGTACCGAGAATCAAAATATAAGCAACTTTTACTTTCTACTAGATGGTTTTTGTTTTTTTATTTGATTTGTTCTGTCATTTTGAGACATTGACGTGTCAAATTTCATTTCTATATTAGGTAATAAAACCTCTTGGGTAAAACTGGGTGTTTTTTGGCCTAAATTCAGCACAAGTAAAATACTCAAGTTATTTTCCAATTGGATACTTCACGTCTTTTACTGAAGTCTTCTCGGAATACGTGACTTGTATCTTGTCATTGAGTCATTTTTACAGTAAATACATAGGTACAGATTTTTACACCTCTGCTGGAACCACACGCGTCAATGCCTATTAAACAGCTCTTGGCTTTTTGGCGCTCTCGCATTTTTTTTATCTACGACATCCACCTCTCTTGGCATCCTTGCTCAAATGCAAAGCGTGCTTGGACCCACCAGTCGTGGGTTTCCTTCAAGTAAAAATATGCTTTCAAAATATGTTTTTTTGCCTTTGTATTCATGCGGTTTGTTGATGTCATTCAGTAGACAGCTTTAGCTCAAAAACAAGCCAAAAAGCCCTGACTTTCTGACCTCACTTAACATGTACAGCATTCACTTTGATGGGCCAGGGGGGTTGCAGACACGCACTCCATATAAAGATCAATTTCTGCCTCCACAATCCTCCAGCAAAAATCTGTATGGATAGAGGGCTCGGACTCAGGCAGAGAGGTTCATTACTCAAGCACTGTGGACACCACGGGAGCAGATGAGAGCGGAATTTTAAGCGCGAGACCTCTGACTCGAAAAAAGCATCGTTTACACAAACCCCCCCAGAGAGGAATCATTCGGCTCGGTACAGAGACTATACATAACTGAGAGGATGCACAGAGTCAGAGAAATGACAAATGAACTCTAGAAGACCGTTTTTGGTCATCAGGTTGCTAACCTGTCTTGGATTGTCTCTAATTTACTGAATGATTGAACTGTTGATTCGTCAGATTAAATATTTTGAATTTGTAATACGTATTATGAAATGTAATTTGCACGTTTGAGCAAGGTGACAACCGTTGGTGTTAGTTTTAGATGGAAACATCTTTATCTGAAAACGTATGTGCAGTAATATCTGATATAGATAAGATATTGTAAAAAAGAGGAAGCCAACGTACCATCTTTTTGGTTCAGCTTGGCGAAGTGTGCAGCCCGGCTGTCTGAGAAATGCGAGGAGCTCAGAAAAGAGGTTGCAGACAGAACAGATGCCAGAGATCCATCGCAGCTGTCTGGTTTACACACGCACACACACACACACACACACACACACACACACACACACACCACAAAAACCACACACACACACACACACACACAAATGCATATTATGTGATAGGTCCATGCTGTTCTTCTGCTGAAGCTATTGAGATGTCATTAAACATATTTTTGACAATCACAATTTCACGACAATCAAACATTTTAAGATCATTAGAAGAGAAAGCAGGTTTCTGGGTCACTACAGAAACAGCTGAAGGTCATCACTATGGTAACTACTAAATAATTTGGATAAAGTGTCACAAACAGGGTTAAAACACAGCAGGATTCCTCAGATTTTGTGTGGAAGAACTTCCTTGAGATCCAGTGTGATACATTGTTATTGTAGTTTGATTAGCTATTCATACAAAAAAGAAAACAAATATTTGATTACTATTAATTTTAATCCTGTTGTTTTATTTAGATGATTTTCAATTCCAATAGTATGTTTTAAAGTCCTATTCAATTTAACGCAGCCATAGATTTTTAAAAAACACAACACCTCAAGTGTGAATATATTAACAGAAAAAACAACGGCTTTTAATCAGTTACTGAAACTCCCAGTTAAGTCAATTAACAAGGTGGCAAAACTACAAACACATCTTGATTGTTTACTACAAGTGCACAGCTTGTTTCACAGTGTTTTTTTTATTTCTTCAGACTGGATTTATGTGAACTACAGGGAAAAGACAGTAAGACAGGAGAAAAAGATAAAATGGTAAGATTAATTTAAAACGGTAGGTACTAGTGGGATATCTGGTTTAGTTCACAAATATTAACCATCTACACACCAAACATGAAATCTCGTATATTGTGTGTACAGTATATATGTACACTGGATTTTTGCACACTGCAGGTAAAGATCAATATTGTAAATGTAAAGATTCAGATCTCTACCAAATATTCTTTGCCTGGACCGATCCGAACAAGAGCAATTGAGGACACCTCCTAAATAAAGATAAAATCAGAACAGAATCAGACCCTATTAAAACACCCTGTATAATGGCTTCAATCACAGAAAATGCCACGTGACTCAAGGAACCTCTTCCTTTAAATCCACACGACATATGTTCAGATATTAACCTCCTGCCAAACAAAAACACTCCTGACCTTCAAACATATGTGAAGCCACTGCAAAGCCCAAGTCTTTTTCAAATCTTCTCTCATCCCTCTTGTTTACATGCTCCTTCGACCTCAGGAAAGGCCAGCGAAAGCACACAACAAGAAAAACCCGGCGACTTTTGGGTTATTTATTCATTTCACACGCAGCGAGCTCTGTCTGGCTAAACTTCCAACCGCTGATGCAAATTTACATTTTGATTCATCTTGCAAGATGAAGTTGGATAATGATAATGAAACTGACATTTAACAGAAAATTCCTCTAATGTGACATTTATAGTGTGGATGAAGCTGATCGCGACGACTTTACAAAAACGTGCAATCAAAATGATGCAAATTAAACAGCCCATCAATCCATCCATTTTCTGAACAGCTTTTCCATTTCTGGGTCACAGGGAGCTGGAGCCAATCCCAGCACTTGTCTATCTGAAGGAGGGATACACCCACAGGTGGCCAACCAATCACAGCGCAGTACACAGTCCCGCACACTCACACCTATGAACAATTCTAGACTTTAATCGCAGGCCACTGATCCGCTAAGATGGAGGAGCGTTCTCCTATTGTTCCACTGCACAGCCAGAAACTCTAATCTGCTGTAGAGCAAGCGAGGACGCGGTCCAGGCCGGATGCGGAGCGATTACAATAATCACGGCATTTCAGCCATCTGTGAGTGGAGAGCTGCGTTCATTTCGAAGACGCTTTGGGTTTTAAATGTGACCGCGGCTGATGGCAAGAGCCAAATAATGCTTTCAGCCCAGTGATGAAGCCACGGCCAGAGCAGATGAGGTAAAACGCAGTTCTGCTTTTCTGTAAAACCCTCGGTGACCTGACTTGACAGCACTTACATCATGTCGGAATATGAACAGATGTCTCTAACACGGATCTAACACCCTTATATAGAGGATCAAGCTGTTTCTCTACAACTGAGTGTCTTACCATGGTGTCCATTACACATGGAGTGTAATGCATCAGGGGACATCGGAGATAAGGGTTAACACCATCACATGCTCTAATCGCACCATTCAACTCGTCTTTTATTATGTAAACCATTCTTTCGCTTCTCCAGCTTATGTATATTTCTGCTAGCTGATTCTAGTGTAAAAACATGATTTTTTTTTATTGATTCATTTATTTTACTTTTTTTTTCTACGTATATGGGGAAATGTGTCTCATTTGAACCACTGTAAACTGGACCACAAATGGCACTGATGGATATCTCAAGAAAATC
>CM051494.1:25779261-25790511 GCA_028031935.1 Paedocypris micromegethes
CCACACAGAACGGCCCCGACCGGCCTTGAACTCACACCTCAAGTGTCAAACGGAACCATCTTGCTGTGAGGCGACAGCGCCAACCACTGCGCCACCGTGCCGCCCACTTTGGAATTATAATATGCTAATAATCTCATGATTTACCCACAACACATAATTCCCACATGTAATAAAGATATTTAACCAAAGAACTATAGCAAATAAAAGCTTTTAAAACATGCACTTTTTTCTTTCAAATGCAGCCTTGTGTGAAAAAATAAGCACATACTGTAATGATTAATGAAATGCTTTAGTCCAGTAGGCAGAACAGCCTTCATGCTTTTAAATGAATATTAATATTCACGTGTTACATCCTCAAATATTTGACATGGCTGCCATTACTGTAAAATGTTCTGGACACTTTTTTTAATAGAATAATATTGGCTAAATTTGAGGCTGAAGAATCACTTAGAGTTCTACATCTACCTCTTTCTTGACTTCCATATCTTTAGCTTTTAATACATAAAACAATTATTTCCAAATCAAATAAATCAATATTATGTTTTAAAAATGTATTTTATCTGGTTTTGCAAGATTTCAAAAGTGCAGTTTTGTTTTGCTTGTTTGTTAAATTCTAGTTTGTAGTAAATAGAGGAACGGGTTTATAGGTATTTTAAGAATGGAGGTTTTAAAACTACGAGAAGCGTTTTAATTGACAGCTGATTTTTTATTTGGCTTTCATCACCATAAGTGCTGGTTGTTTCAGGACTCATTTCTGGTGCTTTGTGTTTAGTCATCTCTCATCATTTTCATGTAAAGTTATTGCGTAAATGATTCTCGTGTGTTCGTCTGCTAGCACCCCGCTAATTGCCTAACGCTAGTCTGTGATGCTGTATTTTTGATACCAACCTAATTGCATTATCCCACATTGGCTGATAAGCATGAATAGCTTTCTCACTCCTGCACTTGATGGGAAATGAAAGCTCTCAATATCTGATTCAATCAGCATCCGTCTAGTGCTAGTCATCCATCTTTAACACCATTGACTCCCACAGTCACAGACTGCAGCCCAAACAGATGCTGGATGCATTCATTATGTTTCTCGATTGTCAGCACATTAACAAGGACGTTTGCGGCCACTGCCACGATGTAGAGTGTGTGACTCCATCGAACTGTAAAGGTCAGACTGTCTGACATTGGTGAAAAATTGCCAAATCTGGACTTTTTCTGATGATGTCACTCAACATAAGCATTTATTCAATTAAATGCTCAGTGTGTCTAAAACAAGTCAGTCGGTCAATCTAACAAGATAGGGGGAATTATTGGGGATTAACATGAACAAATGTAATAGAACTCTAAATACCATGTTGGGGACATTTTTGATCATTCATAATTTTGAGGAGGTAAATTGTTATACTTTCTTTGCTTTTTATAGTTTGGCTATAATAGTTTGGCTTTTTATAGTTTTTCATATAAATGGTGTGTATATATATATATATATATATATCTATATATATATATATATATATATGCTTATAAATAATAAACTAAACAATTAATAAACATTAATACAGTACTATAGCTTTTGTGGTACTTAAACATTTGGTAACTTTAAAATGCTTTGAATCAAGTGTCAATCATAAAATGATTCAATTTACTTCAAATTAGTTCACAATTCTGCACAATTGTTTTAAGATTATAGGTTTTTAAAGTTAAAAGCAGTTATGAACTGAAATTCCTTCTGCCCAGTCATATTTAACAGCACTGCTAATGGAAAACAACCATTAAATGCACTTCATTTTTATATAAAGTTTAAAAACAGTCTAACTGCTGTACGCATGTATAATGCATTCTCCCTGCTTTTAACACACTCTTTGTGATGCACAACAACACAACAATTTACCGGATGCAATTTTATGCAACGATAAAGCCACTTTTGTGAAACACTGACCTGTTCAACGTTTTATTAGTTTACCATCCATTTTAACAAATTTTAGTAATCACTTGGTGGACGTCCTACAGCGTCTTGTCGCTGAGTGTTATCATGGCAAAATTTAGTTTAAAAAGCCAAAGAATCCCCACTGCCATGACAACTATGAAATTGTTCGAGAGAAGGTCACCCAACAGGAAACCTGGCCGAGCTAATTTTGAGCATCACCCGAGATGCTGATGAGACTCAAGGTAAGGATGTAAAACAGCATGTTACAGCCCCACGTGCGCCACTGCTCATAATTAAAGGAAGCCAGACCGATCCAGGATGTTACTCAGGGGATGATCTTTAAATGCACACACAGGCTCAATGCTCTCAAACCTTGCAAGCAGGAGAATTTTTTATTAGCTCTAAGCTATCTGAGCTTTAGCGCCATCTTTCATAGCTACAAGCGGCGTCTTACTGTGCCATCCGATTAATAACCGCAGAAATGTAATATCATTAGATTCACACACATCATCAATATTCTGGAAACATAATGGGAGCGCTTATTTTAATTTTCATTGTTCTTTATTTGTAGTTTGGCTGATCCGTCCTTTCATTTTTCAGCATTATGGGTCATCATTTCCGGCTGATATCTTCTCAGTAGCTGTACAGGAGATTGGCATCGCTTACACCGTCTGCACTCGGGCAAAACAAACGTGCCTCACAGATTCAACTCAATGCCAACTCAACTCAATGTCTTAAATGTACAATTCCAAATGACACTTAGATGTATGTAAACTTGATTTTGATTCAGTTACCAACAGTTAACATAATTAATTAGCTTCTTGAATTCAGTCATTTAAAATAAACGAATTATTATTAATTAATTAGTCCAGAATAGTGTTGTTTTTACAATAGTCTTATTTGGTGTTTTTAGTTTTTCTGATACATAGAGTTCTGACTTGGAAGAACTTTAAATCTGTGATGACCTTCAGAAGTCTCTGAAAGAAAAGTTTAGTGAAACCAGTGTCACGTTCTTGCACTACAGACAATCTTGACTCAAAGATTCCGAAAATGGTCTCTGAAAAACAACTGCTGACATCGCACTAACAAAATAATCATTGGATGATGAGTCAACAATTATTGATTTTTCATTTCTTTGCTCACTTTCCAGCAACTAGTGGAATAAATACATGGAAAAATGGAAATGGCCTGTTGCACCCTTATACAATATATAATTTCCTACAGATCTTATGAGACAATTTTAGTGAGGATGATAGGATGATCAGTTAAAGAACTTTGAACACCCTATTATTTTTTTTTCTTTTGCTAAATGTTGTAAAATAGTTACCATTTTACAGCATCAATAATAAATAAGGTTTGAGTGTGGCACCTTTTTAAATTATACCTAGTTTGAGCATTTTCTTCTGGCTTCATGAGCCACGACTAAATGATAGTTTTCAACGAGGAAGATGAGTCTGGAAGCCTGATAAAGTGAAAAGTGCAATGATTTAACTTTTGGTTTGGTTTGTATTTACACTTCAATTAAATACTCTTGAGTTAGTTTAGAACCAATTTGGTCCATATTTCAATTCTTATATTTTCACCCGCACAAAAAGTCCAGTGCAAAGAGGAAAAATGGTTTCAAACATATTAGTTTAGATGAGAACGTTTTTAATTGAGCCGATGAATGAAACTCAATAAAAAAAAATTGAAAAAAAAAATGAAACTGTTATTTAAAAATCAACGAACTGGGTAGAAGGCAACCAAAAGCGCTAACTTAAGGCTGCCCACTGCTCCTTGTTTGCGTGTGTGTGTGTGTGTGTGTGTGTGTGTGTAACTTCACTGGAGGGTTCAAATGCAGATTTTGGTAAATTCGTTCTCTAGTGGCCAAATTAACCAAGTCATTCACTTTTTTTAAATATAATTTTAATATAGTATAGTCATGGTTTTGTAATAAATGTTGGACAAAGCACATGCTTTCCACTAATCTGCAAACTGAAAGCTTGACTGATCAGTCACGACGAAGAGCTTCAAAGGAGCAGCACATCAAGTTCAGGTAGAGGATATTATGATGGTTTAGTATGTGAATGTCACATCTGTCTGTGATAGTCCCTCTAAAACAAATACGATTCCTTTCTAGTTTGAACCCAGAAGCACCTTTTGCACCGACACCAGCATCAGGGCAAGACTCTCGTTCTTCTGCTCTGCAAGACAGACGAGCGACTGCCTGCGGTTATTATCCTGTGAGCTGCTGATGAAAGGGGAAATGGAGGCTGCTGTTACAGGATGCTGACAGTTGTGCCTCTTCCATGCCATCGGCCCAGATGGTGGGTCACATGCTTTGCCCCCAGCTTGCCTGTGGAAATGTCACGAGTTTGGATTGTGTTTGGTATAATACAACAACCAAGTGTGAGGAGAAGTTTGGCTTGTTTCTCTATTCTTATCCTTCGGAGAACAGGATCCTGTATAGACCAAATAGTCACTGTTGAAGAACTTCCGTGAGCTCCTTCAGTCTGCAGGGACGTAACGCAACTCCATTTGGACTCCAGGACTGAGCAGTGTTCTGTTGTTTTTAAAGCTATTTCATTGGAAACATGGAAGCAGTTGTTCTTGCGAGATTTTCTGCTGCAAAGTTGCAAAAAAACATTCTTTGATAATCTCTGCAGCGATTTTAGTGCTCTTTTATCTCAGTAGGAGCTGAAGTTTTGTAAAGTTGGAAAAGCTGGAAAGAAACATTGTTTGTAAATTCCATCGGGCATTTTTAGCTGTAAAAACGGTAGAAAGGGCCGTACTTTAAAGAGTTGTACGTTTAAGAGAACATTTATAAACACTAACGATTTACAACACTCTTTATTGCAGTAAGACAACACACACACACACACACACATATATATATATATATATATATATATATATATATATATATATATAATCTAATGTTAACTAAGCTCTCAATATTAAATGAGCACATATTTCATCTTTATTCCTACATGTTCCTCTTTCTGTATTACTGGGCTGGGTGAGCTGCTGATAATCTGAGCAAAATCCTTCAGATGAAAAGTAATGTAAAACGTTTATAAATGCGGTAATTATATTCATAATGGCATTTTAGTGAAATTTAGCAAAGCAATAAAGAGATGATGGTTGAGTCAACTCAGACAGAAATGTCCCCCTTGTGGGATTAATAAAGTCCATCTAATCTAATCTAAAGATTTGCAGTAGATACTGAGACACTGTCTTAATCATAAAGTGAATAAAACAGTATCTGAACTCAGATAGGTTACATATTTATGTACTTGTGTTTTTGCATATCATTTATGTCTTCAACTGCAGGGGAATAATAATGGAGGTAAAGGGTCACTGCATATGTTATACTGCCTGATAAAATTCCAAATCTCTTGACTTCTGAACATGATTCATAGGCGATTACATAATTAATAGCATAGTCTTAAAAGTAGCACAAGAAAGCAGATACATTGGTACAAAAACCTTACATCACACAAACTACAGAATTATTCAAAAGAAAAAAATTAAAACGTTTTATCAAGATTGTATACATATTTTGTGATAAAACAGATAGTTAACAGAATAATAAATAATTATATTTGACTTTTTTTTGTCTCAGTGGAAAAAGAAAAATGCAAAATTCAGTTGAAGAAGGTAATAATATTTAAGGGATAAATCTAAACAATGATGTCATTCAGTCGAACATTTCAATAGAGGCTGTTCGCCAAAGCCTCGTTCATTTAAGACTGAGGAGATTCCAGATTTTATCATCAAAAGAAGAAAAAGGAGAGAGAGAGAGAAGGACGATGATCAAATGAAAGCAAACAAGTAATGAGGGGCCAAGTGAGTAAAAAGAAAGGGAGTAATGAGATGTGTACCAGTTTCTAGCTGATCTCAAACCGACACTGTTGACAGTTTGAAAAGCATCATTATCACAGTGTTAATCTTTGATTTAGAATCTATTATTAGACACTGTTCAGTTCTTTGCTGCTTTGTTTTGTTCACGTTGTTCAAATCTGACCCAAAAATTATGTTGGATTATTGTTCGCTCTGATGTTCTCTGTGTCTATGGTATTTAATCACCAAAGGTGTTTTAACTATGAAATAGGTATTTGAAGCTTGAATTAGCACTTAGCACTTAGAATCACTTAGAAGACTACAAGATGTATAATCAGTTGACTTAAACCAAATAAATAAACTAGTATAAAAAGTATAAAGAGTAAATAGAAGACAGTACCATTTCTTCGCATTTCAAGCAGTAATTGATGCATTTTCATTCACACTCAGAATTCGAATCCATGTTCTTTCAAGTGCAAAGAGCAAATGTAATATTTGCTCAAAGTATTATGAGACAAAACATGAAACTTTTAGTAATAAATGAGTTTGATTCTCATGAGAAACACCTCAAAGCTGTTATTAAAAAAAATAACAGGATTTAACTATTCCAGCAAACCGGATTATCCCCATGACAACAAACGTAGTACCAATGCAAAAAACAGTAAAATATGCAAAAGAATTTTAGCGTGTAGCAAAAAAGACACAGTGTTTAGCTGTAAAACGCTATTATGTAACTAGCTGAAAGACCAATATGGTGAAAACAAGACACCCAAGAGGTCAATCACTGTTCTGGACAGAGCTTATCTCAGAACAACCACTGCAATCTTTAACAAATACAGAGAAAAAAAGAATTCAGCTTTACTATTATAGGAGACTGTTTCGGAAGATCATAAGACAATAATAGCAGACAGAGCAGAGGTGTGGACAATGGTTAACGAAAATCACTATCTGAGAGAAAATATCTACACATGCGTCCAATCTGGCTATCAGAAATAAATTAATAAAGAACTCTCCTACAAAATCCCTTCCATTGGGTCTGCTTCAGATGTTAAGACGGGCTGCAATGAAAGGCAGATTTGGACTGTAATGCCGCGATTAATCAATATTTTCAGCACTCGCGCCCACACAGCATAAATCAGCATGAAGATGAAGTCAAGTTCGCGATATAGACAACACTGTCAATGCTCTTGGCCGCCTCTACTCTTTGGAGCTGATTTATAATACCTTCTAGAGATTCCCGCAGTTTTCCGCATTAATACTTTTGTACTCCCAGTGTAAATAAACAGCATTGTTGGGTCATTTTTATGTGGACGCCAGAAAATTACTTCCGTAACGAACCTGACATTCCAGACTCAACTCCAAAGCCTGCAGTGTTTAAAAGTAAATAGAAAGAAAGATCCCCTCTCGCTCAATGCCAGTTGGAAATCTGGTAAACTCCACAGGATAGTTGCCTTAAAAAGCCTCATGCGTTTGACCTCATGAGAAAGTTAAAATAAATGACTCAATCATGCTAATGCCCCACAATACCCCGTTCTCTCCCGCTGAGGGGAGTTGCATTTAGAATGGTAAATCAGTTTGCCTGGACTTCAGCTTGCATTTAAACTGAATAATCGCTAGTGCCTTTGCTTGGGTCAATGCCCATATTTTGCACTTCTAACCGAGTGAGGACACGAGGAAGGATTGAACGTATCATTTCTGAGTTATGAGAAAATGCATTTAAGGCAGCAATGATGCCCACTTCAAGTGTTTGTAATGGGAATTTTCTAGTGAAATGTGTAGAACTAACAATTTGAACTAACAAAGAAGAGTTGGAATTTTAACATCATCACATATGGATTATTGGACCTAAAGATCTTAGCTCTCTGCTTGCACAGGCTAGGTGGAATTATCCTTTCATCTTATGTCATGTCGGGACCCTCCACTGTCCCAGTAGTCACAAAGAAATGGATGTAGTTGTTTTTTCCAGCGACACCAGAGCTGAAAGGACATCCCCTTGTTATTCCTCTTTGAGAGCTGAGCTGGTGGCTCCTGAGAGAGACAGCAGCGACCATTATCTCTGTTAGCTGACACAGATGACAAGGGCGTGATGGATCTCCAGCTTTATTCTGGTACCACTATGGTAAATAAGAGAATATCCTTTTCCATGCTTTCACTGCCGCTGCACCAGCTGATCCCATCCAGAAGCACATTTCATGCCGGGTCGGGTCATGAATGATTGAGGAAGTTTTTGATTTGAATCATATAACAATGCTAAACAGTCTGCATACTCAAAGATAGATTGCTTTGTACAGTGAAACCTACAAATTGTTCCTGTAAGTCGGGTGATATTACAGAAGATGCAAAGTGCACAGCAAAATCAGTCATCATCTGTGTAGACAGACCAAATAAAAGAAGAAATGCTTGACAGCGTTCATAAGTCGGTCTGAGAAGTGTCTAGTAAGTGTGAGTGGCAATCGATGAAAATACAGAGATGATACTGTAAACGACTCTGAAACTACATACAAATACCGTAATTAAGAGATGTGAGGCATTAAATTGCACAGACAGACGAATAAGTGATAATGGATCACTTGAATGCAATAACTTTTAAAAACAATAAACGCTATCAATATATTTATGCACACACACACGCACAATCATTGATGTAAAAATTGATGGAGAGAGAAAGAAAGAGAGAGAGAAAGAGAGAGAGAGAGATAGATAGAGAGTGTGTGTGAGAGAGAGAGAGAGAGAGAGAGAGAGAGAGAGAGAGAGAGAGAGAGAGAATATTGTGTCTAAAATGTGAAATATTACGTCATAAAATAAAATATGATTTGGTTAGGTAACTTGTAATTCAACAAAGAATTAACAAGAAATAATACAAAAATAAAGAAAAATAAAAAAAATAAAAAGCAGTCATTGCTAATTTTAAAGACGTTTAACTCTACACTAAACTATTTAATCAACGTGTGCATTGCATACATTTATGAATGCAATTTTAATCAGTCATTACTTTGTCTCTGGCATGGAGTATTCTACGTGCAAACCAAGAGTTTTCATCGAATCTAATAAAAGTTCACACAAAAACAACGATCACACAATTTCTTCATTTCTCAAACAATAAATACTCCTATTTTTATAGTGTAAGTCGTTTATTTGTCTCAGCTAATGCAAAGCAAGATCAGACGTACGTCACCGCGCAACTTTTTTCTTTTAAATCATATAGATCACCGCACACGGTACTTACAACTGGCGCACATTACTACGCTGAGAACGGAGAGCAGAACCAAACCGACGGCACAAGACCAGGACTCTAGCAGCGGCATGTTTCCAGTTGTGGCGATGGCAGTGTATCCTAAAGATGAAGACGTATTTCCACTAGGAATCGCTCGTCTTTCGGCGGCTCTTGCGTCGCTATCCAAAGAGCAGTGAGCAGCGGAAAGGTCTTAAAGACACCAGCAGCTCCCCAAACACCGTCATCGTCATCCCTCAAATGCGCGCGCACACACACGCCTCTCCTCCACCTCTGCCACGCGCCTTTCAGTCTACAAAACAAACACTCCTTGAGCTTCACATGCATCTAAACAAAGCAATAGCACACTTCGCTATACGCTTAATTAACTAATATGACGTTCAATTTTTTGGAAGGAAAAGTGTGATTAGAGTAGAATCGTGCGTGGCAATTACTTTGCAACATGCGCGTTCAGCACCGCGGACAGCTCCGGTAACTGATAGTTCCGAACTGAACTTGTTTTATATTGTTTTATATTGTACACAAAACAATCTAATGGTGTTTATTTCTAATAATCAAGACTTTTTCATAGGCACTATTTTTTCAGCAAACGAGTATTTTTCGCTATAGAACGAAACAGATCCAAACAAAGACAAATTGTTCTGCTGCCTTTTATTAGCTACGCTGTCGATCTTATTTTGCTCAATAAACTCACGATTTATTTATTTATCTTGATCTACTGGTAAACACTTTTTTGGTCTCATCCATCTTACTTTACAAGACAACTGGTGACACCCATAGGCTTTGGAAGGGATGACAACACCTGCCCACCGACTCCTGTCAACTTCTGCTCCATTATCCTTTGTGAAGACTACGTGATGAATTAAGAAAACTGAACGTGGTGTGTGTGGGTGTGTGGGTGCGCATGTGTGTGTGTGTGTGTGTGTGTTAAATTCTAAAAAAGACTTTCAATCCTCACAGCATGAAACAGATGATTACATTACACTAATATAATGAGCTCAAAGCTTTAGTTGTAAAATCAAATACAAAAAAATATGCAACTATTTTACATTAAATCAAGATAATTAATCTCTAATCAAGAGCATAATGGAACAATAAAAGCTAGTATTTATATTTAAATTGATAATCAACGGGCTTTTAAGCGATGCAATCATTTCGTATTTATAGCAATGAAATAAAGTAAACGTACAATAACCGTTTAAAATCTGAGATAAACAACTGGATGAAAGGTGTGTTAATGGTGCGGTTAGTTTCCCTGGAGGAATCTTAATCACGTTATTTAGATAAACAAGAAAACAACGGGCCTTAGTAGCAACTCTCTCAGTTTACCTCCCATATCTGAGACATTATTTATTCCAATAATCCAAGTTACATCGTCCGAGATTTAGAAAAAAATATATCTTAAATTGCATATTAAATCTTGTATATATGACCATGATTGCCCAAAAAAATGTTGGGTAACTTAAGGCACCTTTTTTTCCTCTGCATTTTGCATTGAATTGATCTTATTTATGAGCTGAAACAGTTTTTTCTATATTTGCAGTACTTCATATTACACAGATCAATAGTAAATGCTTTGTAAAGCATCAATTGTGTGCAATAAATCTGCCTGTGGTCTAATTAGAGCAAAGGGATTCATGATCTCATCACCACAACACGCTAGAATTACCTTCTTTGCATCGGACACTATTTGAGAATTTTACACGTTGCAATAACAATACATGTTGGTTCCTGTCTTGCTTTCCAGTAGTTGTGATGGAAATAGATTTTCAATATAATCAAGTGTCCTTAGAGATTGCCCGCTGAATTTAATGCTCGACAGATTGATGTTAACATCCTAAATTAACCTGAAGATAAGTGTTGCAAAATTGTAATAACCTCTAGAGTTTAGAACAGAATTAAATGGCAACTTAAGCATAATGTAACCAAACAGGAAATAAAAAAAGATTTCTGTGCGTATTCTTCTACTGACGGCACTTTTTCACTCATCTGCATAAACGCATTCGCTTCTGGTTTATCGAGCCACTCTGCAGACTTTCCCTCTCGGTCAAACCATGAGCTTTCCGTTCCGCATGTCAAGTTAGAAGTGGCACCAAAGACCTATTAAATATACACGGCTGCAGCGACTCCATCCTTTAACATTACCTTCATAAAAATAGTCAAAGACAAAGTGTCATGATTTTTCTCAAACTGTAAATTCATACTTTTTCTTTTCTTTTCAAAATACTTTTTCCTCAAATCTCACTACATATGTACATACAGTAAATGTGTGTGTGTG
>CM051494.1:25790532-25959263 GCA_028031935.1 Paedocypris micromegethes
GCTTCCTGGACGAGATCACGGCACACAAGGCGTTAAACGTCCAATAAGGGTTTAATTCAGGAATCATAGTCAGGGAAGGCAAGAGGTCGGTACACAAGATAATCCAAACACAAGAACTAGAAACTGGACAAGACGTGACGAGACTTAAGGCGAGAGTGACAGGAAATCAAATCTGACATACTGGCAAAGACTGTACATGTAACACAGGGACTTAAATACAGAGATTAATGATTAACACAAAACACCTGGGACAGGGAACATGAAGCAGCAACAATGCAACAGAGCAAAGCAAACGACAGAGAATAATATATATTTATACTATACAGTGACACATATTTTAGAAGCTATGTACTTGAAAAGAGAAAATAAAGTGTGCATAATAATTTATTACTTAATTAACTTTAAATGAAATGAGCCAATTAAAAGAGTTTTAGTAACTGATATTTACCCATCCAAATTTTGAGTCATCTATACATTAGTGCAGGGATGTCAAACTCATTTTCACCGAGGGCCACATCAGCATAATGTCTGTCCTCAAAGGGCCGGATGTAACTTATAAATGTAATTACATTTAATCAAATGTAATGTAAAATAAATGTAACTGTTACGCATTTATAAATCACTGTCCCTTGTCCTAAAATGGCCAGGTGTCTCACACAGCTCATTATTTATCATACCTTAATCAAGTGACATTTGCAGTTGCGTAGAAAACCTAAGTTTGCTTGTTGCTCTAACATAAATTCAATTTGTCAGCTTATGAAAACACGCATAACTCCATTAATGAAGGATCAAACTGTCCAAATGAATAAATAAATGAACATAAAACTGTGGAAACACTGCCGCGGCTACTGTGTGTGAAATGTATCTTTTAGTCAACGCACGCTCTTAACTTGTTTTTTGGGATTTATTTTTAGACACTCAAAACTTTTAAGCTCTTGCAGGCCACATAAAATGACATGGCGGGCCACTTCTGGCCCCCGGGCCTTGAGTTTGACATATGTGCATTAGTGGATGACCAATCATTCCATAACAGATGAGTTGTGAATAACATTGAACCTAAACGTATGTTTGTTTCACATACTGGAAATACTTCAGATTTCAAAACTGAAGAATCTAATATTTTATTCCTCTCAAACTGTGTTTGAGACACTTTCTGCTTCCTCTCACCAGAGTTCATCTGATAAACCCAGAGTACAGTGAAAACACAAGAGCTTGAATTGTGTGTGTGACGGATTCCGTCTGCTCTGGTCTCCTTCACTCCGAGTCCGAGCACAATGTCAGACAAGAGCTGCTTCATTACTCACACCTCTCCAGGAGAGTCTTCACCTCCGCCGGCCCTGTCAGACGCTCAACAACAGACAGAAGTGTTCGCTTCCTTCACTGCCGAGTCCTGTCTAGTTTCAACCCGCATTCCAGATTGTATGATATCTTCGTTATGACAAGCTAAAGTTTAAAAAAAAAAAATGCATTTAAAAAAAAAAACATTTGAGAGTAATTTGATTATCTTTGAACATCGGTTGTTGTAAGAGCGAAGCTGTTTCTCAGTTTGTCAGAATATTTTTTATTAACGATTCAGTATTTGGGCATCTGAATGAGATTTATCATTGAGATTATTACATTTCCACTCTGTAATGGATTGTGTGTTCAGGGTGCATTAAACTTACTCTATACGTTAGAAAGAGCAGATTAATGGCTGTAAGTGTATTATGTGTGTTGATTCTCGTTTTGATTGAGAGCTCGGCAGAACTGATATATTCACATTAACCCTTCAGTAGAGGATGAGGTCTGCTTCGTATCCTCTCTGCGTTTGACTAACACAGTCCTGTCGTTTTTCACGCGTGGCTCGAGGTTAATCGTGAGAAATCAAACTCTAGCTGGCAGGAACTCATCAGCTTGATTTACAGCATCTCCGCTGACACCCATCATTTCTGCTTTAGCTGCTACTGACAGACAGAATCACAGGAGATGGTGACTGTCGGAGAGACAAAAGTGATGCTCAAACAATGCTGAAGCGCATTTACTATTTTGGAGAAACATCAGCTTTGTTTCCGCCCTGCTTCCCAAGAGTGACATTCTTGGAGAGTTATTTTTGCTGTTTCTTTCTCAATAATATTTCTAAATAATAAACTCAACCCCCCCACCCTGTTTAGCGCACTCTTTCTCTCTCACTCTTTATTTGTTTCTCTCTCTTTCACTTCCTCTCTATCTATCCATCCATCCGTCCGTCCGTCTATCTCTCCCTCTGTCTTTACCTCTTTTGCTTTCTCACTTTCCTTCTCTCTTCCTCTCTCTCACGCCCATTCTTTCACTTTCTCTTTTTCCTTCACTGCAGTATATCTATATATCTTTCTCTCGTTTTACTGTTTGTATGACACTCTTTCTATGCCCTCTTTCATTGTTTGCTTTCTTCCTCTCAACCAATCAAGCTACACCCTGTATCCATTTTCAGAAGAGCCTGCATTAAACGTGCAATTAAATGACCATTTTTTTTACAGTAAATGTACTGTATATGAAATAATAATGATAATACAAATTATCTCTCTCTATCTATCTCTCTCTCTCTCTCTCTCTCTCTCTCACATATACACTTTTGATACACCAGTTTGATGGCAAGATCTTAAAAAACATGAAAAAAAAGAAAAAAAAAGAGCAGTTGATGCACATCTAACTATAGGGATCATTTAAATCACTTTCACAAATAAATGAGCGTTGTCATAACAGTTGTGAATGTGGTTGCAGGGCAGCTGGTTACGGCTCAATTGCAACCGCAAGTGCTGTAGACGGATCCATTCTCCATTATCATGAGCAAAATAATAGAAACTCTTCCTAATTGTTTCACTTTTACTGGTGGAGCATTAAACATTTTCACTGGAATCTGACACAGAGCCACGCTGCCTTGGGTTTGTTTAATTCAAACTGAGATAATCATTGGGTCTGTTCACACACTCCACTGAGCAAATCCAATCACCACCATTCCATTCAGTTAGATTTCTTTTGTGTCTCTTCCATCCGGACAGACCAGGAGAAATATGAGATTAAGTGCAAAGTACGCAAAGGCATTTATGAGCCTTTACGTCAGTTCATAGAGACCTTTCCTCTGCATTATACATAAGTTCTCTTCAGTGGACAATACTGCGATCCACCTCAAGAGACATTCAATATTCAGAATACATTTGTAGGATAATGGAATTCATGATGCAGGCATTTTATTGGAAATATGGTTTAATAATTTAACTTGAAAGTCACTAGTGAAACACAGTCGTCATGAAATAATTTGGACATATGTTTTATGGAGGTGACAGGATTTATTTAAATACGGCTTTTGTGAATAGTTATGGTATAAAATGAGCGTCTGGATCTGTTTAACTGATCCAAGCTTTGCAATCCATTTTGGAAGCAACACAATTGAAAACATCTTTGCTGCAGTAAAATGAGAAGGTCGTTTCTGGTCATGCAGTCTCATCTTTACAATGGTTCTTGCTAAGGATTATGACTGAAAAATGTATAGAATCATAATCATACATGAGTATTTAAAGCTGCAGGGACAGGGTACATGCGAACAGGCCGACTTACTCCAGATGAACGTCTGTTATATAAAAATACCACATATCATTTAACAGTAGTATTGTTTCTGTTAACAAGTACGTATTTCCACGTATTAAGTATTTTATTACACTGAAAAAAGGGCAAAAGGCGTGTCGTTACCCTAAAGAAGCAACACGGCCGAAGCTCTAAAGAAGCTTTCATACTTGATCTAACTCAAAACATTTCATTTTTTGCCTAGCCATTGGTGTAATGTAAAATGTTTGCTTTGATTTAATCTTAGAGACTTTGAAGTCTTTTTAAAAAGGCAACTTATTTGAATAAGTTTTTGCTCCACCTCATTACACCTCAGTGGTCAAGACACATGGGTTTCTGTTCAGATTTTATGAAATAATGTTAGATGCTCTCCTACACATTATTATTATTCTAATTAAACCCATTAGTACACAAGACTTAATCATCAAAGGATGGGCATACAGTATATGCATATATTAGGGTGGTGGTCTGTTTTTCCACCCTTCCGAAGAGAAAACATTAAGAAAATGTATAACTTGAGATTTCATTACACTTAAATACTTAATTAGATTCACAGATGTTTATTGCATAGGCTAAGTAGTGGATAGTTACTTAATTTCAAAGTAAAAATGTTAAGTTGATCCAATTAAAGTGATTATGTGTAATAAGTTGAGGCAAAATGTTTACTTTGATCCAATGAGACAATCTTTCGGTGTATTTAAAAAAGGTTTGTTGTAATGCATGACTTCAAATTAAATCATTGTCACACACCATTTTCATCGTAAATAGACAGTTCACATTGCTTATAAAAATAAATTGTTTTTAAATTATAAATTCTGTTAAAAAGCCCTGCAACCCACAGTTAAATCCTTATAAAAATAAAAAATAGTATGTTTAAATGTGAAAATATAATAAATAAAAAAAATACAGTGAGTGCCAAAGTGAGAGACCAAATCAAAGCTCTGATTTACCCTCCACTGAAGCGAAGTGACCACACAAACCCGGAGCAGTGGGCAGCCTTAAGTCATGGTGTCTAGGAAGCATGTGGAAAAAAACACTCAGTTGTAGAACCCACCAGAATGGGATTAGAACCAGCAACACCTGGGTGGAAGGTCCAACTCTCTACCACTGGACAACATCCACTAATAAAGTCAATGAAAAAATGTAATGTTCTGTTTGACATCCGCGTGCTCTTTTTTAAATTTAATACGCTGTTGTCATGAAGCACTGGCCTCGTAATGTGCCGAGCTTCTTCTCTGACAACACTTCACCCAAAATAAACTAAACCCAAGAGGATCCATCCATCTCACTGAAGTGCTGCAATGATCCGTCTGTGTAATTTCTCCCGTACATCATGTCCGTCACAACAGAATGTGCTTGGATGTGTGAAGATCACCGAGAGAAATCTAGGTAAGAGATGAAAATAGTCCTTTACACAACATTTTGTGATAAACTTGAGTGGATGTTGGGCAGGGATAGTGAAGCACAAAGGATTGACAAAGCTCTTTCTGTTGTCTTTCAGTCTAAATGAGTACCATCTCTTCACAGTTCACATAAGATGTCTTTGTTGTGGTTTGTAATTAAAGAGCAAATAATGGACGGTTGTCACTTTCCATTCTTCTGTGAGAAATATAATTGAAGCAGGCAGCCGGAAAACAAAGCAACACGGCCGAAGCTCAAATGAATAGATCTTCTGCAATGAGTCTTGACCTGTGGATTTACCGCTGCCTCTCTTTATCACCGGGTGTTAGACATCTCACACATCTCACACATCCTTGTGAATGCTTTGACATCATCAAGCTGAAGAACTTTTGGCTGTGTTGAATATTTTCTTCATGGAGATTGATGGCCTGAATAATTTTATTAGTTAGCATCAGCTTAAGTTCAAGTATTTGTAGCTTGGACGTTTTTTTTAAGAAAGAAATAAAGCAACAAGATTCTGTAAACTAAGATTTACCATAGTTGATGGGTTGGTGAGTGCTTATTTTACTATAATAAAATATTCTAATATAAGTGAAAGTAATAATAATAATAATAACAGAGTGTTGTTTATCTCACTATTTCACTTTCTTTTAAGATTAAATATATTATGAGGTTTGATATCTAAATGGAGCGTATTTTTTTAACAGTTTTACTTTAATTCGATTAAATCTACTCTTTTTTTCTCCTTTTCCTGCGACAAGCTGCAACACTTCTTTACTGCATTTTCAGTATTACCGCATGAAGTCCGGTAAGAATGCACCTTTAGTTAGTGTTAAATCTCTATTCTACAGTGAACGTTCAGGTCAGAGCTACAATTATTTTCTGAACCACTTTACCATTTCTGGGTGACAGGGAGCTGGAGACCATCCCAGCAGCTCCGGAGGCGGGACACAAACCATGGACTCTTGGCCAACCAATCAGAGTGGTACACATTTACACTATCATTCACACCTTCAGTTTGGGAAGTTTTCCAAACTCCAAATCACTAGAATTCCCGTTTTTACTGTGGGAGGAAACTGGAGACCCAGAGAAAACCCACGGAAGCACAAGAAGAGCATGAAACTTCACGTAGGGTCTCAAATGGCTTGTGAATCAACATGCTGCCAAAGACTGTTTATATGAAAATTACCATGCACAGTCGAGAAAAAAAAAAAACAAGGGACAGTCCAAAATTCTTGCCTCTGAAACTTTAGGGCAACTTTTGTTACTGGTGGAGACAAGAGTGTCTTCTTGGTTCAGGTGCCAGAGGGATAAATGATGCATGAGCATCTGTCCTCCCTGGCACTGGGATCTTTCACAGCTGTGTTTGAACACCATTTACTGTTGCTGTTTCCTCACCCACATACAGATTACTGCAGCTCTGGACTGGCCATGTTGATACGGCCATCAGAAAGGACAGCACACGGTTTCCGGCTGACCTATTTCAACTCTTCACACCTCAGCCTCCTTTAACTGACAAGGTCACAGAGCAGACACGGTCTAAATTCACGGTTTCGCAGTCTGCAGGGAGACTGACAACAAAACCATGACCACGCTAATGTGAGCGCTTCTTCACCAAACACGGCTGCACCAGTTACAGTATACCAGGCATCACGAAATGGGCACTTTTGAGTCTGCACAAATTTGGATTCAGCTCTTGAAAAAATGCTTTTGAATGTAGCTATGACATTGATAGTCATGCTACTAAGTATTAGTGATAGCTAATTTATTGGATTGTGAAAATAGTTTTCTAGATTGTTAATTATTTTTCATATTACCAGAATGCATAGGGAACAAATGGCTATTTAAAGCTAATCAAGCTACTAAAACATGAGCAAAAATTTGAAAAATTGGTGGACTCACCATGGAAAGTTCCCTGGTGATAGTTCAGCATAAAACCGTTTTTTTCTCTTTGTCCATTAGAGACTTCTGAAGTTTGGCGCAGATTGAAAGCTATTTTAATATAATACCGGTAGTCATAATTATGTTAATCTAGAAATAAAAGACAGAGCTACATTTAAAACCTTCAGGGGCCGGATATGGCCCACGGTCCTCAGGTTGGGCATCACTGCTCCAGATGGTATGTAGGCCCAAGTTTATCTGTTAGAGATGGAGATGAGATGCCACAGCTGGAATTCTTCATCACATCCACTTTGTCGAATAAAATGAAATACTGTTGTATTAAAACTTGCTTTTGATAATAAAAGGCGAAGATTCCGGCTTATTCGTCAGTGGAACGGCTAATCAGTAGCTTTATACAATTTTGAAGCGTGTCTTTTTTGGAGCGTGTCTGTTCATCTCTCAGTCGAGCAATTTACAGACTGAAAGCCAAATTAAGTGATAAACACAGAACAACGAAATGGAGAGAATATTGCAGTAAACAATTCATTTGCGAGAGCCAAATCATTTCCGTCTCTGCTGATAATAAACACAAATGGGATGTGCAAAAGCAACACCTCGCTGACCTCTCTATGCGGTCTGCATGATAAATAATTGATTGTTTGATATTCTGTTTCTTTGGATAAACACCATCACTAGCCGAACCTGAGCAGATGCTGGAGCTGCTGCTGCATTCATAGGTAGATGTGAAGCAGCGGATAGGTAAATTGATTGATTCATCTCCTAAAGGTAATTTTCCTTCATTTCCTCTTACGCAGAACCAAATATGGTAATTAACCGTAACATTAGTGCTGTCTTTCTGATGGCACGCTTTCAAATGTTACATCTCATTATCCTTTGGATCTGAACAGATATTTGAGGTATTACCGTACCGAGCAAATGAGCAGAAATAACACTAGAGACCCTCTCATCTGCTAATGGACTATCTCATGTATCCTAATGCTGCTATTATCAGTGTGTGTGTGTGTGTGTGTGTGTGTGTGTGTGTGTGTGTGTGTGTGTGTGTGTGCTCCTGCAGTCAGCTGAACTTGTTTGAGATGTATGATGGCTTTTCTTTGAGGTGTGATGTTACTCTGATCAATGTTTAAATAAGGTTCATTTCTGGGATTTGAACAACATAAAACATCTTTATGGCTTCATCGTCTTTTAGCAGAGTGTGTTTGTGAACGCTTTACGGCAGAACAAGCCATCGGAAGTTGATGAATCAAGTTAATGTTTGGTGGTTTGGCAAGTTCCCATGTTTGCTGCAATTTATAGCAACATGCTGCTCTCCACAGTGACAGATGTTTGGTGACCAACAACATCTGGACTTCACTTCGGCGTGAGGACATTTAAAGAAAAAGTGTTGTAAGCAAAAGCAGCAAACATACTGGGAACTCACAAGAGACACTCCAGCCATTGCTTCCCCCACACCTCTCCCTGGATTCCCCATCATTCAGGCAGCAGACAGATGTGTTCTGCATCTGGGAAATGGTCCAGGGTGGCCCCGCTCGATGGCAGTGCTTTCACCGGCCGCATCTGTTTCCATCCATCCAGAGCAGAGAAGCATCAGCTCTCTCACCTTCTACATCAGCACCAGAGAACAGCCCACAGGCTTTATACTCTTGCGGTCTTACTTTCTTTGAAAAACTGTACGCCCATTGTGACCAAAAGTAAACATTCACAAATTATTATATATTGTCCTTACATGCTAGGACTTAGGCTGAAGGAAACAAGAACACTGGAGTCTTGTTCTTTGCACAAGGATAAGTCGCCAGAATCAATTCAGAACATATTACAACATAGAACAACACATCAGTAACTGATTTATTTGTTTATATGTAGGATTTATGTAATACTTCACAAAGTATTTATGTAAAAAAAATACTTTGCAGTATCTCATTTTATTTTAAAATAATTAACACTGTCAATTTGACCTGAACAGTATCTTTGTAATATAAACATGTAGCGTGGTGTTACAAAAATGTGAACGGAATCATTATATTTTCTATATAATGATTACACCAAAAAAGCCAAGCAGGAGAGGTTCAAAAACAAGTTAAAGTATGCACTTCTTTAGGTACGCACCAGTTGAAGTGTGCACCCAGTGGCGCCTACTCTCATAGTGAAAACTCTGCAAGGATGCATCTCCATCCTCTACAGCTTCCTTCTGTCTGCTGCTCCAGTATATGACTTGATCATGAACTGACCGGTTCATGCTTTTGCAAGCCAAGACACCAAAGTATAAACCACTGCTTGTTTAGGACATATACATTTAAAACAAAGCTTTAATTTGGTGTTGACAGTGAGGCATCTGGTGAATTTTCGCTTTCCGCTAACCTTTGCTCACACACATTTCTTCCAGGGTGACTTGAAGCTGTAGAGCAGCAAAGGAACCCATTTGTATTCCACACGCAGCCAGTGAATAGTTTAACGGGCTGTTGTTTTGCCCAGGGGGGGCATATGCCAAGACAAGACACTCTGAGCCCTAACAATATGTGGCTCCACATTCTGTTAAATAATGGCGAAATTTCTGAACTTCATCCCTGTAAAGTCACTCCGAGCAGGGTGACCTCCCAAAGTAAATGACCACAGCTCGGAGGTCAACCACCTCCACACTGACGCAGGGGCACCTTTTGTGTTTTTGTCACAAGTTTCGAGGGTGGAAACTCATCAAGTGTGTGTTTAACATGTTTGGTTTTCGGGAAAGTAATTTTCTACTTTATTTGGGACTTTTGGCTCTGATGTCATCATCTAATAATCCAACAAGACCGTTAAAACTGTGAAAAGCGCCTTACAAATACTCATATTATTATTATTATTATTATTATTAACTAACATCCACTGAAGAGGTGGTCTTTCTCAAAGTTTGCTCGAGGTGGTAAATCAAACAGATCTCAGTTTGAGCCAATCACACAAGTCGCTTTTTTGAGCACTTAGTAAACAGGCCAAAAGAAAGTGTTTGGAATTCTTCTGCACAAAATGGGGTCTAGATCTGAAGCGAGGGGACTCGGTCTCCTCAACATGCATGATCCACATACTCTTCCCTACAGTGAAGTATGAAGCAGTTGTCAGTCAAAACTGGGTTTGGGGCCTTTACAAGCCTGTGGGAAGTTAATTAGGGTTAATGGACGTTAGACATGAGCAGATGGCCTCACAATTCATACTGCTCCATAATTTAATTTATCTTCTGTGACTGTTGTCAACGTGTCCATCATATTTTGTCTGAGCTGTGGTCGGTCTGAAAAGAAAAAACAAAACAAAACAAAACAAAACAACAAACGAGTGTCTGAGTTCTGAGGCTCAGGTGAGATCAGGAGATCAGACATGTTCTGTTTGTACGACAAACAGTTTGGCTGAAGGAAACGGTAACTTCCCCACAGCCAGACTCGAGTGATTCTTCAAAGAAACGCAAATATTAAATATTTAAATAAAATATTCAATATTAAATATTCAATAAAAACGTTTTAGTGTGTTGCAAGGTATGCCAAAATGTTAAATGTGGAGTAACTTGAGAAAAATTACACGACAATTTAAATTTAACAGTAGTGAAGTAAATAAAGTAAAATGTTATTTATTAAATAGCATAAATAATAAACACTTAAGTGTGACCAATTATTGTAATAAGAAGTGATGCTTGAAGAAAAGTAATGATTTTTTATTATTTACTACTTTATAAAAGCTCCAGTTTCAAGTTCACTACATCAGATCAATGTGTGTGTTCCAGTAAATTGTGCCAAATAAAGTGCATAAATGAAACGGACACGTCACAAAAATTGTGAACTCTCAAGCCTGTCAAACTACATATTTGTTTTGTTAACATGTTAACTATTTGTTTTTTGTGAAATGTATGGCTGGGTAAGGCATTTAATCTATAAAGTGTAAATATATTCTTATTTACTAATAAATATTTATCTTCTATAAATTACACTTAGTCAGTGAAACTGAAGTGCCTAATGTGAACCAAAAAACTCAAATCTGCATCTTTGACCTGGTGATGTTCAAGTTCTGAACTTGCATGGACTTCATCCAGCTCTGGAATTCAGATGAGCAAGATAAATTGTCATGAATGCATTTTTATTTGTGCAGGGTTAAAAGCATCTATTAAGCCTGACAACTCTGTTCTTGAAAGGTGTCTGTGACTTATTGATCCTTCTGCTGCCTCTTAAAGACACTCAGAGTCACTCTGCTCCGGACCTGACAAGCCAAGCGAAGGGTTGTGAAATTCTCTGTTAATTGAACTCTGTGGTTGGAGAGTAAAGAATGAAAGTGTTGTGGTGAAGTAATCAAGGCCTTTATTGAGGAGATGACACTTAAAGTCACAAGAGAAGGTCACAAGCTTCTTGGAAGTAACTGTACTTTTATTGGAGTCACGTACATTTCACATAGGTTTAAACCAGCAGAACTTTCGGCTGTTTATGTTTGTTCACTTCACTATGAGTGTGTGTGTGTGTGTGTGTGTGTGTGTGTGTGTGTGTGTGCGTGTGTGACTGTGTGTGTGGGACAGTATTTCTATACTGTACCTAGTGGCCATATTGAAAAACCCACTTTACATCCCTTCCCTTTATTTTACTACATTAATTACTTGATTTGATGTAGTACATTATGTATACCTTAATAAGTGTACAACAGGACAAGTTTTGCATTAATGTCAGCGGTAAAAAAAAAAATTTGTTTTTGTTGATTTTTTTTTATTTTTCCTAATCCTTCTATCTGAGTTTATTCTTGCACACAGCACAAAGTGTCTATTTTCCACCATTTTTATTCACATTTCTACAATATTGTGAATTTACTAAAAAAGTTTTGTTTTTGTTCAACTTGCACAACTGCAAGTGAAACTTTAATTCTTTTAATCTCTCAAGGTTGTTAATTTTTTTTTCTCTACATGATTGCATTGAACGGCCAGTGATTCACTTCTAGATTAAATCTGGCTTTTCAGAGCAGTTCAACAAAGCACAGGCTATTTGGTCGAGTGAATGGGAATGTTTTTAATGGCAGTTGGTTCAGTTATTGATCCGAGACGGTGGTGATTACTGGAACACTCCGGAACATCAGGCATTAGTTAATTTAATAAAGCCTTGAGGCATTGCTTGAGTGAATAATTAATCCCCCTGATTGACCATGACACACCGTGCATTCCGTCTTCAGCCATAAGAGACTGGAAGGGTTGCGTATAGATTTTGTGTGTAGACGTGGTTGTTGGTTTGTAATTGAGGCAATAAAAGTTAACAACTTTGCTCTAAAGCTCATTTAGCTTGTTTTCAAGTTAAAAGTTAAATAAAGTTGACTTTTGAGATTAGATTTTAAATTTAAGCAGAATATATATGTATACAGTAAACACACACACACACACACACACACACACACACACACACACACACACACACACACACACACAAATACACACACACAAATAAATTGAGTTTGGTTGGCAACCAATCCAGTGTGTGTTTCCTGTGTTTTCCTGTGTTAGGCTGCTGGGATTGGCTACAGCTCCTCGCGACCCAGAAAAGAAAAAGCAGTCAAAAATCTGTATGAATAGATGTACATACATATATACTTATATATATGGTTCAATATTATTCTTACTATATTAGGCTAAAATATTTACAGTCTTCCACCGTGTTCAATCACACACACTTTTAAATCATTTTTAACACCATTCTATATTCCATAGTTTTACAGTTTTATATTGCAATATGTTTTAAAGCTGTACGCAAATCTGTTACATTTGATACTGGTATTTGTAGCTTTCGTTTAAATGTGGTTTGAAATATAGTGCGCATAAATGCTGAGCCGTAAGAAACGGGCCTATTAAACAACTCTAACGATTTTGCTCTTCTGGAATGGAAGTGTCAGATTCTTCACTCGCCTTGTAAATGACTGAAACTTGCTTGCCTCTGCACATTGAGCTGAAGACCACAGATATAACATAGCTGCACACATCCTTCGCTCACAGACATTGATATGGGAACGGTCGGGATATTAAGAGCTCCTGGACAGGCTATTGCATGTTTACATCCTTTCCAGATCAGGACATTCATCATGCGAACTGACACGATGCATTAATGCAAGGATATTTTTTACACATTTTCTAGCAACACACACACATACACTAGCATATTTCATAATTGAGTCCCACTATTGACTTACAAAAGACACAACCCTCTCCCACACACACATACTTTAACCCCAACCATCACAATATTACCCTTCCTCATCCACTTCACTATGACCGAAATCAGCTTTAATCTGAGTTCCCGTCAAAAAGACCTACGAAGTTGTGGGGCCTGGACAAAGGTTCCTACAAAGTGTTCATGGGTCCCCACTTTAATATAAAAACCAAGCATCTGGAGCTCCACTGAAATCATGCCCTGAGTTGGGCAAAGAGGAAGAAACAATGATGCCAACCTCAGTGGAAGAAAATGTATGGTTACAAAACTAAACAAAAAAAATAATAATAATAATAATAATAATAATAAAAATAACAAAAAATAGCATAATAATAGACTGGCTTTTAAAACTAATTTTCCTGCCAAACCAGGCTAAACCAAATTGTCAGATCTGGAGGGGGAACAAGAAAATAAAAGTCAACCTTATTGTGTTTAAATTAAAGTGTCAAATGGCAAAATAAAGAAAAATGAAAACCATCGTCACCCACTACTCAACATAGAAACAACCCAAACCTATAAATATCTGATCTAAGTGGTGAGTATGCAGGGTTTCTAACGTGTTTAATTAGATAATTAAATACTGACTGTGTAACAAAATTAAGAGTTAACACACAAAACACTAAATGACTTCAGTGAATAAAGATACCCTCGTCATCACACCCATTTTGGCCTAAACGTATGTACACACACACACACACACACACACACACACACAAAATTGCAGTATGGGTACATGCTTATGTAAATGTACATTATCTATAGGGTCAGTTGGTAAAGAATAAGACTTTCAGCGCTGAAAATGCCCCCCGTGTGGATCGGTTATGTTAATCAAGGGATGTTGTGTAAGATCAAGACAAAAAAGCTGCCGACAAGATGGAAATAAATCCAGCTCTGGCTGGGTATTATGACAGATCTCCTGGAGAATGGAAGCCAACTGTGCAATACATCAGAAGAGAAGATTAGTGGAATGTTTCAAATCGAAATACAATTGAAGATACCAAAACTCTGAACTCATTTTTTTTTTTCTGTTTTCTATCCGTGAAACAGATGAGATGACAAACAGATGCAATGAGACCATCAGAGCAGCATTAGGAACTGGTAATGTCCTTGTGGGAAACAAGGTGACCAGCAGTGGTCATCAAGCGGCACACATTTGCTTTCAGACTTGTGTTTGATCTGTTCAAACTCTGTATAATTTTCAAAAATAATGTTTGGTATGATTTGCTTATCTGTATGAATTATTATCTCGACAGGTTACCTTGATCAGGTTACAAACAAGCGCTTCTCTTTGAAAACACTCTTCTTTTGAATGAATGAAAATATTTAATTATTCATAATTTATTCATTTATTTTATTTTATTTTATTTTTAGTTTTCCTACCGCTTTGGGTAAATGTGAAGAATTCATTAAGGTCAACCGAGGAGAAACCATAAAAATAATCACAAAAATGACTTTTGCCATGGGTTTATATTCTGATTGCTCTTAAAGCTTCATTTGAACATCTCTTGACTCCTTAACTGTGAATTTTATAGCAGATAATCTTTTGACGTTTTCTTAAATTGGAGAAGCCTTTTAGAAGCACAAATCTGCAGCTTTATTGTCTGACCGGTCGTATCGGAGCTTTACTGACCATCTGTCCGTGCCACACCATCATTATTCCTGTGGCTGTGGCAGCGTTTGACTGACAGATCTTCTGTGGTGACACTGAAGTCTCTGGACATTCATCTGTCATCCAAGTATTAGAAGGTCATGAACTGTCAATGATGGGCACAAACGCCTTGGCATTGAATTTTGATTTTTCTAGCTGTGATGCAGAATTTGATTGGGCTTATTCCGCACACATTTGGGCAAGTCCCAGGCACAACCTTGGCAAACATTCATGGCTCATAATGGCTAACATTGCTGCTTAGGTCTTCACTGCAGGTGGTTTTTAGATTGATCATTTCAGCGCTGTCTCATCTGATCTAACATTCATCGTATTTCTTGGCAAGTCAGAAAGCTACAGGAGTCTTCTTTTCTTTTGCCAATCCATGTAATGGCTCTATGTGATGCCACTGCATTTGCATTGGCACCAGTTAATAGAATGTTGCAAACGGAAGCTTCATCTAAGATTTTGTTAGAAAAATGTAAAAAAAAAAAAAAAAATGTAACGTCTATGAAAAATGTTACATTATTAAGAGTACAAGTCATATGTAGTATCTATCTGTATGTATTCATCATAGTATTATATACATACATATACACACATACATACACTTTTATTCTATTGGGAAAATGATTGGCTTTATCATTACTCGGTGAAAACGCAATCTATATTCTAAATTAAATACGTTTTTTATGCTTCATTTATACATTCATTTCCAATCAGTATTTCTGTTGATGTGAAGATAAATTTGATTTAGCGATTTAAAATTAGAATTGATCTGTTGCTCATCAAGAGAAATCCCCTTGCAGACCACGCTCACGTGTTTGCAAACAGCTGCTCTGCAAAAAAACTAAAAAATATTATAAAAAATGGCTAATTATTTGAGGGCATTTCCAGTTTCAGAACCACTGACATCCTCACAGCCACAGCAATTAGAGAAACACATTTGTGCGTGTTAGTAACGGCTTTCTCCTTCAACCCGCTCATTTAAATAATGATCGGTACTGATAATTAGCATTTCACTTTAATACAGAGTTTAATACAGTGCATTACCTAATAGGCTTTAATTAGCTGGTGAGATAATAAAGTTACACACTTTATAAATGCAGTTTATGCTCCGGCTTTAGCCGTATAAGCGTGTCTCTGTTAGTGGTCAGGATCCAGCGCAAGAAAGCTAATTCATATTTTCTCTAGTCATCAAAAAACAGTGATCAATAGAAATTGCATTAGTGAAACGATAAAAGAAAATTTGATGTGAACACTGCCGAGTGGCTAGTGCGTTTCACGTAAATTCACTTGGACTGTTCTATCAGAGATGATTTGGTTTACAAATGCTAATCCTGGTAATTAAAGTTAGAACGTGGCCATCGCAGCGTACAATTCTGCATCTGGATGCACTTAAAAAAAACACTTGGCAGAGTTAAATGTTATTATGGTAATAAAGTGGGTTTTAACATAGCTTTTAATGAGATTTTATATTTGTTAATAAGTGTGTGTGTGTGTGTGTGTGTGTGTGTGTGTGAGAGAGAGAGAGAGAGAGAGAGAGAGAGAGAGAGAGAGAGAGAGGAGAGAGAGAATTTGTATAAATTATATGTATTGTGAAAATGTAATACTGTAATGTAATTATTTTTCTGTTGATACAGTAATGTGATAAAAATATTGATTTTAAAATAAACTTATAAATCGTATTTATGCGTGTTTCTTGTTTTTTTCTTCTAAAAGTGAATCACAAAGAAGGTATTTAGTAAGCATTCAGTTGTACCTGTTTAAGCACTTGTATCTTTAAGCACGTCTGCCTAAATCAGTGAAGAAAACTTAAACAATTATTGGAAATTAAGCCAAGGAGAAAAATATGAGATATTTTACTCTTATAGTAATTTGTCATCTTATACGCAGCTATACCTTCAGCGTTTGACTTTGCCTTGAGATTTGATTGAGCGACTTGAATCGCAAGGAACGAGCTCCGTCCTCTACTTCATCCGTCTCTCTGGTCAATAACACGCCGCTGACTCGGCAAGAGTTCACGGAGAAGTCCGGCTCACAACATTTCAGTTAATACTGTGCTGATTCACTCCCCAGAGACGCCTGTCAAGATTCGGCCTTTACATCCCAGGCTAAATTGAGGTTACATTGACTTTTTCAGCTGAAATTAAAATAAAAATAAAATCGCAATTTAGATTAATCATTAGTTATCTGAATCCCCCATTTTGGTGAATATAAAAAAAATGTTCATTTGTTGTGTTCTCAAGTGATGTAATTCAATTAGAACTCATCTGAAAATCCCGGGAGACCCTGAATGGGCTTTTCAGTCACATTAATTATTGCAGATCCTGATGAGGAACCGTTGAACTGTGGATGCGGGAAGCGAGATGGTTTCATAACAGAACCACAGAACAATAGTTAATTCAGCTGCTACAAACACTTGGTGTGATTGCGTTTGTCCGTGAGCTAATCTGTCTTTTCCATCAGGGCAAAGCAATTTAATCTCCATTTTCATCTCAGAAGAACCATAGATGCATCCCATCTCTTCTCAAATATTCTGTCCACAATGTTAATTGCACACTGGGCGTTCAAAGCTCAGCCATCACTGTCACCCGTGATTTAGTAAAGGCTCGCTGGACTCATTAATACGCAGCGGCACACACCGACACCTTTAAATCTGGTTCAAAGACACTTCAGCGTGATCACTCCGCTGTAAGGTATTGTCTTCATTTTGGGGCTCATCATCTTCACGGAAGTTTTTAATATCTACTTCCTCAGATCTGCATGGGAATAAAGCTATTCTGTTCCACTCCAGACTCTGAGAGCCCTCCACGTTCAAAGGAAAGGTCTTTCTCTGAGGTGTTCAGATTTCCCATCTGGTTCTTACCGTGTGCTGCGTGAACAGCTGGCGGCCCACCTGTCCCAACCACCCCCGACTTTACTCCGTGTGGAGGAAAAAAGGAAAAGGGACACTGCTTTGACTAGTCAAATTGCCTCATTTAAGTTTTTTTATAAATAACATGGTACTTTTGATCCATTTTGTTTGTTTTGGAGTGGGTTGGCTGGTGGACACATTTCCTCCTCAGACTCACTATGGCAGATGTGTAAAGAGTACCTGACAACTACGCATGTTTCAAAATAGACAAAAAAATGACAAAAGATCTATTTTAAACTCAATTGTGCAATAAAATGCAACCGCTAATTCACAAATTAGCTCGGAAAGATCCTCCAATACCTTCAGCATCCTGCAGATGGCAATATTGCCTCGTCACCCAAGAAATTAACCGAGGTATAAAAAGATGCAGACTTGTCGCGCACAATCACAATGCAACGAGTAACAGTGAGTCTCCAGTCAAATGTTGTAGAGTAAAGAGTACAGCTACTCAATCTCAAAGTAGAGAGTAAAAGTTAATAAACCTGGTTTTTCCGAAATATTAAGTAATGTTAAATACTATTCATTAACTAGACAATCATTGACGTTTTTAAAGTACATTTTGACTTTGCTCTTATGTCTACTTTTCATATATATATATATATATATATGAAATATAATATATATATTTTTATACAGACGTGGACAAAATTGTTGGCACCCCTGAAAATTTTCTAAAAAATCAAGTATTTCTCACAGAAAAGTATTACATTAACACTTGTTTTGCTATAAACATGTTTATTCCATTTGTGTGTATTGGAACAAAACAAAAAAAGGAGGGAAAAAAAGCAAATTTAACATAATGGCACACAAAACTCCAAAAATGGCCTGGACAAAATTGTTGGCACCCTTTGAAAATTGTGTATAAATAACATTGTTTCAAGCATGTGATGCTCCTTTAAACTCCTCTGGGGCAAGTAACAGGTGTGGGCATTATAAAAATCACACCTGAAAGCAGATTAAAAGGAGAGAAATTGACTTAGTCTTTACATTGTGTGTCTGTGTGTGCCACCATAAACATGGACAACAGAAAGAGGAGAAAAGAACTGTCTGAGGACTTGAGAACCAAAGTTGTGGAAAAATATCAGCAGTCTGAAGGTTACAAGTCCATCTCCAGAAATCTAGATTTGTCTTTGTCCACAGTGCGCAACATTATCAAGAAGTTTGCAACCCATGGCACTGTAGCTAATCTCCCTGGAGAAAAATTGATAAAGGTTGCAACGCAGGATAGTCCGGATGGTGGATAAACAGCCCCAAACATCTTCCAAAAACATTCAAGCTGTCGTGAAGGCTCAGGGTGCATCAGTGTCAGCGCCAACTATCCGTCAACATTTAAATGAAATGAAGCACTACGGCAGGAGACCCAGGAGGACTCCACTTCTGACAAAGAGACAAAAGAAAGCACGACTACAGTTTGCCAAAATGCACTTGAGTAAGCCAAAATCCTTCTGGGAAAACGTCTTATGGACAGATGAGACCAAGATGGAGCTCTTTAGTAAAGCACATCATTCTACTGTTTACCGAAAACGAACACAGTACCTACAGTGAAATATGGTGGAGGTTCTAAGATGTTTTGGGGTTGTTTTTTCCGCCTCTGGCACTGGGTGTCTTGACTGTGTGCAAGATATCATGAAATCTGGGGATTACCAAAAGATTTTGGGTCGTAATGTAGGGCCTAGTGTCAGAAAGCTGGGTGGCTGTTGGGAAAATGCACCCTTCCATAATTAGAGACTTGGAACAGTTTGCAAAGAAATAGTGGTCCAAAATTCCTCGTGAGAGGTGTATGAAGCTTATTGATGCTTATAGGAAGCGACTGATTTCAGTTATTTTTTTCCAAAGGGTGTGCAACCAAATATTAATTTAAGGGTGCCAACAATTTTGTCCAGGCCATTTTTGGAGTTTTGTGTGCCATTATGTTAAATGTGCTTTTTTTTCCCCTCCTTTTTTGTTTTGTTCCAATACACACAAATGGAATCAACATGTAAATAGCAAAACAAGTGTTAATGTAATACTTTTCTGTGAGAAACACTTGATTTTTTGGAAAAATTTCAGGGGTGCCAACAATTTTGTCCACGTCTGGATATATATATATATATAAACACACACACACACACACACAAAATATATCAACACAAGCAAATCTATACATATACAAAAAACATATGAAGAACACAAACAAGTAAACAAACGTTACTAAAAGTTGTTAGAAAGAAGTTGAGCAGGCTTGAGTGAATCACGCTGTGTGGTTTGCTGTGATGATATGGACCAGCGTGTGGCTCACCACTGACCATCTGAGGAGAAATGAAATGTCCAAACAAAGAATTCCTGCTGGAGAAAGAAAACAAGTCATGCTGTGTCATCAAGCACTAGGCATATGATTACTAGATCTGAAATAAAAAAACATCTCAGATAAGTCATGCAAGCTATTTAAAAATCATTTACATGCTTATGGGAATTATTACAGAAAAAATGAGAAAGAGACAGAGAGGGAGAAAAAGAGAACTAGAGGCATAAATACAACAAGAGAGAGAGAGAAAGAGAGAGAGAGAGAGAGAGAGAGAGAGAGAGAGAGAGAGAGAGAGTGAGTGAGTCAGTCAGTCAAATAAAAAGTTAAAGAGTCAGTGATATGTGTATGTGAAAAAGAAAAGGTGAGAAAAGGAAAAGGTGTGTGTGTAAGAGAGAGAGAGAAAGAGAGAGAGAGAGAGAGAGAGAGAGAGAGAGAGAGAGAGAGAGAGACAGAGTTGAGACTTGCTACATCAAATATGTAGAAAACCAAAACTATTTTTTACGAAGACTTTTACGAAGATTCTGTATTCTGTATTCTGTGTTCTAAAATTTAAAATGGAATGAAAATGAGATGAAACTCATGCATTATTTATTTGTAAAAATGTAGTTATGCATGCAGTGTACAGTCTCTTATTAGCCATATCCTCATCTCAGCATTAGCGCAGAATGACAGATCTGCCAGGTGGTGTTCTGTTCTCTAGACAGTCGCATTTCTGCTGATTCAAATTTGAATGACCTTAAACATGACAAACTCACTCACTGAGACTTCAACAGCTTGAATTAATTAATATGTCCGCTATGGCTTTTCTGAAATGTTTTAATTCTGCTCATATTAGACTAAACTAAAAGCCACTTACAATAGAAAGAGAGAGGGAGAGAGGGAGAGAGGGAGAGAGAGAGAGAGAGAGAGAGAGAGAGAGAGAGAGAGAGAGAGAGAGAGAGAGAGAGAGAGTTTATTCTTTACATTAAGGAAAGGTAGAAAAGAGATAAGAAGAGAATAAAATTTTGAAAATAACTATGTGAATAAATTTTTTTAAAATAACTATATTCAATATCAAAAAGTCACTAAAGGTGAAATTTTACGTACATAAACCCCAGTGAGAAAGAATGAGTGGTGTAATGATGGCGCGCGTGTGTGTGGGTGTGTTAGTGTGTGTGTGTGTGTGTGTGTGTGTAGCCCTGGTGTTAAACTATAGCAGACTCACTTACCCCTGGGCCAAAACATCTAAGATAAAGTGAGATGTGAAGTTGCTGTATCTTTCCAGGGAATCGTCTGAGTTACTGTCCAGGTCATTTTTGGCATCAGGTCAGATGTGTCTGCCTCCAGCTTCAGTCTTAGGTGGCTTAACAACTCGAGATAAAAGTATATACTGTATTTCTCCTTACTTAAGATGTGTGTGTGTCATGCAATTTTCATGCAACGTTCATGTGATTGAGCCCATAAAGAGCATCCAGTACCTTCAGAATCCTGCAGATGGCGATATCATCTCATCCAACCAATTAATTAACCGCGATAGAAAAATATGCCAACTTTTTAGGCATCAAAAAGCCAGTAAATGATATTCAAAAGCATTATACTCAGTGCAACCAAAATTACTCAAGTAGCAAAGTCCATTTACTCAAGTACTTTACACCACTGCTTTTAAGACGATGCTTTGATTGAAGACATATTGTTTTTACTGTGGTAAAGCATCCATGAACATCCCGAAAGAGTCGTATCTCTGTGTCAGTGAGCGCTGGCTCTTTGCTGGGCTTGAACGTGTCCCAGCATCTGCCGGTCTAAAAATAAACACTATTTGCCCAGTAGAATGAATATGGGATTTTCATGCATCTGCTACCTCTCATAACAATTAATCACGAGGACGATGCCAGAGCTTTAAATGAATTCTCCCTTCCTTTGAGAGTCAAAATGCTTTAACTAATTGTTAGCTAATGTGTGACTGAAAAATAGGCAGAGTCTCATGGTGAGAGTTATACGCTGAATCCAGCCATTACTAATTTCCTGTCTTTCTGGATTTAAGAAATTATTTTATGAAAAGAGAAAACCATTAAGGGGGAAAATGTACCCGAATGAATTAAGCAGAGCCCCGCGCAACAAACAGCTTTTACCGCGACAAAAATAAAACCCTATCGGAACAAATTGTATTCCACCTGAACATTTCCCATCTGGCTTTGCAAACATGTGCTGCATTATGACCAGAGCAGTTTTACTAACCCAACGTCGAATGTGCGAAGGAAACAAACCAGCTTCTCTCATAGCTGAATAATAATAGTCTCAAAGGCTAAAAGATGCCTTTAGCTGTTGTTATATTCACATGAGTATAAATCTATTTCTTTTCCATTAATTTAGTTGACCATAATAAATAATAGAAAAGGAGATGTATTCATTCACATTGTTTATTAAGTTTATAGATCTATTACGGTAACTGTAATTTGTTGAATAATAACAATTAAACTCTGTGGAATGCTAATTTAACTTGCACATGCAAATTCGCCTTTGCGCATACATGAATACAAAAGTAGTCTCGCCCTCTTAAGATTTAAGACCACACCTTGATCGATTCCGGCTTGTCGCACACAATTACAATGTAACGAGTAATGATAAGTGTTTGTTCAAATGTAGTGGAGTGAAAAGTACTGCTACTCAATCCCAAATGCAGTGGAGTAGAGAGTAAAAGTTGCTTATATTTTTTATACTCAGTGCAAGTACGAAGTAGCCAAAAACATACTTAAGTAAAGTAACAAAGTATATTTACTCAAGTACCTTACACCCCTGAAAATCGTCCACAATGAGTCTCAACGCTCCAAAATCATCTCAAAGTAAATCGGTCATCCTCATTTACTGGAATTAGAGAGTTTCAGAAAAAGAAAAGAAAACATATTTTAAAATTGGATACTTTACGACTAAAGTGTTCTTGGAATTGGTGACTTGAAATTGAGTAATTGTTACTGTAAGGTATCTTTTACTCAAGTATAAGCTGAAGACATTCTGAACTTCCACAAGGATGAGCTATCATGAAGGAATTGTGTGTCCTTTTGCAATTCTGCATCAAGTTCCAGCAAAAAATAGATTTAGACTGTATCACCAGCAGTGATAACCAACCAGAAAATAAGATTAGATAACTGCTCTCAACAGCAGGGAACCGAACATCTCTTAAATGGCGTTACGGTGCGGAGCTGCTGAAACTATAAATATCATCGGAGCTGATTGAAATGGTGAAATTTCCACACTTACTGGCTTCATCCAGTCATGTCAGAAAACTTCACACCTTCAGCGCTTCTTCTGGCTCGCATCACTCTCAATTTGTTCAGTTTAATATGGTGCAAAGACGAATCATCATCAAAGATCTCATAATGTGTGAAAGGTTTTAATTTTCTCTTCGAGGTGGCATGCAGTGCCAGCGTGGGAGAATGCAAAGCTGGGCTAAAAAAGGAAATATCGCTTTCATGTTAGTCATGAACACACTTATGGAGCATCTGAGGTTTCATCAAGAGGTCTTCAGAGCTTTTCAGACACGTTCTTCCACTAACATACAGTGCTTATCCCGAATGAAAGTGATTTACAGAATAAAAGTCATGCCGATTCCAGTCTCAGTCTTTCAGCAGCTGATCATGGAGAGAAGCAGATGTGACGGCGATCGAGTAACTTAGCACGGCAGATCAGAGCTTAATATCAAGCTGAAATCTCCAGCTCAGAGGAAGCAACATTTACCCGGACGCCTCCAGGGAGAGGAATCATTCTGTTTGCTACAGACTCCTTACACCGTGGAGGTCAGCGTCTAAAAATAAGTCAGGCTTGCATTACAGTCAAGTTCTGAGAAGAAATTGCCAGGATATGGAGAGAAACCAGACCAGACGCACCAAAGGGGAACAATAAATGGTGATCTACAGCCCTGAATACTAATGTGATAGTTTCATTAGAAGCAATTCTGGAAAGCCGAAGTGTGTGTGTGTGTGTGTGTGTGTGTGTGTGTGTGTGTGTTTCTGTACAGACATTTTGGTTAAAATGGGCCCCAAATGCTATGTTTTAATACTAGTGTGGACAATTGAGCCCTTATGGGGACCTTTGGCAAGGCCTCACAACTTTGAAAGCCTTTTTGAGGGTCAAACATGGCTGAGATTAGAATAGATTTAAGGGTCATATAGAGCATTGGAGACACCCGGTTACGATTGAATTTATGTTAAAGTTAGACTAAACGGGGGTTTTTGTTCTAAAATGGGAACATGTGGGCCCTTATGAGGACCTTTGGCAAGGCCTTACAACTTTGAAAGCCTTTTTGAGGGTCAAATAGGGCTGTGATTACAATAGATTTGAGGGTCAAATAGATCATTGGATTTTAGAGACGTGGTTACAAATGAGTTTTGGTTTAAGGTGTACATGGGGGGTATTTAATCTAAAGGGGGGAACTATGGATACTTGTGGGGATCTTTGTCTGAGCCTCACCGCACTTAATGTCCTGTTTGGGAGTCAAATAGAGTTGTGATTAGAACAGATATGAGGGTCATTTAGAGCATTGGAGATCCCTGGTTATGATTGAAATTTGGTTAAAGTTAGAGTAAATGGGGTATTTGTACTCTAATTATAGAGTATTTGTTCAAAAAAGAGGACCAGTGGGCACGTGGGTATCTTTGTCTGAGCTTCACCGCACCTAATGGACAGTTTGAGGGTCAATGTGGGATTCTAAGGCTAAGATTAAAATTTCATTTTTGTTAAAGTTAGAATAAAAGAGGCCGGTGTATTAATTCATTTTTTCCCCCCAGATTAGCTAGGGAAAGATTATTGGTGGCATTTTTATTTGTGTACGTATATATATAATATTATATAATATTGGACGAACATCCACATGTTTCTAACATATCAAACAGCGGCTGTTGTGGGGTTAAACCGTAACAGACGTAGAAGTTTGAAGTCATATTGCATCAGACAGTACTGCTGCTGACCCCAAGTGAAAAGAGACGGAAGTGCAAGAAGCACAAGCAATTATTTTCTCCCGTAGGATTGGCTGCACTTGATCCTTTGTGAGAAGGAAAGAGTCACAACAAGCCTTAGATTTTGAAGCTTTTGAAGTTGCTTTCACAAAACATGTTCAGCTGCTCCGAGCACAAGCATGTAAGATCCCTTCCCCATGTCTTCAGGACTGAGCTGTTCTTCTGGAGTCTTCTCTGGGGTCCACTGCTGTTTGTTCCAGCGGAGAAGAGCTCCAGATCGCATTACCTGGCCTTATAGTAGACAACACAAAACGGTTTATAGTCGCGCTAAACGTCTGAGGACAACAGGAATCCTCGCAAGGGGGAAAGTGGGATTAAGATTATTTCTAGCAGCTGGTGAAAAGAAAATTTCAATCACAGCTTCTCTAAAGTCATAAGAGAGAATAGGGACATGCAGTCACATCTGACAGCTAACACACTTCCAGCTCTGGGATTATTTTAGAAAGAGCACAAATTATAATTCAACGGCAGTAGAAAAATTAATTCAGTTTAATCAGAATAGTAAACCGGAACAGAAAATACGTAAATGAATAACTTAATGCTATTTTTGCCTTTTTCCCAACCAAGTACAAAACTTGTTTTTTAATTGCTTCAAAATTACATTATTTAAATGGTTTCCCAGTATTGTAAAACCAGTAATCTGTTTAAATAGAAGTTAAAAACACTAACCTGCGGAGTCAGAATAATCCAGTGTCAGGCTTGTGATAGATTCAGATTATTGCTCTGTGCTATTCAGATCAATAAGCTCTTTAAAGACAGAAATATAGTACTATAGATTATATAGACTACTGTAGAAAATATACTGTAGAAATATAGACTACGTATATTCTACCATATTTTTGGTATTTTCTACCATAGATTGGGCTCATCATCATTTTTTCAATCAAACTTTTAAAGATGAAAAAACTGTGTGTCAGTGTGTTTGTGTGTGTGTGTGTGTGTGTGTGTGTGTGTGTGTGTGTGTGTGTGTGTGTGTGTGTGTCAAACAACATATCAAATTATAGCACAAAGAAATATTAACTGCAGCCATCACCAGTTATAAACAATTTAGATGGCTTTTGTTTTAATGTCATTTCAATCGGTACATATTTAAAACAGCATCGCTCAGCGTTTTAAACAACTTATCGAGGAGATTTCATTATGGTTTCACAGTTTTAGATTCTCAATCAGCTTGTAAAGGGCGACATCTAGTGGTAGTATCTTGTTTTTCAACCCGAACATTTAACCGTTACTTTCTTTGCATATCGTTTTGCTATAACTTGTACCACTTTGGATGCCGTTTACACTGTGTATACACGGAATTTACCTGTACTTTGATGTTGTCTCGGTGACGTAGATGAGAACGTTTGAAGCGTGTTTGTGGAGTTCGACGTGCTCGTGTGTATCCGCCGGAAGCTCCGCCTTTCCGGCTACAGTCCAACTACAATCCGTTCAAAGGAACCGAAAACACGGGAATTGCCAATTGGACATTACTGGGGTGTCCAACGCCATTACAGTAAAAATAACCACAAGAGGTCGCTAAATAGGTGTTACTCTATTAAAAAAAAAAACTTTCACTTACAGTGAGACGATGTCAGTAAAAGAACGAATTATTCACACATAAACATGGATTTAAATAATATTTTACAAATGACAATAATTTCATCTTTTTCACTACAGGATACATTACAAAACCGAAATTAACAGTTCTATATTGAAATGGCGATACACAAAAATATATACAAATTGTGTAATATAATAATAAGTGGTAGTTTAATAATTATTTTAGCTATAATAAAGTGTAGCTAAGGTTGTAACTTGTGCTGTTGTTTGGGACGCCTTCTGACGTCACGCTGCTCTTCATCTTCACGAGCTGTCGCGAGTCTCAAGCAACGTGTCTGCGCGCTCTCAAGCTCGCGCACATAACGGTCTTCGTAAACGCTGAATAAAGTTGTGGTGAGTACATGTTGCGTATTTTGATCGTTTCAATGCGTTTTAATCACAGTTGGCCAGGTCTTCGGGAAAATACTTTGCTTTCTGTGAAGTAACCCACAGCAACTTGTTTCGAAATCGTTCAGTTATAAATTGTAACCGTATTTATTTTAACGGAAAGTTTCATGTGCATCCTGTTCATGTTTGGGATCTTCGTAATGCGTTTAAACTTGTCTGTGGAACACCCACCCACTGGAGAGTCTCTTATCTTCCAGTTTAAATCTGGTTCTACCATTCTGTGGGAAAGAAACATATATGCTGCTTTACATTTACACCGAACGTTTTTAGTGTATTATGATATATGTATTAGTTTCCCTATAGAATCATATTCGGTAAATCTTATCCTTATGAATAATTTGAATATCAGCCATGCTGCATTAATATTTAATGCACAAAATCTGTGTGTGTGTGTGTGTGTGTGTGTGTGTGTGTGTGTGCGCGTGTGTGTGTGTTAAATAAAATGTTGAACTGAATGCACTTTCGGTTAGATTTTGTACTTTTTTCTATGTGAATAAAATATTATTTAAGTATTAAAAATCTACTTTGCTCTGCAAGAGTTTAATAATTTCATACAGTTTAAATACTGTATTAAGCAAGTGCCATTTTGAAGCATTACTTAAAAATCAGTTACAAAAGTTCAAATACAATTTCCATACTTGTTTCACATAAAAAATTACATGTTGTGTAATTTGTTTGGGCAGAAATAAATGCAGTTTGTTTACAAAATGGGCTTGTGCTTGTGTGCGTGCGTGTGTGTAGGTGCGTGTGTGTGTGTGTGTGTGTGTGTGTGTGCATTGACTAATCCCATCTTACTAGAGAAAGCTTGAGCTCTTATATTTTATTGGGATCAACAGGCAATAAAGTAATTGCTTTGTGAGAAAGACGATCTTATCATAATCTGAGTAACTGCTGAACAGTTCATTTAGATTTGTAGTGTATTGTTTGGATTGCAAAAAATCCAACAGGTTTCAGCTAGATGTACGTTCTTTAAAGGAGCTTCAGAGGGTGTTCTTTATTCTCGAAGGTGGTTACCACGGAAACCACTGATGTGTTTTGCTCGATAGCCTTTCTAGTTCATTATCAGACTTAAGAGGATCCTGAGCACTATCAAAACACTAACCTACTTTCATTACTAAAGCAATAACTGTCTGCTGCTTATACACTTGTGAAAAGCATGTGTACACTACATACATTTATACATGCTCAGAATAATTCTAATCTGTAACGATTACTACCATAACTACAGAATAACATCATCCATTCAAGACAGTATTTGCTAATCTTGCTCAGAACTTATTCAGGCATGAATGATCTATTGAATTCAGGAGAATTTATCGACATGCCCTGACAAGAGCAAATTTTTATCCCATGTTATCATCACTTGAGACTGGCAGTGACAAAGGGAAGATCTTTTGGGTAATTCTCAAAAACTATTTTGCGAATTTTTTTAAGCAGATTCCAGGCTACTCTTTCAACTTATTCTTCAAAATACTCTTTCAAATTATATATTTTATAATAATATAATAATAATAATAATGAGTATTTGTAAGGCGCTTTTCACAGTTTTAATTGTCTCAAAGCGCACGTGTAAATATGTAAGGGAAATGTTGCTTTTTATTCAATTTGTCGTCTGGATTGTTGGTGTTAACTAAGCGGCTGCGGTTATGACAAGACAAAGACAAAGACAAATTTTAATATCAACCATGAGATTCCTGAACCTGTAGCGTGTACACAAATCCACATTTTTTCTTTTTAACTAGACGCTGTGGAAGACCAGCCCCCCTGCAAAGTCAAAAGATGAAAAAAAAACTCTGAGAGAAGAAGTGGAGCTCCGCAGACAAAAGCACGATGGCGGCCCATCGCATTCGGTCAGCAAACAACACTGTGCTGCCTCGCTGCCGATCAGAGGGGGCGCTGATCGACCTAAACGAAGGAGTGTCCGAAGCCACGCTCACTGATGTCAAAGGTCACTTTGTTTATGCTTGTTTTTTTTTACCAAAACATTGATATTCCCATTGACCTTGTGCTTTTGCTTACAGCGCCCTCACCCAGTTCCTTACGACTGGACGCTACAGCTTCATTTGCATCCATCAGGGAAGTCGTGGCCATTAAGGATTACTGTCCCACCAGCTTTACCACTCTGAAGTTCTCAAAAGGCGACTGTCTTTACGTTCTAGACACATCTGGTGGAGAGTGGTGGTACGCACACAACAGTAAAGAAATGGGCTACATCCCAGCCGCCTATGTCCACCCTATCAAGAGCAGGGATTCCACCTTCAGCGACAGCGGCCTGGTCGACAGCCTAGGAGATCTTTCCGAGGACGTCAGTGAAATAAACCTATCTGAGGAGTTTACAGGGATCCCCAAAGCATCTGAATGTAGAGAAGAGCATCCCAAACGGAGGTCCACAAACCCTTTTCTAAATGACACGTTCCAAAGCACCAACCAAAACAGCAACCGGAACACTGACAATGTCTTCACTGATAAACTCTCCCCTCAGATCTCCAACAGCGGCAGCACTATTAATATTAATAATATTGGAAACGGGCTGCTTGATGTACACAGCTTCAGAACTGGCCCAAATCTTCGCAGGGATCATCCGGTCTTGGGAAGCAAACGTTGCTATAGCATGTCCGAGCTGTCGATCCTTCAGTCCCTTGCAAACGGTCCTCAAGCTTCGCTGAGCTTTTTTGGTGGTTTGAAATCACCCAAGCCGGAGCATTTCCAGAGCAGAGAGGATTTTAAAACGGCCTGGTTGAGTCACCGGAAGCTGACGCGATCGTGCCATGACCTGGACTCCATTGGGCAAAACCCAGGTTGGGGACAAACGCAGCCCATTGAGACGAACATCGTGTGTAAACTGGACAGTTCTGGCGGAGCAGTGCGGTTGCCAAATACCAACATCTGCATACACGTTCCTGAGGGCCATGTGGCATCAGGAGACACGCAACAGATCTCCCTGAAAGCCCTGCTGGATCCACCACTGGAGCTCAACACGGACAGATGCACCAATGTAAGCCCGGTTGTTGAGGTCAAGCTCAGCAATATGGACACCAAGACGCCTCTCACTTTAGACATGAAGGTGTCTGTTGTGGTGAAGATGGAGAGTCGTAGATGTACCGAGGTGGTGTGTGTGAGAAGCGACTGCAAAGAAGGGCCGTACACTTCCATTCCAAGCGCACTCATGTCCGGGGACACTGTTCAGGTTCCTCTGGAGAACCTAGAGCCGTGCACGTACATCTCAGTGATTGCTCAAAGCCAAGTCCTGGCGCCGTATGCCACTGTCTGGGAGCACGTGGTGAAGAAGGTCACTCTGGGCGTCTATGGGCCCAAACACATCCACCCGTGCTTCAAGACCGTTATCGCCATTTTTGGCCACGATTCAGCTCCAAATACTCTCCTGGTGAGTGATGTGAAGAAGCACTCGCACACCACACCGGTGGTCCTCCAGTTGTGGGGGAAACACCAGTTTGTACTGGCGAAACCACAGGACCTACATGTTGGTGTGTATTCCAACATGTCTAACTTTGAAGTGAGAGCTGGCGAGCAAGCGACGAGTGTGAGAGGTTTCCAGCTGAAACTGGGAAAAGTGGCTCGACTGATCTTCGTGATCGCGGCTCGTGACTCTACAGACATCTCCGACTTTACTTTGCGAATCCATGTTAAAGATGATAAGGAGAGCATCCTTGCGCAGTTCTGTGTGCAAACTCCGACTCCTCCACCAAAGACTAGCACTACAAGCTCCGTCCAACGTCGCTTTCTGAAGAAAAAGGAACAGAAGAAAATCGTGCTGTCACCTCTGGCCATCACTACAAAATACCCCGTGTTTCAGGACAGACTTGTCAAGAACTTGAAATTTGCAAAGCTACTGAAATCCGTCGTAAGACAGTCTAAAAGGCAATATTTACTGGAATATCTGAAAGGTGATGTTATGGCACTTTTAAGTGAGGAAAAAATTAAACTTAAAGGACATTTATGGACTAAAGATTGGTACATCGGCTACTATCGAGGACGAATCGGATTGGTGCATGCAAAGAACCTTCTGATCATGGGGAAAGTGAAATCTCTTCATTTCAAAGGCCCTGACCTCACGACGGCTATACTCTTAGAGCAGATTGTTAAACCCTGCATGTGTCTGACGTACATCTATGCCTCCATAAGAACAACACTGATGGAGAACGTGGCAAGCTGGAGAGCTTTTGCTGACGCTTTGGGGTACGTCAACCTTCCTCTGACGCATTTCTGCCGGACTGAGCCAGAAAGTGAGCCTGAAAAAGTAGCTTCAGTGCTGGAAAAGCTTAAAGAAGACTGCAACGGAGCTGAGGGTAAAGAGAGGAAGTCTTTCCAGAAGGAACTCATGACGGTAAGTGATAACTAGGCGAGAAAACCTAGGCTAAATACGTCAATTTATGTAAACTATGTAAAGATGTATGGCTGAAACACAATGCTGGCTTTAACTAAAGATTTAGGTTGAAATTAAACATTAAAATAAGGAACACATTAGTTTTATTATTACAAAGTGTTTGCGAACTGTGAGAGATGAGCTGATTTAGTTTAGCTATTAGCACATTAGCATGTGGAGCAAGTCTAGCTTTGATAAAATATGTTGTGCAATAATTTGGCAGCTCAGATCAACTTACTCCACATATTTGAAAATGAAAGTAGTGACATGATAAGACATGATAATTTTATTATACATATATTAATAAAATTAAATAAATAAATAAACAAAACCACAAATTTAAGTGTCAAATCATCATGTTTAAGTTATAATTTTTTGATTTTAACAAATTTTTAACACATTTTTATTACCATATTACTGTAAATAATATCCTGTAAACAAACCACTGTAAAATTTTTGCAGACGCGGATACAGTGAAGAAACATCGCTTCTTGCTTTCAAATCCTCAAACCCACAATCCTGGTGCAGACATATTGAACCACAAGAAAGTGTTAGACCACATTGATGAATCCATTAGCTCTCACAAAAAATCATTTGAAAAAAACAAAAACAAAAAAGCAAATGAATAACATCACTTTACACATAAATGCATAATCGTTACATGGTACACTGATTTTACGCAGATACATACGTAAAAAATAAAACATACATCAGACACTAAAAGAAATAGCAAATTACTACAGTATAGGATTTGTTTAGTATATTTATATTTAAAGTGTGTGTGTGTGTGTGTGTGTGTGTGTGTGTGTGTCCGTCCATGTCTGTCTTTGTGTGCATCTTTGTAATTGTATATTGACATTTTTTTAAAGTTGCGCTTCCATCTGAATTATTTGTGTCTGATCTGCATCTGAGTGAAGGACTTTGGGTGCGGCCTAAAACAGTTTAAACTAGACTCGAGCTGGGGTGTAGAGGGTCATCTAAGACCACCTCAAACCTGACAAAGATCTGTGGTTGAAGCCAGCGGAAGAGGTCGGACGTGCTAAAGGAGGATCTTGGTTGTGCAGATGTTTCCTTTTGTATTGTTATTATCTAAACAGAAAGGGAGCCGCATACTACACACCGAATCTAAAGCGGACACGGGTCTGCTAATCTCATTTTCTTAAGTTCAGTTTTTTAAAGCATATAAAAATTGATTTGATAAATACCAAACATGTTGCAAACATGCAATGTTGAATCCCTCTGTAGTAAAGTAGCATCTGAATCTGAAGACAAGTTTACATTAAGTGAACTTAATGTAAGACTGTGATGTTCCTCCTGTAGTGTTATATTTAGAATCCAATGTGCTTTGTTCCGAGGTTTATACGGGCAAACTGGCAGAGATGTGAGTAAAACTAAACATTTGACTCCTCAGTTTCCACCCATTTTCCGATTCACCTATTGTTAGAGAAGAAACATTACTGCCTTCTTCCACTGTCAGTGATATTTGACAGTAAAATGACAAATCAACAGGTCACTCAACACTAGAAAAACACGAACAGAGAATGGATGGGTGGAGAGATGGAAAGACATCAGGGCAGGCAATCATTCAGAGAGAGGAAGATAACGTGCCCACACACACACACACACACACACACACACACAGTAGATTGCTTTCTTCAAGCAGTTACGTTTCAATTCCTGGTAGATTAAAGCGTAATACATTTACCTAATCTTAAAATAGTATGTTTAGTCAAAACATGTGTCTCAACTTTATCAAGATTTTTCAAAATTCATCAAATTGAATTTGATGGTTTTTGGCCTTTTTGGTTCTCTTTAATGCCAGTTATGATGCTTGTTTTGGACCAATTTATTGTACCACTTTAGTATTAGAAAATCAATTTAACTAATCACAATTTCCTCAAAAATCATCGTGCGTATGTGTGTGTGCGATAAGGCCTGTGTTTTACATACACATGCCCCTAAGAGTGAAAGCCACAGTTTCTGCTTGATGTTTTAAAGGGAGTATTAATGAATCCCGCTGATCGCAGCTTTTTTTCTCTTGTCTGAAGTCTGACAGTGTCTGTTATCAGTCCGAACTATTGCTGTTCTTCTTACAAAACAGACTGCTTTCGTTCAAATATAACAAACTTTTATGAGAAACGTCACTCATAATATTTCTAATAATAATAGTATGACTAACCAAGACTTGTTATCTCAGGATTCTGTTTGGAGCTGTAGCAGGTCTTCTGGGGCATCAGAGCTCCCCCTCGGAGCAGACTTCCTGTCATTCCAAACATTCCAAGCCATGGAACTGAAATCAGAGATTATTGGGTTTAGGGCGTGCTTCTGTAACACTGGCTGGTGCTGCCTGTCTGTGCTTGTCAACATACTGTACTGGAACCAGTGAAGAGACAGTAAACCTTGAGCACAAGGTTTGTTCTGACCAGGACATTTTGATAAAACAACTATTTGACAACATATACGGTGTTTTAATTAATAATAAAAAGATTATAATAAGATAATACTAATGAAAATGAGTCAACTGTATAAAATGTACATCCTCCATTAGCATTCCGGTATCCAAGGAGTCGGCAGATTGAGCTAACAGGAATGTTCAAGCTGCTTCCTGCGCATAATCGTTTTTTCAGGGATCCTTTAATGGCGACTTGAGGTGATGTCCAAAATGTCCACTGCGTGTCCCCTAAGTTTCTGCAAAGTGCTTACAACTACTGATAAGAAAGGCCAATATTTAGGTTTTTCTTAAAAATAAATAACCTAACAACGTGACACAATGTCAAGTCATTCTGTTGAAGTTTAAAAAAACTAATTTTTATCATGCTCGACCAGCCAGAGACCAAGTGACATTTTTATTACCATATTACCGTAAAAAGCCAAACCATACACATGACCATCACCCATTCCTTTCACACACACACACACACACACACACAAACTTCCAATATATTATTTGTAAATGTCAAACACTAACGTGACAATGACAGAAATTGACTACCTGTCAATTAGGAATCATAGGCCAGAAAACAAACTCAGCTCAAATGGTTCGTGCAGGTTTTTTTTTTTTTGCTAGTGTTGCGTATTTGGATTCTGCTCTTCCGGGCAGTGTTGGTGACTTGCCCGGTGGTTGTTAGCAGTGTGAAATCTCTCTCTTGAACATTCTCCTTGAACAGCTTCACTTTGTTAAGAAATGCAAACACACTTTGTACCAGGTCAGGCGGAACTTTAATCTTACTCTGCAGGGTCAGTCTGTCCAGGTGACAGCACGTTGGCCAGCAAGGATGAGAGAGAGAGAGAGAGAGAGAGAGAGAGAGAGAGAGAGAGAGAGAGAGAGAGAGAGAGAGAGAGAGAGAGAGAGAGAGATTTAAAAAAAGAGAGGAAGAGGGTTAGAGAGAAGGATGAATAGAGAGCTAAAGAGAGAGAAGTAATAACTGTAGAATTCTGAAATTAAAGCAGAGAGAGCAAGCGAGAGAGAGAGGAATCCAGGCGATTTATAAAATGCCTGGGGATTTTGGCTTCTATATAAAAGTCATTATATCAACATCATAACAAACAAATAAACAAATTCATTTTCTATTTAGTAATTTGTATATTTTATACTATTATTTCATATACAGTACAACTAAATGAATGAAAAAATAGTCATTTGATTGCACTTTCAATGCAGGCCCTTCTGAAACTGGACTGCCAGGGTCTGGTAGCTCGACTGGTCATGGATTTTGTGCTGTTGACCACAGCGGTGGAAGTGGCCGGTCGCTGGAAGGAACTCGCAGAAAGACTAGCAAAAGTGTCCCGGCAGCAGGTGGAGGCTTATGAAGCTCCGCACAGAGACTGCAGAGGACAACTTGACTCTGAGGTACAAGAAAACATCTGTACAAATGTATGATTTAATGTAAGTTATAATGTAAGTTATGAGCATTAATGATAAAACAAATGTGTTCTCTCCATAAGGCCATGTGGAAACCAGCCTATGATTTCCTGGTGACTTGGGCAGCACAGATCGGGGACAGCTACCGAGATGTCATCCAGGAGCTTCACACAGGCTTGGACAGAATGAAGAATCCCATCACCAAGCGGTGGAGACACATCACTGGTTCCTTGATCCTGGTCAACACATTAGATATCTTACGAAGCTCCGCCTTTAGCACCTCCCCTCAAGATGACTGTGCCATTTAGTCAGAAGTCAGAAGGGCAAGAAGTCTCTTTTGACTTAAAAAATAAATAAATAAATAAATTGCACAGTGTTATTTAAAAAATGTATTTATTTTACGTGCTTTAATTAGTGGTGCAGGAAAATGTTTTTGAAAAATTCTAATTGTTGCAAAATGACTAATGCTGTAAAAAAAAGAGAAAAAGAAAAAACAAATAAGGAAATGTACACTTATTTTATGTAAATATGTGAGTATTAACACAGTTTGACACAAATAACTCTATTGTATTATTATGTTACATTTTCATTTGTATGTTTACAAATATGCTTTTAACACTACCCCACAACATTTTTATATGTGCCCTACTATTTTGTTGTTGTTGTTGTTGTTGTTGTTGTTTTAATTAAAGACGTCACTTTACGTCACATTTTTCTGACTACTAACAGAATGATAACTGCTCTGAACAGAATGATAACTGTTTAATTTTATATAATTATATTATTTAAGTCTACATTTCAACACTGGAACTATCAAAAGTATTCAAAGTGTTTAATTTTGGAGTTATGTTGTTGTAAATAGAGTAAAATAAAAAAAAAATAGAAGTCAAATAATTTTCTCCTTTTGTCAACTTGGATTTTGAAGATTAAGCTGAAATACACACTTGTTTCTTTATGGCTAAATTCCAACCTTATCAGTGCAGCGCCATTTTTCTTCCTGTTGGACAGATTCCTGAATTTTATGTAAACATTCAATACTTTAGGATGCTCCCAAAAGCTCAAACACTCAGGCAGACTAGGGTTGTACCTCTCTTCTCTCACTCAGTGTCTTTCTCATTTTGAACATATAACGTATAATTTGTAAAATAATTAATTACGATTATGAATTTAAATGCCCAGCAGGTGGCGCAAAAACCCAACAACAGCTTTCAGCTGGTTGTTTAGTAAACTTCAACAAAACATTGATGTTTCAAAGGCAATCGCCGTGTAATTGTTAAGGAAACATTTCTTAGTTATCATCATGATAGCATGACTATGTATAATTGTTTAATTTAACAAATAAGTTGCAACTAGCTGTATGTTATTATGTTGTATTTCCATGGTGGAGAAAACATGTTGGGTAAAAACAAAGCAAAAAAAAAAAAAAACATGTTTGCTGATGTGGTTTCTATCATAGACACGAAGAAAACAATGTGCATCGAAGCACATTATGTAAAGTACACTGTCTTTGAAAAAATGCTTGCTTGTCTAGAATTCTGGCAAGCCCCTAAACGGTGTACGTTTTAATTATTTAAACCCTGTCATGAAATCCGTATATTTATTCAATAAATATTGAATTTCTGTGAACTCTGCCAAGTTGTTTTAGGCCATGTTGTATTCATTACAGTCTTTTTGTACAACCTTTCATTATAACTCAGCATAGGTAACGCAATAATGAAACCTGAAAGATAAAATGTTATTATAAAGGCAAGTCGAGACGCATGCATATTTTATCCCTGTGCTGGTGGCATCACAACCAGTGAACAAGTCTAGTTTAGACTTCTTAAGAAGACACCGACACCCAGCTGCTCGGTTGGCTTCAGTAGGGGGCGCTGTCCAGGGATGGAACACCAAACGGATTGCCACACTGGGATTGTCGCTGTGTGGGCGGGGTTTGCTCGACGAGGACACACACACACACACACACACACACACACACACACACACACAGATGCTGCTGCAGGGCCGCTGCTGGCTCCATTCATTACTACACACGCTCCGACAGACCGGCACATCCGAGCATCCCAAACAACATCTCGATCACTCGCATTCGGAAGACCGTCGAGCAAACGAGATCCAGACCCTCGAAGGAGCTTCACAAGCTTTAGGTGTGTGTAAACCAGCGCGAGGAGTCTGCGCGTGCACACAAGTGTTTACAGGAGCGCGTCTTACCCGAGGAGCGATGGCTTCTTCTTCTCCACTTTCTGCCTGAATTCGCTCCAGCTGCTGTTGCTGAGGAGGCTTCCGTGGTCCGCAGAGGAAAATGGGAAACAGCTTCTCCAACATGTCTGCGTTTCAGTCACTTCACATAGTTATGCTGGGCTTGGACTCCGCGGGGAAAACCACGGTCCTCTACAGGCTGAAATTTAACGAGTTCGTCAACACGGTGCCGACGATTGGATTTAACACCGAGAAGATCAAGCTGAGTAACGGTACGGCGAAGGGAATAAGCTGTCATTTCTGGGACGTGGGTGGTCAAGAGAAACTCCGGCCCTTGTGGAAATCCTACAGTCGGTGCACGGACGGCATCATATATGTTGTGGACTCCGTGGACGTCGATAGGCTGGAAGAAGCCAAGACGGAGCTGCACAAAGTGACAAAATTCGCCGAGAACCAAGGAACGCCGCTGTTGGTGATCGCCAACAAGCAGGACCTGCCGAAATCTCTGCCGGTGTCGGACATTGAGAAGCAGCTGGCGCTTCACGAGCTCGCGCCCGTCACCACCTACCACATCCAGCCAGCCTGCGCCATCATCGGCGACGGGCTCCACGAGGGCATGGACAAACTCTACGAGATGATACTGAAGCGACGGAAAATCTTAAAACAGAAGAAGAAGCGATAACTGAGACTCTTTCATTTCTGGCCCGTGGCTACAACGCTCTACTGATATTCATCTGGATTGTACCAGAGCTGGTTTCAAATCAAACATTTCTGGTTTGTTTGTGTGTGCGAAAGAGATAAAGCAGGTGAACCAAAAATGAAAACCGTTTATTTAGGAAAAGAGGACAAAACAATGGGCTGGTCCTGTTGATTCCGCCGTATATTTTGCATCTACAAAGCCTGCATGGTTTGAAGGAGATGTCTAAAGCACTGTGAGATACGCTGTACCATTTCATGAAATGTTTTGTACTTTTTTGAGATTCTAAAATACTTGGACACATGTGATTTGTTTTGGGGACTTGAGGACCTTGGACTAAAGGCACAGATGCTACTGGATTTACTGAATCTCTGAAGAACACAAGTGATGGACTGGGCATGGTCTACCTCCAAGCACTTTTCCTTTACAAAATATTAGCGTCATTGTAGATCAGCTGTTAGACTCTCAAGGTGTTACAGAGTCGAGATGTTTTTTTTTTTTTATTAAAATGTGTGTCATGAAACCTTATCCCTCTTCGCCAGAACATGTTTCTACTGTTTGTCTTGCTATGCGGTTCTAAAGTTTCATTGCAGTGGATGTGGCTTGGCAAAACGAATACATGTACACTCTGAAACGTGGTTCTAATTCATAATAATCTGTGTGATTAACAGCTGTTGCTCTAAAAAAGAACTAAGAAAAATATTTTGCTAAGATGAGGATTTAAAAGCCATTAGTCTTGGATTAGGTCAAGCGATAAGCAGCCATGAAACTTGGGCAGGATCCGGTTTCAAATGGAAGTTGATTTTTTTTTTGCAGAGTGAAATACATTTCTGTCTCTAAGCAAATTGGATTTGGTGATGAGGTCATTTCCAACATCATATTGACTCCAGACATGAACTTTAAATATTCGCCGTTTACAAGATTAATATGTCCTTGCAGCCTTAAAAGGTCATACAAAACAACTCATTATTACCCACAAAATGTAAAATTTTCATGAGTTAGTAAGTGTTTATGGAAGCCGGTTCCTCCATACAAAAGCATTTTTACTCATTGCGTGTTAGCACATTTACAGTCCTGTTTTTGAAGCAAATGTGCTTTGTGTTTCTCAGGCCCGTCCCTTCTTTGGCTCTTCAAGTGTTAATTGCGTGGAAGACTGGAGGTCCTGGGAGAAGGGAAAGTGTGAGATGTGAGTGAGAACTGCTGAGGAGGGGGAGGCTGCTGTTTACTTTTCCCTTGAGAGGGGGGTGGGGAGAGTCGCATAATGGCTGTGTGTCGGGGACAGGGGTCGCTGAATATCTCAAGGATCCTAGAGGGAATAGTCTGAGAAAGAAGAAACCTCCAGTAAATGGCTGCAAATCAATTTCTCTGTTCCTTCTACGAGGGTAAGAGGAGAAGAGCCACAACTCCCATTTTATCCATCAGGTTTCAGTAAAAGCATTGATGCTTTGGTAGAAAGAAAAGCATCATAAATGAATCAGTAAGAAGTGTATGGTGGGATGCAGTTAAGAGCTATACACGTCTGTCAACTGTTCATCAAATGTTAAATATACGTACGTAAATAGAATTCTGCTAAACAATATCCACATCAATAATTCAATATTAAACGCTCTGTTACATCACACATGGTATGCCAAAGCGTCTCACCCAACCATCGACTGGTAAACCACTTATTTTATTAAAAGCCTTTTCCATTGGACTCAGGTCGTGCTCGGTTGCACTTCCTGACATGTCTTGGGGGAGGAAAAGTGGTTCCGGGATCTGTGTCTTTGTGGTTGTGTTGAAATTAGTGCTACAACTTGTCATGTTTTATTCTCTTGCATCATGTAGTTTTCCCATGTTTTATTATCTTGAAACATGAAGTTTTCATCATATAAAATTTGACATTTAAATAACAATGATAGGAATATGATGAAGAGTGCGCCTTTCCTTATATCAAACCGAGGCAGAAAACCACCCGAATCACATTTCATTACAAGTCACCGGAGCTTTAATCTGAAGACAAATGTCACTTATCAAACAGGAAATAAACAACAAACAAGTTACGAAACAACCAAGGACGACTTTCTTTGGAAAACAAAGCAGGGTTGAGAAAAGCAGATAGAGAAGGTCGAATTAGTGTGTGTTTTTTATCGAGATGGTTGTTTATAGCATATTGCCTTACATATGCTCGCAGGCACAAAGCACCTTTCATTGGATTCTTCTTTCTTAAGCTTCGACTTTGTAAAGTTGTAATAGAAGCCTGGGATGAATGTGAGACAGCAGTTCCACCCAGCAGACTTTTTGTTTCTGAGAAATCTGGGTCACATCCCACAATCTCGTCTCCTCTTGTATGTTTGCAGGTCATTAGGAAACAACTTAACTCTTTAGAATTAATTACATCACTATTCCATCAAAAACAAAATCACAACAATACTACGCTAGGCTCATAAACTTGAGAAATCAATTTGTTTCTACTATATTTATCTTGTAAGGTATTTTATGACACCTTCAGTGAAGTGAGAATGATTTCCGGGAGCCGAAGCTGGGAAACTTCCTTTCAGATGGAAATGAAGAGACTTTCTGCTGCCCTGTTTTCTATTGTTACCATTCCTCTTTTTTCTGTTTCACCCTATCTGATTCTCTTCTATTCTTGTTCCTCATGCCCTCGTTCCACTGGATAAATGCAACAGCCGTTTCTGCATACACACATAGTTTCTGCTGCTCAAATTCACTGACACACTTGTAAAATTTTTCTTGTCTAGAATTTTAAATCATTTAGTTGTAAATGTCACTTTATATATTTATGAAGCATGGTGATATGATTATAAAATTAGAACAATCTGACAAGTTGATCGAGCTTAGTAGCTGTTTTATGTTTCTTGGTTTAACATTATATTTTAGAATGGTGTGTTGCTGTGGAATTCAGACGACCCAGACTATCAATGAAAAAAAAAACAAAATTTGACAGCTTTTGTATTTAATACTCACTGGATGAGACTTGGTTTCTCTTGTAGACTTAAAACTAAAGTGATTATTTACAAATTAGCACAATACTAATGTTATAAGAAAAGAATAACATTATTATTCTTCACAGTGCCAAATGGCAATACATTTTTACATGCAACGTATCCAGTGACATGATGCAACTATTCCGCTCTGTGATTGGTCGGACACTAGTCCAGGGTGTGTCCCGCCTTCAGGCCCAGATTGGCTCCAGCCCCTTGTGACAGAAATTGTTTCAGTTACGAATAATCTTACATATACTGTAATACTTGATTTCTATTCTCTGAAATTCCGTTGGATTTCTATTGCACTACCAGCAAAACCACACTAACCACTGGAGCTCCACAGGGCTGTATGCTCAGCCAACAACCTTTTCTGTAGCACCAGGATCCTGAAGAATCGTTTCCTTTAATTGTGTACTGCTCAGCTGTATGTAGTCGAAAGGATAAAATGTCTGACAATGAATGTGATACTGGATAGGAATAACAACTAAATAAGATTTCTTTAAAAACTTGGGTAATAATTTGGTCAATATTTATTGTTTTGAACGTCTATTTATTGTAATTACGTCTAGTTCGGAGATGGAGGATGACGTCACTTCACAAAATCACACTTTCCTGCACGGGTGAAGGTCAGTCAGCACTATTTGTCCGGCTGACCTTTTTTGAGGAGTGTCAAAGGTGAAAGGTTAAAGTTCTACAAGGATGTGCATAGCTGAGAAAACCAACAGCAGACTTTTTGTACAACAGTTATTCTTGATAAAACATTTTTAATCTAATACATATGTTTATAATGTATTAGATATTAAAAATGTAATACCTTAATAAATAATTTGATAGAAATAATTGTAATAATAACGGTTCCTTATGTCTTTACCAAATACAGAAAATCAACTGTTTATGACAAATATAAAGCTACCGGTCTCTAATAAAGCAGATTGTCTTTTTCCTATCTGTCATTCAAACAACATCTTAAAATAAAGGTGTTTCGCTTATTTTAGCTCGAGAAAGCGCCTCGTACTCCCACCACTATCTTCTCCCTGCTGGTGTGAAGTCAACACTCACACTAAAACACTGAGCTGAAATGTGCAAAGAGCGTTAAACTTATTTAAAGTTGAATTAGAGAGTGAGCTACGAGTGCGATCCTTACACGTATCGCAGACTTCTTTCTTATCAGCTGACATGTGAGAGCGCGACAGAAGGATTGTGTAATGACAGACAGCTTTGTTAATGGTCACTCCACTTTCTCAAGAGTGAGAAGAAACCAAGATGTGATGTTGACATGGCAACCGGTCCATCTGGTCACACTCCAGCTGTCTTGTGGGAATTGTAGGGTTTGAGTTCAGGAAACTCTTTGCAACCTCTTGATTGTGAAATCCTCTACTCCCAAAGCCACAAACAACACTTTATGGAAAGCCAGTCCAGTTAGATTCAATGTGTTTTAAAAAGATTTAAAATGTTGCGGGAGATTTTTTGTCCTTTGTCATTCAGTAAAATGCCCATCTATTTTAAAATCAGCTTGTCTTTTAGATTTTTTTTTTCAGTTTTACAATCACTGGCTCTGATTGGTTAGTCACATTGTTCTTACAAGAACAATATCCACATTCTCTCACATTCACTTATCACATTGCCTTGTATGGTTCGTTTTAGAAATCACATTGTTCCGTCTTCATTTTTTCACTTTTTTGTGATGAAGAGTCTTAAGGAAAGCACAAGCTAAAAAAAAAGCAATGTCTGTGCAGAAAAGCGTAATGTTTTAAAGTCAGAGCTTATTTAATCTAGTTTTGTTAAGCGTTGGACCGCTCGCTGTGGTTTACATTGCTTGAGTACAGTATGACTCCTCATGCTTCTGTTTACATTACAATGTCTTTCTCTTCTCCTCCGCAGAAGAACTTTTCCTCTCCTGCCCTGGAAGGTTTGTCTGTGGTCAACATCTGTCATGCCAGCCTCTGCCCTGAAAGACCTGACCAGACTGTTGTCTCTCTTGAGGTTTTCCCTTGTTGCGCTTGTCATGGTTTTGTTCCTGCAGTGTGGCTTTGGTTTCAAGCTGACTAAGACTAACAGTGTAATTCTTCATTACCGATTATGTTTCAGAGTATAAAGGCTCTCTGTTGTAGATGCGTGTCATGTCCATATAGCAGATGGAGACGTGATGAATACAGTGTGCTCATTGTATTTTCACTGTCAATTAGAGAATTTTTTTTTATAGATTTTTTAAAGATTTGTTTTAATTAGTTGTTATTATTTTTTTAGCTCACAATTTTTTCAAAGATGTTTTCACCTAAACATTATTAGTACTCACATTAGCTATTTCAACACTTCAATGTAGCATAAATAATATATTACAATTGATCCCCAGGCTTTGATGACTGTAAATTCTTGGAAGAATCTGTTTATATTATTTAGGGGTTTTTTTTGTTACTCTTTTTTTTTCTAAACAGCATTTGAATATTTTATTTATATTAAACATAATTTGTTCTGAATTATTTTTGGTAAACGTAATAATTATTATTAAGATTAAGATTCACATAAGCTTTCAAAACTCTGCTTTTTTGTAATACATTTATGAGTTCTCTGTAAAGCATTTAAGCAGAAGCATTTAACGTTTAACACTTTATAAATATAACTAGCAAAATGTTGTTACAATTAATGAAACTTATTTGCCATTAATATTAAGACACAATTAAAAACAAATTTTCACAATTTTCAATCTAAGTTATTACCGTTGTTATTGAAATACAGTTGAAATTGGTGAGGTGTGTTTGCATGGTATGTGTGTGTGGGTGTGTTTGTGTGTGTGTGTGTGTGTGTGTGTGTGTGTGTGTGTGTGTTGGTAGTCCCCAGCACGTAGTTAAAATCAAATAGTGCTGCTATTTGCCCAATGTAAATTTTTAATGTAAAGCAAACTGTCTACGCAACCTTCTAAATTTAACGTTTCTTGAGCTGTTCAGGCAAATATTGGACATCAAAAACACAACTCAACAATCAAGTTTAATTCAATAGTTTTTTTTTTTTAAGTCGAATAGACTTTCTTTATAGAACTGCACAAAACGCAAGAGTTAAACTCGGGACTAGAAAGCTGAAGCTAACTGTTACAACGGCTGAGTCACTGTTTAGACACTATTACTCATTAACAAAACTTTCACCCTGACCAATGGGTTTGTGTGTGTGTGTGTGTGTGTGTGTGTGTGTGTGTGTACAGTGGGATATCTGGGAAAGTCTTGCACTTGTAAACTTAAACATGATTTCAAAGCTTGTAATTGTTAGTCATTGCATAATTTGTGTGCATTGAAAAGACCTAAAAGATGGACTAAACTAAAATCCACAAGGCACAAAGATCCACAACAAGGAGACGCATTAGAGAAACCGTATCTAGGTACATTAGATTAAATGAATGGCGGTTTGGGGAATTACAACAAAGAGCTCTTTGTTCCTCCCATTGTTCTATTGCTTTTTCAACTCTTCTTCCCGGGAAGCAATTCCCACACATGGTCGGTCAGTCTTCAGCAGGACTACAGGCTCAGTCTTTGTGGGCCTGGAGGGTCAGAGGTGGATGCGAGGGGTCTCCAGCTGGAGAACGTAAATCCAGACCTGCTCTGACTGCTTGCCCTCTTATTCTTGGTTAATTAGCTTTTCTTCATTTTAACTTGCATGAACACATTGTGCTAACAAAATGGCTTTAAATATTCTTTGCAACACAGCGTCTTTGTCTCGAGGGTCAAAGGTCTTGAAAATCATGGTTTAGACAGAATCTATGTGGTTCTGCTTATTTAAAGATGTTTGTTGATTATTATTTATGTTATACACACACACACACACGCACACACACGCACACTGTTTAGCAGGACTTTATTTCTAAACGAGTAACAAAGTGGTTTATGAGGACCTACATTTCTTTTTGTAATACAGATTAAAAATAAACATTAAACCTCTCTGCTTTATATAAGGAAGAATTCTGTCTGCCCTGATTCAATTTTAGTGAAATATTCTTGAGAAATAAACACCAGATATCCATGTGTGTCCTCACAGTGCTGGATCTTACCGACTCACACAAACAAAAATCCAAGGAAAAGAATCCAGAAAGGAAGGACGGAACTGAGAGGAGTCTTTACGCGTTGTGTAATTACTCTGACATGTCTTCGCTTGCTTGTGTGACTCTTGCGTAGCAGTGTTTGTACTCTGAGTGAAACATTATCCAGTCTGAACAAGACATTCGGCTGTTTCTAAATAACAGGGTGTAGCAGAGTAAGCGCTCCACCGTCATGAGGACGTTTGAAAATGACAAACTAACCTGAAAATCGACTCTTACGTGTAGTTACCTTTCCAGAGAAGCAGAAAACAGTCACTTATTTCACAAGTTTCTCAAGGAGAGAGCTCATTCTTCAATAACAACTCATCAAATGCACTATTTTATGTTTGTGAAATTCAGCAGAAACAACTTTTTTCTCAACTACAAAAGCAACAGTAGCAAATAGCAACATCAGTTCTTGGTGGATCTATCTATCTATCTTTCTATCTTTCTATCTATCTATCTATCTATCTATCTATCTATCTATCTATCTATCTATCTATCTATCTATCTATCTATCTATCTATCTATCTATCTATCTATCTATCTATCTATCCAGTAAGAACGTGAAAATTGTTATAAACGTGGAATTTGGTAAAAATGACCAAATGTTGTTATATATTATCAATATTGTCAAAACTGTGGAAAATATTGTGGTATTGTATGTGTGTATGTATCTTGCTCAAGGACAACCACCGGACTGGGATTTAAACTCTCAACACCTGGGTGGCAGGTCCAAGTGTGGGATCCAGTAGTTGGCGAACTGCAAATTTCAGAAGAATATGTTGCAGTTGGAGGTTTAAGCAAAGTCAGCTTCTACTTTGTCACTCAAAAACAAACACAAGCAACCTTGTGTTGTTCGCCACAACCTGTTTATCAGATAGAAATAGCAGCTTAGACTGATAACCCTTAAATGACATGTTTTGAAGGAGATGTGAAACAGAGACAAGACTGCCGTTTTACACAAACATGGTTCAGAAAATCCAGAGCCACAAATCTGGTTTAAAGTTTAAAACAATTCGACATGATTTTAAGAACAGGAAGCTCAAACAATTAAATTCCAAAGATTACAGTATAGTTTATATCTCAAGTTTATATCTCAAGTTGTGTGCATTATAAGCGGTTTCGATGACAATTTCTTTGAGCACAATTTACACTGCCTGAAGGAAACCACGAGTTTCTTTGTGTTAAGAACATAACGTATGTGAGCGTCATAATAAAAATGTTCTCCTTATTCCCTCTATATTTGTGTGACGTTGACAAACAGAGGTTTGAGAAACTGTAATTTTGAACATGAAGGTCACTTGTCAAACATTTGCAGCGGTGAGTAGTTGCACATTAACATCAGAACAAGTTCAACCCTCTCCACTGAAAGACACTTGTAGAATTAAACTATTCTTAACTATTTGACTAATAACAAAACAAAAGAATATCGTTGTTTAGAATGTTTAGAAATGTTTAGAATTTTACATTTCTTGGCTTGTCATCACTTGCATGCTTTGACACTTGGTAATGTGCTTTATTATTAGAACATTTCTCTCTAAAGATCTGTCAACATGCAGCAGACATCTCCATCCACCACTGACTGGCATTTAATACGGGCCTGTTTTCACCTTCCCCCTCCATATGGGAAGCTTATGGCTGTTGTCATAGAAACAGCTTCACCCCCCTTCTCTCACGCCCCTATTGGTTGAAACAGACATTCCGTAACCAGGAAAGACTGAGGCTTTAATCAGTCAGTAAATAATGTAGCATCTAATAAATTCATTACCGGCTATCTCTGCCTATCTATGTCTGTCTTTCTGACTGTCTGTCTGTTTGTTTATCTGTTTTAGTCAGTATTTGTTTTTCTGTCTGTCTGTCTGTCTGTCTGTCTGTCTATCTGTCTGTATGTTTATTTATTTGCTCATCTGTCTGTTGGTCTGCCTGTCTGTTTGTGTATCTGTCATAGGTGTTTTTGTCTGTCGGATTGTCTGTCTATCGAATCAATCAGTCCATCCATCTTTTCAGTATTCTATCACCCATCCACCCATCCGTAATGAATTTTAATATTTTTAGAAGTGATAATGAAAAACATTTGTCAGAGGGCCATTGATGTGAAGTTGAGAAGGTTAAGCTGAGTCAAGTTCACAAAGAAAGACGTGCAGCTGCGTGGTGTAGTTCACATGATCTTACGTGTGGAAGTCACATATCATCTCTGGAATGCTTTTTTAATCAATGCAAAGCAGCAATATAAGAAATAAAAGCTAAAATAAAATATATATTTATCTATCTGTATCCAATACACTAGGTTCTTAATTTGGACGTCATTAATTTATTACATTCTTTTTTTTTTTTTTTATTTCCTTCGTTTTTTTTGTCACAGTACGAGTCATTTTAATTACAAGTATTTTATCATTGACAAACACGTTTTGTGCTTTTTCTATTTGTTTATGTACAGCACGTTTATTTGTACAGCAGCTTTGAGAAAGTCTGGGGAAGGAAAATCAACTTTGTTCCAGAATTCTGAGACAAAAGGTTAGAATTCTGACTTTATAACTCGAAATTCTGAGGAAAAAAGTCAGAATTTTGACTTGATAACTTGAAATTCTGAGAAAAAAGTCAGAATTCTGATTTCATAACTCAAAATTCAGAAGAAAAGTCAGTATTCTGAATGTATAACTCGAAATCCTGAGAAAAATTCAGAATTTTGACTTTATAACTCAGAATTCGGAGTTGTTCGAGTGTTCAAGCACAAAAATAAAAATAAACTAACCCTCTTCATGACTTAAAAAATTTGATATGCCATCACGTGACGTGCACGTGGGCCATCTGCTAATGCCAACATGGTGCAGATTGTTATTCTTTGGTCTAGGTAAAGTAAGCGGCGGGGAACACCATACGGAATGCGCGCGAGCCACCTGGAAGTGTGTGTGAGTGTAAACACTGAGCAGTGACACACAGCCAGCGCGGATGAAGGGAACACGCTCTATCTGTCTTCTCTTTGTTAAGTTGTTAAGTTGAGGACGTGCTCATTCTTAAAGCAATAATGTACCTTTTTCAATCTTAAAGCTTCATTCTATAAATAATTCCTGTACTACAACTCTCTTCCACTTGTTCTCCATGTTGTTCCTAGTAAGTATCTTGACTCCAGCAATTCCTTGTCTCCTTCTAGTTTATTTTAACCCATTCAAATACGGTCTCGTCTCGCAAGCTCAGTAATTCTCTTACTGTATTTATTTCTGTTAATCCATACAATAACTTTTGTTTGCGCTTATTTTTTAATTACAGTATTCGATTTTTTCTAGTTTTTCTATTCTGTATTTGTAACTCCCTATTTTCCCATGATGTTATCTATCTATCCATCTATCTATCTAGCTATCCATCCATCCATCCATCCCTCACTTTATCAATCTATACTTTTATTGTGAAAAATACATATCTATTTCACAACCACACACTATAGTCATTCAAATTGTTGAATATATTCAGGGTTCTTGAGGTTTTCGGACAAAAACGAACTTGCACAACGCTGTACCGCTGCACACACACTCACTGTGTATGTTCAATATAAATAAGCCTATAAGTTCATGGAGATTCAAAGAAAAGGGAGTATCTGACAGATTGTGAGTTACTGTAACAGCCGGTCTGAGCAAATACAGGACGAGAAGCTTTGAACTAGCCAGCTGAAGACACATTCCAAATCAGTATACCAACAATTTTACATGCGTTCCCTAATCCAGGCCATTAGATTTGTGGGCTGATTGCAATGTGTTACATTTTAAGGTAGTTTAAATGTTGTTTTTAGGAAAAGATTATATTCACTTGGTTCAATGAGTGGAATCTTCTAAGTCAAGGAGCTTTCAAATTTAGAATGAGTCCCAAACAACTCGGAACAGCTGTACCTGACATTTGGATCACGTCAGAGAGGGATTTACACTCCAGGCTGATCTTTGGGGGAGGCCGGTATCATGAGATTCCAGTCATTCCCTCTGACTGTTCGGGAATGTTGGAGAGCTCGACTCCCCTCAGAAGCCCCATCTCTCCCTAGAGATTCTGGCTGCTGTAGACTGTCTGTCACCATGGCTCCCAGATCTAGTGTGAATCAGCATTCTTCAGTGAAGAATCTGTTCATTTTCAGTCTCAAAAAAATATTTAACCAGCAGAACAAAAACAAAACAGTAATTAATATTAAATGCTGTATTATTAACTGCTTAACAATGTTGTCAGTATTCTGTCTATTCATCGTCTTCTTCAAAAACAACAACCATTATTGTATTTTGCATACTTTATCTATTAATGGTTACAGTACATTACAGTTACATTACGTACTGTTTGTTGTGAGTACATTGTTAGTTTAAAAAAAAAAACTCATTATTATCGGTAAATGCATTTTCTAAAACTGTTTTTTTTTTCTTCATTTTTGGTCACTGTTCATAGGCGTGTTAATATTCTGCCATCTAGCGGCTGTAATTGAGAAGGACACGACATGTGTTTCCGTTGTAAATGGTTGTTGTTCTGCGAGCTCTTTGTAAATTGCAAATTGTAAAGTTCTATGTTAGTAAACGCCTCGATTGTACCGCGGTTCTTTCGTGAGGAAGGAACACTGCATTTCACTGTCTATTTCTTGGATGTCCATTCATGCAAAGGGATGTGAGTTAATATAAGTTTCATTTAACAGCACATTGCACATTTGCAACAATGCATATTTTAAATGCAAAGTTTAATAATTTGTTAAATAAATTTGCCAATTTATTGATATCATACTTCTAAAAAATTATTGTACAGGTAATTATTAAAGATAACTTATTTATATGACGCTGTTTAGCCTTTATTCTTTTAATTGGGAACCCTGTATGCGACTCACATCGATTCTTCATCTTATCATAAATTTATCAAACGTCTATATTTTTATAAAATTATTTTTATGTGCAGAAATTGAATGTGCAATTGACAAACCACTACAACAAACATGTTTGAATAGTATTTATTTTGTACAACTTTTATTTGATCTTTCTCTTGGAGTTCTACAGAAATATAGATCAGAATAGCTGGTATAATAAATGTACATTCAGAATTCCATAAGGGGTAATAGAAGTTTACATTAGAAACACTGTCTACTGTATATTAACTTGTGCATGCATGTGCTTTTGTGTCTGTATGTGCAGCATTTAGTGGGTATGAGGTTTTTCTTCTGCATGCAAAGCTTAGCAGTAATAACTGAGTAGTGAGTATTGCTTTAAAATTACAAACATACTGTATATATACACACACGTGTGTATGTGTATATATATTACAGCGGAAAAACAGACATGTTTCTAGTATCAGAGTATGAGCAAACAAAATTGGGCCTTGGTAAAACAACTTAATTTATTCTTTGGAAATTAGATGTATACGACTTGTAAAAGCATCTGTGTGTGTATTTATAATATAGTGTGTGTGACCCTGATGAACCCCAACCAATAATGCACAAGCAATATTCATAGTCTATCAAAAGCCATATAATCCACAGCCTATAAAGTGAACGGACGGACCGCACTGTGCTTCTACATGTCGTATTAAATACTTTACACATGCTCAGAGATCCACATACTAGCACAATATGCCTAATGATAATGAAAATAGGTACAATAATAACCATAACACACACTCTGCCATATTTGACAGTTACCTGACATCTTAATATTACTCAAAGCTACTCAATCCCAAACGATGTAAACATATTACAGTATTTGTCGGCACAATATCAGATTCTGTTGGCATCTATACACAAAAACAGTCTATGTAATATTTCTCACAGGATTATGCAACACTGAATAAAATAAAATATATATTCAAGTTATAGCACAAGAATCTCCTCTGACGCCACATTTGGGATGATCAAATGGAGCCATCACAAAAATTAAAAGTGAACGCAAAGATCAAAACAGTCTTGTCCTTTAGCCTATACATGTCGCTCGAGCTTCCCTCGTCAAATAAGACACAAAAGTCTTTAGGAGTTTGTGCTGCAGTTGTTGTCCGTTTCATGATTGTCTGTGTATCGTGTCTTTCATCAGTAGGTGTGCGGTTGTGAACTGTGAACAAATCACAGCCCTTTACATTCAGATGCATTTATGTCCCAAACACTCGAGACACAACTAATGGTTTAAAAAATCTGAATAATAATCTGTTTTACAATACAAATGATGTAGAGATGCAGGAGTGTCAGAGTTTCTGACATTTCAAACAAACACACATACAGGAAACATAATAGATTCTACAATCATATTTCTGGAATCTCTGTATTGGATTGGCATGAGGGATTAAAACAAATAGTGATGTACATAGTTACGTGTACTTTATTCCTAAAAGTTAAACTCTCTCAGTAGTTAAAAAGAAAGGGTAGCATAATCATTTCAGCAGAATTATTTAAATGTGCTGTACTGTAGTTGTTGAGACATCCGGCCCTCTCACGCTTCCCACAATGCTTCGCTTGCGCTTTCTCTGCTCATTTGTTTGAGATCGAATCAATCATTCTTACCAAATCTGATGGCTCAGGCTATTTAAGTCTCATTTTAATCTTGGCACCAAAGAGAAAATCTGAAACTGTGCTTTCACCTTGATATTGAATAAATTACAACATTTCAAAGATATAGATGCTGGCAGGGTAAGATGCCAAAAAAGTGAAGCCAATAGTGGATAGTTGCAATGAATTTAAAAGTAAATTTTATACACTGTTTTTACATTTTTAAAAATATATAGTGTGTGTTGTAAGAAAATCAAGTAAACGAGTCAAAAATAACCCTCCAAAATAAAATAATTTACCCTCCAATAATCTTTGATATTTTCAGTGAGTTGGTGCAAGTTACTCGTTTTTGTATCGTATCGTTCTCTGAATTACTGTGAATGATCGTTTTTTACTCTGTTTTACAAATACTGTGAAATGAACTGCATTCCTATAAACAGACGTGGAATCGTGCTGATATGAAATGCTAACTGTTAGGAATACATATACGTTTTTATACAGTATAAATGTGACATTGAAAGACGACGTCTAAAATGTGCATCCATTACGTTATGAAACATATCGACAGGCAGTGATGTGAATAACAACGTTGCTTTAAAATGCCGCATTACTATGATTGAGCTTATCTGAGATTTGCTGTCACCCAAGCTTTATTTTACTCTGGGTGTGTCAGGGGCGGGGCTGAACAGAGCAGCGGTGATGATTGGTGTATTTGAGCTGTGAAGTAGAACGTGACGATTGGCTCAGCGAATCAGAAGCAGAATAGGGCAGGTCACTTGAAAACTGAAAATATAGACAGTATATTTTCATTCATATTTAGTATTATTACATCTTTATTTATAAGATTTATTTGCACTACAAGACTGCTTATTTGTATTAAAATGACATATTTATTGTGATTTTTCAGTATAATCTTGAGTGCACTTTTTTTGTTAAAGGCAGAAGGACACTCCATTGTTATTGTTTTGCTTTTCTTCATTGTATTGAAGAAAACAATTCAAGTATAGTTCAGCAGTATAATTGTTAACATATAATTTATTTTTGTTGGTTAATTGTATAAAATTAAATTTAAAACTTTTTTATCTAGGCATTTTTCAGACATGATCAATGTAAAAAACATCAAAATCATCTACGTACTGTGTTCATATTTAAAATTATATTTAAATGTTTATTTTCATATTGAAAATAGTATTACTATTCAATATTTAATTTTACATTACTCTTCAGCAACATTAAAATGGCGTAAATCAAACTCACATTTATTTATTTAATAAATTAAAAATAATTAATTTATATCCTCAATCTTATTGAGAAATTGGTCCTTTCAATAAATTATGCTTCAAACCTCCTTATATACATTTATATAATTTAAACTTTTTTAAGATTAAAGACTTTCCCTGATGATTAGTGGCTTTCACGATGAAGTACCTCGATTACTAACTATAATAGATTTTGTAGTCAAAGTTTGTCAACACTAATGGCAGGAATTTAAAAAAATTATTTGTTTCAAACATTCTCTTTTGTAAGAGTATATAGTTTAAAGCAAATATATGAAATAGGTCCCGGCAGATTGAAGGAAGGTGAACATCTGAAGCTGGTGTGACTGGAGGCAGAACTGGCATTGTCTGACATTATTCCTGGATGTATTTGGTCATGACGTTGATGTGGAGAACAGAAATGGCACCGGGGTTTGTGACGTGGGGTTTCTCTTGAAATCAGATCTACTCAAAACGTTCATAGTTCCGAGTCTGTCTCACTCGTGGAACCATGTCCACCAACAGCCTGCAGGAGACAGAAACCAAGTCATATTATTTGATCACAATCATGTTCCACTTGATTCTTGAGCACTTTTATCGTCACAGATTTGTTCACGGCAACTGAATTAATATCAGGAATGTTGTGTGTGTGTGTGTGTGTGTGTGTGTGTGTGTGTGTGTGTGTGTCTGGTATAATTTGCCCAACATGTTTAATAAACACTGAACAATTTTGATGTTATTAGTTTAGTTTCCCCATCTGTCTCTCCCTAAAACACCCATTCAACATTTGTTCATCATTTAAATCTTTGTATTGTTTAAGACTTGTGCGTTTTGGGGTGTCAAGAGCTGAGTTTGTACCAAATAACATAATATTGGTGACTTCATATTCCATTCTTTATATTTGTATTTATAAAAAAAAACCCACAAAACTAATAACAAATATAAATAATAAGAACATAACTTGGATGGTTAACTACGTCCAGTCACATGTCAAGTCACAAAGCCATTTTTTTTTATATAATTCAAGTTACAAATTGCATTTAAATGATCACAGCATCAGGTTTCAGAATAATGATCCCAACAATTATACTTACTTGACTCCATAAGCTAAAATAATGAGACCGATCAGGATCCCTACGGTCCCGTCCAGGTACCAAACAGCGGGATGATGTCTAAACACCTCAGCGCTAATGAGAATGGAAAAGCCCATGATGCCTCCAACCATGGAATTAAAGCCTTGAAAAAAAACAATAATAATAAAATCAAGTAAGTTTTCATACAAGTGTTAAACAGTAAGAGGAACAACAGATAAAAAGAATCAAATTCAGCCACCAATTATTAAATTAGGAGGTCATACCGTCTGTAATCATGGCTCTGCTTGTCAAAATCCGGCCCAGCATGAACTTGACAACGGCAAGAATGACACACAACAGGCCACTGACAATCGAAACGCTGAACAAAAAGTCGTCCTGATGAGAAAAGAGACCAAGAAATAAGAAGTCTGCACAGCGACCACGACGTGACAAGCAGTTGAGAGAGGTTGGACGTCTCTTATGCTGACAGACTGGGTTAGATTGCCAATTTAAAAGGAATAAACCCAAGAGCGGAGTTCAGTAGGGACGTCTGCAGGCCAAGTGCCACTGATAATATGATCAAATTAATGTGAGAAAGTCACGTCAAGCTCGTTCAATAAATAAATAAAAAAAAATGCAGTTCCTCACCACCCTTGATGAGAGGATCAGCGGACAAGATGGATCACAGCCAACATAAAATCCACCATTAAAGCAGCTTTAACACCACAGCTGTATAATACCACATTTACTCTATTACTCTGTTAGTTGAAACATTCTTTAAAAAAAATTTGTCAAATGTGTTACAATTGTAATAAATAACCATGGTTGAAATAATAATAAATGATTTGTGTAAAGCAATGGCATGCGATTTGACCATCTCAGAGCGCTGTCGTTTTGTAAAAGTAATATTTTTGGCATCATTCTGCCGGGATTTGATGTAAACTACACAACACATAAACGCTTATGAATTTTCCCCGCGCCCTGTGCTGCGGCAGTAATGAATAATAAAAAAGGTTCCTCGCACTTATTATTCCTCTCAAACTGTAATCTGTCGCCGACAAGTTCTGCCTCCAGTTTACTGGCGTTTTCTTCTGCTCATTAGCATGTTAACTCCTTCCTTATATTCATGCTATTCCTTCCTTATATTTGTTTTTGATGGGATATTATTGCTTAGTAATGTCACGGAACCGCATCCGTGCTCAGATTCATTAGTGGATAGGAGAGCAAAACTGAGGCTAGATTAAATCTCTCTACCATTAATCACTACCTCTCAAAACTAATAATCCAGCAGCTTCTTGGAACAGAGCCAGTCTTGGATTAATTAAAGGATAATGATGGAACACGTCGCTGTCCGCAGGACAGGCTTCAGCATTGTCAAACATGGCATGCTACAGTGATTTCAGTTGCTCAATTTAAAGACATTTAATTCCCGAGTTTAAACAAAAACATCAACAAAAAACATGACTGGCATTTTATTTTAAAAGTGTTTTTTGTTCACTCACAACTTCTGGAAGAAGCTCGGTGGCCAGATCGTGAATCGCTTTCCCCAAAATGCACAAAGACGACAAGATGAAAATCACTCCTAAGATCACACAGGCTCTGTAGGGAGGAAAATGAACATAATGCTGTTACATTTGGTAGTTACAGTGTAAAACCTTTTGACATTTTTGCTTCTATTTTCTTTTAAGTCAATAAGGAATAGGTATATCTAAATTCTGCAAATATGCCCACAAGTACTACAAGCATCCTCTGATCCTACAAGCAACCTGTTCTTCTCAACAATATGATCCAGCTCTAGTTCTGTATATACTATTAATGACAATAATATTCTTAATACTAAATATGATTTACTTCATTTAAGATCATATTTATTCTGACTGCTTTTCCATTCCTTGCTTAATTAAATTTTGTTAAAGTAACATAAGTGTAAAAAAAAAACATGTCATGCATGACTAACTAGCACGGGCATGTCAATGAGACTTGTGCTTTTTCTCTAGTTTTTTTTTACTGTGCTGGTAATCGTACAGTGTGAAAATGAGACTTCCGGTCTCACACTCTCGAGCACTAAAGCTGAGCACCAGACATAGTTCATCCAAAGTATCAACCAAACGATTTTTTTTCTGCAAAAATAATCCCCTCATAACGCAATGTCTAGCAGAATTTTCATGAACATTACAAACGTTTATTGGCATGCTGAGAAAGCACAAGCTGGATTATTTTGGGGTGTGTGTGTGTGTGTGTATCATGCCGTGCCCTACATAGCACAGACAGTGTGTCTTTTGTTTACTTACATATATTCTCTATGGGCTGAGTGCACTGCGGCAGCATTGCTGTAGCGCCATAGCACTATGATGGACGACAGAACATCTAACGTTGCGTCAAACTATGAAAGAAAGATGACCAACCAGCGTTTCACAAAACTCTTCAAATAAAATATACACAACACATGATGTTTATAATTATTTAATTTAGTGTATGCAGGAGAATACTGATAAAAGTAATATGGCACATTTAGCACACTAACTTTTAAAATAATGATATATGATTAACATTGGAAATTGAATTGAATTGAATTGAAAAATCCTTTATTAGTCCCACAGCGGGGAAATTTCACGTCACAACAGCAACAACAAATCCAAATAAATAAACAAACATCACCATAACGCACTGCACACATCATAATGAACCAACAAACACAGACCATAATGAACAAGTAGCGCTGCCCGTCTTAAGCATAGCTCCAGTCACCAGTTTAAATTTAAGATGATATAGATAAATGATATAGATCAATGTCTAAATCAATTTCTAATTCATACAAATTGCAAGATGCATCATAACTGAGCAACATTTATTCATATTTCTTTAGTCTAGGATTCCATTGGGAGGCTTCTTATATAACAAAACATTTTTCCTGAAGCAACCTTGGCAGCTTCATAGCTGCATTCGTGTTAGCACATCACATTTGATGTGGTTATTTCACAGTAGACACAATATCATATTTTATTTGAAAAATTGCTCCGTATCCTGGTTTGAATACTCAAAACAATATTCCAGTCACTGTCATTCTTTTGTACTTATTATACAAATGTTACAAGTTACGCTTCAAACACTATCTTTTAAAGGTACAGTGCAGTATATTGTTACTGTGGCAGTAAACATGATCTTATAAACGTTGTAGAATCTTATACGTTAAAAGTAAACACAAATTTGAAATAGTTAAGTAAATACTTACAGCAAAGCCAAATGCTGATGCACTGTGTCTCATGAAGGAAACGGCTGTGAACAGACAAGACATTTGTTTATTGCCATGAGCTGAACAAATCGCTTGCTAGTGACATATCACACTTTTGTGTAGCAGAAAACAGGGTTTGTAAATAAAAGAAAAACAATAAACTCTGATGCGAGAGATGTGAAACTCTCCATTTAACCAAGCGTGAGCTGAACTTGATTGGATTTATTTGCTGCTTTTCTTGAGTGGAGAACTCTCACTGTTCTATTGATCTTCCTCTTACAGACAGACTCCATCATCATGCATCACAACAGAATGGACACACACAAAACCGGACACTGACCTTGGACTTCAATACATGTTTGGAAATTAATAATTTGACATGTTCTGTACATAATTCTAAAAATCTTTGCGCAAAAAAAAAACACAAGTTTATACTTAGTACTATAAAAATGTTTACTCAGCTACAACTTATCATGTGAGCGGATTCCTTCTGGCCAATTTACTCCTTTTATAGCCATGTACAACTACAAACCGTCAGTGTTTCTTCCCCTTAAAACATAGTAAAGGCCCAAAAGTGCAAATCATACATTTTTATCCTTTGTCGACATTTCACAAAGCACCAAAAACAAAGTCCTCGTTTTTCGCAAGCTATTTCGACATGGCATTTTATTCTTTCAGTTTTGTACTGGCCTATATACTGTACATGCAATATTTTCCCCTGAAACTCAGCCCACAACGATAGAAATATAAAGATCAAAGAAACTTTCGAGAGCTGAAACTGCAGGGAGAATCTGCCTGAGGAAGTAGGTCAAAAAAGTCTGTCTGTTATCACTCGTCTGGCTTTACATCCGTATTAACATCAGAATTGTGTGCAATGTCAGGTGGTAAAGTAAGAGTTAAATCTTAAAATTCTTTGTAAAAGGTATTCAGTGAATATATCCCATATAACCAAGATAAACTGCACATTTGAGAAAAACATTTTAGTTTCTGAGCATAGAACTCTGCAGGGTGCTTGCTAACAAGACAGAGAGAGAGAGAGGGAGGGAGGGAGGGAGAGAGAGAGAGAGAGAGAGAGAGAGAGAGAGAGAGAGAGAGAGAGAGAGAGAGAGAGAGACTGAATTTGTGAGAGATGGAGATAGATCAAGAAAGACAGGGAGAGGGAGAGAGAGTCCAAAAAAGGGAGAGAGAAATCAGGAAACAGAGAGAGGGAGAGGTAGTAAGAGAAAAAACTAAGTAAAAAGAGAAAGACCTTACCTTTGATAGAAAGAGGAAGAGAAAGAAAGAGAGAGTGAGAGATATGAGAGGATGAGATTCATAAAGATTGTAAGCAAAAACATAGAGAGAGAGAATAAGAGAGAGAAAGAGACTGAGATATAGAAAGATAGAGAGAAATAAAAAGAGAGAGAGTTCAAGAAAGTTCAAGTTTATTTACATAGCGCTTTTCTCAGTAGCAGACCAGCTCAAAGCCACTATGCAGATTTAGGAAAAACAGAGTGATTAAAAAAGAAAAGTGTCCATTGTTCATCGGTGTTAATGAGAGAAATAGAGAGAAAAAGAAATTATTTGACTTTGAGAGAAAGAGGAAGAGAGAGGGAAAGCAGAAGTGAGAGTTCTAGAGATGCCACATCATATCACATCGTTCACATTTATCAGATTCATCTGACTCATCGTTACACATTTATAAATACCCTATTACCATCTGCTGCCATTCACACCTTTAATCCACCTTTTAAACCACGTTTAATCGATCTAATATCTTATTTTCCATAGTCATTTTATTCACGTATTCATTTCGGCCACTTTGAATTGTTGCGTGGCTGGACTCAACCCCAGCGTTCAGGCCAAAGCCAGAGAAACAAACCGGAAAAGGTGTCAACCTGTCACCGGGCAGAAGAAGCAACACGCGCATTCACACCTACGATTCACAATTTACAGCATCGGATTCACATGACACGCCAGGAAATGTTTCTGGAGTGTGAGAGGAAGCCAGAGCAGCTTGAGAGAAGCCTACACAAACACGTAGAGAACCGACTGCGTCACAACATAGACAAAAACATCTAATCAAATCAAACTACATTATTAATTCAGCCTTTTGTAAAGAAATGATAAACTGAACTGACACAAGTTTGAAAATATTTAATAAATAGTAAATACTTTACTTAATAAACATTACCATGCTTTATAATAACAGTAATTGACCGTTTGCGAATTGTCACACACAGAGCTGTCAAAAAGACACGTTAATTACATTTTCTTTTTTTACCAGCATTCTCTTTTAAATGAATAGGGAATAGCGAGAGAATCCCCTGGATTGTGTTGGGGGCTGATAATAACCAGCGCTGCTGTTTTTCATCTGTCTAGCTGAGTGAGGATGTCGTTCTCTTGTAAGACAGAGCGTGTTCAGAATACCAATAAAGGGCAGAAACGACAGTGAAATATAAAGACGATTTTGGGATTTGATCTTGTAAATAGGGGAAGTGGTTGTGCAAGCCTTTGAAGTGTCACGTGTGATGTCATCGCATCTCTTTATTGGGCTTGTGATGTGACAATGCAATAGCTTGTGATTTATGTTGCAATAACGACGAAGAAAATCTGTTGGGTAGCAGAGATTCATTTGTGTAACATTATGAACAACCAATGCAGATTCTGATCATCACAACACAGCTCGTCCTCAGCTTTACTGCAATATTTTGTCTTTAATAATTCACGTCCTACAGAGCTGGGCCATACGCCACATGCAGTGGAGTTTGCCGCACTCCAAAGGCCAGTTCTATAAACCGAAGCTGTTATCATACAAAGAATATTTACTGTAAAAAGGGAGACATTTAGGCTTCTTGTGAAATGTGATCATCACATGGGGTCAGTCGCACAAAGCAGCCGAAGCAAATATCTCTGTGGCTGAATGAAGGCATAAAACTCCAACCAAGTTTTGAAAACATCAGGTCAACTCAACTCAACTCATGAACAATAACTATTGTTTAAAAAAACCTACTTTATTACAAATAAGTGTTTTGATCCAACGTCACGTGAAACAGCAAAGCAAAGTCTTTCAGAATAAAGAAAAAATGCAATTCATTCAGATCCGTTAATTCACAGTTATTGAACAAAATTTTCACAGATAATAATTTCTAATTATACTTTTTGCTAGAAAGTTGGAGTATTTTCAGCTGAGAAATAAGAGAAATTTACTAAGTAGTCTTTGCTCAGCAACTTTGTATTAGAGACACTTGTATTAGCTCCAGCTTGATTGATGCAAATTACAAAAAACTACAAATTTAAAAATTAGATATTTGTAAATATATATGATATGTTAATGCTTAAAACCGTAGATACAAGGGAAAAGTCAGCACTCAGAGTCAGAGAGGCCTTTGACTCAAATGAAGATAATCAACTGCATTTACAACTGAATTATTTGTTCCATGAAATTGACTTCATTTGTTTCCCAGCTGTTTGTAACTGGAACAGTGTTTCTATTTTCAACACTGACTTCAGTAGGTGTATTGCAATGTTGTCGGTATTATAGTTATTTTGTCCAATCCAATTTCAACATTATTGTGCAAGGTCAATCTAATTGAGCTCTTAGTCAATTAAATTAGTAATGCAGTTCAAATCCTATTAAATGGTTAATTTTGGTTCGTTAAGATAAGGTTACGTTTAAATAATACAAATACAAACTCTAACATTAAACAGTGCCTACTAGTGGTGCCTACTGCTTGTTTTGATGATTATCTGGTTAGACCACTTTTGAAACTTGCCTGAAAAGTCAAACCTTCAAGGATTTGAGGGAGTGGGAGAATTTGATGTTGTTTCAAATATATAAAAAAAATGCCTCAGTTAAGAAGAATTCAATCACACTGAATAGATTCTGCAATCATGAGCCTATACATTTTTAATTATGAGACGAGAGGTGGGACGAGGACACACAATGAGATTCAGCATCTCAATTGCACTGCTTTCAGGTTTCAAACCCTAATCTAGGTTGATATATTGAGGTCACACTTACTGCACATTCAGCTCACGTCTGAGCTCGGCTTCCAGGAGCCCCCTGAGACGGGAGACTTCCATCCAACATGGCCGGCTGAGCAGATTTGTTTGGCTGCCGTTTTCATTTTAACAGGAAGAGCATCGCACCTGCTTTCTCCAGCAGAACACTGTGTTTACACCGCTATAGGCACAATAACGTGCCAGAGTGTCCGAAACAACCATCTGATCCCTTGATTTATATCGCTTGTGTTTAAAATGAGCATCATAACTGATGCGAATCATTGAGCAATGTGCTGGATGAAATTCCAAATTTAATTTAGCATGTTTAATTTACAGCCGTATGCTTTAAATAAAAATGAACAAGCCTTTAATGGCAAATTCGAATGTAAAGATATTGATCAGTTTTATCCCATTCAACCAGAATTCCCAATGGCACCCTGCTGACCTTCAAGCTGACCAGTGAAAGAAACACCCGCTCGTTCTTCAGCTACGTGTACGTGTGTATGTGGCTGAACTGATGTCTGACTCTTTGGTGACATGTTTCCAGAGCAGCAGCTGTTGAACACAAGGAGCACGGTGATTTGTGAAATAGATTGTGAAATAGTATTATGAAAGACTCTTTTGTTAACCTGTTTCACGCACATGTAGCTTACACATTCCTGCTTCAGTTCCAATCCTCCCTTGGACCAAAGCATCAACAAGAAGCAGCAGCTTCAGTCTTGGCATTGTTGTCAAGAGCAACTATGAATTCAGTACCATGGAGAGCAGCCCTTTTATTGCTAAATTTTACTCTTCTCAAATGTTCAGATGAGGAGAAAACATGGTTATGACAAAAAGAGTTGCAATATACTATTTCAGAGACATGTATATGTCGACTGATCTCACCCAAACCAATTAGATGTCTGTCAATACACTAGTTCCTTTCTTTAGAAATGGAAAGGTGAAGCTACAATCGATGATTAAATTTAATATTTATATAGAATTGTAATGGACAATAATAACAGAGTTTAATAATGTTTAAACATTTCAGACTTGTTTAATACTAAAGTTGTATAAATTGATGGGCTCCACTTTGCAATATTTCGTCTTAAGAGTTATACAGTATATCTCTCTCATCGACAGTGAAGCAAAAGATTCCGGCTTTTTTTTTCCATGAAAAGAAAATTAGCAGCAGATTGAGGTGTCAATTAAAAATGTTATTGAACGTAATATTTACATGTAAAACAATCTATTGTCTATTATCCAGTTTTTCTATTTCTGATGTTCTATTAATATAGTACTTTTTAAAAACATATAAATGCACTCATGCAATGTACACCTGAACTTTCAATTTGAACATTACTTGAAAAATTCAGTCATTTGAAAAAAAAAAAGTATTTCAACTACACCTTGTAAAATCTAAAATACTGTGTTATTGTAAAAAACTAAAAACAAAGATTGTTTCTTGTTTTATATTTTAATTTATTAAGGTTTATATTTTATATTTGAAAATACAGTTTTAGTCCAATCAATTGCAGGTTGGGACAGATTATTTGATCAATCTATTTAAACACAAAATATTTAATCAATAAAGATGAATCAGATATCGGAGGAACATTTTTAGCCACAATATATTAATTTAATACTATAAAACTCTTTTATGATACCTAAATGCTATATCTGCATTTCCAGAAGTTATAAAGGTTGGCAATGGTAAGTCATTTTAAAGAGTATTTATATGCTACATCACATGATTATCCATGCAAAATCCATAGTAATCAATTCTGAATAAAAGAACAAAGCTGGGTTTTCTTCTTTTGGAAAACCAAAGACAGTCACAAGCCCAAAAACTACTGGCACGTTACATCAGTACAGTATTCTTTTTCAGAGCAAATGAACAAATGCATTATGTGTGACAAAACATGTTCATGGTAAACGTTCTGCAATAAATCAAAAGAATGTGCGGTCCTTTTGAAACAATAAAGCTGTATGTAGATGTTCAACAAACAGTGTTTCAGTAGATTTATTTAAAGCAAGTGCAGTGCATAAAATAAGAAGGACAATCTAAAATTGCACAAGAAGAACATATGGTATAAACGTTATCAGTTTTGTATGGGTCAAACGTCATTGCTTCATATTAGACACAGGGTGAATGAATAGACAGTGTGTAGTTTCTGTTTGCCATGTGTAACATGTGATTTAGTCAAATCCACATCTCTTTCGATGTCCTAGCCACGGTTCTGATTTTATCTCTTACTAGCATCTTCAAAAATCTCTCTAGAATTTTCTCTCCCTGAGTCACTTCTGTTTTGTAAAACACAGATCTAAATCTCTCTGTATCATCCAAATTTTGGAAAATAGTTTTAGTTTGATAGACTGCCATAAATGCTATCAACACATCCGGCTTTGAAAACAAAAATTCTACTGTCACATCACCAAAAACACACAACATGTCACGAAAGGGAACGTTAAATCCTCCTGTTTGCCCTCTCTGTCGCCTTTGACAGTGATATATCCGCTTATGTTATTTATTTAGGGGAGATCCAAGCCACTGAATGGTGTTCCGTACAACCCGAGCAGATAAATCAGGAGATAAATTATAGAGAGGAACTGTGATCAGAGTCCAAAATCAGCTTCGTCATCAGAGTTCAATTAGACTAATCAGATATTAGTGTTCCAGATGGAGAAAGTCATGTTCAATATCCAGTTACAGTATAAAACAGCTGAGCATCCTGCAGGAGCATCGCCATCAACTTACTGAAAGCTGCTGCTGCCAGGATGATGGTCACCACTATGGAGATCCAGGACACCCACAGAGCTTTCTTCCTGTAGCTCTGAGCTTCATGAGGTTTCAGGCGCAAACTGCTTTCCAACAGCCCTGTCAAAAGAGTAAAAATATCACTGGCTAAAGGCCGTTACCCAATTAAACTAAACACACTAGTAGAACAAATATCAGGAGCTGATTATTTACTCTCTGGCGTGTTGAGCTCCATGCCGCTATATTAAAACGCTTCAAAGCAAAGAGGAGCAGAAATGCATTCATGGTCGTGAAAAGGCGAAAGCTTTTTGTTTAACCAGACAAAGGCAAATCCTAATGAAGTCAACATTATGAATCTCGGGACAAAGATGTGACTTTATTAAGATCGCCAGTGCTTGATTAAAGAAAAAGATCTATAGCTCCCAAGGCATCCACAAATGGTTCATCTTTGCCTCAAAAAAAAAAACAAGGAGAAGAACAATGTTTTTGATGTCATTGTATTGCTGGTTTACAATTATTTTACAAATTTTTATTTATTACAAATATGCGAGCGCTACTGGGTTTAGAGTAAAACACTAAAATTTACTTTTTTTTTGCTAGGACAAAAGAAAATGCAAAAAAAATGAAATGTATCAAAATATAATATGTGTCTTATCTGATCAACATGTGTTTGCACAACTGTACATTTAGAACATGTGATTTTTTTTGCCCCTCAGGGAATAAAATTTCACAATTGAAACTCTCTTTAGAATTGTATTATTACATTTACGTTACATTTAGTATTATTTTTTATGGGATTCCACTGGCGTTGACAAATTAATAATAAACTGATGATCGAGCAATGAGCTGGTGAGAAATGTTTGCCATCTTAATTTGATTACATTTGTAGCATTTTATCCTTTTAGCCATTACACTGAGACAAGAACTATATTATCCATTAATAGCAGACATACAGTTTTCCAGGAATGCAGTACAATACATCTGTGTGCCTCAACACTGCAGGCAGCGGCAAAAGTCAAGACAAACACCTCACAGTCACACATTTAGCCAAACTCTTGTCTAATTTTTAAGCATCTGCTGTGCTGGCCAAAATGTAAGCCAGGATGATGTGTTTAAACTAAAAGCAAGCACTGTCGTAGGGATACAGAAGGTTGTGCATCTTCTCTCCCAGTCCAGAATGATCTGTAGTCACATGCAGAGGATTGTGAGTCAATAGCTGCTCCGTCAGTGTAATTGTAATAGCAAAAAAAGAGGAATGTGGCCTCGTTTCCACTCACATGATTTTTATGGGGTGTGGAGCATGTGTTGTATGGCTAGAACAAAAATCTAACCTAACTGTCTAAATGAATGAACTTCTCTCACTCCAAGCTAGTATTACACAAACTTCTGCAGATTGAGCTTACTCACTTCACAGTTTCACAGGAAATCACGGGCCGCATGAATAGAGTGGAAACTTAAAACCTGCCCCCACTCTGTCTGTCGGCTAATCATGTGGACGCAGGCCATTCACATGACCCAGCACTTCTCCCATACTTAACCGGGTTTGCCTGAAGGAGAGTAACATTCCTCTCATAATCCTACACCCTATCACAACTAGAAGATTTTAGAAGTTAACTTTGTACAATTTATTGTTTAATATTTTAAATAACTTTTTATTACGTAAAACAGCAATTACGTAGCTTTTTCTGTAGCTAAATCAGTTTTAAACTCCAAAAGGTCACAGGTTCAATTTCCAAAGAAAACCAAAATTTACTTGCATTGTTTTTTTTTTTTTTGGGGAAAATGCAAAAGTTATCAAAATGCTACATTGAGGAAAAAAACTAAACATTGAAACAAATAGATTTGTTTTAGTAATGACAACACAACACAGTCACAACAGTTAAAGTAGTAAGTCAACATTGTCATCTAAACCTCCAGATTCCTCATGTTGTGTCCAGCATGCTCGCTGTATAATTCTCCAACAACCACACTGGTAAAGACGGAAGGGTTTTATGAAATATTCAGTAAGTCCGACTGATAGCACAGGTGGGTGCTGTGCCATTTGGCACCACTCAGATCCTGCAGGTGCACAGGCCGTGAGCGGCTTTTAAGCCACACAAGCTTATGGATCAGAAGCATAAAAGTTCAATAACAATTCAAATTCAGTCTGTCTTACAGCAATATTAGATTGTCAAATTACAAAATAAAATGTGTTTAGTACATTTATTCGCCTAGTATAGTCTTTATAAAAAGCAAAACAAAACACTGAATATTGCATTAAAACAAAATTGATGAATGGAGGAAAGGGTTAAGAGTTATAATAAGGACAAATAGTGTCTCCACAAGTTTTTTTTTTTTTTACTTTGCTTTTTTAAAATAAAGCCTGTTATAGGTTTGTTGATCGATAAGCATTTACACATAAATAAATAAAGAAATAATATTAAAATACATAATTAAAATTATTTAAATGTACCAAATTTGTTATTTATTTACTTTTATTCATTATTACATTTATGATAGTATAATGAGCAGCAGTTATGTTGAATGTATCCACATCTGAATTAAATGTTTGATTTAAACATCGACCATTTATTCAATTTTGATGATTAATTATCATCAATTAATCACCGAAACACTTGAATACTAACAAACCAAAACTTTGTAGTAATCTCTCACATATAGTAAACAGTAAGTTCGCTTGTATTGTCATTTGATCCGTGCGCGTTATCGACCGAACCGCATTTCCAACAGCTTCACTCTCATCACAACAGCGAAACTCTCACAAATGGATGAGAAGCAGTTCCAACTCCGCCACAACTTGCTGGATGATTGTGTTTACCTTGTCCGTCAGAGCTGTCGGTGAATTTCATCCCCTGCTCCTGGTCCGTGTTGCCCAGATCGCCTTGACTCGCTCTCGCAGAAAGACTCGGATCCTGGGAAGCGGCGCATTGTCCGTTTCGCACCGCCGCTGGGTCCACGATGGTGGGGTTGGGAACGAAGCTTGGATCTGAAGTCAAATCTGTCATGTTTGTTTTCTTGCTTGTTTTCCGAAGTCAGTGGCAGCACTTGGTAAATCTCGCGTCGATCAGCGAAGCGCAGCCATCATCCAGTGGCGGCAGCATTAAGGGAGTGAAACAGAGATGCGGAGATAAACGCAATCTGCCCAGCATCAGCAACGGACCCCCACCCCTCCCTACCCCACCCTCTCACCGAAAACAACTCCAAAACGAACCACTGAGCCACGGCCACACAGCCGTCATATGACATCAGGATGGGAACTGCTGTTCGTTATTTTGACTTTTATGTCTGATTTTTCAAGCAGGACTTCCAACAAAAACGTGGGAAAATGACTCGGGTTCATATATAAAAACTTTTAATTCTTTTATCTCCTTTTTTGGAGAATAAGTCCAGTATTTGTTTTTATTCACATCATAAAAGCACAAGAATGTATAACTGGCTCGAGCAGTCTAAACAAACAATACTAGCGTTGGATGTCCATCATCACATGACACTTGAGCTATGGTCTTTTCTGACCACTTCCTGATTCCTTAAAATGAATCACACTTTCCCTCACATCTTGATAGCTGATTTTATTATAAATGATTCAAGTTTTTTTTTCATAATGGTGCAACTCTACTGTATCGACAAGTTTAGTTACACTTTAAAATGTTTACTCTTTTATACCCACATACTTCATGTTCATCTGGTTTCTAGATTTTTGAAAGCGATTAGAGATCTGAAACTGATCAATGTTCCAGATTGCACGCTCTTTCTCTGCCTTTCTTTTTATATAAAATAGCATAATGTGTGCAAAAAAAATGAACAGTTGTTTATATCAAATCATATTCCTACAAAAACGTCACAATGAACAAAAAGAGAAAAAAAACTAATAAGATTGACTTGTTAATAAGATTAACAAAATCGTTTAATCACATCACTTATTGACTCTTACAAGCGGAACAAATCCACAAAAACACACAAAAAGCTGAGATTTGACTCGATTTATGTCTAACGCCACAATGAAAGAGAAGTGTTGTTGTACCCCTAATATGGTTACTTCACTTCCTGTCATGTGACAACAACAGGCTCACAGAGTAGAGCATTTGAAAACGTTCAGGTTTGCTTTGATCTTGAATGCTACACTAAATAATCGAAAAGCAACAAAATGCATATTACTCTTAAGTACACTATTTGCTTCACTTTCATGTATTTACTCTAATCCAGTGATTCTCAACCATTGGGCGGGCCGCGAGAATATTTTTTTCCCGCGAAGTCCGCGGAACAACAATGAGCTCCCCACCACTAGATGGCGCTGAGGTGTCAACACGCTCCAATAAGCAGCAGTCAGTAGCGGCAGACTTTTGACTGAAGGTGGAGGACGTTCTTAAAACGAACAAATGAAGATAAAAGTTACGACTTCAATTCGTTTATATTAATGGCAAAAATATCAAACGTTAGCTTAAACAGCTTGACATCTTCGTTTTTCGCTTGCAATTTTTACATTTTTTCAGAAAATTAAGGAAAAATCTGAAACGAAAGAAAATAAAGCTTTCTACTAAAAAGTGAAGATAGCAAGTAAAGAAAATGTAAAAAGGAAAAGAAAATAAAGCCAAAAAATCTTAACATTTGTCTTGTAATAGACAATAAATATTGTTACTTTTTCCTACTAGCTTAGAATTAAGTGTGAACGATTACTTTGTCTTAATTTAGTGTAAATATCGTCAAAATTAGTCCTATTTTCTTGAAATAAGCATTTTTTTTTTAAATAGAAATTATGTTTGACACAGAAATGTCTCAAACAAGAACTGTAAAGTGAAATTTTAATAACATGATGTTTCTCAATTTAAGAAGCTACTTTTATATTAAAGCCAATTAGAACAAGAACTGAAATGCAGAAACAAATCTACTCTGTAACAAAATTATTTGTCTTGTTTTAGGCTGTTATCAAGTATATTTTTTAACCCGATTGGCAGATGATTTTATTTGATTTAAGTTTTGTTTCCTCATTTAGTTTTTTTAGTTCATGTAGATTTTTCTGCCACTGTAGACACATTTTAATTATGTAACCTGATTTTTTATTTAAATGTATTTTTATTACTACTGAATTTAAATTTAATTTATATACATTCCATGTGTTTTTTTTAAGTATACATATATATTCCCTTATTCAGTGTTGTATGTGCTGGATTATAGCTTTCCTGATGATCTTGGTGTATCATATTATTTATTTATCTAAATTTTTGTGTATTTCATATAGTTCTTAAATTCAACAAATCATGATTTGGATTGGCTGAAATAATGTGTGTTTTAATGGGCCGCGGGACACTTTGATTTGGACAATTTGGGCCCCGAGGTCAAAAAGGTTGAGAACCCCTGCTCTAATGGACGTTTGGCCAATGCCTGCTCATTACCACTAGAGGCCAATAGTGTCGCATTCGCACATAAATATCATGTAAAAGTGGTGGTTTTCTAATAGTCAAGGCACAGATTTTTAAACAGCTATACAAATAAAAATCTGCTTCACATGTTTTCCCCTCACATAAATTGGTAGATATGTACATTTCCGAGGATTAACTCAGAGAATTGGCTCAGACTGAAAAGGCAGGCCTCTTATTTCTGAGCTTTCCATTGGATCATTCCAAAGGACAGGACTTGGGTGCAAACGTGTGCGCGCACAAGCTTCACACGCCTCTGGACAACCAGAAATATACAATCTGATAGATCTTCACTTGGGAATATTCTCTCAGTTTTGGTATAATGAAAGTAGATATCCATAACCATATTTTGCCTAAAGATTGGCCTGACCTGAAACAGGTATGTAACTTCAAAGAGTTACTTGTCTTTTTTTTTTCTTGTGCATACGTTTTTACGTGTATTTTTGAATGTATGCAATAAATACAAATGTTTAGTATCCTTTAAAACGAGGTAAAAGTAAAACTCAGTTTGGCTTTGACTTTTAAAACATACATACATTCCTGTTAAACATTAATGAAGTGGTTTGATCAGTAACCCTGACCTTTAATGCTTGTTTAGCTGGAATATTCTAGTAATCATTTCTTTTTCTTAACATACCAAGCATATTCAAATCTGTAACATTTATAGTTATCATAGATCTTTTTTCAATGTCTAAAGACAACAATAACAACTTTGTATCCAAAATTAAATCTAAAACATATTTTGAAATATTTTAATTAATTCAATAGGCCTTTCTGTTTTACAGAAGTATGGCTATGACGGATTTGTCCAACTTCATCATCACTGTAAAGTAAGAGACTGTGTTTAAAAATGTTTTACATTCTGACACATGAAATGTGACACACAAAACTCAGGGAAAAATCAGCTTATCATTTTTATATGAATCACTTAAAGAGAGAATGTTTCTAACTTCCCTATGGAGAGAGAGAGAGAATAGCCAGGTCTGCAGTTTAATTTTCTGGTGGAAGAACTCCAGCTGGACGGAAGAGGTTTTGCAAGCTTGGCCGTAGTTCCATCTGCTGAAGACTGGGCTTATTAAAGAGTAGGATGTTCAAGTGTATATTCCTGAATGAATTTAGTTAAAGAATCTAAGTTTTTTTTCAACGTCATTCATGTTTGGTTGTTTTATAAACATACAGCATGAACCAAATTATGTTTTTAAGTAGACCTACAACAGTGTACAGTGAAAAAAAGCTGAGTTGAACAAAAGCTGAGTTATAATACATAATTAGTGACTTGAAGAGTAAAGTGGAATACATTTTATTGATTAAAAAATCAGCTGCATATACATTAGTTCATCACTAATTCATTTTGCAAGTTGTAAATTTGTGTGTCTGATGTATCAGCTAATGCACAAAAGTCTGCAGTGTATTGTAGATTAAAATTATAACATTTTACTTGCCTCTGTCACAAAGTGGTGGAAAACCGAAAGGAGTAAACGAGAATTATAGTTTTAAATGACCGAAGACCCAGATTTAACTCAGAACTCGTGTTTAAAAGGTTGTGTGATATTTTGGGTTTGTGTGCACTTTAGGGAGAAGCTACAATGATGAGGGATGGAAAAGTGTTCCGTGTGATTCAAGAGAACTGCTGGGATGCTGAGGCTCGCATCTCTGATATGAACAAACATGGTATTTGCTCCATTATATCTTCCATTATAAGTTATTATATATGTATATAACTATATAAGTTATATATATATATATATATATATATATATATATATATATATATATATATATATATATATATATATATATATTATAATAACTGTTTTTAAGGTGTGACTGTACAGGCTCTTTCTACTGTGCCTGTGATGTTCAGCTACTGGGTAAGAATTCATAATTAAGAAGAAAAAAAAAAAGCCTATTTTTTTAATAAATAAAAAAAATTGGTATTAACCTCTTCAATTTAATCCATTGAACTATTGTCTATTATCACTGCATGTTGCTTTGCATTTGTGTAGGCCAAGCCTTATGACACACTGGACCTCTGTGGCCTTCTAAATGATGACCTAGCAGCCACAGTGAAGCAGTATCCGAAGCGCTTTGTTGGGCTGGGCACTCTCCCCATGCAGGCTCCTGATCTGGCTGTAATGGAGATGAGACGATGTGTGAAGGAACTTGGCTTCCCTGGAGTGCAAATTGGTTCTCATATCAACACATGGGATCTAAACGCCACAGAACTGTTTCCTCTCTACGCTGTGCGTTCATAAATTGTTTAACGCGTTTTCTATAATATTTGTTACAATTCTTTATACATATATCATTATTGTTAATATAAAAAAAATATATATATATATATATATATATATATATATATATATATTGTTAATCAATATGATTATTTGATAAATAATCAAAAATAAAATATTGTAATATTTTATTGAAATGCACCATACATACACTTTCATATTTATGCTTATTACATATTTAAAATATTTTTACAAAAATTACAGTTTGACTCTAAAAGGTAATGACTGAACATAAACTGAACAAAGGTATCATGTAGTCTTTGATCATTTTATCAGCTTTACATTTTTACAACTCTAAAAACTGCCTCAATAAGTCCTGCATTATATACTGTTGCTGTTACTCATACTGCATTGTGTCTTCTACAGGCAGCCGAGGAGCTTAACTGCTCGATTTTTGTGCATCCGTGGGACATGCAGACAGACGGCAGAATGGCAAAATACTGGTTGCCTTGGTTAGTTGGTGAGTTTGACTTATTGACCTGATGACCTGTTTAATGTTTTTAATGATTACTTAAATCAAAAGTGCTGCTTTATTTTACAGCAATTAAATATATTTCGACACATTACATAAAACAGAAGGTTTGAATGAAGGCAAATGCTTGTCCTCTTTTGACAGGTATGCCATCAGAAACCACAATGGCCATCTGCTCCATGATCTTTGGTGGTATTTTTGAAAGATTTCCGAAACTGAAAGTCTGCTTTGCTCATGGAGGTAAAAGAATAGTCAGTATTTTTAATTTTAGAGGATGACTTCTCTGTTTGCAAGATGTGTGTGTGTGTGTGTGTGTGTGTCTCTGCATTTCTGTGTGTGTTTGAATGTGTGTGTTTGTGTTAAATTCAAGCTTTTTGGTTCAGGTGGTGCTTTCCCGTACACCGTTGGTCGAATTGAGCATGGACACGCGGTGCGGCCTGACCTTTGTGCAAACGACAACAAGTTTTATCCACGCAAATACTTGGGTTCATTCTACACCGATTCTCTTGTCCATGACCCACTGGCTCTTAAGCTACTTGTTGAGGTTATAGGAAAGGTAGTATTATATCAAAAAAGGTCTAATTTGGTCTAAAGGTCTAAAAATATGTATTACAATTACCTGTGAAATAGGCACATAACAGTGCTTGTTTTGGTGTTGTTTGGGGTTTAACCTTTAAATGTAATGTTTCTTTTAGGATAAAGTGATGTTAGGCACAGATTACCCATTTCCACTTGGAGAACTAGAACCAGGAGCCTTGATAGAATCTATGGATGAGTTTGATAGTACGCTAAAGGTAAAGTTTGTTATTACATAACCGATCATGGTTCCTCTTGTATAAGTATTGAATAATTAAATGTAAAAATAAATTTTCCATGAAAAAGTAAAAAAAAAAATCAAATGTTGCTTCACAAAATTATCAAGTTCTTTTCGTTATATGATTACTAATATACATTTTCTGTTTTGTTTATAGGATCAACTTCTATTTGGGAATGCGATGGAATTTTTAGGACTATCAAAAGCACAATTTGAATAAACAAGAAGAAGTGAGTCTGTCAGAAGTATTTTAACTTGGGAACAAAAGTTACTGTCCTTAAAGAACAAAAGTAATAAAAAATATTGATTTAACATAACTGTAATCAACATAACTTTCCCAAAATTATTTGTTTACCACCTACAAAACTGAGTGCTTGTTTATTGAAGAAAATAATCGCACTGAAAATATGTTATGCTGATTTATTTTTACGTAATTTGTAACTGATGAAATAAAAATTTACAATTTTAAGGAATGTTTTTTTTTTATATGTTTACACGCACTACACACATACACGTAATTCTGAAGAGTTTTATTTTGCATATACAGTACTGTTTACACGTGTTGATTCTTTCAGTAAGAGAAACCAAACATTCGGAAAAAAAGTGTGGAATAATGATTTAATTTCAATGAAAACATTGGATTGAAAAATTGATTCCCAGATAAATTACTAGTTGACAATCGTAAATCGGGTAATGCGGGAAAACACTGGTATAAAAAAAAACCCTCTGGAAGGAAACTAAAGGAGTAACGGAAGCTCCAATGACTGAACTACATTTCCCAGAATCATTACTCAAGGCGCGTACGTCAAGAACGTGAACCCGTGCGTGCGTGACGTTCAGCGCGACTACGTGACGCTTACGCTCGCTCTCTGTTCGTCTGCTGGACTGTAATGGCGGCGTGCCGGGGATCCTCGTCCAAATGGTTTTTCACTCGGGAACAGCTCGAAAACACCCCGTCTCGCCGCAGCGGAGTCGAGCCGGACAGGGAGCTCTCGTATCGACAGCAGGCCGCCAACCTAATTCAGGATATGGGACAGAGACTAAACGTGTATCCTTCAGGCGCGCTTGTCTACCCTAGGCCCAATTCTATCAACACGACAGTGTCGTTTTATAATAATAACGTAGATTCGACGCGTTAGTTATTTAACGGTGTTTCCGCGAGGTTTACGGTTAACGTGAATTCTGCTCACTTAACGTCCTCCGAGGCGAAGAGTTTTTTTTTTTTTTTTGGATAAAATGAAAATACGACGTAGATTTTATAGTGTGCGTTGTTCAATTTCGTATGTATCGTTTAAAGTCAATTTAATTTGCGAAAGGAACGCGACTAACGCGTGTAAATGTGGACGACAGCAGATCTCGCGCTTCTGATGTAATGCTGCGCACGCGAACAGGCCGGAAGTGAGTCAATAGTTCCAAAACGTGCAGACAGGAGACATGTGAACGTTTGTTTTGGTTGTTTTTTTCCTAGTGAAACGGGGTTAAATTGATCATTAATCTAACTCTATTTGGTTCTTAACTTTTCTCCAGTTCACAACTCACAATAAATACTGCCATTGTTTACATGCACCGCTTTTATATGAACCACTCTTTCACCAAATTCCATAGAAATGTAAGTATACATTACTTTTACACCGTCTGTATACTTCTTTCGTTTTCTCTTTTTCAGTACATCTTAATTACAGGCCCACATTTTCCAAACGATAATTTTATTTAGTAATAATTGTATATATTGACCCACAAAAGTCATTAGAAATTAGACACATAGTAGAAGGATTAATATTTTGTAAGCAAAACGCTCATCATTTTTCCATGTGGTGTGTGTTAATGTGTTCAGCAATCGTTGTGTTTTTTCTAAATTAACACAAATTAACCTGTGAAATTGTAAAAGCTGGCGACACGTGTAAGCTTTGAATTGTTTGTGTTTAGATCATATCTCCTACAACCTTGTTCCTGGCGGCAAAAGTAGAAGAGCAACCGCGGAAACTTGAACATGTTATTAAAGTAGCGCACGCATGTTTGAATCCCCAGGAGCCTCCGCTGGACACAAAGAGTAATGTAAGTTTGGGAACTTCTAGGTAATCTTTCTTTTTATTCTACTGCTTGTTTTAAATAATAGAGCTAATCTTTCCTGACGATCTGTTGATGATGTTTTTACATGCTATGATTTGACATAAAACTAGCCCTCTATTTGAGTCTCGGGCCTTCCTGGGTATTATATATATTTTTTTATTTCGAAAATGTAAGTAATATTCATCATCAGAAATCTGTGACTGATTTGATGAGATGATCTATAACCCCCCACCCCCACAATTATTTCCAATAATTTGATACATCCAATGACAACTCTTTTGTCTTGAGGATCCCAAATTAATTGTACAAACCAGCGCTGGTTTTCGAAGGATTTGTAATTTCAGCCCAAGTGGCTGAGAAGAATCATGTCTGTTGGTTAAACATGCAGAAAGACACATTACAAGCATCATGTAATGACTGTCTATTGAACTTCAGGCATACCTCCAGCAAGCTCAAGAGCTGGTGATACTTGAAACCATAGTGCTGCAGACTTTAGGTAAGTCTATGGAAGGAGGTTTCTTACCACTGAATGTTAGAGTGAACTGACAGTTTACTGCAAGCGGTTCCAATCTGAACCATGTGTTCGTTTGAATGGTGAGCGGCTTCTGCTCAGAGGTGAACAGTTTCCTCACCCACTATTCAGCAGGTCTGCTAAGACTTGATGCACACAAGCCAAACATGTTGTTATGAACATGACACCAGCAGTCATTCATTCTGCCTCACTTTGGAGGCTTTACTCAGTCAGATGCATGATGTCTTTCAGGATCGACCGGTGACGGCTTGATCCGCGCTGCATGTATGAAACGCATGTTCTTTATATTGCAGGTTTTGAAATAACAATTGAACATCCGCACACTGATGTGGTGAAATGTTCCCAGCTAGTGCGAGGTACCGTGGAATGCTCATCAACTCTTTGACCTTGAGAAGGTTAAAAGGCAGATTCTTCTCCAGGAACTGACTCGCTCTTCTTTCTGCTTTTGTGTTTGACAGCAAGCAAGGATCTGGCACAGACTTCCTATTTCATGGCTACCAACAGGTTGTTACCCAGAACCTCATTTGTTGCACTGTGACTGCACACTATAGCTTCCTTTACTGCAGGTTACCCTCTCAGTGCCCAACACCCTCCTTGCACCGGTGGTCACAGGGACGCTCCCCCTCGCAGACACGCCCTCGCCCTCCAGTGGGGGCGGTGAGGGGGCTCAGCGCCACCGGCCCCGGTCGCAGTGCGGTGTATTGTACGAGGGATCATTGTTGGCACAGGGGTTGAATGCACATTGTGAAGTGTAGTGGTGCGCTTGAACCTCACTTTGCTCGGTTACAGAAGTGCATTTGTCTAAAAAAAGACACTTTGGTAGCCTGAATAGCAGCTAAAGATTACACAGATGTAAACATTACATAGAAGTCCTCACGGTAAGTACCCAGACCTGTTTGTTTTTCTTATTCTACAGTTTTTGTCGTTCTTAAATTGATAAATGAACATTTGTTTTGGTCTGTTTATGCAAAAACAAGTTCATTTGTTGTCGTAGTGCCTGACACTTTTTTTTTTTTACGTATTCACAGTATACTTGTCATGTGTTTGTTGCAGAGCAAATAAACTTTTAAGGACCTGTTTTATAAAATTAACGGCAATAAGTTAATTTTATTGTATTTTTTTTTTTTAAGATTTAAAACATTTTTTTAAAGCCTCGACTGATGTGAGTGACTGTAAAGCTGTCTGTCTCCAGAAGGTGATCCATCTGATCAGTTATAGACTGTTTTGTCTATGTAATATGGAAGAAACCCAAAATCCAAACCTGGCTCAAATCCAGAACTCAAATTCGTCTTTTGAGAGCAATAGCTAGGACGGTGATCTCCATTTATTTAGGAAATCTTGGATAGAACAACTAAAACCTGCCAGACTGTAATTCCAGCAGATGTCAACAAGAGTGCATCAAAAATTCAAACTAATCTAAAACTTTTAAGCAATAGTGTAGTTTGCAATAAAGATGGTGTGTAAAAACGGTCCTTAAAGGATGTTGTTTTGTTCATTGTAATTTACTGAAAAACATATTGTTTTATTAATATTATTGTGCTGAGTGTTTCTACCAGGTTATCTGTTATCTGTGTCGTTTGTCCTTGTTTGCATAAGGATAGTGTAGCAATGTCTGACCATGGGAATGGTGGCACGTGAACTTCTGCATATATGAAACCTATTTGTGTACTGTACAGTTCAAACCATAAAGTACAAAGTGCAAATGCGCTGCAGTCTTCTGCAAAGCTCAAATCCAGTTTTGTAAAATTGTGGATGAACATGTTTAAGATTCATGGCCAGTTGGTTTTTATTCAAATGTAGGTTTAAAAACGTCATTGTGCCCATGTCCAAACATTGAATCTATTTATCAGCGCAGGGTTACCATCCAACTATTAAAATATAATAATTCTGTATCATAAAAGATAGCTTGGTGATTGAAGTGTATCTGCAATCAGATGACGTGTTCTTGATACTTTAACCTCCGAACACGTTTTTAGTTGATTGTGCAATTTCTGGAATCGTAAATTCAAATATTATTGCACTAGTTTTGTAAATTCCAGATATTGGAAGAAAATAGTCCAGTCAACTCTTCTTTCTGGCAAGTTGATGCTTAAATGGATGGTAGCCATGTTGCGTATGTTTTTATACTGCGTGAAAGTAGTTTTGTTTGGTTTTTTTTTAATGCAGAGAAACTGAAAAATGATGAACAAATAAATGGCTTCAATTGATTAATGAATTACTGTAGATGTTGAATGTTATATTTTGTCAGCAACTGATCATGTTGTGCTCTTGCTTTGCTGTCCGTCTGTTTCCTGCAGTTTGCACCTCACCACCTTCTGCTTGCAGTACAAGCCCACAGTCATCGCCTGCGTCTGCATCCATCTAGCCTGCAAGTGGTCCAATTGGGAGATCCCTGTCTCCACGGATGGAAAGCACTGGTGGGAGTATGTCGACAGCTCGGTCACTCTTGAACTCCTCGACGGTAAGTTGTGTGTTTCTATCAAACGTACCGATACAAATTACACTCGAACTATCAGATTCTTGGGAAATTGAACAATTCGAAAATAAATATTAAAAAATAAAAACACTTTGGAAATGAAATAATTCTTGTTTTTAAATCTTTTGTAGAACTCACTCATGAGTTTCTCCAGATTCTAGAGAAAACACCCAGCAGGTTGAAAAGAATTCGAAACTGGAGGGTACGTTCTTTACTTTCTAACGAGCGTTTCATTTATGAACCATTTTAATTCAAACCTTTCCCGTTTTTAGGCTACACAAGCTGCCAAGAAGCCTAAATCAGATGGTCAAGCATCTGACAGCAGCTCTTCGGCGGGACCCTCTTTAACACAGGACTTGTCTTTAATGGATGCCTTTCCCGGGGTCTCTGGAAGTACAGACTTTTCTAAAGCCTCCACCTCTTTCCCAGGCACACTATCTGGAAACTCGAGTAGTTTTTCTCTGGACTCTATTGCTAATATGCACGGAACCTCGTATACTTACACAGCCCCTAGTGACTGGCCTCAGGACCAACTACGTTCAGAACCGTATTCTGTCAAACATCTAACCCAGCACTCTTCTATGCAGCCACAACGTGGTGAAAAAATCGCAGAGTTCAACCCCGTGAAACAAGAACTTAAAGCCGGTGTAAAACACCAGACCACCGCTCATTCTCTGCCCGCAGCAGCAGCAACGCAGAAAATGTCTCTCGATAAGTATAGAGAAAAACATGCGGAGCAGAAGCGCAAACAAGAGCAGCAGAGTGTGGAGCAGCCAGCACACGCACAACAGGGATCTGGAGCCTCCACAGCATCACCGCTGAAGATGAAGCTGCCCGTCACTGGCCAGGACAAGCGGGAGAAGGGAGGCTCCCTCAAACTGCGTCTTCCAGTCGCCGCACAGAACGAAAAAGGCGGATCCAGTAAAGAAGAGCTGAAAATGAAAATAAAAGTGTCTTCTGAGCGCCACAGTTCCTCAGACGAGGGTGCGGCGAAGAGCAAACATTCCAGTCCACTCATCAGCAAAGAGAAGCACCGAGAGCACTCGGCCCACCGCCACCACAAGCACGGACATTCACACACGCATGCTGGCAACGGCAGGGGCAGCGTGGAAGTTCCTCAAGCCGCTTTGGCCCTCCGGAGCCCCTCCACCTCTGTTGCAGACGTCACCATTTCAACTTCCGGCTCATCACGCAAGAGAGGGAACGCCGACGCCAGTCATAATCACCACTCCAAAAAGAACAAAAGCTCCAAGAGCGGTGCAGGTATCTCCACTCACTGCTCCTCTGCTTTCGTCATCCCAACTCCACCTTCTAAACATCCCATTTCTCCCTCCTCGTCTCGTTCCAGGTTGGCTACGGACATCTCAGCACCCAACTGAAAGTGGACAGGAAGCCATTGGAGAGCCTCGGCCTTGAAGATGGCTGGCCCAGAGACTTTAGACTGCTGGATTCGCTGTTAAGTGCCCATGGAATGAACTCTTGTTCCGATAGGAAAAGAGGATAAAGATATCGAACTTAGATTTCATCAGTAGGAAGAAAATAATGTCACACGTGAATTAGGAAAGAGAGACAGGAAATAAAACGCTTCCAGATTGCCTGGCACTTTGGTTCAGTCTGGCCGTTGTTGCATAGCTGCTGCTGTTTTCTTCGTGACCTTGTGATCAGGTGAACGACTGACACTCTTCCTGTTCAAGTAGGAATGCGTTTTGAACATTTCTTTTCCGTAGTTTTTTTTGTTTTGTTTTGTTTTTGTTTTGAGACCTTCAATATGTTCTGCATGTCCCTAATAAGACAGATTAGGTAGAGCAGTTTAGAAAATGGAGGAACAATTTGCATACATTCTTGTATGTTAAAAGCTGTATAGTAACTTCTCAGGTTTTGGAGCTTCTTGTAAAAATAAAAACAAACATCTATAATTGTGATTATATGCGGGTGGGGGTGGGTGGTGTTCTAATCAGTGTTAGAATCAGTCGTTGGCATTTCTAGCGTTTTCCAGTGCTCTACAACTGGTGATCTGAGTTTCTACCGGAAAATGGAGAACTCGCAGGTAATCCACACCCTGCCGTTTACCTGGCATGTTGTCAGAGGCCATGCAATTTGTACCTGTTTTGACCTTTAAATGACCTTAAGCTGGATGCCAAAGGCTGTGCCTCAAAGTATAGTTCTATGAAGTTTACATAACCTTCGCTGTGAAGTACATTTTATATAATTGTTGGCTTGAAATAGTAGCCAGTTCATGCAACTGTGTATGACAATAATTACCAGAGTCAAGTTGGTATAAGTTTTTTTTTCCTATTATTATTATTATTATTACAGTGTTGACCCAAAGAAAATCTGGGCTGACAAGAGGCCTTTAACTTTCAACATTTCCTTCTGAATGCAAATGGTTTGGTATTTTGATTTTGAATGTTTTCTGAGTGACTTTATTGGTAAATGAGGCCTGCTTTGTTCAAACTACCATTTTCATTTGGCTCACTTGTTAGAGTTGGATGAGGCATGGCACTTTTGTTTTTTGTCATTTCCCTTTTATTTAGGTCTAATAATAAATTCCGTAATTTCCAGTACCTTGTCCTCAGTCTGTGTATGCAATCATTTATTCTGTTCATTTAATAATTTATTAGTAGACGACGTCTTGTGCTCGTTTCCTGTGCAGATGGAAATTAAAGTCTTGAGAGTTCCTTGTCTTGAATACCAGGGTAATGAAAGAAAATGCATACGCGCCTTCTAACCTCACCATTTATAGATTTTCTTTTTTCCTCCCAAATTGTAAATGAGTTTTCCTATCTATTGTTTAAATACTAAGACACGCTGTGAGGCAGCAGCCAGCCGAGTCCCACCAATCGCAAAATGCTGCATGACTGTGGCGAGATGGTTTTGTTGTCTCTTGGTACGTGACTATTAAAATACTCACTTTTTAACTAAACTGATAGTTTCCCTGATATTCAGTATTTTTTTTGTCAACTATGTGTAATGGGTTTTTGGGCTGAACCTGCAGTCAGGCTCGCTGTTCTGCTGTCTTATGCTAGGGGGCGCTGTTGGTCCCACTTTTCTTTTGCCAAATATAGAATAATATTTGTTCTGAATAATTCCGAATTAGTAACTGTTATCCAATCAAGTGCAGCCGGCAAGGCTTATTTTCCACCCCTATTGGTTTACCTTACTTTCAAAATTGAAGATGAAAAAATGACTTAAAGCAGGAGATTGATTGAAAGCAATGGAGATGACTCTATTAATGCTTTTCTTCAGATTAAGAGGCCAATGGACTTCATCTATAAATAATGGTAAAATAGAGCTTGTAACGAGTAGCAGTTCTTCAGCAAATATTCAAGCTTTTGTTTTTTTACACAATTGAAAGGAAATACGATTCATTAATTGTTTGTATTTAGGTACGTTTGACAGACTTGCCTTTTATAAATGTTATGAAATTAGACTTTGCTTTTTTATTCAACAAGTACCGATATTAGTCAGCTGTAACACACACCATTCTCTGACTGGCTAGTTTTGTGAGAGGCGCTGTTGCACAACAGAAGAGTCGGTCGGGAACCCGCTCCATCACACGCGCGCGCGTGCACGGGGCGTGAGGAAGGAGGAACTGTCCAGTGCTGATTCACATCCTTTGACACTTAAGGTGGACTTGTTCTGTGATGGTAAAACAAAAACGCACTCTTCTCACTCAAATGCGTGATGTTTTAAGTACCTCTTGGTTCTCTACATTCCCTATAGTTGATTTTCTGCTTCGTCAGAGAGAATGAATCAGGCGAACTGAAGGACTGGCACCGAGAGACATCTTTGATCGCTTGATTGATGCATTTCTCTGCAGACTGCGGGCTGGACTAGATCTGTTCTGTTGACGAGAAAGTTTCCTTGGATTGAATCCGATTTTGTACACGATGGTGGACGCAGCCGAATGCTGTGTAAAGGTGATGTGCCGATTCAGGCCACTTAACGAATCGGAAATAGCACGAGGAGATAAATACATCCCGAAATTCAAAGGAGAAGACACTGTGGTGATATCGGTAAGATCACAAAACATTTCCTCATCGACATAAACCGAATGTTTAACCAGATATTGCAATGTTTTCCTTTTCCAGAAAATATATTAATTATTGATATAATAAAATAAAATAGTTTTTTGTTTGAAATTGTTGAAAGTACAAAATTGGCTTGTTCTGATGGCATTGTTGCGCTTTCCTTTATTAGGCGGTACAATCGTTATTACCATTTTTATTGCAATAATTAAATTGCACATTATTAAAAAAACTACCCGCGATGACCATTTTGTAAAAAGGTGCAGCCTTCTCGTCGTTTCTATTATAATTGTGCAATTACTCTATCAAACATTCGTATATATGTATCCAATGAACAAACAATTTAGCATGTTTAAATTACAGTCACATTATTTTTGTAAGTGCATTTTGTGACAATAATGTTTAGATAGATAGATAGATAGATAGATAGACAGACAGACAGACAGACAGACAGACAGACAGACAGATAGATAGATAGATTTTTAATCAGATGTTTTTTAAACAAATGAAAAATTAATACAGTATTGTAAATTTCAAAACATCATCCAAACCAGACACCGGGCTCTTTTGTTATAGTAAATTATTTGCTGCAGACATATGCCATATGCTGTACTTTCCCTTGTAACATTTGATATCCGGAAAGCAAAGTGCGGATGTGTTGCTAAAAATACCCCTTAGTATGGGTGTCTACACTATAAGACACAGATCATTATATGCTTTACAGTAAACCTGTAGAAATCCCTTCAGTACACACAATGGCCCAGATTGTTCAACCTATTCAGATGATAATTGACTTTACCATGGCTGATCTGTACACCAAATTGAGCGTAGCAGGAACTAGACATCCGCTTAAAATGTAGATTTGTCTTAATGGTGCCCAGAAGGCCCTGATTAGCTTTGTGTTCTTGTTGCCAGACTTATAGCTTTAGGAAACACATCTGAAAAGTGTTTTAATTGGTGGCGACTTATTAGTGAATGTTTTTTAAGCATGTGAAATCAAATCTGATAGTAAAGCCTTGATATTATAACTCCCGTGCAAATTGTTTTTTTAATAGTAAATTTAAATTTGTTTAGGTGAGGATTTTTCCACACATTCATGAAAAAGAATTACTGAGTTATTTGTTTTGAGAAATATTAGATTAGTTATTAGATATCATTGGTTTTATGTTTTAATTGTATTAGAAAACATGTACAATTGTACAAGAAATTGTATTACATTTTAAATTACCGGATATTTACACTTGATTTATTGCCGAGTACTTAATGAAAATGTATTGTACATGATTTATTCAGCTCTAATATTTTAAGTCTCTACACTAAATTGACTGTTACAGTATTTAAACGTTTATTGAGTTCACATAATGTTTTTTTTTTTTTCACTATGTCAGTAAGTGTAATTTTAAGTAAAATTTTAATTTTTGGTATCAGTTTTTATTTTAAATCTTTGAACATGGCATAACAAAATGAAAAATAAGAGCAAAGAAACAAAGGCAACAAGAAGAGCAGAAATAATTTACGTGTTAAAACAATCAACATGTTAAAGATTTCTGCAACAGTTTGACATTTTTGTAACAACAAAAATCATTTGAAATTCATCATGATCCAAATGAATCTGAGTCCGGGTTTATGGGGGTTGTCTGGTCAACAGTGTTAAATGTGGGTGGTTACATCTTATTGTATGTGCAAGGCCACAAAGGAGCCCAAGGCCCCCGCTAGTAATTTATGTTGCCTTGGTGACAGAGGTGTCAGTTGAGGGGCCACGGAATGGTTTGGTGGTTTGATGGAATATTTAAACTAATGATCTGAATGTGTGTGTGTTTTTAATGTTTAAGATGGTCAGTCATGGATTATGATTGAATGTGGTTAAAACAGAGCCAACCAGGAAAAGGCTTGATGATCACTCCTTGGCTATTATTGAAAGAAAATGCAAACATATGCAGTTCGGGGGTCTGTTTTGTGAACATCCCATATATTAAAATATATTTATGTGAACGAATTGAACTTTTTTTTAAATCACATTTTTTTTTTTTTTTATCGTGTGAAAATGAATGAAATGCTTCATTTTGTTGTTAGCCTAAACTCTATAATAATTTAAACAGACTAAGAGAAATGAAAATCAAAATGATGGGTCATGTCATTCTCGTCCACTATTGGCTATTGAAGACTGAGCGATCAGCCATCCAGTGCATGAGTTTCCAATTAGATGTAGTTTCCTAGGTGACGGTCGGGGTTTGAGCAGCAGCTCTCGCTGTCTCGGTGGGATTCTTGACCCTTTTCGGGCTTTGTCCAACCCACCGACACATGTAGCACTCCAGGAACGGAAAACTGACCAATTATGTGAGAGCAGCAAAAAACCTTAAATCACTGACCTGAACAGGAAATATTTATTTTTTATTATTTTATTTATCCATCATTATTATTTAATCGCCACTCAGCCAGTTGGAGAACTGAGCATGAGCATCTCAGTGTTGCTTCACAGGTTTAACTGAATGGGGAAGGTTGGGACTGGTTTTGGCAAGCTGTAATATTTCTTCTAAATTCTATAGATTTTGCCCGCCGGTCTCGGTTCTGGGACCGAGAATCAAAACAAAGGAAAAGCATTTGTTGGGCTTCAATAAGATTGACTGACAGGGGGGATGGGTGCAGTCAGCATATGCCTCTCAATGTATGCAACTGAAACGCTACAGGCAATTTCATAGCTGTATGATGTCAGCAAAAAATGTTGACATAGTTGTGATAATACACAGTTATACAAATAATATGTGATGCCTGAAAACTGTATTGTGTGTGTGTGTGTGTGTGTGTGTGTGTGTGTGTGTGTGTGTGTTGTTAGGGAAAGCCATATGTCTTCGACCAAGTCCTTCCGCCGAACACAACACAGGAACAAGTGTATGAAACGTGTGCCAAACAGATTGTTAAAGGTTGTATATTTGTTTTGTATGTTGCATCTTTTGTTGCAAGTATTTGTTTGAAGTGTATGTTTAACCAGACTCTGGGTTTCAGACGTACTGGAAGGCTACAACGGGACAATCTTTGCCTACGGACAGACCGCGTCCGGGAAGACTCACACTATGGAGGTATGGAAGGAATTTCTGGAAGAGTTCTTCAGATTAGGTTTCTACTGTTTCAACAAATGCATTTCTGCTGAGATGGAGTCACCGTGATTTGAGCTTTTGACTCACATGCTTTAAGAGTGAAGCTTGCAACCTGAGGCTGTAGGTTTGATTCTCAGGGATGGCGTCAGGATAATGCAAGTCCCTGTGGATAAAAGTGTCGAGCAATTAATTAATGTAATGTTTTTTTATGAAATTGCTGGAACACTGAACGTCTGCACTGACTGAAATGCCAATATGCGCCTGGTGTTGCCCTGGAAACAGACGGTTCCTTTAGCCAGACGTGTAACAGGTTTCATCTTGACCACAAAGCACGTATTCTAAATGTATTCGCATTAGGAGCAAAGTCTGTATTCTTTATACATTTTGTTTTTGTTAAATATGTAATTTTAATTATTGTAGTATACATTAGTTTTTTAAATGTATTCATTTTTTTAATCAAGTGAATGATTTTATCTCAATAGCCCTTGTTTGTTTCCTTATAAAATGCACAGGGTCAGCTTCACAACCCTAGTTCGATGGGAATCATCCCTCGCATTTCACAGGACATTTTTGACCACATCTACTCTATGGATGAAAATCTGGAATTCCACATTAAGGTTTTTCTGATTTTTTTTTTGTTTTCTTTCAGATCTTTCTCAGATCTTTTGTAACTGAATTCAGTATTTGCATGTATGCATATGCATAAGGAAGAGCTATAAAACTGGTTCCTTGAAAACATTTTTGTCTTCAACCATCTTAACATTACTACATAATTATAATGTTTCCTTACCACAGGTCTCGTATTTTGAAATCTACATGGACAAAATCAGAGACTTGCTTGATGGTGATATCATGCACTTTATTTTTCAATCCTTGATTAGATGTTGTGTACTGAGCATTACTTTTTCTGCTTTTCAAGTTTCTAAAACCAACCTTGCCGTTCATGAAGACAAGAACCGGGTTCCATTTGTAAAGGTAGAGCTGGTGCTTTACAGAGAGTTAATAACCATATTGCAACCTGGAAGCAAACAGTTATTGGACTTGTTTTCTGTTGCCAGGGTTGTACGGAGCGTTTCGTGTCCAGTCCGGATGATCTGATGGATGTGATCGATGAGGGCAAAGCAAATCGCCACGTGGCTGTTACAAGTGAGTGAACAACACGCTACAAGACATCAAAATGACCATAACAAGTTTTATTACGGTCCCTTACAAAACATCTGTTTTCTACAGACATGAATGAGCACAGCTCTCGCAGTCACAGCATTTTTCTGATCAATATCAAGCAGGAGAATGTGGAAACGGAGAAGAAATTAAGTGGAAAGCTGTATCTGGTGGATTTGGCCGGGAGTGAAAAGGCAAGCAATGATTTGATGGATGGATGGATGGATGGATAGAGATGGAAAGAGATAGAGGGTGAGATGGATGGATGGATGAATGAATGAATGATCGAATGAATGAATGAATGAATGAATGAATGAATGGATGGATGGATAGATAGATGGATGGATGGATGGATATATGGATAGACAGATAAATTTCAAACAAAACTGTTAAATCTGACAAACTCATGCACAGGTCAGTAAAACTGGAGCTGAAGGATCTGTGTTGGATGAAGCTAAAAACATCAACAAGTCTCTGTCTGCTCTGGGAAACGTCATCTCAGCCTTAGCTGAAGGAACTGTAAGTCTGCCTTGGAAATAGTTTTTTTTTTTTTTGTCTGTTTGTTCTTTTGTTCATTTGCTCATTTTTGTTGGTTTTTGTTAAGTTGTGCATCTCCAAATGTGCTAATCCAAAGTTCCAAACAATAGACATGAATTCTTCACGCAATACTTGTTCACTTTTTCACGTGCTTCTTAAAATTAAAATTAGAGTTAAAATTTGCTTCAATTTGTCTCTTTCTAGAAAACCCATGTGCCGTATAGAGACAGCAAAATGACCAGGATTCTTCAGGATTCCTTGGGTGGAAACTGCAGGACCACCATTGTTATCTGTGCTTCTCCGTCCGTCTTCAACGAGGCTGAGACCAAGTCCACCCTCATGTTCGGCCAGAGGTGGAACCTTCATTAAATCCCTCACTGACGGGACATTACGATTATATTAAAATTAATGTTACAATGTTACACCTTAACATTAATTACATGTTTAATTCATGTAATTAAAATTAACTCTTCATCTTAAAACCTTTTTTCTTACTGTTCTGTTCTCCACCCAGAGCCAAAACCATCAAGAACACAGTTTCTGTGAACATGGAGCTGACGGCTGAGGAATGGAAGAAGAAATATGAGAAAGAGAAGGAGAAAACCAGAAGTCTGAAAGTAACCATCCAGAGACTGGAAAACGAGCTGAAGCGCTGGCGCAAAGGTAGATTCCACAGCTGACCAGTGTGCTTGACCGTTCAGTAATCTCGCATTTTAATACAAATAAAAAATAATGTCAAATTTGAAGAAGCTTTAGTGCGTTTGGTTAATAAAAAAAAAATGAACTTCCAAAAATAATAATGCTTTCGTGCCACACACTTAAATTGACATGGTCGAGTTTGTACAGTCAGTATTTTGATGTGATTGTCTTAATGAAAGGTTTTTCTTCAAAATTTAGTTTTTATAGCAGGGTATAATAAGCCCCGACTAGAACGAGCCAGTTATTTCTACTCTTATGGTTTTCAATGCTTGTTAAATTCAAAACTGATTTGTATTGTTAAGAAATAGAAAAACAATTTTTTTAGACCCACGTATGCCTCTCTGGCATTTGTTGAAAATCTACTACGTACATGCATTATCTCCAGAATTACTTTGCTGCTTATAGGCTCACACTACTTAACAATACAATTGTTTAATTATAGTATTATAAAATCAAGCAATAATATGCAAATCTTTTGAATACGCTTTTTTATTTATGACCCGTCCAGGTGAGACGGTACCGGTTGATGAGCAGCACACCAATAAAGAATCCAAAAACTCTGAAGCACTTCCTGTGATTGACACTTTGGCTCCGCCCCCTGAGCCACTAAAGGACTCGGAGAAAACCCAGTATGAGGAGCTGATCAATGACCTTTATCAGCAGCTCGACGACAAGGTGATAAACACCTCAAGCTGCTGGAAGGTTCTTCTTCTCTTCTTTTTCTCAGCCTCACTCGTTCCGCTCTCCATCGTTCCCCACAGGATGATGAGATCCACCAGCACAGTCAGCTGGCTGAAGACCTGAAGCAGCAGATGGTGGATCAGGATGAGGTGAGTCCATCGCTCCAGAGACTGGCACATCACACTGTGATGATTTTCACCGTCTCATGTGCTTCAATAGAAATGCAACTCTACAAAGCATCACTAGCCTTCTAGAGAAGGACATGATTGTAAATGAGAAAAAAATATATTCTGATGTTCATGTCAAATCTAAAAAAAGTTATGTCTCCTTGGAAACAAGTTGTCAAATGTTAGGGTATCTGTTGAAATTATTCCCATGTTTTTTTTTAAATATTTGTAGCATTTGTTTTATGGATTATTTTAGTAAAAGCATGATTAAATTAAAGAAAAATATGCGCAACATTTGAAAGAAATAAACTTTCGTTAAAGTAGATGTAACGCTTATCTAATAAATCTAAACTTTTTTTTGATTATCTGATATGAGCCTACGCATACAAAAAAAAGTCCATCAATTACATGAATATATGAATGTATTTTTTGCTCTAGCAATACGTAAAGGAAATAGCGCTTTCAAAGATTTGTTCAATCCATATATTCGTGCAACACATATTTTATATACTGAGTCACTTTATCTGTATATACAGTATACTGTACATATACTGTTGATGTACTTATTTATTTTAAATAAGTTTTATTATGTTTTCATTCATTTTGTTTTTTTTATTTCTCATTGCTATTTTTTCTTCTTGAGAGAAAGTTTAACCTCGGGTGAAAAAAAAAAAAACTATTTCCACCTGGGATGAATAATGTTTTATTTAATTGAATTGAATTGAATCCACACAGGTAATGGCCTCCACACGCCGTGACTATGAGAAGATCCAGGAAGATCTCAGTCGCCTGCAGCGGGAGAACGAGACGGCGAAAGAAGAAGTGAAGGAGGTTCTTCAGGCCTTAGAGGAGCTTGCGGTGAACTATGATCAGAAGAGCCATGAAGTGGAGGAGAAAAACAAGACCAACCAGCAGCTCTCAGAAGAGCTTGTGCAGAAGAGCGTGAGTAGACCCAGGAAAATGCTCGGTTTTCGAATGAGAATAAGGGTGCATCACGTCATTTTTAGGCCACCCTGGTTGGCGTGGAGAGAGATTTTTCGACCCTGCAGGAACTGAGCGGACATCAGAAAAAAAGATCTGCAGAAATACTCAGTTTGTTGCTCCGAGACCTCAATGAGATTGGCGGTGTAGTTGCACTGAATGACCACAAGGTGCGCAAATACGCATCATTCACATAAACAATCCCAGACTAGAATTGATAGATATGTTTTTTTATAATATATTTGTAGTCTAACCAACCGTGAGTAATACTGTCTGCCAACAGTTGTCGGAGATGAGCGGAGGAATGGAGGAGGAATTCACCATGGCACGACTCTTCATCAGTAAGATGAAATCGGAAGTGAAGTCTCTGGTCAACCGCAGTAAACAATTAGAGAGCTTGCAGGCTGAAACAATGCAGAAAATGCAGGCCAACGAGAAAGAGCTCACTTCCTGTCAGCTCTTGATCTCTCAGGTAAACATGATGACTTATTCATGGAGATTAACTGCGCCCTCTTGTGGTGGTTATTAATCTCTTCGATAAACCTGAAAGAACACTAGTCTGTCAAATTAACAACTTTCTTCGATAACAACAATCTTTGATAACGTGTACATCAATTCATGTGTTTTTTTTTTTCTTTTTGAATCTTACACAGAATTATCCTTAAAAATAATTAATAGTTACAAAATACTAGTGCACACATTTTTACAAACGGTTGGTGATTTACTCCAAACAAATATTAAATAAAAATGTTGATGATGATTATTGTTTATATTAGTTATTTATTATTCTGGAAAAATTAATTGTTAATTATCATTCTGATTACTATGACTATATTGACTAATATTATTATTATGATTATGACTATGATGACGATGGTTATTATTATTACTATAAATTATTTTTTCTTTAAGCATATAAGTGTAAAATATCCAGCTTAAACTTTGGCTTTAAATGTCTGTGTGTTTTGTAAAAATTGCTTTAGCTAGAAATACATTTGCCTCAAAATAAGTTCTCAAAAATACATTTTCTTTGCCATAAATGTCTGTGTGTTTGTGCTACAGCACCAGGCAAAGATCAAGTCCCTCACAGATTATATGCAGAACATGGAGCAGAAGAAGAGGCAGCTGGAGGAAAGCCACGATTCAGTCATGGAGGAACTGGCTAAACTTCACGCTAAAGGTGTAATGTGCAGACCTTTGATCTCCATTGATGTGTATCCTATGTCTAACAGCGTCTGAACGTGTTTTTATTCATGCAGAAAGGGTGCATGAAGTGTCCGTCTTGGACAAGGAAAAGGAGCACATGAGCAGGATGCAGGATGCTGAGGAGATGAAGGTACCAGCGCGTGGAGATGTTCAGCACACTGACCTACAGGAAACTAAAAGAGCAGCGTTTGCTTGCAGAAAACCCTGGAGCAGCAGATGGAAAGCCACAGAGAATCCCATCAGAAGCAGCTTTCACGCCTGCGAGATGAGATTGAAGAGAAGCAGAGAAGCTTGGATGATTTAAAAGAGTGAGTTGTTGTTTGGTTTATTGTCCCTATTCTTACAAAAATGTCCCATTTCAGTATAAACGAAGCTCTTCAGATTCAGCAGAAGCAGCTCATTTCAGACTATGACAAACTGAAGCAGGAGGAACAGAAGAAGGACGAAAGACTCCAGAAAATAATGTGAGTGTTGTGTTCTATAGTATTTAACGCAATGAAGGATTGATGAATGATTTTATGAAACATGTCTGTTTTTCAAGGTTGTTGAATGAAAAAAGAGAACAAGACAAAGAAAACCTCAAAGGCCTGGAAGAGACGGTGGTGAGCTGAATAACAAACAGCTAATTCATCTATTTTTTTATTTGAATATAACTTTTTACTTATTTCACTTTATTTTTTATTTCAGGCTAAGGAGCTTGAATCTCTTCACAGTCTACGCAAGATGTTCATTCATGACATCAGTGACCGTATCGGCCGAGTGAGTGTTTAAACTGTCCAAAGTAACCCAGACGCATCGCTGCTCATTGCTGAATTTGTCCCTGAAAATAGATTTTATTTCCTCTTTTGCAGAGTTTAGAACTGGACACGGACGAATCGGGTGGGAGTTTGGCTCAAAAGCAAAAGATCATTTTCCTGGAGAATAACCTGGAGCAGCTCACTAAAGTCCACAAGCAGGTTTTTAGAATGAATAAACTTAATCATGAATAATAATTGTAATAATATTTAGTATTAAATATTCATTTATTTAACTAATTTATTAAGTTAATTAATCATATGTTATTGCAGTTTGATTAAATGAATGCTTACGTAGTGGTATGTACTTATGTGGTATGCATACATTTAAAGTTTAAGGAGTGTGGAAACTCTACTGTAACTGATGTCTGGTATAATTACGTTTAATAACAATATTATAATTCAATAATGTTCCATATATTTAATATTAATTTACATTTTTTAATGAATACAATTTTATTAACATATAAAATTGAAAAATTTTCACAAGTTATATTATACACACAAATATTGTGTTATATATGACTACATAATACTGTAATAATGTAGATTCTTTCTTTTTTGTTGTGCTTGTCCAGCTTGTGCGTGACAACGCTGATCTTAGGTGTGAGTTGCCTAAACTGGAGAAGCGTCTGCGTGCGACTGCTGAGCGTGTAAAGATTCTGGAGTCTGCTTTGAGAGAAGCAAAAGAAAGTGCCATGCGAGACCGGAAGCGATACCAACAAGAAGTGGACCGTATCAAGGAAGTCATCCGGGCCAAAGATCAGGCCAGAAGAAACCACACGGCACAGATTGGTCAGTCTTCGTCTGTTCTTACACATCACCAGCAGAGGGCGCCAGACGTTCAGTATATGAGCTAAAATATCTTCCATAATCTCTAAATAATCTACAGCCAGTTTTTGCACCATAGTCAGTGTTGTTCTCTTATGACTAAAACACATAGCTAACTAGAATTAGATATACAATTAATTTCACGAACTACAATTCTAATCATTAATTTTTTTTATTTTGTTGTTTTTGTACAATGACTAACTGCAATAGCAATAAGTTACTACGTTGCTAAAGTTTAAACCTATGTTGTTGAAAAAGCAATTAGTTACAGAATAGTTAGAAAATACAATGTTAGCTATTACTTCAGGGAAAGTTATTATGATAGAAGACAATATCCTTTTTTTTTCTAATGTATCAATAAAGTATTTTAAATTGTTTGTTCTTATAGATCTATCTTGTTAAAAGTAAACAAAAATCTACATCTATTTTAAGATTTTAAAATCTATTTCAATTTTCATGAAATTCATTTTGATATTTACCTTTTATCAACAGATACATTTTGTCTTAATCACCGTCTTCAAATTCAAAACATGAAGACATGTTGATGTTTCATGTTCAGCATTTTTTATCATACAAAATGCCTTGTTCTTGTGCATTTTTCAGTGTGTACAACCAAAATAAGTCTGCAAATCTTTTGTATAATCGAACGATTTGGCAGTCAGATGTATTTATAGCTCATTTGAAGACTTAAATATAACTTGAAGAGAAATTCAGACGTTTGAAACAGATACAAATAATGACCAGTAGATGGCGCAAGAAAACCAGAAAAGAAGTCGGGTTGAATGTTCTGCGTTCATATACATCTTCATATACATGCATGCATACATAAACATGTCTTTCACCACAAAAGACTCCACATTGTATTGTCAGTACTGCAGTCCTCCTGTCTGTCTGTCTGTCTGTCTGTCTGTCTGTCTTATCTGCCTTAATATTATTGTGCAAATATTTTCAAAAAGCAATGTCAAATTCACAGCTAAGCCTATCCGTGCTGGACATCATCACCCCGTGGCTTCATCCTCACACCCGGGCCACGGCATTCGAGGAGGCGTCTCCAGCCCCCGCAGACACCACCAACACCCCCAGCATCCGCAGCATCAGCAGTACCACCACAGAAGCAGGTCAACACATACTACACGTAAGGTTCTTCCCACTGATTCTCCCACACTCATTGAAGTGGATGGCATAGTCGGATTAAGCCGTAAAAGCTCAGTGAATAGAGAAATGTATGGGGGTTTTCTTTGCACCAGCTGATATATTCCCCGTAGCCTCGATTTGCATGAATGGGGAAGTGAGAACCGCTCCCGACTAGCATCTGGGAAACACAAGTGACTGGAGTCAGAAAGATGTGGCGACTGTGCCAACTGCTTGACAGAGATGGAGCAACACAGTTCTAGCGGCTACAAAAGATCTGTGGAGGGAAATGGCTGGATTCCTTGGGAAAGTTTGTCAACAAGGACAGTGTCTGTGCAGTCAGAGCTGTTTGAGTGTGTGCGCATTTATTTCACCTTTGTTTACCTTGACGTTAATGCGACTTTTGTACCAGAAGTGCGGATTTAAAGCTGGGCCTGATTTCTATAAGGATAGTTGCTGTGTGTATTGTTTAACGTATTAATCATTTACAAAACTAACCAGTTGTTTGTGTGTGTGTTCTTTTAATTCAGAGTAGAGATAACGTGTGAACAAGCCCCTCGCCTTCTGCCTGTGATGGTCCGGCACCTCTGTGGAGATTCAATCCCTTCCTGTGCAACAAGATGGATTTTCTCACCATCTGAAACGTTTGTTTCATCCTTTAAACTGGGAATTTGAATGGGAATTCAAATAAGCAAGCTAAAAGAGATTGAGAGAAAAATGTTGTCACATAATCTGCCGTTGCTGCTTTGTTTTGATGCTTTTGTATAAAGTTGTAATTACTGCAATTTTTGTTATCTTCATATAAAAAAGCTGATTTTCATTGAAGGTAATAACAGCTTCCGAAGCCTCGGAAAATTTGACTACGTGTCCTAAAAACCTCTAGGTCTTCTTTTGTTTAACACTAATTTTTTCAGCAGTAATGTTGATGAAAGAAAAGCTTGACTGAGGAATGTTGCTTACAATGTTTTTTTGTTACATTTTAATTCTACCTCTGATTATACTATCAATCATTTATATATTCTGTGCCGTACACACACACACACACACATCGGAGATCTTATACTATTATTTTCTTGGTGCTTTTTGACTGCACTGTTGAAAAAAGCACAATTCTCTTCAAAACATACAAGTGTTCAAATCGCCTTAACATACAAATAGCCTATACTGTTCTTTTATTATTTTTTACCATTTCTTATATGTATTTGGCATTTATGCTAGATTTTTTTATAAACATTTATGAAAACTATTGGATGCAAAATGTTGCTGTAACTGTATACTTTGCAAAATTGTGTACATTTTGTGTGACTGGTGTTAAACCTTTCCCCGGATCACTTTCTGAATCACAAAATGTAAATAAAAAGCACAAGAAGAAATATTGACCCGAGTAAAATGTTGATTCATTTTAAGTAATTTACGATTGTATTTAAATGGTGTGTTGTTTTCTTTAGCTGAAAATCATAAATGGTAATGTCATTTCTAGCATGTCCATTGTTTCACATATTGTTTATGGAAAAAAAAACATTTATTACTTTTTTTTGTATGAGATTAGACGTATGTTTCATGGAGATTATGGTTCCTTTACCTGAGTAACTTTCATAGCATACAGTATTTAGATGTGGGATTAATAAACCTTAATGTTCTCAGTAATCTTTGTATATCTTTTAAAGTTTAAATCTTTATCTTTAACTTTCTCTTATCTATAAATCTAAAGATTTCCAAGCTATTTCCAAAATGTTTGCTTAAAAGTGAAACATTGGTTTAGTGTCATTAAGTTTAATTTTATTTATGGCTTCACTTGGCATATATACGTTTCCCATCTGATTCAAATTGTTAAATATAATTTTTAGTTTATAGCACATGGTGAATAAAATCACAAACTTCCATTAATCAAACAACAAAAATCCCCTCAATGCATTGCAATTGGAGCCATGGCTTATAACCTCTAATAGTGATTAAAAAGTTCACACGACTTTGTTAAAATAGTTTAAATAGTATTCTTAAAATTATTATTTACTAGAAATTATCAAAATATGTGCTTAATCATACTCTGGTCACTGCGTTACAATAATTCAAGACTTGTATTTATAATTCTCTTTTATCAACTACGAATCTCAGCCATGTTGCCATAACCTCCATCCATAAGTCCTAATGCTCAGCTTAAAAAAAGAGCCAGTCCTCTCCTCTTACTTCAGCTGTCACTCGGCTGCGCTCTCATGTAGAACTCCAGGACACTGGTACATCACAGGCCGAATTGTTTTCTTTCATGCGTGTCTCTTCTCAAACAGATATCTGCAAGACTCCATCTCTGGCCACGGGAGAGCTTCCATTAGTCTGTCAGTGAACGCTCGCTCGCTCTTCACGACAACTTGTATCAGATTCTGCTGTCAGCTGGCATGTATCTGTGCAATCGATAGTCTGAGTGTCTTCAGAGCTAATTGAAGAGACCAAGCAGAGCCGGCCATGTCTTGTGATTCAATCCCTCACGTTCAGTACAGTCCTCTGTTTTACTCTTGATGTTGTTTCTTTTTCTCAAGGTTCAACTTGTTTGTGGTGAACAGTGGTGTGATGTACTTGAGTAAAGGGACTTTGCTACTTCACGTAAGTATTTTTGAGCTACTTTGTACTTGTACTGAGAATGAAAAATATAAGCAACTTTTACTCTCTACTTAACTAAACTTGTGATTGAGTTGTTGTACTCTTTACTCCACTACATTTGAATGGACACTTACCATTACTTGATGCATTGTGATTGTGCGCGACAAGTCGACATGTTTTTCTACAGCGGTTAATTTCTTGGGCGAACAAGGAGATATTGCCATCTGCAGGATGCTGAAGGTACTGGATGCTGTTCTTTTTCTAATTTAGTTTTGTTCTGCCATTTTGAAACATTAAGGTGATTAATTTCATTTATTAAAAACTCTTGTTTAATAAAAATAGTTTATAATAGTTTCTTGTTTTTCGCATTTTTTGGTGGTTCTTTTTATAGCCTAAATTCAGTACGAGTAAAACTCTTTTTATTATACTTTGAAATCAGATACTTTACAACTTTAACTCAATTCTTCTTGGAATTGGGGACTTGTAATGGAACAATTTTTAATCCGTACTCAAGTATGGTTTTCAGTTGCAACAATGAAACTGAGGTCTTCCAACATAGGAACTTCACTTGTTTTAAAAACGAAACACGGAAAAATGCCCAATAAACCGAATGATTCAACCATTGAAATTAAAACTTTAATTGTTGCATATCTTTTGGAAGCACTTTTGGAAATTCTCTTATCAAAGGAGGCCTTTTTTCAGAGCAGGTTTGGCCCCGTAAAGACGATGTTCCTAAATATTTTGTATTTAATAGGGGTTTGGATGCTCTTTAAACACCGGGTTGCTCTCCCCCTGAAGTGCTGCTTACACTACACAAGCACTCAGCTATTCCAGCGTGGTCTATCATTAGAATGAGTCATGAATATCATTGACTTGTGAGGGACCTCAGAGCTCAGAAATAATTCATAATCCTGCTATAATCCATCTGCACTTGACAGTCACGTCTCTGGTTATGTCACATTCTCGAAATGACGTGAAAAATGCATTTGGTTCACAAAAAAGGTTCTTACTCGAATCTGTGGGCTGTTTTTATTCATTGCATTGACAGACGCTTTCTTTTTCTGGCTTGTTTACAGATTCATTTTATTAAAGCTCTTGAACTTTTCTTGAACTAAAGAGCAGAACAATCTTCTATCTGACCACTCTTGGTTGTGGTTAGTTGTGGTCCAGTGGTTGGGAGTTGGACGTGCCAGCCAGGCATTACATGTTCGAATCTCGGTCCAGTGGGTTCTAAAATTGCGAGTCCCGGGACATGACTCTTGCTGCCTGGACACCACGACTTAAGACTGCAAAATGCTTCGGGTTTGTGTGTGTCAATTCACTGGATGGTTAAATGCAGACCAATTATGATATGGTCCTTATGAATGAAAAAAATATATATTTATTAATAATTATCATTTATATATTGCAACACAAGCACCCCCCACCTTCTCACTATTTGCGAAGCACGTAACTAAAATATCCCACGTCAAAGCAACGTGAACAAATAACAGAAAATGTGAAGGTGTAGTGACATTACTGCTGGTATGATATGAGAAGGACACAGAATGCTCAAGGAGATAAGCCTGACCTGAGGCTGCGTTTTGTTCCAAACTATCGTAGTGACGCTAAGTAGAATGACAGGGGAGGGTCACCTGCTGATGGCCTTGAGGTCACCAAAACAATAGAGGTCCCTGGGGTCATCAATAAGAGCCGCATTGTCTTCCATCCCCAAAATCTACAGAAAGTATTGGGAGAGAATCAGGCCTTTGTATAGGGGAATATGAGACTCTTATAAGAGTTTATTTTGTACTACGTGCAGTATTACTAAACAATAGATCCTGTCTGGAATAGATTTCTGAGGCTACCTGAAGAACTTCAAGCTACAGATCCAGAATGGCCTTTATTTTGATGTTGAAATCTCCCACATAAACTCTATGTGACCTATGCAATGCTTAGCAGAGCTCCATTCAACCCATCTGGTGGTTTTCCTTAATAAAAGCACTGTCCTCTTCTGTATCTGAGCGCCAGGACAGGAATTATAGCTTAACTTTTACAGACAGAAACGTCCTGTATCTCTATTCAGCCATTTTGGCCCATGTCCCATGTGAGACGACTGAAGGGTCTACTTAATCTTAATTTGACAAGAGCACTTTAGAAAAGTGCCCAATCTCTCATCATCTTAGAAGATTGGATCTGCACAACCACAAATCAGCTGTGTCGAAAGCAATGGCCGGAGTAATAGGCACTTAGCTACGGACCCCTGATGCCAGTCTATATTGAAATGCTCTGCCCAGTTAATTAAGCATAAAATTGGCCTGTCTTTGTCCAAACAAAGTCTTCCATTGAAACCCTTTATTTTAGAAGAGTAGATGGATGATTAATTAATCAATACATTACAAATCATATTTGTAACGCGTGTTGCATGTGATGTATCAGTTTGAATGTGTTTTGTTGAGAGGTCTAAAGTAATACTTCAGTAAAAGTACGGATACCTTACTGTAAAATTTACTCCAGTACAAGTCGCCAATTCCATGAAGACTTGAGTAAAAGTTGTAAAGTATCTAATTTTAAAAGAACTTAAGTATTTTACATGCACTGAAATTAAGCTAACAAACTCCAAGAAATGTGAAAAACAAAAAAAAACTCTTTATTTATGAGGTTTTATCTCTTAATATATAAATTAAATTTAACAACTCAATGTTTCAAAATGGCAGGAAAAAATATTAAGAAAGATCGAAATGTTGTTTTAGTTCATAATTAGTATCCAGTACCGTCAGCATCCTGCAGATGGCAATAGCCCCCAATAAAGTAACCGCGCTAGAAAAAGGTGCTAAATGTAACGAAAAAAGATAAGTGCCCAATCAAATGTGGTGAAGTAAAGAGTACAAATATTCAATCCAAAATGTAGTCATGTAGATAGTAAAAGTTGCTTTTATTTTTGCTATTCATGTAAGCTATTTATCAATTACTTTCTTTTTATTCCAATGAAATATCTGCCTGTGCATGACACAGCAAATGTGTTCCACCCTGTTAACGTTTCTCTGCCAAACCATTTTTCTTCTTTTAGTTCTTTTGTATGTTTGATACCTTCTATTGTGCTGATGCTTGGCCGACTGCCCTGCATTTTGACTGTTCTTCGGTGATGGGAGAGGAATATTTAAAAGGGCCATACACAATTATCAGCATTTTTCTTTTAATCTAATTTTTGTTCTCGGATTATAGACTTTTGTGGTGGTTTTTTTAGTCACTGTATACAAGTTTCAACATCATGCGAAATATGTGTGTTTTGGTTGAGAGTGAACCTTAATATAATATGAATAGCCAGTTCATACAGTAAGCAAGAGTAACAAATATATATTATATAAAAGTATTTATGAACCATAACTCTTGTCAGAGCTGGAAGGACAATCAAAACCCAAGTACAATGCCAGGCCAGAATTTGTCCGTGTGTTTCAGGACAATGGTTTAGCAAATCTGTGTGACTGAATGTGTATCTGTGTGCCCTGCTCTGTGATTGGTTGGCCATCCTGAGTGTGTCTTTGTTCCAAGTATCTTTGAGTTCCAGAGTTGGCTTTTACTCCCATTAACTCATAAATTAAAAAGTGGTTAAAAAAGGAATAGTTGTAAATCAAAAGTCATTAGAGTAGAATTGTTTAAAAAAAACTTTTTTAAGCATTTTTTGTTATTCATTTTTATTATGAAAAATAGATTAAATCTTTGACTGAAGCCTCATATTGAAAAGTGCCATATATTTTAGATGTGCGATCCAATTGGTTTAGAGCTATTAACTAGAAGATTGTTGAGTAAGAATCAGGATTTACATATTGATCAAAGATCAACTAATACTGCTGTTCAGGCATTTACTCAAATAAAGGTATTTACAAAAAACAAAACACATTTTTTTAGAAATGTTCGTTTCCACAATTCACTTGCTTTTAGTTGATGGCTTATTTAATTCTATCGGTTTTGGATAGATTCTACATTCAATGACGCTCTTGTGTGTGTCTCTAGTCACTAGATCAGTCATTTGAACAGCATGGCAGCCCTAGGGTCATGACATGAACGCTAGATTTTTCTAGATCTTGGTAACTTGGATATCAATTCAGAGCCATATGCTTCACCCGCTCACGCTGCCGTTAGTGTTACCTGAGCCCACCTTTCTCCCAAGGCCTCGATCAGCCCTCGCTGTGGCCTCAAAGGCAAATGGACAAACTCATCTCCATTTCCCAGCCCAGTGAAGCCCACAAAGAAAAGCCTTGTTCTGGGTCTCTGATCTCTCTGAACCTGCAGGCCAGAGAACAGGAAGGCTTCTGAAAGTCTGCAGCAGAAAGAGGGGAGTGAAAGAGCGTATGTGCTGTAATCAGTTGGCCAATTAAACAGACCCTGGTCTCTCACCCTCATGTAATGAGAGAGGTCGACACTCAAGGGTTCCTTTCTCAACATCTCAACCTTGAGAAGTGCCACTTCTGCTTCCCTGAGCAAACTACAACCTCGAGCATTGTTTTAAATAGCCATATGCTTAAATGTGGGTAAATATTTAGAAAACAAGGATGGAGAGACCAAGCTTACTGGCATTGACGATGGAATTCAATCTACTATTCTGTTCTATGTGCTTAAAGCCCCTCAGAAATGTTAAGTATCTGAAAGTCCAGGTCAGCTAGGAATTCTTCGGACCGGTCCATATCATCTGAGTTCTTCAAAGGACTCTTAAGCAGCTTTTAGGTGTCATGTACCAAATAGTAATTTATACAAAGGAAAAGTCCCTCTAAAATCTGAAGTGAAATATGATATTGCTTGTAATTTTACCAGGGTGGCCATTAAGCTTTTACATTCGCTGTGGAAAAGATGTTTAATTCCTTCTCTGGAAGACGTATCGCGGCTCTGTGCTGGTGCCAAGCTGATCCATGGCTTCTTTATACCTCAACATCATCCTTCTACATGCAGACCTCAGGGTTTTTCCACACAGATCTAGGCACAACAAGACCCGAGTAACAGTAAGGCTTTATTCTCGCTTTATTACTGCACATGAAATCTGTAATCTAAATGTGCCTGGAGAACGACATGGAAGGTTTAGATGCCAGTTTTTCCATTGTCATCTGTGAATAGAAAATATGAAGTCAGAAATAATGCTTTTTTTTTTTTTTTCACAGAACAGTTAAGGCACCTTAATGTTTACCAGAGATGTACCTGAAAACCATACTTGGGTAAAAGTAACTTACTGTACAATTTACTCTATTACTCCATTCAGTTACAAGTCACCAATTTCAAGAAGACGTGAGTAAAAGTTTTAAAAGAGTAAAAGTATCCTATTTTAAAAGAAGTATTTTACTCGTATTTTACTCGTCACTAGAAAAGGTTAAAAGCAAGAAACTCTATGTATGAGGTTTTATTTCTTAATAGAGAAACAAAAATTAACACCTTGTTGTTTCAAAATTGCACAACCAAATAGAGAAAAAAAGAACAAAAAGTCAGTTTTCAGTCAAACTGAGATGTGCAAAAAAGTGCAACCGCTATTTCACACTCACGTGGTTTAGCTCATAAATAGCATCCAGTACCTTTAGCATCCTGCAGATGGCAATATTGCCTCGTCTGCCCAAAAATATAACCACGGAAGAAAAATTGTAGCGTTAAGTGTCTTGATATAGACTTGATATACTAAATCATGAAAATTGGAAAAAAATGTAGTCAAGAAGAGAGTAAAAGTTGCTTATATTTAAGTAAATTAACATATCCATTTACTCAAGTACTTTACACCACTGCAGTTTAGTGAATCTTGATCATCGGCTTCAGTTTAAATCTTCACATTTGTTTGTTTTGCAATTCAGGCTAGACATCTCTGTGTCTTCACGTGTATACTGTCCTCAGGGCTTTCGCTTTTTACAACCTCAATGACTGTGTACCGACTTGGTCATCACGTAGAAATGAGCCTCAACGAGCCAATCACAACCCTTCAATTAAATTGGTGACAAAAAGCCCCTTTGAGTTTATACCCTTGACCCGGTGGGTTTATGACGGTCTCCCTTCCTGTGAATGCGGCTCATCTTATCTAACTGGTCGCTGATGTTTGCGAGACAAAGACAGTATAAATGAGGGGACTGCGGGAGAATTTCTAGTCACTTGGAATTCTAAGAAGTATAGGGTTGATCACTAAACAGTGTGAAGAAGTGAATTCATTTGGTGCGTAATCCGAAATAAATAAACAAATTCCTCAGATAATAAATTCTCAGAAATAAATTCCAGCAAGATTTATATTTCTGTTGTTTCATAGTTCATACTATGTTCCAGTGGTGTAAAGTACTTCATTACTTTACTCATGGACTTTTTGGCTACTTTGTACATGTTCTGAGTATGAAAAATATAAGCAACCTTTACTCTCCACTTGCTTACATTTTTGATTGAGTATCTGAACTCTTTACTCCATTACATTTGACTGGAGTAAACACATACTGTTACTTGTTGTATTTTGAGATTGTTCTATGTAGGAAATAAAACATCATAAATTGTTTTTTGTTTTTCACATTTCTTGCTGTTTATACCGTATCAGTAAAATTAAAAAGTAAAACATTCTTTTTAATGGGGATACTTTACGGCTTTTACTAAAGTCTTCTTGGAATTGGTGACTTGAAGTGAAGTAATTTTTACCGTAAGGTATCTGTGCCTTTACTCAAGTAGTAAAAAGTACGTATTCTTGACACCTCTGCACAACGGTTAGAAATCTTGTGTAGACTATACATTCACACGTGACAGATTAGGTGAAGATCTGCTGTGACAGAATAAAGCACTAATGAAGTTGAGTTGTTTCTCATGCCTAAAGTAACGTGTCCCAGGGCCAGAAAACTTTAGACTTTTTACTTAGTTTCCAGAAAGATCTGATATGTTCCAAGATAGTGAGTGACAAGTGGATTTAAGTAGTTTGTGGTTGAATTGTGTGGATCTGGGTATGTATTCAGAGGCTTCCAAGTTAACCTTTTTTTTTCTTCCTTTTCTCTTCATGTTCAGACAAATTGCTTTTAGATTGCTGGAGGATCACATTCTAGAGGTCGTTCAAGAGCATTAAATCATTCAATTCTGAGAAATATAAAAGATAAAAAAAGATACTTTGTCTTTGATTTGCCTAAGAACTGTTTAAAATTGCATGTCTTAGATCATATTTTGTCTGACTTAGTTTATATTTCTTTTTGTCACTGCAGAGCAAACTTTTCCACATTCCTTTCTAACGGTAATGAAATGTAATCACTGGGCCTGATCCAGAAAGTCCTGCAGTACTTCAGAAGACTTTGAGTTGATAAGGGCAGAGCATTGTAAATTCTTCTTTGGGCCAAAACACAATCTTGGGGATTTAAAGCAAAGTAGTAAATCTGTTAAAGCTGTTTTGCCGTGACAGTTTTGACTGGACTGATTTGACAGCAGTTGAATATAATGGATCAGGTTACATACACATGTATATACGTGCGTGTGTGTGTGTATACGTACACACAAACACAAGCGCATGCACGCATACACACACACACATTTCTTTATTTACAGTCAAACTCCGATTATCTGTAACAATTATTTTAGACAAATAATTTTATTTTAAAACAATTTTATTAGGAACTAATGTTTTTCAGTTTATTTCAATGAAATTAAGACAATGCCTGCAAAGCATTTCATACAAGGCGAGTTCCTTCGCACTGTTTCACTGTTTTAACTGTATTTAACAAACGTTCCTGTTTCAAATTCTTGTCAAATATTTTGACACCTACGGTTAACTTGAGACTTCAGATGTAGTTTTATTCTTTATAATACCATCATGAAGAGGTTTATTACAGCCTGAAAACACAATAAAGATAAACAGGAAATGGCTGCAAGGCAGTTGTAAAATATTCAAAAACATAAAAAATGTTTTCTTTTGCAATTCATAGAATGATCTCTTTTATAAGATAATTTTCTTTCCAAATGCTTTGAACCTTTATATTGATAGAGCTTTCATCACAGCAGACGTGTATAAACCTCAAAAGATGCTCTGAGACTCGTTCTGGGATAGTGTTCACGCAAGATTTGAAGATTTCACAGCTGTGTATTTATTGTGACGGCCTTGAGCGACAGTGAGAACTAAGTTATATGAGCATCTCTTTATTAGATTTCATTGACAAAGAAAATATATGTAGTCTTCTTCAGGGTCTGCTCACGAGAGCCTTATAAATCCTGAAGGTTTTATACAGTAGCTTAGACGAGTCTCCCCTTCAAAACTGTAGGCAAAGTTTTCTCAATCATGACGTGTAACTTCCATGTTAGTTTTCATTCAACGCTCAACAACAGAAAGGCAAAGATTCTACATTCAAAGCAAGTTTGTAGTCTTTCTTGTTAGCTCAATCAGAAGGTCATGGGTTTGACACCAATATCATCTTTATTTACATCGTTGTAATGTGGCGCACTTTAGATAAAGCTTTTAAGTTTAAATGCTAATATTTTATTTTCATAAAAAAAAAATGAAGTACAAATTTTCCTTATTTAAAATGTACGTCTATATATATGGATTATTTACAGTATTTGAATTACGTAACTTTTATTCTAGATCCATATCTCTTTGCTTCAAAGTATTGCTTTCATTATAGTACAGTTAGTCTAGTAAAAAATTTTGCTTATTATTGGGACTTTTGAATTCCAGTTCAGTGTGTTTTAGGAAGGTGGTCCCCTGTGTATTTGTGTGAATGATAATTATTTGAACTGTCCTGACACCACTGCTGGCCTCACACAATGGCTGCTTGCTCCTCCCCCAAGCTGCACCTGCTGACCAATCACGTGCTGGGACGGTCAGGCGGTTAGGGTCTGTGATTTTTGCTGTTGTGTGAGAGAGAGAGGGAGAGCGACAATGGGAATTAACATCCAAGCTTTTTCTTTCCTTTCGGAGTCTTAGTAAAGATGGATTTTTGATTTGTTTTGAAGCTGGAAAACATCGACTAAGTGCATTTTATCTGTGTGGTAAGTAATTTGTTTCTTTTTGAAGCGCTTTTGACAATTTGCCATGCTTTTGTATCAAACTGTGTTGCTATGACTGTATGTTATCTTTTTAGCTTTGATTATGTATATTTAATGTTTCTTTATTGTGGTAGTTTGCATTGTTTAAAGTCTATTTTCCAAGTTTTTGTCAGAGTTCGTTTATTATTAAGTTTTCAAATTAGCTTTGTCATCATTCAGAAAAAAAGCAGCCTTTGTAAAGTAAACTGTCTGTAATACTATCCCTAGTAACATTGCTACTGTATGTGGCTATACAGATTACTGAAGCAAGAAAGATCTTCTTTTGCTGATGCACATTGTCTTTAAAGTTTATCTAATGCATTGAGATTTATGTACATAAAAGAAGAATATACTAAACATGTGTTAAATGCTTCATGACAGATTCTGATCACAGTCAAGCTACTTTTAGCCTCCACATGTCTGGGACTTGAAAGCACTTGTGCTAAAGGCCTGTGTGCTTTCACCTCCGGGTCAGAGGAGGTGGTTGCTGATGTGGTGTCACTCATTATATTTGTTTGATCTTTCCCTTCTCAACTTGAGACCCTCGGACATAAATTGTCACTTCACGTGATGAATGGTGCTCATCTGTTTCCGTGAGAATCACAGGTTGTCTTCTAAATCCTCCAGATTTATGTTCAGCGTCTGTTGAGTGCTGAACGGTTTAAAATGTTCTCCAACAATACAAACAAAACAATGTGGTTGATTGATAGCAAAATACAGTTTCAGATACATATTTAAGAAAGTTTAGACTCATAGAAAGTAGGATTTGCAAGCAAACATTAGTCAAACAGACACAGTAACTAATCACTCCTGTAAAACAAGCAATAGACGGATGCAAACATTTGCCAAGTGTGTGTTGGATGATTAATCTCTGAGGTCACTCGTTCTTTACTGACCCTTAAAGCCAGGTGAGAGAAGAGGCTTGTGCAAGACACTTCATGGTGCAGCTGGATCTTCTCAGGAATAAACTATTATTTTTAGCCAATATTTATTAGGTAATAAATACCACAATAAATTTGATGTTTTTAGCTTTTTTCAGTTTTTGGGAAAGCAGTTAAATTGAATCATCTAAATAAATGCTGAAAAATGAAATGTGGCCCAAGACATGTCGTATAATGTTAGTAATGTACCAAGTAATGTCTTGTTATGTGTATACTTTCATGTTCTTACATTATATATTTGTTTTAGGGCTTTGTGCTTCAGGCATGGCAGCAGATCTGGCCTTACTTGCTGTTATTGTTCAGCTTTTTGATCTGGCAACATGTGACATTGATTTCCATAATTTCAGGCCGGCGGTAGATGGTAAGTGTTGCTTTTTATACATATTTTAATATATTTTACTACACATATTGTCCACACTGAAACAATCTACTCCAATATATCTTTAATAATGCAGTTTGCACAAACCTTTTCAAAGTAAAATTTGTGAATTCAATCAAAACTATTTTTTTAAACCACAATAGTTCTGGAAATGTTTCTTGAGTTTTGTTTAAAATGTTGTACATTTTCTGTGCTAAATAGGCTCCATTGATTGAGGAATTTAAGGATTAAACGAGGAACTGCATTTTATGAGATTTTTTAAGAACATTTTGTGTAGAAACTATTCAACTTTTCTCAGACTTGATTGTGTGTGTGTGTGTGTGTGTGTGTGTGTGTGCGCGCAGCTACTCCTCATCCTCAGAGTTTCAAATGCTTCACGTGTGAACAGGCGACAGACAACTACAGCTGTAATCGCTGGGCAGAAGACGTGTGGTGTCCTCAGAGTGAGTTCAGAAAACACCCAAGTGCTATTTAAGCCTAATGATGGTTATTTTCACATGGCCCCAACTATTACACAAATGTCACCGGACATTGCTGTGATTCCATTCATAATTTAAGACCATGTTGTGTTCCTTGCAGATACCCACTATTGCATGACGGTGCATCACATCAGCCATCATGGAATGACAAAGTTTGTCACCAAAAGATGTGCAGCTCAAGCCGAATGCCAGTTAGCAGGCTGTAGACACCATAAAATTACACATCACACGGTAATGTTTATTTCACACACACCCTTGTTCCAATGTAGCATTGGCTAAAAATCACAGTAATTCTCTCTTCCAGGAGTGTGTGTCCTGCTGTGAAGGAATGGTTTGTAACGTGGAGCTGCCAACCAACCACACGAATGCAGTGTTTGCTTTCAGACAAACCCAGAACTCTTCAGAATCCTTCAGGACGTGCACATTTCTAACCCTGGTGATAGCGGGTCTTACGGCTCTGATGTCTTTGTGATCCTCCTTCTTTATCACTGTAAAATGGGTCAGGAAACAAGTTCCAGTTCAGATTATTTATAAAGAGTTTTTGCCCGAAAGCAGTTGTTCAAAACATTGTTCAATTTACCCGACTCCATATAATGTATAATTTATAAGACTATGGCTGTAAGAGGCGAGCAAGCCACAAATGCAACAGTGGCTAGGAAAACAAATGGAGTGTGAGATGAAAAAATATCTTGGAAGAACTAGTTCACTGACAGTCATTTGGCATTCTAACATTACTAAGTCTTTGAGGGTGGTGGTTCCGGAAGCTGGATGAACAGCATCTCTCAATTTACAGACCTTGAAGTGACTCCATCTCTCTCATCATAGATGTAAAAGAAGTCCACTTGTTAAAATCGTCGTCTGCCCACATCAGTTCCGGGGGACATCAGCCTTCATTTCCTTCAGCAGTCCAGAATGAATCTCCCATCCGAAGCTCATGGTTAACCTGGATACAGATCTTTATTCACCTGGGTGGAACATCACGCAACAATGGGGAGAACATGCAAACTTTGCACAGAAAAAGGCTGGGTCTCAAATTTACACCTCGAGTTTCGAGGACCGTGCCGCCTAATTGAGAACATTAGAAATGTAAATTCATCACTACCTTGGCCACTGATGAACATCAGAGTGCGTAAATGAAGAAGGATGCATATTAAGCATTCTGGGACCATGAACCCACAAAGGCTGAGCGGACTATGCTAATCTGCTTTTCTAGACTTGTGAGTCTTGGAAGAGCTGTATTCTCTTTGTCAGATCTCTCGATGGAGGACAAGAGCTGCCTGTGACATCTGTTTACTAATGGTGTAGTAAGTGGGACAGGAAGACAGAACTTTCCTTCACTCATAATGTCTAAGTGGATCTGCGGTGATTAAAGCCGAGACCCGAATGTTTGTATGTTGGTCGGATGTGCTTCCTCTGTGGCTCTGATCCCAGATTGTGACAAAAAGGCCAAGCACGGCAATGAGAAGACACAGAATATATTGTTCTTCTTTACTAAACATTGTGAAAGACTCTTAACTGGATTTTGATTGCTAATTAAATACATCATTGCCGTTGGAATATGCATTAACCGCTTTAAAGCATGTCGTTTGGAACACGCTATGGCAACTGGCAGAAATGTTGCCTGGAAATTTGGGAAATTTTGCTCTGTGGATGATGTCACACAGAAAGCATTTTTTGTATTTATTTTGTACTAATATTAAAGAGTTAAATATATTTTACGTACGTTGTCTTACTCTTAAAGTCATTTCATTACATGTTAGGGTCGTAACTGGATTAAAAGGAACTGAACAAACTAAATATTGTTGCCATTAGTGAAAAGCTTTGGATGGAGAAACAAAAATGTAGGTTGTCAATGGTGTCAGAGATGACTGATGGTGGTTATGATAAATCGTCTTGTTTACTTCCACTCAGTGGTTTAAGACTATTAATGATTCCTCATCTTTGAAATCTATCAGCAGGGCTGCGTTTTTCTAACCAGTGGTCTTTTGAAAAGCATTTCCTGCTGATCTGAGAGTGATCTGTTTTTGTGTTTCACATGAGATGGCACAGGTCTGAATTAAAGGGGGGATCTGGACCTTAAGTACAAAAGAACAACTCCCCCCACCACCACCACTCGGCTCCGAGCATAAAGAAAAGATTCCCAAGAGGACCCCAGTGTGGCACACAAAGCTTTGGGTCATTTATATCACTGCTGTCTTAAAGAGGCTTCTTTTCCCATCATGACAAATGGCTTTTCCTCCAAATTGTTGCAGAGGAAATGAGATTTGGTTTATGTGTAGCAGCTTTACCGTGTGTGTGTGTGTGTGTGTGTGTGTGTGTGTGTTCCTGCTTCGCTGACTGTCTCGCCGTGTGTCCTGTTTGCACTGGCTGCTGGCTTTCTTTGTTCTGGTTTTATTAGGCGTAGAGTTGGAGTCTGTCACTTTCTGGCTCTAGGAGACGTTTATCTCCTATTGAGGAAAACACTGTCTGTGCTGCTGCCTTCAACTTTCCTTGCAAAATGGAGGAAATTAAAAGAGTAAAAACACAACACCAGAACAAAACATGCTGCCTTTAAAACTGAATGAGATTATTGTAAATAGTTTGTATTGTTTTAAACTGTAATATATTTGCAACTGTTTTTTTTTTTTACATAATATTACATTTTTGTATATTTTAATAGAGAAATAAATATTTTTTATTCCACATGGTATTACAGTTGACAGCAAAAGACACATCGCTAAATAATATAATAAAACCGTTATGCAGGATTTTTGAGTGTAACAAAGAAAATATAATTTTTGTTTTCCAAAGGGCATCATTATATTAATAAAACATTGAATTTTCAGTGATTCGTTTGAACGTATAGTGACTGAACAATGCAACATTCTTCCCTGCGTATAATTTTTATGATGGCGCCACATAAATTAGCGTTTCATTGAGTTCTGATGATTGATGATGTCTTCTCACACAGGCGGCTGCAATAATTACATTCTCGCTGTTAGAAAAGTCCATTTATTTCCTTTGGATCTTTACACATGCTCAGGAAACTCGTCAATAATGTTTTATCTAAAGAACACTTTGAGTTATATTATGTTTATACAATCTGCCTTTATATAATTGTCCAAAATGGAAATAAACCAGAAAGCAAATTTTCTTTTCATCGAAATACACTTGTTTTTTGAACGTGCAATAGATTAATGGTAAATGTATAACCAAAACATAAAAGAACAGTCCGAAAGAAAGGAGCTTTTCAGTGCGGTGAGAGCTCTTGATGCTGTTATTGGAGCCATAAACTTCAACCACAAATTCTTTCTTTTATTCTCTCCGAGCTCTGATGTATTTGATCTCAGATCGGTTCTGTAATGGTGATGCGTCACCCTCTTTTCTGTGTACAATTTGTGACGGTCAGCCAGGCTTAACATTCCACTGTGGGGACAGAATTCAACATGTAAATCGCAGTGTTCAGATTTTATTCCGAAACTATCAAATTATACTATATACAGTACTACCAAAACCAGATGCATCAGAAAAAGATATAAGCTAAAATATATGTATTTTAAGGTCATTCATATGCATACATTTTTATTATTATTATTATTATTATTATTGATGTTGTTGTTGTTGTTGTTGTTGTTGTTGCTATATAAACATTCAGATTTTCAGACTTATAATAATATTATTATTATTACTATTTTTGTTGTTATTATATACATATATATGTATAAACACCTTTCATTTCTAGAAACTAAAGTATTAAACCAAGTTTAATAAAATAATTTGTTTATAGACAGTAAAAGAAGTATTTTACCAAATCTTACATTTAATCCCTGACCTAAGAACATCTATTGTATATTTGCTATGGTTCTATTTGAGTGTTTGCCCTTTTGAGTCGATTCTAACAATAGTGCCACACTCAGGGTGGTCTTGGTTTCCAGTGGTCTTCAATACAGCAGCATGTGACCGTCTAATTGCTTGAATCTGTTTTCAAGGGTCCCGTTGTGAGATTTTCACTCCGAGAAACATAGGAGGGTATAAAATTAACCTTCCTAGTTGTAACTTCACTGGTACGAACCAAACGTCTGAGCCTTATTGTGCGACTGTGCGAAATTATGAAAACGTATTCAAATCTTTGTCTTTGAATTAATCAAGAACCACCCTTCCTCATTAGAGTAAGCAAATCAGTCAAAGATTTCTGATGTTTCAACCTGGTCAGAAAGCAGAAGGTCGACACGGTGACAAGTAAGTGACAGCTGTGTCCGACTCTGTGATCCTTCAACATATGTAAAAAGAACATTTCCACTGAAGTTTGAAGTCTTGCTGTGATCCAAAGCCCCCTGTGCTGCCAACAGACCTTTCAACATAAAGAAGAAATAACACTGGCTGGATGGAAAGTGCACACTTAGCCCCTTTTGACCCTCTGCCTTTTTAAACTGATGAAGAAACAAAAATAGAATTGGTATTTGACTGTCACTTTGTAGATTTAGTCTTTAGTTGTGCTTCATTTGTATAGATTAATATAATATTTAAATCAGAAGCAAACAATTTAAACATGCATTATTTATAAATAATGATTAGTTTAATAACCGAAAAAAAAGTGTACGATTTGGTAGGGCCTTAATAAACCATTTAAATTTACACTTTAAGTTACACTTTAAACCATTTAAGTTTTTGTATTTACACTCAATCTTTCTATTCTTGCCATTGTGGACGTCAATCAAATAGTAAAGTAAACCTATTATGTAGACACAAATTCCAGCAGCATAATTAGATATATGTTTATATTAATTTCAAGTTGAAGTAGTTGTCTAACCTTTATAGCCTTAAATCCTCAAACAAATTCGCAAGAAACGGACGTGTCTCTTAGACCTTTGTAGATGAAAGAACAGCAGAAGTGGCAAAGGATGTAAGAGGAACGTAGAATGTAAATTGCTACCAGCATTTCATCACCGATCCTCTTTTGCAGATGAGCTGGAGCATTTGTCTCACTCAGAACAACCGCCTGACATGTTGTGAGGACGAGCAGGGTCTCATTGAAGAGCCGGTGCTGATGAATGAAGCCCACTGGAGGCTTCACCTCCGTCCTCGTGGAGGGAGCCATCAAAGCCCAACCAGTCATTCCGTTGGAGATGATAATGCGCCTGTCACATGCCAACCAACTCAACCCGATGACAGGTAAGAGGACAGAGCAGATGTGTTCTTCCCTCCAGAAGAAGATCCCAACATGGTTTTAGTGGAAACTTTAAACCACTTTCCATCTGCTTCTTGACTCGCCTCATGGGAAATCATCAATTAGCCAGAATGTGTTGGTCAAATGTATTTTTTAACGTGAAAACATATTTAGTTTGGGTTTGTTTTTGGTCTCTGCCGAGCATTGATCTAATCCCAGGTATCGGAAGCTTCTGGGGATTAAATGATGACTGCTCCTGGTTTGCAGCTGTGAAGCCCGAGGCAGAAATGACAATGGAGGTTTAATCTGTTTGTTGTGTTCGCCAGTGTGTTTATCACAGCTCTATTTCAGAAGAGTTCGAGAGATGTGAAGCTCTACTTGTGTTTATTTTGGTGGATTTTCATATTTTTACTTAAAAGACCGTAAAATATAGACACGTTTCAAAACGAATAACAAATATGTTATGTATTTGTGTGTGTGTGTGTGTGTGTGTGTGTGTGTGCGCGCGCGTGTGTGTGTGTGTGTGTGTGTGTGTGTGTGTGTGTGTGTGTGTGTGTATGTGTCTATAATTATTGGAATGTGGAATTTAATTGAAAATGAATTGACATGCTGATTTATTTATTTATTTTTTGAAGATGATTGATTTAATATTTAGCGTAGGCTGCAAATAAAACATAAACTCCGGGCCTGCAAAATTATTCCAATCAACTGCATATTTGCTTTCACTCAATCTTTCTTTCTAGCCATTGTGGACTTCAACCTAATAGTAAAATTATTCTTATCTGATGGCTCCACATTCCAGAGAGACGCTGCGCCTCCATTACATGAAACATGACTCCACAGGAAGAGCTTGTAATTATGGCTGAACGGCTGATTTTAGATTTTAGCTTTAAGCAGAATTCAGTCATGCACAAAATTTGTACATGATGCTGATGGTCTTTTCTCCATCAAAGGATGACTGCATCACTCTGTCTGTGGGACACTGGGCCTGACACAAGCTGAGTGTCAAGATAAGGGTTTTGGTAGGTGTCACTGGTTTCTGCTACATTGGCTTACTTTGCAATGTTCCATGAATCCGCATCTTAAATCACAGTAATGCGCGGGTAAAGTATAAAGGCGTTTTTACATGGCTGATCTCACTCCGGCCATCAATCTCTCTCCACTTCCCTAAAATGGCAGAGCCCTCCCTCGCTGCTGTCTGAATTCATTCCCTACAAATCAAACCCTCATCCTGTAGAAAGGCTCTTGCTTTGAAGTAGATCTATACACATGGGCTTTTATGTGAAGATGGATTTATTTACATTTAAGGTAATTTGAGGTCCCATGAGGGTTTTTTCTTCACAGTTTTCCTATTGAAAAAAAGTTGTTTATTCCCAAATATATTTTTACTATTTCAAGGCAATACTTTCACATTTTCACGCAAGAAATGTGGATAGTTGTTTATTTTATTTGGACTATGTAATTATAATTTTAATAGATGTTTTGTTTAAAGCAAGCAGTTCTAAATCAGGCATTTTCTTTGGTTTAATCTAATTTATCATCGTTATTATTTATAAATAAATGTGTATTAAAATGGTAGCTTTTATGCTTTTCTTATTCTTTAAATTGCATACAATGCTTAATACATTCATTATGCAATTATTGTGCAGTTAATTTGCTGTAGGTTTTTTATGACATGGCTGATTTTATATTATTGACATCATATTTGCAAATGCAATTGAAAATTAATAAAAAGCTTTCCTGAAACATCCAGCCGAGTGCTGATAATAAAGGAATGTGTGAGTTTAGCACACATCGAGGTGATTTGAGGTGCAGTAATTACAGGGAAAGTGTTTGCGTCTACCTGGCTTTAGGGTCTGGGCTTAAAAAGTGCAAAGGCTGGAGGGTCTCTGATGCGCCTTACTTTATGACCACAACTTTATAGCTTCAGAATCCTCAAATAATGTCAACATTCCTACAGTACCAGCCTAACACACACACACACACACACACAGCATATTGTTAACAAAAGTAGAAAAGTCAAATGTTATTCATATATAAAACATTTGTAATTTTTCATTTCAACATTTTCAACAAACAAATTGTAACACATGGTAACCAATTAACCGAACATATGTGTTAATACATTATGTTATTAAGCTAACGTTTTGAACGTTTATACTTGGTTTATGAACAATTAGAGTACTTTATATTCTTGTTCAGACATTTGACCCCGAGTTGTTGTTCATCACACCTCCAGCAGGGGGACTATCAGAGGAACCTCTCACTACCTAAAGCGCAACGAGAGCTGCCCAGTAAACGCACGCAGTGCACGAAGCAGTTTAACACAACAGCTTATGGTTAGCAAACACCAACAACCTGCGCAAAATGCTCTTTTTGTGAGAAGCCCGTTGAGGTTTAGGGTGCGTAAACTGGGGTTGCGCGAGCGCGCGCGCGAGGATCCACCGGGGACGCGCCTCCTCTCGACCTCTGATAGGCGCAGCCGAGCTTCTCGTCCGCCTTTTAGGAATCTTTTGAGTTGCATGGATCGCGCTCGGACGTGTCATGAGTGCAGACAGCTGAAAAGGCATCATGAAGTACATGACTCTCTGAGGCTCCTGCCATTCGAGGATTAACCGCCCTAGTGAAAGACTTCAGTCGTCGGAATCGTTTTTGGTAAGTTGCCCCAATCGAATTTCTTTCAAATTGCATACGACTCGATTATCACCTTGACACTGGAGCCTGTGTATATACGAATAAATACTCACACACTTTGCACAGAGTGTGAGTCTCGTTCTAGTGTTGTTGTTTTTTATCACTGCATTTTTCTGATGCAAACCTTCAAGCAAACGTGAGCAAATACAGTTTGACTGCGAAGTGCAAACTTCATGCAATTCAAACACGTCCGAATATTGGAGCCGACTCTTTGTAAAATCGAACTATCGGGTAATCGGGTAAAATCTGATTTTTGTGTACAATCACACTGGAATCATAATCACATCTTTGTTTTACAGATATTTGCGATAAAATAAATATCTCATCAAAATAATACATTGTTTTAAAAAGAAAATAGTCAGTTAGTGTATTAAAAATTACTGTGTATAATGTGTATAAAATAATGTGCGTGTATACATTTAAATGTACAAGTTTAGAGTATAGATGAAGTGTATGCATAAATTTGACATAAATGTGTGTATAATATATAATATTATGCAAACATAATATTAATTGTTTTTAAATAGAAATATCTCAACTGGTTTAGTCCAGAAAGGCATCAATTGCTATCAATTGATTCGTTAGACAAAGTGTAATGTTTAAATAAATTTAAATGCCTTATATATTTTTTTCTAGTGGCACCCTTTATCGATATGTGAGAATAAAAATCCTCTCTTTTCTTTTTGTATGGCACAATGGCAGTATATTGATGATGACATTTTCCCAGTTATCTGAATACCACCTTTTTTCCTGCCAGAATAGATGCAAGCCATCATTCATATAAAAGGTCAGGAATTATCCTCCCTGACTCTGTGCCAGGAATGTTTAGTGTCATGCATTTGTACTGCATTATATGGAACAAATCGCCTACATGTCCTTACATCGAGCATTGTGAACACACTCAGAACAAAAGTGCTATGATGTTTCATATTAAAATGTGCAGCAGGTGCATGCATGCAGCATTCTAAGGAAATGAATTGGCAACGGTTTGGCCCCCATGCTTTAGAGCTTTGTGCTGCGCTTTGTGTTTGCCATGCTTTGTAGGAGTGGTTAAATCAGTGTGTTTGTGTGTCGTGATCTCAGCCTGATCTGTTTTATTCCATTTATTCTTCCACATTCACTCTTCAGTGCTAAATCACATACGTATAGTGTGTCAAACGAATGTCATCAATTCCCAAACAGTCGTTCCTGAATTCCAATATATACTTATTCATTCAATTCTGCTTTAAATTGAATTCTCAGTAGTGCACCTGCATTGTGCTGACGAAAAAAATGGCACAGTCAGATTGTGTTATGCTGAAGAAAATCAGTTTGAAACGTTTTATCTGTAGCTTCCGACCCGGTGTGTGAAAAACAGTCTCAGACCCAGAACAGAAACACAGGCTGTCAAGGACAGAAGGGGAAGACTGTGAAATATTCACACTTTGAAGTGAGAGGAAATGAATTGTACAGGGGTTTCGCATGAATCACACTTCCTTCTGATATCAAATGTAAAAGAAAACATAACCAATAGTACTGAAAGTGGCACTTGTTCAGAAGGCCCCACAACATAGTGATTGCAAGAAAATTAAAACAGGGCATTTCCATTCAAATATATATTTAGTTAATATTTTGCATTAAGAGAAAAAAATGTATTTATAATAAATTTATAAAATATATTTAGAATTATAATATATATATATTAATATATATATATATATATATATATATATATATATATATATTTATATAAATATATGTGTGTGTATTCAGCATTTAGTATAGATACAGTATATACATATATTATTATTTATATTGCAAAATAAATTAAATGTTATATATTAACAAAAAATTGCATATGCAAAATTGAAAATAATACAATTTAAAAAATGTATTTTTTAAATGCATCTACGTTTCTCATGCAATGTTAATTCATAATTCCATAGTTTGTCCATTATATATAACGCATTTTTGTCCTCAAAAAATAACATATTGTTTTGATACTACAGAACATTTTGGAACTAATTACGGTCTAAATTTATTTTTTTATAAGCATGCATTTATAGAGAATGATAGAGAGAGATTTTCAGTGTAAATGTAGAGCCTTTGATTCTGCAGTGAGTGAAGTGAAATGCACCGTCTCCTCCAAACATGCATAGGAAGAATAGAATTATACAGTTGTGTGTCTAAAGCCCATCTGTAGACTGTCTGATTCTGTGATGGGGCAACTGTCTTGGTTGAAAGGGCACAGACAGAACAATGACCAAGAGAGGAAAATGTTTAAGAGATGAAAGGAGCCTCACCACCATGAAAAATGCGCTTGACTATTTTTTTTTATTATTTAATTTTATTTTTAAATCATAGTGGTACAGGAAGATTTATCCTCTTCTAGGTCTCTGGGGCATCTGCATACATGAAACCCAGGACCATTTCTCATTGGTGTAGATTTTATTTATTTTGTCTATATACTATAAATTTAGCTACCCAATTGTGCCATCTGGAAATATTTTATCAAAGCACAGTTATTATAGAGTCATTATAAAATAGAATAAAGCATAGAATAAAATGTATTTCTTTTTACATTTTATTGATGTCATAGATATAGAGTTATTGATGACATTGTATAAATCTACATGTTGTATCAATTTTTTATTTTATTTTTATATACATAATTTATATACATAAATATAAAATACCAAAAAGGTAGGAATAAATCATACACCCAACATCCATTTTTTTTTATAGTTTAGATTTTTTTTTTTTTTTTTCAGATTTAATTTGTCCAGAATTTTCATTCCTGTTCCAATTAATTTGATCTATTTTCAAGAGGAAAAACAATGTTGTCCCTCGTTTTCAGAGCCCCTGTTTTTATGCTGTCACAAAGTGGTTTTCCTGTGTTAAGTAAATAATCATATAGTAATTAGGATTTAACCACAGAGATTTCACGCTGCCTCTGGCCTGTCTGCCCATCCTTCAGAAGAAATGAATGAATGTCCTACTGGTGCCTGAAGAATTAGTTTCTTCTGACAAGCGATTAACTGAGATCTGTGGATAGTTCATTGTCTGTGTGCATGCTTTCTCTCCTGGAGTTGTCTGAAGAGCGATCTTCATGTTTGCGTATCCTTTGACCCAAAAAACACCTCGAGTGCCTCAATGATAACATGTCAGGGCCGGGGCAGGTGTTTCTCCAGATGGGGCAGGGTGAAGGCTGAAAGGTGATATTAGAGATGTTCTAATGACAAGGGTGTGGAAGACTTAGCAGAAGTTATACGGGTCATTATTACTTCGCGCCGGAGCCAAGAATGAGGGTCGTTATTTCCTGCGTTCCTGCAGAAAGGATGTTAAGGATTTGCTTTTTCTTGGTGTGTTTTGGATGTGTAATTGATATTTGGTGTTTGGACTGATTTGTAACACATTCTTTGTATGTGTAGCGTGTCAGAACAAGAGATTTTGTTATTTCTTTTGATCTTTAAGGGGTTTTATTGTTTTGATCACTTGTCGTGCTGTAACAAATTAGCCATTTAAAGTCCAACAAACTGTACTTAATTAATCTTGGAAAACAATTATATTTATACTTCATGTGCTGGTTTTTATGGTTTATTAAATGCAAGCCAACTAATACATTTTGTTGACGCGGAGCAGAAAGCATGAATATTGTGTGAGCGCTGTGTTAATTTATGGTTACGTTTATGTTTGTTTGTTTATTTCTTTTTTTTTATAGATGTGTGTTTATGCATATATTCTCTATTCTTCTATATAATTATTCTATTGTCGTAGTATGCAATTGATTAATACAAATATTTTCACAGTATTTGAATTTATTTGTATACTTATATTGAATTGAATTGAAAATATATTTATAATATATCAATACCTTTATACAGTATATTTTATATAAATAAATATAATTTTTTGTTCCTCACTCTGTGCTCACTTAATGCCTTGTAGTTGAAAATAGCATAAAAAAATTGTCATCAATTCCATTTGTGTTCATACTGCATAGCCCCAATCAGTAGTGCCAGAATCAACATTATTTAGAATGAAATGGTAAAATGGCACCTTTTTAGCACAAGGTCAGTGGATTGCGTGACCACCAGAGGTTCTCTAAAGCGTCTGGCTTTGCAGTGGGGGAGGGGGTTCAGTGCTCCATGTGCTGATCAGACTCTACATTACCCAGAGTGCATCTCAATGGGGACGGTGAGGCAGAAGACAGAGCGATGGCTTCATCTGACCCCTTTGTTTCCTTTCACTATATCGAGGAACTTGACAATGGCTGATGGTCTTCGTATAATGAAACTTCTCTTTAAGTCGCATACATTACAAACCATGCTCATCAGAGCGTAGGATAGAATCCCTCAACGCTGTGCATTACTCATGCTCTTTTTGAATTATTTAGCGAAGTTTGTTTTACGTTATCTGCATGAGTGACTAGGCAAAGATCTCTGTCACTGGGTCAGTGGAAGTTTGCTGGAGGCTCTTAATGCATGTTATTTTTGCATTTTACACCTCATTATACAATTACTTTCTTCTATAGGCTTAATCATGTACGTGTTTTTTTCTTCACACTGTGTGTGTGTGTGTGTGTGGGTATGTGTGTAAATGCTATATGCAAAAATAATAAATAACTACCAAGCTATATATAAACCGAAGTATATAAAAATGAATATATATATATATGTGTGTGTGTGGTGTGTGGTGGTGTGTGTTGTGTGTGTGTGTGTGTGTGGTGTGTGTGTGTGTGTGTGTGTGTGTGTGTGTGTGTGGTGTGTGTGGTGTGTTCATGTGTGTTTGCGTGCATGCGCATACCCTAAGATATAATATTTTGGAGTGTGAGGGTGTATGTTGTTTGAACATTTTAATGCTAATTAGTTGCTCACCCCATTTCAAGGTTTTTTGGGGGGCGAGCAGATGTAACCGATTTGTCTTCTGGGGGCCTTTTTTGCACCCTGTTGTGTAGCTGCTGCCATCCTTTGTTCACATGTGAAGATTAATGTAGTTTATTATTATGTGCTTTACTATTTATCATTGACTATTTACAGCTGTACGTTACCAGGAAGTCAGTTAATACATTCTCATCAGTTCATTTTGATTTTTTGATCTCTTTTTGTATTTTGCTAAATTAAATTTTATGAATTGATTTATTATAGAATTTAAAATTTCACAAAGACAAATACAAATTTCCAATCTGGTAAATACATATGAAAGTCCATTCTGTAAAATGTCAATGCTAAACAAATGCACACAATTAAAATAAAATCACTTTTTTATCTGATAGAAAACTATTACAATAACCAAATCAGTTTAGTGGAGTGTGTTTGATTCAGTGAAATTGTAATTTTGATTTAACTTGTAATTTATATTTTAACAAAGACAAATATATATGTTCTCATACCAAAAAACCTAACGTGCATATTTACTAACGTGCACTGAATGTAGTAAATATGCAGCGTCTCAACTGTAGGACCAATATATGATTTTTTACTCAGGTTTATTTTATTTCGTTTTTAAGGGGATGGAAATGTAATTGTTCAAATACGTTTCCCACTTTAGTAAAAAAAATGTGTTAGTATTACTATTGATTTCTATGCTACAATTTGAATTAACAATACAACTAAGGATTAAAGATGAACATATATTTGTTGTTTTTAAGATGTAGTTAAAAATATTCCAGATTATAATTCCACAGTCTTGCTCCGAGGCACATGTGTCTGATGGTAATCTCAGATGAGTCTTGTGAGCACAAGGATTTCCCTCTTCTCTGCATCAGCCAAATATTTCAAAATGCTTCTAGAAAATCCTCAGTTCCTTTGAAGATTCATTTGGCCAAGGGTACTAAATCTTCAGGTCCATATTTAATTCATTCTATCTTTATAATCTAAAAATAGCACAAACAAAAAGCTCTACAGTATTCCAACAACCTGCAGTGATTCTAACATGAAATGTCACTTGTATTCCAGCAGTGATGGTTTCATCATGATAAAGCCACCAATGGTAGATATTTTTGAGATCAGTTGTGGAAACTTACACACTGTGCAGATTTGAACAACTTTGGTGTTCAAAGAGACCCAAAGTATAGTAATCCAGAAGCCATGATTTTAGCCTCTTGATGTCAACTGCACATTCCGACTCCACAATGTCAAATTATGTGCAAAAATGTAATCTTTCGTTTCCTATTTTTTTTGTAAATCCATCTATATGTTGCACACCCTTTTAGCACTAACAAACACTTATCAAAATGATAGATTAACACAAGTCCAAAAGTTTAAAAAAATAAGCGTGTTTTCCTCCAGGGGAATGGAAGACCTGTGTTTGATCCTGGAATTAAATTCTTTATAAAAGCGACTCTGGGTTCCTCTGTATAAGACCCGAAGAACAAAGAAGGGAAATAAATCCGAAGGAAAAAAAACGTAATTAGTCTTCTTTTCTTTCTTATTCTGTTATGGTTTTGCTGCCCTAAAGTTCAGGGGATTTTCCTTCAGCTGCCATAAGGATATTTTATCCCCCCTTATACAAACCCAAGCCAACCTCACAGAGACCTTCCATCCCTCACTGAATTCTGGAAGAATGCTAACAATAATAATATAACTTAATGCAGACATATTTTTATCCAAACTATATTAGAATGATCCTTCTGATTTTCTGTTCATTTTCTGCTATTATATTCTACCTGAGATTAGATGAAAATTAGTGAAAATCTCAATCTAGAAGCATTAAAAGCAGTTCAATAACTTAAATTGTTTGTAAGTATTTCAAGTCAAAGTTATATTATTTAGCTCATCAGGATGACGGAATTAGTTAACATGTTAAGAAAACCTCACATTGTACTGAATATACAGAAAATTAAAGAAAAGAAAACAGCTAATTCCTGTACTAATACTGCAGCTAATACTGCAGCAACTTCTTTAAAAACAATCTGGTTGCCTCATTGAACGCACACGGGACATATTCATAGTTATTTAAAACATTCTCTGAGTTATCTGAAGAATTTGACATTGTGTCCTAAGCTACATGTCTGATTCTTTGGATCTTTGAATGTGTCAAGAGGCTGAAGAGGGGATTAGGATTGTACAGCTGAAGCGGACCACTTCAAAAGAATAGAGCTGGATTAGTGTGTGTGTGTGCATGCAGGATTTCAATTAGCTAGTCTGTGATTCTGATCCAACATGACTCTTTTGGCTGAGCGAACTGCAGGGCAAATGCAGAGCTTGATGGCGTTTGTCTGGTGACAGCGGGACTGTTTGTCCAGGAAGAATGAAGTTCTTTGAAACAAAGGAAAAAATGTCTGCCTTTTTTGTTACTGCTATAAAAAATCTGGCTGCATTGGGGATTTTGACATGAACGAGATCAATATACTACGTTTTTATGCAAACAAAGAATAGCAACAATGATGTTATCCGGATCAAATTCGTTGTTGCTTGTGTTGTTTCTTGTTGAATTTGCCGGTGTTGACACTGAAAAAGAGCAGCCCGGCGTTTCCTCGCTGATGTGCTTTCAATTCTCAAGCCTGTGAGCAAAATCTGGTCCAACGAGTTTGGAAAGTCACAAGAGAGGATTTGCATTTCTTTCCTCCATTAACAGCAGCGACTGCCATTCACAGGACAATTCACAACCCAGAATATCGCGTTTCTGACCCGAGTTAGACTTACTCACCTGGCAGTGGCTCAGGCAGGAACTCCAGGGCTTTAACCACAAGCCTCCCACTGCTGCTTCTTTTCTCTTCCCGCTGGGCCTGAGTCAACCAGTGACCTGCAGTAATGAGATGACAGGAATGTGATTCACTCCGTCCTGCCACAAAGAACCAACGTCAGGCTTTTAGTGTCAGAAACTCTGCATTGATTACATACCATCAGTCAAAAACAATTAAATCCGCTTAATATTTGAAATTCCAACTGAAAATCCAAACTTGTAGGAAATGGTCACTTGTGGCTGATCGTAAATGTATAAAATAACTTTAAAAAAAAAAACATTCTTTTGAAGTAGCACGCTAATATGTATATCATAAATGTTGTAGTTAAACTAAATATACATGTATTCATTTTTTTTTTTTTACTTTTATCAAATGTGACATATCACATAAAATATGTTTTTTTTTTATTTAGCAGTTTAAAATAAAATACAAGTTGATTAGGGGTTCGAGACCACAGGGCTAGAGACCCTATTGACAATATTAATTAACTTTCTTTGACCTTTTCTTCCAGACAGGAAGTGAGTTTAAAATCCCATTTAAAAATCCCATCTCTGTAACCCCTAAACCGTTTGTGGTACAGTGACATTCTGCACATTAGATTGGTTGGCCAAATTTAAACAAAAAATATCAACATTCTCTTGTTTTCTATAAATTGGATTTAAAATCAAACTAGTAGTGTAATTACATTCTTTCAAAATTAAACCAGTTTCATTAAAAAAATGCATCTCATTATCAAAATCAGTTTAAAACCTGAAAAAGTTTTTAAAAAATATGTGCAAAAAGAGTCATGAGACTTAAACCACAATGATTGCTGCTTGCAGCTAATTTTTCTGTTTGTGTTTGGATAAAAGTCTTAAAGTGGCTTTTTAACCAAAGTATCTGCATTGTGTTTTCCCTGGGGAAAATATGTTTTTATTTTGCAAGACGCTATTATTCTAATAGTGGTTTAGTTACTAGTTACTTCAACAAATTCAATAGAGGTCAAAGACACCAAAAACAGATAAAAAAAAAAACAACGGAGAAGGTGTGTGAGGTGAAATTGTGCAGTAATAAGTTCATGTTGTTCTGAAAAGTTTGCTCAACAATTACTCTAACACTCTATGATAATATGGAACACTCCCCAAACACCAGAAAGCTGCAAAACCACAACCACAGTTTCCATGATTGCGAACGACGCCGTGATTCAGGCATGGAGGACGGCTTTTGCCCATGGCAGGATCCTGGCACGACTTTAGAGGTGACGGGCCACTGAACCTCATCCTGAGGCTCTTCCTGACTTCATCTGGAGCTTTGCCCCTGATTGTCAAATTATTGCGTTTATTTTTTGGAAAAGTATTTCAATGTAATTATTGTTCTTGTTTAACTGTCACAGAATTCCATTTGTGATTATTGTTATTTAATTGTCAACATATAAAATGCGATTATTATGCCAATTCAAATAGTTTCTCCCTCTCATCTTATTTTATACATATTTGAGAGTTATGACGTGGCATTGTAGTTTTTTTTACGCAGGGAAACATCTCTAATTATGAATAGGTATTTTTGCATTCTTTTCTGCTTCACCATTTTTTGTGAGCCATGCCCTATCATGTTTGCTCTTAAAGTTGAGGTCTAGGTTGCTTGAAGGTCAAGGACACAGGACTCCTCAGAGACAGATGTGGTTGAAAAGACATTGAGTTCTGAAGACACCTGTGTGGTGAAACTGGATCTACGCTATCTTATCATATAGGATGTCTTTTTCTTACACATCCTTCCTTGTTTAACTCATTCCTGGAGCTCTTCATGTCACGTTCTAAGCAGGGCATGGGTATGTCAGATTTTAGATGTGTTTGCAACTGATTCTTTATTGAAAACAAATCATGAAGTCGTTCTGGTAAATGCATATTGTTTTGATGATGTAAAGTCGTGTCATTCACAGAAGGTTTATGTTTTCTGTAGTTCGCCACCTTTGTTCGCCTGTCATAACATACTTCAAATGTTTGTTGACATTCTCATTCAACTAACCGATTGTGAAGCAGCTTTTCATGGCCACTTCAGACAATCTGTGGCAAAAAAAGAGTCACTTTGAGGAAACCTGATGCTTTGGAACATGGCTGTGCTATGCAGGGCAAGCTCAAGTTTGCTCAGGCCGTTTGTTTTTACAAAGACCTGCATGACACAGGTCAAACATTATTCATTTAAAAAGTATGAATTGTTCAAATTGATGTTAAAATGTTGTTATTTTTATTATTAATAGAATATTAGGTGGGCGGCATAGTGGGTAACGCTGTCGGCTGGCTGCAAAAGGATCATTCGAGATTCAAGTTGGGGTCTCGGTAGGAGTCCTTCTGTGCGGAGTTTTAATGTTGTCCCTGCACTTGCTAGGGTATTTAGGGTATGTATAGGGTACCCTTGATAGGGTATGTATTATTAGTGTAGCAGTTTGGCACCTAAACAAACTTCTAAGAATACTTATTTAACTGACATATAGCAAAATTGTATTCTTTTAAGGTCATTTTACTTTTTATAAAATTGTGATAATTGTTTATTTAACTGTTTACTAGTCAATTATACTTTTATACAATTTATTTGTGCTTTTATGGTGATTGTTTTAAACTCTGAATGGCGTCGTAATGGATTTCTAGTTGAAAACTGATACATTAAATCAAATTTATCAATTTTATATTTATTTACAAAATGTATCAAACTCTTAATACTTAAACAAAACATTTGCATCACAATTAATAAGAAATATTGGAATTAAATGGACTTACACTGATAGAATTTTATGTTTTTTAAACAGTATTGGAAAAAACATTTTCAGTGCCCACCAGGCATGTGCAAGTTTAATTTCACTACAAAAGACTCTAATGTGTGGACAGTGGCCTGCTAGACAGTGTTTTGCTCGAAGAACGGCCTTCATTAATGGAAAACAACGGATCACTGTTTTAATCTTTTTCCACTAACTACCAATTCAAACTGCTAAGAGGGTCACGGATGCCGAAACGTCGGGATATTGGCAGACAACTGAAATTGCAATTGATATAATGAGGCTTTATAGTGTTATGCAAAGAGGAGCCCCACATTTCCCTTTGATCAAATCTGAAGTGCACGGTTTATTATTTCCCTTAAATTGTTCAGCTTTTATTTTTGGTTTATTATGGTATTTGAATTGAACGTTTCTTTATTGTATTTTTTGCAGGCGCTGTGTTGAAGCCGGGTGTCTGCTCATGTGAGTTCTTCTCCAGCGATGGAACCCTGGCCTTTCATGGCCTGGGGCTTAATGCTGACCGCTATCACTGGCTGGATAAAACATGCTCAATCAAGGGACTTCACTGAAAAAGATATTGTTTTCCTCCATCCATCAAGTAAGTACAGTTTTTATTTGATGTTACTAATTGATATTATTTTCACGTGAACACGCACGCACACACTCACACACACACACACACACACACACACACACACACACACACACACATCTGCCAACTTTATGTGTAAATAATTAAAATTATTATGCAAAATATACTAAGCATTATTAAAACCTCTGGATTTTGACTCTGGTCTGTCCTGTAATGATTTTTATGTACCTACCCTTAAATATAAAATGTAAATAAAATATGCTTTAATCCTACATATTATTTTTTTATTTCAATATTTCCTAATTGCAAAATCTTATAAAGAAAAAAAAAAACAATTAAATAGTAATAAGCAACAAAAAGCAATTCATGTTGTTATTATACATTAAACATCAAATTTTTGAAAATAACATTTTTTTTAGTAATGATTTAAAATGGAGATTTCAGTTGCCTTTTTTCTACTTACAAATTGTTGTACCTATTGTTAAATAGAGTTAACAACTGCAATAGAAATTACAAATAAATGTAATTTTCTGTTTTTAATTTTATTGATTATTACATTTTAAAATTCAGCGTTATGCATAATTTCTTCTGCCTTCAATCACATTTTTGGAAGTACTAAATTGTAACAAACTCATGATAATTATTGAATTCATAAATTTTTATATATAATTACATATACATTATATTTGCTTTTCTGTACAATTATGAGGTTGTGATTTATGGTTGCAAATTAAGAAACTCTCAATAATTATAGAATTCATAATTTATTTTTATATAATGAACTGCAGTATATCAAAATGCTTGTGTTTTGCTTTTCTGTACCTTATTTTTTTTTTTTAGATTAATGGTTATTCATGTTTGTGAATAAAAAGCCACTGAGGAGAGGCTGGTAATCTCATCAGTCAATAAAATCCCCAAACTCTTTCATCACAGTAAGCCGGACCTCCCAGAACAATCTCAGCCGTGTGTCGCTGGAGAGATCCGTATCTGCTCAGCACCACAGCCTGGGCTCTGTGGGTTTGCGTGGAGGCCAGATTATGGTTTTTAATTGACTTCTTACCAACACTAACCCAATATTTGTGGAAGTATGAGTGAAAACTAAAAGCTCTGATGCACATTGATGACTAGTTTGTAGTAATCTAGATGGTTGGTGGGGCTTCACAACCCCATGAGACCATTCAGAAGCCACACAATGCTTTTCTGGCGTAGAATGAGCTGCTGTTGACCAGAAGTGTGCCACAGATCACTCTCAAAAGTCAACTTCTGAAGCCAATTATGTAACAGAAGCAAGTTTACAGGTCTTGTTGATTTTGTTTGGTCTATATCAAGTTGTTTGTCAGTTTTTGAAATACCTATATAGTACCTGAAATTGTTCTGAGTTGTGTCCAGCACGTGTGTGTTTCACTACAGTAATCTGGAGAGCAGACTGACTCTTGTAAACGAACTCTTAATCTTTGTGTGTGTATACAGAACTATTTGGAGACTTCAGATTTGGTAAAATGTCTGTGTGAATGAGCGGTCTGTTTAAAATGGTCACTTGATCAGATTCTTGAAACGATTGCAGAGCGAGGTCAACAAGAGGCTTTTTTCAAGTCTGAGCTTTGAAAAAAAGAGAGAGACGTTTCTGTTTCATGTGAGCCGTGTAATCTGGTGGAGGAATGAGCGGAAAAAAAGCTGTTTTTGTCTTTCACAAAAAAAAAACTGTTTTGCTACGACCTTTTTGTCCATTGTGTGTGCGCGCGCGTGCGTGTGTGTGTGTGTGCGTGCAGGTTTATGTGCATATTGTATATTAGTACAAACGCATATTACCACATTTTTCCTCTTGTTTTACCAGCAACTCCATATCCAGGAGGATTTAAATGTTTTACATGTGAAGATGCTCCTGACAACTATGAGTGCAATCGCTGGGCTCCAGATCTCTACTGTCCACGAGGTACCAGCTCGCTCTTACTCGCAACTGTTACTGCGATACTGGCACATTTGATACTAAATTATAACTAATAATAATAATAATTAATTTTTAATAAAATATTTGTGCCTAATTGGTTTAAAAATTTAAAACTATTTTTTTTTTACAATGAATATAAGTATAGACAATAGTTATATAGATAATTTATGAATTTAGTTTAAAATGTTTACTTCATTGCACTTTAAAATTACTCAAAAAATTGTAATTGATACATTTCAGTATTGTTACAGTATACATATATTGTTTTTCAAATATATACATAAAGTAAAAATATGGTAATAAAATTCTTGAAGAAATGCATAAAATTAGAAGAACTTGGTTTTATGGAGTAAATGATTGTGTTGTGCATATCTGAAAATCTCACACTAGAAAAAATACTACTTTTAATTTCTATTGAAATGTACTATTCCTTTTTAATCTTTATAAAATCTGTCTCTCCATATAACATTCTTATTTTCTATCTATTTTCCTTTTCTGTCTGTTTGACAAGTATGACAAATATTCAGCATATTATTTTAACATCGAAATCACTGATTATTTTACTGTTTATTTTCATGCTGAAAATGTTCCTGTCTGTCTGTCTGTCTGTCTGTCTGTCTGTCTGTCTGCACTGTTGGACTGACCCTTTAAAGGCTTTTCCTTTCTGAGGCCGTCTGTATCACTAGTCTATGTAAGGAGGTCTGCAGTGTGTTCGCCTGATTTACAACAGTGTGGAAGGGACTCAAGAGCTCAAACCTCTTTCAAGACATTCTTTCAGCGTGCAAACATGCTGCTGCAGATCGTCTGAAACGCGGCAGATATACCGTAATATAGACGTGTGCATGCTTTTCTTCCCAGAGGCCTTTAATATGAAGCTGTTTTAATTGGGATTGCCTATATTTTCAACCACCATGGTTGTAAAAAAAAAACAGTTAGCAAAAAACTGACTCAAGCTTGTCCTTGCTATTCCTAGAAAGCAGATACTGCCAGACACATCACAAGATGAGCGCGGATGGAAATACGGTGTCGGTGACCAAGCGCTGCGTGGCGTTGGAAGACTGTCTTGGGACAGGCTGCACTGAGATGGACGATGAAGGAAACAGGGTGAGCAGGAAACTATCTCATTGGGTTGTCGTTTTAAAAGGTGAACAAAAAAAACGCTCTTTTTTTTATAAGACATATCTCCATCAGCAACATTAAACTGTGTAATCCATGTAGGAAGATGGGCCTGATCTCTCCCTCTGACCTTTGACCTCTGCACAGGACACTGGAGTTATGCAGGGGGCAGATTGCGAGATAAATGTGGTGTAAAGATGTCACCGCTAAATTTAGAAGGTTCAGGCGAAGGTGAAACAACCAGGTGTAATTTATGTGTTTGTCTGAACCGGATTTGTGTGTGTTGTGGAAACACTCGGTTCGTGTTCAGACAGCTAGTTTGGAGCTTTTAATGGTTATTTCTTGGGCCGTTCTGTTTAGGGTTTGTCTCGGGCTTCCTGCCATCTCAGTTGTTAAACTTTTATTAATTGGCCTGTAAGTAATGACAACAATCATGTTTATGGATCATGTTTGCTATGAGAGATTTTTGGACATTTGCTTTTTTATCTTTTTATAATGAGCATGTTACTGCTCTGAAAATAACAACTCGTACACATTTCACATAACAAAGATTTATTAAAAAAATGTCCTTTATATGAGAATTTTATGTAAAATTAACTACTGTTGTTATGTTGTATGGGTTTTATTTATTAATAGAAGTAAATGGTACTTTAAAAGTTTTGAGAAAATATTTCTTCGTGTGAGTATTTTAAGTAAATCTGTAATTATTTATTATATTGTAAATATTTTGTTTTATGTATAATTATAGCAGTAAATGTTACATTAAAAAGGTTTATTCATTGTCCAAGTAAAATATACTTCCAACTAGTATGATATAATATACGTCCAAGTATAATATAATTCTGTAAAAAAAAAAAAACAATTTGAGTCTTTATTTAAAATTATAGTGGTACATTTTATTTGAAAATATGTGTGTAAAATGTTCCTTTGTCCAATTTTGTAAAATTGAAATACTGTACATTAAAAAAACAGTAAAATTTGCTACTATAATTCTACTATTACTATAATAAGCTATATTTTATTTAATATTTTAAATGTTACTAGATATGTTCATGCAAAAACGATTCCTTTCCATGAGAATTTTATTATGTCAAATGTATTTCTTGTTTTTATTTTAGTGTGTGTATTCATATTTTGCATGTTCTGCGCAGGTGTGTACAGCCTGTTGTGAGGGCAGCATCTGTAATTTGCCTCTTCCCCAAAATGAAACGGATGCCATTTTTGCCACCACATCTCCCATCAGCGGAAGTGCCCGGACATGGAGTCAGATGCTGCTGCTTCCTGTCTGTGCCATCAGTCTGATGCTCTACAGTATTACCTGAGAGGTTCTGACCCGATGGCCTTTACTTATCGAAAATGAAGTGTTGTTTAACGGTTCCTGTACTAATGTTTCCTATAGTGAACTCTGTCTGAAATGTTTGACGTTGTGTAGTTCAGTGTAATAGTTGACACACAAAGCGTAGGGGTAGGGAAGACGTGTGGAGGTCCGGGATATTTATGGCAACAATGACACAAAACTGCACTTTTCTGGTGTGATTTGGATTTATACATTTGTGTAGATATATTTATTCCCATTTTAAAGATAGTTAAAACAAAACTACCGTACATCTTTAGATTAAGGCTGAGCCTCATCAGTGTCCACCTCACGTGTGTGTTCCAGTTTTGTCAAGATGAAAAAGGGCTTCGCACCTCAGAAACACGTTTTTTGTCAGCAATATTATATTAAAACACACAGCAATATTATAGAAACGCAAAAGCCTCCCTTTTAGAATTAAAAACACATTGTGTTATTGTCAGTTTTGTGTCATAATGCAGTTTTTAATAATAAAGCACTTGTGTACAGAATATTTACTGTTTGAAAACAGTTGTAGTGTTTCTATGACCCGGTAATTGTCAAACAGTTGATTTGAATTTAGTTTTCTTACTCCATGTTTATTCCATCATGTTTTGTACTGTAATCCTTCCGAATCACGACTCTTGCCTGAGTGTGCAATCAGCAGCAGTGTTATTTTTCTCTTGTTTTGTGATTTAATTTTCAGAAGATCTTGGCTGTAACATTGTAACATTGGTTGCGTTTCTTTCCTCCGCTCTCTTCTGAACCGTATTGTAATGTCTGCTTGCGTCTGAACGTTAAAAAGGGCTAAACAGCTACATCTCAGGTTATAATGGACCACCCGGTGCCACTCAAGACCACCCTAACCTTTACTGGATCCAATGGATTATTGAGTTCATTAAACATGAATGTGCTGGTTAAAATAAGCTCTCTTAGATTCTATTTACAGTTCATACAGTTTTATCTAAATCACAAGAGATAATAACATTTCTTTTTTTTTTTTTACATGATTTTGTGAATCCATCATGCCACTGTGTGTGCCATGGCAAGGTTTTTGTAACATAGCTATTTAAGATTTTGTTATTTTTTTCTAATTTACTTTAAAACATCCCTGTATATCCATGTGTACATACTTTTGAAAATGCTTTGTATTGTCATTAATTGTTCCAAACAAAAAATTGAAGTATATTTTGTAACTGCATTTATACTCAGTTTAGTCTTTGTTGTTTCATTTTGTAAAATAAAAAATGTCTTTGCTTATTATACAGTCTTACTGTGTGCGACATGTATACATCACATATATTAATAACTCCAGTTTATTTAACAATGATTAATGTGATCAACTTTTCCCCAGTTACACAATTAAATAAATAAATACAATGACAACAAACTGCGGATATTTCCGAGCTTCATGTCGAAAGCAGCTTTGATTTATGTTTGTGCTACGTTTTAAGGGCCATCATACATCACGAGTGAAAACAAACATGCCGATGGTCCACAATTCCTGTTGTTGCTGACACTAAAAGTAGTTGGTATCACTTAAATTCTGACTTAATTTCTGTAGACAGGTTTAGGTTTGTTTTCATGAGCTGGAGATTTATGGTTTAGCTGTGGCTCTTTGAAAAGCCTGAGGTCATGAGGTCAAAGGTCTTTTTCTCTCAGGATCTTCAAACGGACTTCAGCAAATGTATAAAGACATTCAGAAATAATTATGAACTACGTATTATTAAGAAAGAATAGATACTAATACTGACTGTATAAAATAGAAATCTTATAAATATATGTTTATTTACGTATACATATTGGAAGTTGGCATAGATTATTTTTGTAAATTGTAAAGTTGAAATTAATCTAGAATAGAACACATAATCTAAATGTAACTATATATCATATCAAATAGACGTGTTCGGCTTTAGATAAGAGATGTTTAAGTTTAAGTAGTACTTGCGACTGGAAGAACTACACATTGCACAAAGTCCAAATAACTTTGGTCTGTTCAAAGTTTTCATCTGGAGACTTCTTAAAAATGACAGTAGGCATACAGGTATAGACTGTTTTTCCTTGTTTGCATTATGGCCATAAAAACGCTCTGTATACTGGTTTACCATGTTCTTCCTCTTCTCATTAGGTGTGTGTGGTTCAATTAATTATTAGTTTGGATTGTGTTCCTGTCCTCCCTTTGGTTCATCTGTTCTTGTATTTAAAACCGGCGTTCCCTGTCTTTAGTCACTAGTGTCTTTGTGTGTATGTTAGTGGAAGGTGTTGTACCTAACTGATGTTTTAAATTATTACTATTAAATGTGATATAACAATCCAACATTCAAATATTAAACAAAACAAATCAAATATTAAGCAAACACCTCAAAAGTCACAAGACAAAAGTTAATATATAGTCCATAAAAGGTTCCCCCCATTCCCTGCTTTATTAATCCGGTTTCTCGGCTCATTCACTACCGGTACAAAGTCAAACGTTCTCTGTGGAACAGACTTTCCAGATCAGCAGTAACATGTTTTTAATGATCACGAGCCGCAGCAGACTGGGTTTCAGGTACCTTGCCTACAGGCCAAAGAATGACCCTCATTGTTGGGGGCATGGCAGCATATCCTGTTCAGTTTGGCCATGCTGGGATTTTAATTACTCACTGCAAAGCTTTAGGATAAATTAAGCAGCAATGGAAACAGACGCAGTTCCTTTTGTAGTGTGGGAAAAATATACTGCAGAATGAGCAACACATACGCTTTCATTGCTTTGATTCATTGTTCTATAATTAAACCTATACACAACACTGATGGTAAATGGCATTTTGATTAAACATTTAAAATTGTACTTTGACTGCTTACATTTTTGTTATGTTTTCTAGAATTATTGATAGTATTGATAATTATATTCTGTAATAATAATTTTTAGAGTAAAATTTAAAGTTTCATTTTCTGAAACAAATAGTTTAAGGTCTTGTATTTAAAACCAGCTATCCCTAAATAGTCATTCTAAAAATATATAAAAAAAATTAAAATAGATTATAACTATAAATATTGATACATAGAATATAAATATTATACTTACGGTATTCATATGAATATAATATGAATTAAAATATATTGTTCACATTGACTTTGACATATTTAGCAATTTAGGTGTGATTCTTTCTTTTTTTATTTGTTAGCTTTTTATTAGAAATAAATAATTTACATGTAGCAGACACATCTGGGCCAGGTATGAGCAAGATCTGGGGCAAAACCTGCATTTATGGCGCACGTTTGGGATTATTTGCTAATTGAAAAAAAGACATACTATAGTTCATCACCTTTAAAGAGTGAACCGTTTAGTCAACAGACCATGAAACTGTGACTTTTTTTTAGCAAATTCTATTTTTTGCAGTAATCAGTATCCAGGACAGGGTGGAGACAACAGCCGATAATGAGAATAGAGTGTGTGAAAACAGAGGAAGATGAAGGCAGTGGGAAACTCTCAGCGGACAGATTTTTGCCTCAGCTTCCTGGGAAAACATGAGAGAGAACTGGAGGCTGGGGTTAATCTAAGACGAAGGTTGCTTGATGATGAACTAAGATCGTAAAAGCCAAGACCTCTGTTGGTTAAAATACTCAACTATTGTTTTTATCTGATTTTCTTTAATCTTTTTTACGTCTAGATCTAATCTGAGCCATAACTCAATGAAAATCCACCAGATTTCTCTAAGTACCCAAAACGTCTACAAGGATAATAAGTCCAAATACACAGAGACATAAAGGCAAGGGTCAGGTTATATTTACAGTTAATCTGTTTGACAAACCATGTGTGTACAAACACAAATTCTTCTGATTCTAATCTCTAATCTGATTCTAAAATTATCACTTCTACCACTGTTGAGAAAGTCAACACCACAAAAGCTTGAAAACAAAGAGTTTGCCGATGCTAGTTAGCTTGAAACGAATTACCCACAGAACATATCTGCATTCTGTTCTTACTAAGCCGGTAAGATACGTAACTTGGTGGAGAAAAATCCTAACCAGCATTAATGACAGGTCTGCTCTCTGACCAAGCCAATGTCGATCCCGGCTGCTTTCTAAAAACAGGAAAGTGTTGGCAGATAACGCATGGGAATGTTCTATTGTGCGAACAGACCTCTGACACCAGGTCTTCCTTTGCTGTGCAAACCTGCCTGATAATCTCACATTATCCTGAAGCTTCAGCCCATCCATCAATAACTGTGTGTTCTTATTCCTAAACCGGTCCCTCGTATCAGTAGCACGGCATGTTAACAAGGTTTTGACAATTCTGGTCAAAAAAATTATTTCAAAGTCATCACTAAGAAAGTGTGTAGGATTATTTTTACCGCAATTGTACGTAAAGGAATCACAGGAATAGCCTCAAGCTAATTCCGTTTTCATTTCTTGCTCTTAACTCTTGCTCTTTACATAAAATGCTGTATAGATATTGTTTTAGTTGTAAATGTTTGCTTCAAATTTTTTAGATTAACCCGTGAGTTTTTATATTAATTCATTTATACAATAATTGAACTTTTATTATAATGCTGCTTAAGTGGGGGAAGGGAGTTTAAATAATTCATTTGTCACGGAAGTAACAAGATGGCTGCTGACCTAGATATCTAACCCCATTAAAAATGTATGAATAAAATGTATGATATTGTGTCATTGAATTAATTAAATAATATTTAAAGTGCCTTATTGCAGCTCCCAAAAATATGACAATATAAATACATTAATTATTATAATTCATCAATGACTGAATTTACATAAACACACAGACACATATATGTATGTGTGTGTACTATGTATGTGTGTGTGTGTGTGTGTGTGTGTGTGTGTGTGTGTGTGTGTGTGTGTGTGTGTGTGTATACACACACACTGTATATACTGTATATATACAGTATATAATGCACACACTCTCAGGAAATAGTTCTTGGTTTTGACAGGGAAATGAGATGATGGAAAAAGTGTAACCTCAGCATAAATGTCTGACACATGTCATGTCCTGAATAAACGTCAATAGTTCAGAACATTCAGCAGCAGGAGCCAGAGAAATGTTACCAGACAGACCGGAGACATTTAACAACAGTGTTACGCACTTAAAGTTGATTAACCAATTCTTTGGTCAACGGGTCAATACCGAGTAAAAAGAAGCTGCTTTGAAGTTGAAGGGTAAAATGAGTTCTTTCAGGAGGCAGGACGATACCAAAGCGTTTCTGTTTGTTCAACACAAAACATTTCAGAAAATTCTGAAAAAGAATGAAGAACAAACTTCCAAGAGAGAAAATCTAGTTTTTAAAGAAGATTCAAATAATCACACTGAGCAGGGAATGATGGAGATCACAGAAACAAACAAACAAACTGGAATTTCGTCCAACATTATGATGAAGATCTGATCTGTGAAGGTACCAGACCTGATCAGAGCTGCTCCGAATCCAACTATATATGAGCATATATACAGCATTTTGAATCCTGCAGCATGTTATTGCATGTGCTTGAAAGTTCACTTCTAAAAATAAAACAGTTTTATTATGATGCGATAAAAATGATATTATAAGGGCTTAAATTAGGAAAGTGGCTATTAAGCAATGATCTAAAAAAGCCCAGGCTCGACTGATTACATCTAAAAATCTAAAATCGCTCATTGAAATAAAACCTCATATTTGGGAAAGAGCTTTACATGTACAATTTTAGCAAAATTCTAACTTTCTTAGTTATTAAAATAATTTTACTAAAAATACCTTTTATATTACTTTGCAGCAATTTTTTAACAATCAACTAACTTTTTAATTAGTTTCGGACATATCTCATTGGAATTAATCCAATTCATGAATAAACAAATACCGGTAAGTGTAAATATTACTGTCCATTATTGAGCTACAGAGAAATTGTAAATTCCCATTACTGTATCTTCTAGCTGTAGCTGTAATCTCTATTAATCTCTGTCTTAAAGGAGTGAAAGTAAAGGCCTTTGACACATAATGAAAGATAATGACAAGAATCTCAATCTAGAAATATAAACAGTCGTTTCCACCAGCAGACAGAAAAACTAGACTGGAGACGTAACAGGAAGTTTGGGAGTCTGACCGGGTGATGAACTACCTGAGCCGCGTGGAAACAGGATCTTCACCTAATGATCAGAAACGCCTTATAGCTTCTTCGTGACATCACTGTCGGGTGGAGTTGTGGAGAAAAGTGTGCCAACAAAAACACACCGAGTTACATCAACCCAGGGTATCAATCTGTAAACCTAAACGTCGTGTGTTGTTGGTGTACGACCAAAAGAACTGATAAGAGAAAGAAAAAAGCATGGCGACATTACAAACAGATGAATTTATGAATTTATTACGGTAGTAAAAACTTCACACTTTCACTGACCATTAAAAATGTCAATTAAACTACACTGTAAATGCAAGTAGATTTAGACCTTGTATAATGTGATATATTATATGGATTGGAGCAAAACTGCAGAAGATTTAATTCATTGCCCTTCACTTGGGAACTCAAGAAACTACGTACAGGAAGTCCATGATATGAACCAGACAGTAGATAGTACTCAATGCAGTCTATAAACTCTCTCTCTCTCTCTCTCTCTCTCTCTCTCTCTCTCTCTCTCTCTCTCTCTCTCTCATCCCCCATTCAGATTAACAATTAATAAGAATGCAGGGCTCTAGGAAGAAATAAACTACATATATGTGGAGAAAAGCGATGACATTTTATGGTCCCTGGAGACGTAAAATCTTAAATTTTTTTGCCCCAGGAACCTCAAGTCAACACAAGTTAGAAATAACTTGGAAAAATGTACTTTATCACACCGAATTTCTCTCTTCTGCATAGTTTACCTGCTCCGTGCAGGACGTTTCTGTGTCCACAGTCAAATTGGGCCAAAGAAGCCTTCAAACATGAATTAATTCATGTGTAGTTTGAAACAATAATACTGAACATAAATATTTAAGCATTTAATTACACATTATTGTTATTATTTATAATAATATAGAATAGTGTATAATAATTTAATTGTGAAAAAAATCCCCCCTCCGACAAATTAGCTTTACTTTTTAACACAAAATTCTATTTTTCTAAATTGTGTGAAGACGCTGCCCTCTTGTGGTCATTCAAATTTTGCGCATACAGAACTAAAGTAAAAAGTACATATTATAGACGTTTTTAAACCCCAATAACATGCCGATTTGTTTATTAATGTTGAATGTAAGTGTAATATTGTGAAAAAGCATGTACTACAATTAATAAAAAAAAATCAAACCAACCTGAAGGACTTGAAGCGAGCTGCTTGTAAAGCTGCAGATTGTCGCCATCAGGTGGTGCCGCTTTGATGACGTGACGTCACATCTGTTGTTTGGTTACCAAAACTACAAAAATGTGACTGAAAAATCGTGGGAAAATAATACAAACGATTCAAAAAACGTCTGTCAAGAACTACAGCTTCTCAAAGATTTGTCACGTCTTTACGACGCGGGTGTCAATTATGGCGGTAGTCGATGATGAGCAAATCATGCGCGTGAGTGCGATCGAAACTTCGTACAGTATATAATGTTGATATTAGGAGTTTGAAGAGTCTTGTGGTCATTTCAGGCAGAGATCTTGTATTACTGTCAGGAAAGGTTCTTTGGTCAAGTGGTCCGTGTCTCCAGTGAAGCTCAGAAGAAGTTCAGTCAGGATGTGATCTTCAGCTTCTTCCGAGCGTTTGGTCTCTTGATGCAGGGTGAGGAGATGCTGAAGCTGTTGTCCTCTCTGTCTGAATCTGAATTGTGTTCTCTGTCTTTAGATCAGCTGAGGGAGGCGATTGAGGAGCTGGAACTGCTGAAGGATAAGAGAGACGTTTCCCTGTGTGTCCTCATGGCTTTGGTTTACGCTCACAAGAAAACACCAAACCCTGGTCAGCCACAGAACGTTGTAATACTATATATACTTTCAAAAGTACTTCCATATGCGTATGTGTCCAATATGGAAAGACAGACCGGTTTCTTTATCTTTGGACTTCCTGTCTGTCTGACTGTCAGCTCAACACTAAAGTATTGGTTTCCTTGTTACTAAGAACTACTGTATTTATGAATGAGAAGAATAATTTGCGTCAAACTCAAGGCCACAACAGTTATACACGGTCCATGATATTTCAATGGCTATTTTTGATCTTAGTAGCACGACGATATGAAGCCATGGTTGATTCTTCAACACACAAACTACAGATCTTAAAACGCTGTGCTTTAGCTGACTTGCCTTTTATAAATTATAATTGTATTATATTTTTTACATGTTTATTTGCAGCTTTGTTTCTCCAACTTGTTTTATAGAAAATAAAATATTTCAGGTTAAGATTAATTATTCTGGAATAATATTGTTGTTTTATTTTATCCATATTAACACTCAATATTGAGTTTTTAATTTAATGTAGTTAAAATCCTCAGAGAATTGTTTTGTCAGACCAAGAGCTGATTCAGCAGTTGGATGTGCTGGTGAAGGAGGAGAGGAAGACGTCTGCTCCGGTTGCTCTGTACAATGCTGCACTACTGCTGTGGCTTCTGGGTGATGGAGATAAAGCCAGACAGTACGTGAAAAGGATGATCAAAGTCTCCAGTGGGTCCCGAGAGGTGACGTTCTCTGCCGTTTTAGTGCAACAGAATAAAATCTACAGAGAATATGTGCTACAGACGTAAAGAACCTTGATGGAAATGTGTAAGAACGCTCCAATGCCACTTTTTATTGCTAATTATTATAATGAAGAATGAGTGATCAAACACTCAAAACTGATCAAGATTAAAATTAATCCAGACTTTACAACATATGTTAACACAAGCATGTTCTCCACTTACTCAAAATAACACAAAGCAACCGAAACGAAAATGTAATGATGCCAAAAGCCCATCATCTGGATTTGATGTTCCCTTTTGTCTCTAATGGAAAACTATGAGGGCTCACCTACTCAGGGTCATGATTGTGAGAATTTTTTTTTTACCACAGGCCTCTGCAAATTACCACTGTATAATTATATAATAGTTTTTGCTGGTTCATGTGGTCCTCAAGTAGAGTTCCTGAGTGACAACGGTTTTGATGTAAGTTCAATAAATTATTTCTGCAGGGAATGATACTGAAAAGCTGGATTGAACTGAGCTCCAGTAATAACATAATGAATTCTGGGAAATATTTTGACGAGGCTCTGACTGAGGAGAACGGTGTCTTTGCACTGATGGGAAAGGTGACAGTAGCGTTTTCAGCCATCACAACACATTTCTCTAAATACGTTTACATGCTTTAGGATTTTGAGGCCTTTTTTTATTTTGAATAATAAAACATAATGTATTTGTATTTATTAATTGTTAATTGTTTTTTCATTTTTTAATAGAAATATACCTATTACTTTTAGAATACAATTTACCTATTTGTTTGTTTGTTTGTTTGTTGTTGATTGTTTTTTTCTTTACCTCTGTGGCATGATGTGTTGATTGAATCTTTTTGGACATTTTTGGAATTAATCATTTAAATCAGGGGTGGCCAACCCGTGGCTCTTGAGCCTCATGCGGCTCTTTAACTAGTTTCATGCGGCTCTTCGGGATCTTTCACATGACATGAGTCAAATATGCACACAATGTTAACTGTTGAAAAATAACTAATATTATTATGTTGGTGTGGTTATTTTCATTAAATCTGGCTGAGCAGAGGTCTGTGTGTGCATATGTGCATACAAGATTAAGGAATGGGATGATGGTGTGCCCGTGTTTATATGATGTGGCTCTTTGCAGCTCTTTGTGGCTCAAACACAGAAAAAAAGTGACTCTTAGTTTCTGACTGGTTGGCCACCCCTGATTTAAAACATACAAGATTATTTATTGTTACTAAGATATTTTCACATTTCACTAAGATTTATTTGTGTATTTTTATGATAAAACATAATAATCCACATAAACAAGAGTTGTATGATGTCTGAATCATGTGATTTGTTTGAGCAGGTTCAGTATTGTGAGTTGAGTGAGAATTATTGTGGGGCTCTGGAGACTGTGAACCAGCTGATCGTGAGATTCCCCGTGTTTCTGCCGGCGCTGATGAAGAAGATGAAGCTGCTGCTGAATCTGCAGGACTGGGAACAAGCGCTGGACACTGCTCACAGGTAATTCAGACGTGTTTGTCAGGCGCTGTCATGTTTCTCACTGTGGTCTTTTGGTGGCGCTGCAGTGAGGTCAGTTAGGATTCAACTGCCACCATGAGAAATCAAGGAACACAATTGTTTTAAAAAAAATTTTTTTTTTTTTATCTCTCTCTCTCTCTCTCTTGCTCTTTTTAATTATTATTTTTTTCTCTCTCTAATATTATTTTTTTTCCTCTGTAATTTTTTACTTTTGCTTCTCGCTTTTTTGCCTCTATCTCTCTGTTCTCTCTCGTATTTCTCTTTTTCTGGCAGTGTAGCACTTCAGGTCATCATTTATTTAATACATTATGGATTTAAAGATTGTAATGCACAATGAAAAGCATTTGTGTCACTGTGCCCTCAGACTTCTCCAAAGAGACCAGAATAATCTGGAGGCTCTGCACATGTTGGCACTGCACTCGCTCTGCAGAGGAGGAGACACGGACGAGGTCCACTTCATTTTCCTTGTCAGAGAGTCTGAAATTATTTAGCTTCAGAATGTGTACGGAGTTGTTTTTATTACTCCTTTGAGACTTTTTTTGTTCTTCACAGTCTGTGAAGCAGCTCTCCAATCTCATCAGTAATCTGAATATTCAAGAGATGAACAATCCCGAGCTGTTCTATAGGATGTCACTAGCTTTCACTCGGGTGGTACGTGATACACAAACAAGTACTGTACCCATCAGATGATGATGAGTTTGCTGTCTCGCTCTGACTTTATTGCTGCTTGTTCTGTATCACTTTCCTCACACTCATTGGTTGCTGCTTTATCTGACCCACCTGATGCTGATTACCTGTCTCACACTCATCTGATGCTGATAACCTGTCTCACTCTCATCTGGTGCTGATTACCTGTCTCACACTCATCTGATGCTGATAACCTCTCTCACACTCATCTGATGCTGATTACATGCTGAATGTATTTAGTTCTTTAAATTATATATAGATATATATATATATATATAATCTTTTTATAATGCATTTATTTACAACATTTATATATAAATCATTAGAGTGGTCCAGATGTGGTTTTGTTAGCAGCCCTGCAGTGTTGAGATGGTCTGTGCAGTGTGGCAGGTCGGAGAAGATTCTGCATCTCACTCGGCGGATGCTGGAGAGAGCCATTGCTCTGGCCTCAACCAAAGCATCACTGGCCATAGAGACAGGCTTCCTGTTGGGGCTGATGGGCTTTTGGGAAGATGCCATGAAGAGCTACAAGACGGCCATGAATCTGGACAACAACTGCATCTCCGCTCTCATTGGTATCTAAAAACATACAGTCAGTTTTGTTTACGTTTGTTTCAAGCTCGACTAGCACAACTCTGTTTATTCACTTCAAATTCACTTCAGTTAATTCAGCTCCTGAAGATTGTGTTCATTACATGCAGGGATCATCAAGTGTCAGCTCATGGAGGGACATGTCGAGGATGCAGAGCACCAGCTTGAATTCATGGTGGAAATCCAGAAGTCCTCCGGTAAATCAGCGGTGAGAGGCTTTTCTTTACTAGCTGTGAATACTGAGTTGCTACAAGCGTCACACACACGTTATTGTAAGTAATAATAATAATAATAATAATAATAATGAAGGCGCTTTTCACAGTTTTAACTGTGTGTGTATCTTTGTGCGTCTTTGTCTTTGTCTTGTCATAACCGCAGCCATTTACTTAACACCAACAATCCAGGCGATCAAATGAATAAAAAGCAACACTTCCTTTACATATTTACATGTGCGCTTTGAGACAGTTAAAACTGTGAAAAGCGCCCTACAAATACTCATCTTATTATTATTATTATTATTATTATTATTATTATTATTATTATTATTATTATTATTATTATTATTATTATTATTATTATTATTATTATTATGTGTCCAATCTATCAATCCTGGCCCAGAGTTTGTGGGATTGTTTGATTTGACCTATTTTAAATAATTAATGTATGGCATAATTTTTAATAATAATTGCTGTGAATTTCTTTTAAGACAAGTATTCAGCAAACCTTCCTGTAATGAGTAAATGGTGATGTGTGTGTTGGTAGGAGTTGCTGTATCTTCAGGCTCTACTGGCTATTAAAAAGTGCCGGGACTCTGACAACGTCATCAACTTGCTGAACGAGGCAGTGGAGATTCACTTTGAGGCTCTTCGAGATGTTCCACTTAGTGTGAATTACTTAGAGAAGCTCAACCCGGAGTTTGTGCTGGAGATTGTCAAGGGATATCTTGCTCTGTCTTCAGCCGAGGTCTTACTTTTCATCTTATGGGCGCCTACACCAGCTTTTGTGACTTTTTGACAAAGGCAGAGACGCTTTATTGTCATTTCAACAACATACAGTTGTTGGAAAACATTTCTGTAAGGATGTCTATGACATATTGTGTGTTTTTCATGAATGAACTGATGGTAGGCTGGATTCATTTGGATAAATGCCAATTTGAATTGACATATAGATGAATAATAACAAAGAAATGAATAGATGAATGAAAGTATGGATTGATGGAAAGACAACCCGATAAGTCTGGGTTTATAGACGGATGGGTCTCGTTTTATGGCTGGATGGATGAAAAAAATCAGTGTACAGACAGATGAATCAGGGTTTTGGATAGATGAATATAGTGTGTTAACGGATGAACACATGAATGGTGGATAAGTCGGGGTTAATGTCTGTTTTCTCAGCCTGCAGCAGTAGGTCAGACTCCGCCTCCTCAGCTTCAGCACTGCACTTTTGCGCTTTACAAGGTAATGAAGGTGGTTCCTGGCCTGCCAGAGGCCATCTTCCTGTTGGCCAGAGTGTATTTCCTGTCCGGTAAGCTTTATAACAGCTTATGTTGCAGTGTTATATCATTTTTAATCAACACTTTTTTTTTCTTCAAATGGCTGATTTTTAACTGCAGGTAACATGGAAGCATCTCAGAACAGCCTGCAGCATCTCCTGGACCAGAACCCGGCTCACATCGATGCTCACATGCTCATGGCTCAGACTCACCTGCTGCAGGGGAACTTCAGTCTGTCGGCTCAGTCTCTGGAGCTCTGCCTCAGCCACAACTTTGAGGTGAGATGCTACCGCCATAGAAGTGTATGATGAATTGTGGAAAGTAGAAAAAGCATTAAATATGTTCAGTTTATTTAGAAAGCTTTTCTCAGTTACAGACCGTAACTGAGAATGTGACTTAAATGTAGTGTCGTATATTAAAATAAAATGAATTAATTGGTCACAAATTTACAGTTGATGTGAAATAAATACATAGGGATATAAAGAATTACAAACATGGTAGATTTCTATAAAGCATGTATGTGAAGGTGCACTAATGGCATGTGGTTTCTTCCTCAGATACGTGAGCATCCGCTGTATCACTTGTTGATGGCTCAGGCCCAGAAGAAGATGGGGCATCTGCAGGAAGCCATTCACACGCTGAAGACGGCAATGAGTCTGAGCAGCATTAGGAAAGACGGTTCTGCTTCCAGAATACAGAGCAAAGCCCTGGACCTCAGCCTGGCCGACTGTGTGTCCATCTTCCTGGAGCTGGCCAAGGCTTACTGGCTCAACGGAGAAAAGGTTCGGAGCTTGTCATTACCAGTGATGGAAATAATGACGATCCATTACTTATGTGATAATACATCTAACAAATAGATATTTTCTCCATTAATACCATTTTATAGCATAAAAAATGTTAATATTATAATGCTTAAAACAATATTATAATATAAGTCAGGGTTGCTTTAAAGATATAGTTATAGTTACTATTGTTTACTATTCACATTTATTATTATTGTGAACGATAATAACAGTAACAAGCTAATTACGTTTTCACTCGTGCTGTTTTTTACTCATTCTGATTATTATACATTTTAGCCACATCAGTTAAATGTATAGTATAAAGAAAAGTAGACAAAACCAACCAAAAAATTGTCTAGGTTTCTAAACAGGTTTTCTGTTTTTCTTTCCAGCACGAGGCCGCCAAAGTGATGCAAGATGCTATAAATGAGTTCAAGGGGACTCCAGAAGAGGTGCGGATCACTATTGCTAATGCGGAGTTGGTAGTAAAGAGCGGTGACATGGAGTTAGCACTGAGCATGCTCAGAAACATCACTCCACAGCAGCCCTTTTACACACAGGCCAAGGAGAAGATGGCCGACATCTACCTGAACTACAGGAAAGATAAGCAGCTTTATATCAGCTGCTACAGGTAAACCGTTTCGGGCCAGGTTCTTTTATAATAAAGGAATTATTTAAAGTTATGATTTGAATTCACGCCATTTTCACTGACAAATATTTCTCTGGTGTTCCGATCCTTTTCCAACCCCACATTCAAATACCTTTGAGAAGTTACAGCTCGTTTTTAGCATGTACAGACTTATTTTTATGGGCAAATAAACTGCTGTTGTTTTAATATTCTTTTATATTTACAGTTTTTTTTTTATCATTAAAATCATTAAAATGTTACATTTATTTTTAGGGATATGGTGGAGAAGGTGCCGAGTTCTCACACATTCTTACTGCTGGGGAATGCTTTTATGAACATTCAGCAGGTAAGATCTCTTATGAATTAACACTAAACACATGAATGATTTTGCTTATCATTTAATTATACTGAGAAATTTCTAATCAGTAATTTAGTTTCTGAATCAGTGGATGGGTCAGAGCGGGCTACTGTGGATGCTAAAAGCATTTTTTAAATAGTGAGGCGACTTGAGTATTAAGTCTTAAGGTCTCTTGCGCCATATAACTTTGAAACAATTTTAATAAAATGCAAATGTCATACTGTTTAAAATCTAACAAAACCATGTTGTTAGCCGGAACTGGCCGTGGAGCTGTATGAACTGGCCTTCAAGAAAAACCCCAGCGATGGAGCTCTGGCCAGCAAGATTGGAAAAGTTTTGGTGGAGATGCACAGCTTCCGGAAAGTTAGTGAAGAGCAAGTTGCAAATTGTCACTCGGCTTATAAACAGCCTGTCACATTCCCTCCACATTTACAGGCCATCAACTACTACAAGGCAGCGCTGAAGGGTGGCCAGAAGAACTTCCTGCGCTATGACCTGGCCAGCCTGCTGATGAAGCTCAGAATGTACCAGCACTGTGAACACGTCCTGGAAGAGGCGCTCGCTCACGACCCTGGTGAGACATGCTCAACCTTCACCACATGTACATATGCGTATGTACATACACACTTACGTAGATTAGGATGAATGGAATATATTGAATCAATATATTGAACTAGTCTCCGGCTGACTGTTCCTTCATCATGACTTAAACATTGTTGCTTTTCAGTGATGGACCTGCAGATGCTCATTGAGGACTGTCGATATCTTGTTCTTCTCGCCAAAGTTCAGAGCAAAGTGGATAAAAGCACAGAGGCCTTGGAGTCCTTACACAGAGTGAGTTCATCATATTTGTTAGACTTTCTGTTTTATTTTGTTAGAACTTAGCAGGTAGGAATTGCTGTGCTTCTCTAATAAGACATTAGTCTCCAGCAAGCGGAATTATGGAGTGATAAGAGGATGAAGAAATCACTCGTTGCAAGTTAACAAGATGTTTAAAGTTGATTCACAACCCAAGAATCTCCTAGTACTATAGTACTTCACTCAAAGGTAAAGTCTTATATATGTAGTGCAGGCAAAAGTAGTTCTACGTGAGAATGTGAGGCTTTTAGCTTGAAGGTCAAAGGTCTCCCAAAGAAGATAGACAGAGGAGCATGTGGCTCAAAGGAGTCTCCATATGGGGAGAGTCTTCATATTTTAGTTGCTTCTTCAACATCTCTGTGTTATCCTTTCTATGAACTCTTAACCTTTATTCAACACAGGCATACATTTTTTAACCGTAAAGCTTTATAGGCACAGAGCTCTACATACTTTTCTATCTATGAACATAAATTAACATATAAATATTTCACAATATTTCATTTTCACACCCCCACTCACTCACACAAACTAGCAAATATAACAAATGAGACGGCCAGACTGATGTCGTGGTTCTGTGTCTGTGTTTTGTCCAGGCGAACGAGTTGCAGATGAAGGTTTTGAAGCGTGTGATCCTGGAACAGCCAGACGCCGTGTCTGTGCAGAAGCAGCGAGCTGCAGAGATCTGCTCGGACATGGCTGAGCTTTACATCAGCCAGTGCGACTACCAGCAAGCCCTCGACTTTTACAAAGAAGCGCTTACGTACTGCGACAGCAACAGCCAGGTCACGTGACACACATCACTGTTATTTGTCTTCCATCTGCTGGTGGTCCATCAGCCTGAGCGAGTGTGTGTGTGTGTGTGTGTATGTGTAGGTGATGCTGGGACTGGCTCGGTTGTATTTGACTATGAAGGACATGGAGGCTTGTCAGCAGCTGTGCTGCAAAATTTTAAGAAAAGATCCTGTCAATGAGGCCGCCATATTGGTCAGTACATTTAGTCACACGGTAATCAGAGCAGGCTTTTTAAAGGCTGATTCACACACACACACACACACACACACAAATGGCTCAAAACTTATTGCACCCTTTTGAATTTGTGATTGAATAAAATGTTTGTGTGTGTGTCTTTAGATTATGGCCGACCTCATGTACCAAATCGAGGACTATGACCAGTCCATGCTTCAATTTCTTCAACTCCTGGAGAAGAAACCAGGTTTGTCTTCTGAGATGTTTTACAATGTCTTACAATGACACACTTCTCCCACAACGATGTGTTTGTCAATATATCTAATGTTCAGAAAACTACCTCATGCTGTCTCACCTCATCGACCTGCTGCGCAGAGTCGGCAAGCTGGAGGAAGTTCCCCGCTTCTTCCACGCCGCAGACAAACACTCACCCAAGGCAAAGTTTGAACCTGGATTCAACTACTGCAAAGGCCTTTACCTGTGGTGATTGGCTTGTTTGGACCTGAGCTTGATGTGATTGGTCAATATTTATCATCTTGTTCCTCATGACTGATCTTCACACAGGTACACAGGGGAACCCATCAACGCACTGCGACACTTTAATAAAGCTCGAAAGGACAACAACTGGGGCCAGAAAGCCGTGTCCAACATGATCAAGATTTGTCTGAACCCGGATAATGAGACAATCGGTGGCACGGTGTTTGATAACCTGGATGAAGACATGGGGTGAGGAATTACTCTGAATATAAAGAGTCGCATCGCAGTTTGGGGGGGGTTCGATATCTACATATATTTGAGTAAATAGAATACGTATATACGCACTAGTCAAATGTGAAACATCACATGTGAAATGCAGGAGTGTGATGAAGTCGTCTTACACATGCAGGTTCATGTCGGAGAAGCAGGAGTTGGAGAAGTTGGCGTTGAGTACGGCTCTCAAGCTTCTGAAAGAACTGAAGCCGCAGACGCTGGATGGGCTTGTGCAGCTGAAGATCCTGGAGAACTACTGCCATCTTGCCACTAAACACAAGGCCGGCGTGGAGAGAGCACTCGAGGCGTTCATCCAGATCACCAACACGGAGGTGTGTGTCCAACAGAAACACACACACAATTACAGCCCTTGTAATAACAAACCTTTATAATTACTAACACATTCTCAGCAGGATGTTCAGGCCCTTGTGGCTTTTCTTACATATATAGACTTGTCCAGCTCTTTCTGTGTTGAGAACTTCCAACTTGCTCTGTGCAGAAAAATAACATTCCAGCTATTCTGGCCATGGCCACGGCTTACATGATCCTACAACAGACTCAACGGGCCCAAAACCTGCTGAAGAACATTGCCCGGAGCAGATGGAACATCACTGACGCAGACGAGTTGGAGAAGAGCTGGCTGCTGCTGGCCGACATCTACGTCCAGTCAAGTCGATACGACAATGCCACAACACTTCTGAAGAAAATCCTGCACTACAACAAGGTGAAGACGTATAGAGAACCAACACTTCTTCGTTCTGAGCCTGGCTCTTGTGTCCTCAGTCGTGCTGTAAGGCCTACGAGTACATGGGCTACATCATGGAGAAACAGCTCGTGTTCAAAGAAGCCACAGTGAATTATGAGAAGGCCTGGAAGATCGGCAATCAAGTCAACCCCACCATCGGTGAGACGAAGGTCCTCCTGCTGCGTTTACGTGAAGACGTGGACTCTGTGTTTACGTCATGTCTGCTCACCAGGCTACAGGCTCGCGTTCAACTACCTGAAGGACAAGCGACACGTGGACGCCATCGATGTGTGTCATAAGGCAAGTAATGGCAGCGGTGTTCATATTTCAGCTGTTTGAATTGTTCGTAGCTCAATGTTAGATAATTTGCACAGATAATTTGGTGATGCATGTGGGTGGCATAACATGATTGTGCCCCACTGGAATAAAGTGTAAATGCACTAGGTGGATCGCCACGCTTGGAGATTGTGGACACTCGCTAGTTAACGTCAATCGCTAGTCACTACTGCTTCTTTGATTGCATTCTATTTTTAATTTGCTACAAAACTGCTGCAGACGGTCCTCCATCCTGAAGAATGTTAACATTGTAAAAAAGATTAAAAACATTGTTGTCATTTTTCCGGACATAATTCACAAAAAAAGTGTGGTGGGAAAATTCTGACACTGTGTGTTTATCTTCTCCAGGTTTTAGACACACATCCAAACTTTCCACTGATAAGAAAAGACATTTTGGACAAAGCAAGAGCTTCAATAAAACCATGATTTAGTCTGTGTGTGTGAGGGGGGAGTACTTTTTCTGGCTAGGTTGAGGACCAAAAAAAGTATTCATTTTTAAACTACTTTTAAACTAGGTCAAACAGGACCTTTTAACGTATACACTTGATATATAAGTAAAATAAGGGTAACAAAATCCATCACTTTTGTATAAATAAAATTTTATTCAGAAATAGACACTGAATCCCTCACATCCACAACCATTCAAAACTAGAGAATTATCTACAAAAAAAATAATCTAAACTGTTTACGTTCAAAACATGTACATCAATCAGTTTTTTATAATATGTGGTTGTAGTTTCTTAAACTTTTTTTTTTCTGAGTGGAAATAAAGGCCTCTGACATGTAATGAGACAAAAGAACTGGACCCAAGGCAAAACAGGAGGTTTGTGGATTCGACATAGTGATACGTGGGAACAGGATCTTCACCTAATGATCAGAAACGCCTTGTATCTTCTTCATGACGTCACTGTCGGGTGGCGCTGTGGTGAAAAGTGTGCCAACGAAAACACGAGTCCCCCACACCGAGTGCCGGATGACTTTACAGCAGCCCAGGTCTTCAATCTGAAAACCTAAATGACGATAACGCTCGTCTGTTTCGAAGAGTGTGTTGTTGGTGTACGACCCAAAGAACTGATGAGAGAGAGAAAAGCATGAGGACTTTATGAACAATTAAGATGCAACTTTTTTGGATCAGGAGATTTACCGCAAGGCCTGATGACGGGTCAATGAAATCTGCCCAAAAGCCTTGGGTTTGGAGAGCATGGCAGATCTCCTTGGCACCTGCAATAAACTGAAGGCAACAGCATTGAACACATGAAAATGAAAAAAGTATTTGCACAACCATGTACCCAAACTTTAGTATAATACAGGTCTCAGTGCTCTCTGCTAAAAAAAACTCTGTGTTATGAACCAGAGAGTAGAGAATCAGAATGCCAGAGCAGCCTTCTCGTACTTTGGCCAGCAGATCTTCTCTCTCCAGGTCCACCTGCTCAGTCCAGGCCGTCATGTCATTCTGGGTCTTCTGAGTCACAGTCACCACCGTCATGCCCGCCGAAGGAGCTTCAGGGAACATTGCTTCAAAGTCTGAATTGACCAAACAGAAAATTATGTCAAGACAAAAATACTGCACTTTCAAAATAACGCCTTTTTTTAATTAAAGACACAAAACATTTTAAAATGTGAAATTAAACCATACATTTAAAAGTAAAATAAACTAAAAAATTACAAATAAAACTTTATAAAAACAAATATTTAAACATTTATTTGCATTACACATAAAACATTTTTAAATCACAGCCAGAAAAAGACAAAAACATTTGTTCCAAAGACAAATTGCGTACAGCATTAGCAAAGTCTGCCCTCTTGTGGTCATGTATGTGAACGAACGTAAATACAGTAAATTGTAAAGAACTTAAAATACTTTGTAAAATTGTAAAAAATTGTAAAATCACAAAAAGTGAAATTGTTCTCAAGTAAATTTTCTGGTGAATTAAGCCAAGTATCATTAGTCAAAATTGCCGTAAACTTACCTTTTTTTAACAGTTCAGGACAAGTCTGAATTGCACATTCTAAACTTGAATGTGGGAAAAAAGGCTCTGCCTTATTTAAGCTATCCATTGCGGCAGATTTATCCACTTCCTAAATAAAAGAAAGATCAGGGTTAAGAGATTCAAGAAATGTTTTTTTAAACAACAAAAAGTTGTAAAAAACAGAACTCATCCTACATGAATCTCATTGATGAACTGTGCCAGTACAAAGCTGTGTCTCTCGCTGCTGCACTGAGCGGTGAGAATATCCGGAATCACATTGGTCGATGGTTTCTTCTGACCTGCACTGCCTTCTAGATGACAGTCAAAGCCCACGTTTCCTGGCAACTGGAAGCGTTTATCCTGGGGTCCGAAAGGGCCCATGCTCTCATCCGGCCACACTGTGCAAAGTGATAAAAGTTGAATTTTTAACTTGAAATATTGAACTTCAAATTATGATTTTTTTTTCTGAATATTTCTGTAGTGCTTTACAATCAAGGCTTCATTTAGCTTTTAGTAGGATTCCATAGATCAGTTTTTATTTTATTGTTTATATATGCTGTACATACTTTACATTTACTTTTACTTTATAATCATTTAGTAGACACTACAATTCAACCGTTTTTCTGCTTTCCATGGGAATTCCCTGCTTTCCAAACACCAGCACTATACAGCCTGAGCTGATGTATTTATATAATGTTATTTTTTGTTCACCCAGGTCCAGTGTGCCGCTCTTCAGGTGTGGCTCATCTGAACCCGACGTTCCAGAGAAAGTTCTGGATCCAGCCACACGATGGACTAAGACGTGAAGCCCTGGCAGGTACGTCACCAGCCGAGCTCTGCTGCAGAGCGCCTGAGGAGAAACACAGCCAATCAGAGTCTTCTGGATGGTTTAAGTCTGGACAATAAGTCTAATTAAGTAATAATAATGTAATTACAATCTTTGAAGATTTTATTCTAAATTCAGTTCTTACTTTTGCTTTTGCAAATTATCAGCACATGCAAAATATAAACATTTGTGACATGCTTGAGGATTTTTTCCCCATCTTGACTAGCTTCTTATAGGTTTATTCTGAGTTCAAACTGTTTGATTAGACAGACACTATCAAAATCAAACATAAACAAAAAAATATGCAGAAGATCAATGAAGACGAGCCGAGACTGGTCACTTACACTGGCCATCCTGGTGGGCTTCTCTTTACAGTCCAGCTGTGAGCACACACACACACACGGTTAGACTGTGAGAAGGACACATTTGACAACAATCGTACGTATTTAATAGTCAGCGATTAGAACTCTACAATATTGGAAGCTTCAGCATTTTTTTCAGTAGAAAAATGATCGTTGAAATACTGAAGAATAAAAGATCAAGGTGAACAGAAACAAAGAAACCCGTACATATATGTATGTATATATCGGAATAATTCTGAATAAAAGAAGAATAGATTTAGATTATCTGAATACTTGATGATGCAGATGTCAGATTAACTCAATTACTCAAACTAATATATGAGTCCATTTAATAATAACAATCACTCCAATAATATAATTCAGGCGATGTGATAGCGCAGCGAAATAATATAAACAATATAATATAAACCGTTCTTACCTGAATGTTTGTTGACTTTAATAAGGTGTTAGCTAACTAAATGCTAGCGTCAGATAACCTTTGATTACGTAACAACGGCAAGCCGAAAGAGGCAAACGCAAGACATTTATTAAACACGCCACTAGATGTCAGTAGTGCTCAGACAAATAAAAAAAAAACAATCTCCGCATTTGTAATTATTTTTTGTCATAATATTTGAAGTCTAGTCTACGCGCTGAAGATGCTTTGAGACATTTTGTACAAGCCAATCATCTATACATTTTTAAATAAAGCTTTTTTCCACAATCTTCTACAATTTAAAAACAACAAGATGTTTGTACGTTTAATTCAATTTTTTATAGCATATATATTTGTTCTATTTTATAACGTATGAAACTCCATTTATATAAATGTTCCAGTCCGGAGTTGGGAGGAAAAGAAAACAAGTGAGCAGTCGGAGAATATGATTTATATTGCCTTCTAAAATGTTATGGCTGGGTTTCCTGCATGTGCTCTGTTCACACCAGCTGGAGAATGTAAGATTTCTATGGTTCATGTGTTTAAAGGTTGACAAGTATTTATAAAAACACATTAGAAACCCAACAATCTACAGTGCTTTTCCATGTAGCCCAACATAATAAAAGCAGAACTTAAAATGGGTAGTTTACATTTCTGGGAGAGTAAAAACATATTGTAGTGTAGCAGGCACAGGTGCTGGTGATGTGACCTAGGGCTAAACTCCATGTGTCCACACACACACACACACACACACACACACACACACACACACAAACACGCTTTCTGGTGACACTTTGGTCTCGGCTCGGCCCAGTCCGCTATCATAAGTCTGTATCTGGTAACATTAGTCCATCACTCGTCCCCTCCATCAGGAAACTGAGGTTAAGCAAGCAACCCAGGCATTTGTTTAGGGCCAAATGTGGCTTTACTGCTTGGCTCCTCTGACACTCAAAGAACATTCCAGGTCACCCCGAAGAATTAAATCCCATTACCAGGCACATGTGTAACGTTCCTCCTATAAAGCTGTAGCAAAGCCAAAGGCGTTCTCCGCATTGAAAGAAAAGAGCAGAAAGAAAAGAAAAGCTTTGCACTCACTGCAATGAGGTGTAAAGAAAGATGCAATAGCTGCAGGTCTCCCTGAAACCGCTTTTAGTGGCATGTGGCCATTTGGCTGCCTTAATTCCCCCTGATGATATTTTATGGATATCTCTTGGAAACACAAAAAGATGTCTCTTGACTGGTCAGCTGTGTATCCCAGTGTTTCTGCTGGGAAAAATTACAAAACTTTTACGCTGTATAAAAATAGGGCATTTCAAATTCAGTTCAAATGTAATTTGTCATACACACAACCAGACACACAGTGAAATGTTTTGTGCAACAGCTCTGTTCAAAATAAAGTATATCTGTAATACTTTCAAAATAATATATACAATTTTGTATATAATTAAATAATTTTAATTGTGTTCCTCCAATAGTGTATTTAAATCTAAAGATGACATAAAAAGGTGGCACGTAAAGAATAAAAAAATATACAAACAGTATAAACAAACACTAGAAAGTATAACCAAACCGTATAAACAATAAATAGAAGTATAAAGTATAAACAAATAGTATAAAGTATAAACAAACAGTTTAAAGTATGATAAATACAGTAGTATAAAAATTATAAAGTACAGTATTGTTTCTTATCCGTTCCGGTCTATGATTCTATAGCTCTTATATTTTCAAAGCTGTGTGTGTGTGTGTGTGTGTGTGGGTGTGTGTGTGTGTNTGTGTGTGTGTGTGTGTGTGTGTGTGTGTGTGTGTGTGTGTGTGTATTGTTGATTAAAAAACATTCTGAAGACAGGCCGTGACATGTTATACATTATGCTGGATGAGCCGGTCGACGCACCGAGACAACTGCTGGTTTTAGACTGCTGGTTTCAACTATTACACAAAGCCAGAGGCACAAACCCTTTACTAGAGCATGAAAATGTACTAGTGGTGACTTGATTTTTGTTGATAAGATGGAGTTTGTCATATTTTCAGATTTGCCTCTGAAGTTTCCTGGCACTACATCAGCGTCAGATGACGACTGCCAATGTCAAATCAAAGGCTTTCGAAAAGGCTTAAACTGTTAAACTCTCTATGTCTGAGAGAGGGAACAAGAGAAGAATGAAGCAAAAGAGGTGGAGAAGTCAGAAAGAAAAGGAGGAGCAAGAATAACAGAGACAAAATGAAAGAGAAAGTGAAATATGAAAGAAAAGATAAAGATGAATTTAGGAAGGAAGACAAAAAGAGGGACAGAGCGAGAGAGAGAAAACAATAATGGAGCGAAAGAGGTGGATAAGTCAAAGGAAATGGGGAGTAAGTGGGTGTGAAAGACACAGAATGAAAGAGAGAGAAGAGAGAGAGAGAGAGAGAGAGAGAGAATAAATGGAAAGAGACAGCGAGACGGTTGGGGGAAAAACAGAATGACGAAAGTGTGTGTGTGTGTGTGTGTGTGAGAGAGAGAGAGAGAGAGAGAGAGAGAGAGAGAGAGATGATTATTTTGCTGCCAATGATGCCATTGGGAATATTATTAGCATTTTAGTAACTCGTTCTCATGAAATTACTTTTTATGTAAATATACATAAACTACTCGTGGATGTACTGTATCTGTAGCTAATTTAATTCATGTCTTTAATTCAGCAGTTGTGAGAACAGCAGATTTTTGAAAAGTCACTGCCTGTCTCTTTGACTTTCTTCCTTTGAAAGGCAAAATCTAAATCTTGTATCAAGTGCGGAGCTGCTTCAAGAAAAGAGGCCCATGACTTGTGTTTAACTTTCACATTCCAAAGACTCACAAAGTTTGTTATTCTATATTTTGGTGGTCCAGTGGGTCTGAAAAAAATGGTGTTATCAAACCCATATGTATCCACACACAGCGACTGACCAACTCTCAGATTCTTCAGCACGTGGGATATTTCTGCTCAGTCAGCACGGAGATACACCAGCTGGGGCTGTTTCTGACGGAAAAGAGACTTTCACCTTATTCACGAATTACACATTTATATAATAAAAGGTTAATAATAATAATAGTAAAATGAATTAAATTCGTCAATGTGGCTACTAGGGACCGTATCACAATTCTGCTCTGCATTTGACTATTCAGTAGAGTTACACACACACAGTGATGTGACTCACACAAACCCGGAGCAGTGGGCAGCCTTAAGCCGTGGTGTCCAAGGGGCATGTGGTGGTCAGTGTTTTACTCAAAGGACACTCAGTTGTATAACCGACATTTAAACTGGCATTCATCTTATAATAATAATTCATGAATGAATGTAAAAATATTTGTTATAATAATTTAATACATTTCCTTTTTGACCCTCAAGCCAAAGCACTTGCTTCCAAAAAATGTGATTATATTATTAATTTTAATATCTGCATTTATTAAAAAAATGTAAAACATATTTCTGCGGCTAGTTTCTTTAATTCACATAATTTATTCAAATATATTCATTTTAGGCTACAGAACTTTTTTCCTTGCTCACCAGATGGAGTTTCCATGTGTAATCATCAGTTCCTTAAAAGTGACTTCAACACGCATTTATTACTCTATGGATGATCCAAGAAGGAAGCAGTTCTTTCTGGATGATGTGAGGATGTGGTATTTGGTCCTGAAGGATCTTCTTGCTCTGGCTGTCCTCCAGTCTGCTAACATTCCTGCTCTGGGTTGTGCTCTCAAACTGCTGATGACGCCTAAAAGTTGAGGTTGTTCTTTATTAAATACTAAATAATATAGTGAAAGTTAATGGGACCAAAAAGAGATACATAATGTACCAAGGAATGTATAAAGAAATAAATGTGACATTGAGAAAGAAAAGAACCAGAAATATGTTTCTCAACACACAATATTCTTTGTTTTTACTGAAGTCTGGCTTTTCAAAGTTGCACAGTTCAATCGGTTCAACACTCTAGTTTGAGAGCCAGTCAGGAACATCCTCTGTGCAAAGTCTGTTGCGGGTTTTCTCTGGGTCTCCGGGTTTCTCAAAGGGTCCAGAATGTGATCAGAAGAATTGCCTGTGTAATTTAGAGTGTAAATGTGTTCTGCTCAGCGACTGGTTGGCAATAGGATGTGTGCCCCACCTTAAGTGGGAGTGGCTGCAGCTCCCAGTGACCCAGAAAGAGAAAAAGAATTTCAAACTAAAAAAAAATTGATCATAAAAAAAATCGTTTTTTTTTTTATTAGGCCTTACATTAATGTACAGTATAGTTGTTCTTATTGTGCTTTAGTTGGCCCCAAATACGGTAAATCAATTGTTTTTATAACAAAATTCTTTCTATAACAAGATTTACCAGTAACCGCTAAGTCGCTCGTGACAAAATAAATAATATCCGTTGTGATGCTGCACAAAAAGACACTGAAATATTAACCTGTATTTTGTCAAGAATACACATGAATAGCGTGTTTGACGCGGCCGGTCGACAGAAGAATTCTCCGGAATGCGAGCAGAAGGGACGCTGTGGGCGGGGCTCGCGCTCTCTCTTGCTCTCGCGCTGCGCTCATCACACAAGTATGTGGATGTTTTACGGACTCGGGCGAAACGGTCGCAGAGTTTAATTCCTCCCAGTTGTGCTCAGAGGATGCGTAGAGATTCACATTACACCAGTTGCTCTGCTTTGTGCACAGGCTCGTCTCAAACTCAAACTAATCCAGAGAAGCGTCGAGGACAACTTCAAAACCACATCTGGATTATCTGTAAAGGCATGGACCGATTACAGGTGGTGACGTTTATTCTCCGCGCTGAATGAAGATGCTCATCTGCTCCGCGTCATGATGGATCGCCATCACGATCTGAAATGTAAAATAGTAGTGGTTGGGGACAGTCAGTGTGGGAAAACATCTCTGCTGAGTGTTTTTGCCAAAGATTCCTTTCCAGGGGTATGTCAAGTTTTTAACCTCTGCTTTATTTGTTCCAAAAACGTCATATGAGTTGGTAAAAAACTCAACATAAATGTTTAGATCGCGGCGGTGTTGTGCCATGACGTCTCTGTCTGTGCCATAAAGTGGGGTTTTTTTCTTCATCTTTTTTTCCAGAAATATGTCCCCACGGTGTTTGAAAACTACACAGCAAGTTTCGAAGTGGACACACTGAGGGTCGAGCTCAGTCTTTGGGATACTTCAGGTAACAATACTTCCATTTAAGAAGTCCTGCATGATTGTTCCTGTTGATAAGTTCATCCCATCAGTCTTGCTCAGTTCCCATAAAGTTCACTGGACAGCTGCTGACATTTCAAAACGAGACCTTTTTAAATATTTCAGAAATGATGGCTAATGATCTGAGGTCTGAACTCATTTCATCCGCTGCAAACTTTCTAGAGCAGATTGAACACTCACATCCCAGAATAGCACTGTAACCTCATTTACTGAGCTTGAATCATGGGTGCGTTCGCTGTCTTATTTAGAGGGACACTGACTTGCAAAAATCCTAGAAAAAGCGCATCACTCAGGCACAAATTATAATACCCATGACAGACATGTTTGCTGTTTTTTATGAGCTGGTCAGACATTTACCAATGAATCACTCACAAAAAACAATCTTTTCCCCAAATACGAAATCCTTACCAAAGCCGAATCTTAAAATTTTACAATCCGTAAAAAAGTTATAATTAATAATTTAACTTGAGCTGTAGGTCATAGGTCCCTGAACTTAGATACCTAAAACTTAAGAAGACCCCTAAACAGAAAGTCATACATTCTTTGGTGTAAAAATATGAAATAATCCACAAACAGTGTACAGCACTATGGAGATCTGTTGGATTTATTTTAATTTGGTTCATTTTATGGTGAGTCATGTTCAGATTTTTCATTCGTACGATTTTCTTTTTGTGGGTAAACACAGGATCTCCATACTATGACAATGTGCGGCCCCTTTCTTACCCGGATGCTGATGCTGTTCTCATCTGTTTTGATATCAGCCGACCGGACACTCTGGAGAACGTTCTGAGGAAGGTAAACATTTCATTCAAACATTTCAAGTCGATCTGGTCACGCAGACATGGAGCACGGTACAGGAGGTGTTAAATTCTCAAAGGCTTTGGCGTTGTGACATGAGAACAAGAGTTGAGACATTGGAGAAGCTTGAAATGAATGAGAGTGTGTGTTAGAGGGCTTTCATCTTTTGACCATCACATGAGAGGAAGAATGACGTTCAATAGAATGTGTTTACATTTGCTCTCAGTATCACAGAGCCATTGTGAGATAGAATGTCTTGCAACCTCTGACGTCATTGAGAGATGAGAGGTAGTGAGATGGAAAGAGAGCGAGGGAGGGAGAACGGAAGAGAAGAGAAGGAGAAAGGTATCGAGAGGGAGAGGTTTGAAATGAGTGGGACATCAATAGAGAAACAGAATGACAGAAGAGAAGTATTTGAATAGTATATAGAAGAGCGAATGACAGATAGAAATATTGAGAGTGGTAGAGAGTGAGAATGACAGAGTGGAACAGTTACTCTAAAAAGGGAATGGTCTGATATATATATATATATATATACATCTATTACCTAATTTTAAGACAAATTGCTTCAATTGCTCCTTCTTAAAATGTAAATGGATCTTGTAAACCATGTTTTTGATTTATTTAAAAGTTCAAAAAATGAACAGTGTGTCTGAATTAATGGAGTCTCTAGTCTCTGTGCAGACCAGTGTGTTTCTGAAAGCAACACTTTGACATATAAACACAGTTAAGCGATGTTTCATGTGTTTGGTTTAAGTCAATGCTGTTGGTGCATGTGAAATTCAGGAAGTGTGAGACAAGATATCATTGAGTGACATTGTCACTTTTCTGATAGAGAAGCCCACTGACGGAAGACTTGAAAAGCCTGCCATGGTGTTATTTTAGAGGTTTTGCGGTAAAGTGGATCTTTGTCTCCCCGAGAACTAGGAATATCGATTGACTTTAATACAGAACATTTATAAGTAAACTCAAATATTGACACTCAAAATTATATACTGTATTTAAAAATGTTATTCACATTATTCTATAAGAAACAGGTCTTTGAGGTTTCATGTTTTTGAGTTCTCGCTGAATTATACTGCATAATTAAATGATGCCATGATTTACATGTATGCATGTTAATGTTTCAGTGGAAGGGGGAAATCGCAGAGTTCTGTCCCAATACCAAAGTCCTGTTGGTTGGATGCAAATCGGATCTGCGTTCAGACCTTGCCACGTTTGTGCAGCTCTCCAACGACTTACCCTCAACTTATGACCAGGTAGGTTAGTAAAGGAAACCTACTGCATATTTCACGTCTCTGAAAAATGCAGATGAACGAGTTTTTGGCTTAAAGTATTTAGCACAATACATTAAATAAACTATCACACAGTAGTACATACACGCTACGATGACCTCAAGTGGACACTTGCATAATTGCAGGGGTCCTTAGTATCTACGGTACTAAACAAATAAATGCAGAAAATTTTAGTAAAATTCAAGTACCTACATTTAATTAAGTTTAAAAGTGTGTTAGTAGTAGTAGAGTTATATAGTTTGAGAATGTGTAGTTTTGAATGTAGATTTGAACAGCATATAATTTTCAATGGCATTCATTATGAATAAAATGATTTGGACACATAAAGGAAACTGTTGGAAAGGGATAAAAGAAGTGTGGGTGGGTTTGGGGATTGCGCGCATCAACAAGGATTATGTGTAGAATATATCATTTCATTTTGGGAACAATAAACAATTTTACCATTTTTCTCTTCCAGGGTTCAAACATGGCCAAGCTGATCTCAGCTCCTTACATCGAATGCTCCGCTCAGCAGTCTGAGAACAGTGTGAAGGACATTTTCCACATTGCCACGTTGGCTTGCATTAGTAAAAGCAAGAACATGAAGCGTGTCAAGTCCAGCAGGGTCACCAAACGGACTTCACACGTGCATAAAAAGCCCGAGCTTGACTCTGTATCTTGCCTAAACAAGACCAAAGCAAAAACATGCACAGTTATGTAATGTCAGATACCAAAGGACCTGAGCCATTTCGTCTGCATGCTTTCTATTTTACTTGTTGTTGTGTATTATTATTTAGTATTTTGCTGTTCAATAACACTCCTTTTTATCTCCATCGTCTTCAAACTTCTCCTCACTTTACATAGGCAGGACGTTGTCATAAACTGAACCAAGGAAAATGTTTATGTTCTTGCAGCAAAATCAGCCAAAAGAAAAAAAACTCTCCTGCTTTACAGAAAAAAAAAAAACATTTCATTTTAGTTTATTTTTAACTTTCCATTATGTAAAGATTGCTTTTGTGTTCTTTAAACACTGTTGGAATGTTACATGTACAAACACTGCCGTTCAAATGTTTGGGGTCACTTTGAAATCTCCTTATTTTTAAAAGAAAAGCACTGCTTTTGTCAATGGAAATAACTTTAAACTAATTGGAAATATACATTGCTAATGTGGTAAATAACTTTTCTATCTGTAAATGTCTTTTGGTGCAATACATAATGTGAAATATGCAAGTGTAAAGTGTATACAGGCCCTTTTCCAGCAACTGTCACTCCAGTGTTTTAACGGTACAATGTGTTGGCTAATTGTGTCAGAAGTATAATGGATGATTGTCTAAGCCTTGTTTGATCATGTTAGCACTGCTGGAAACAGAATAGAAGCAATAAAACGCTCAAAATGGCCAGAAATAAATTCATGTTTTCTATTCATTTTACAACTCATGGCGGTAAATAAAGTGTGACTTTTCATGGAAAACACAAAAATGTCTATGTGACCCCAAACCTTTGAAAGGTAGTGTATAAAAAGAGAGATAGAGTATAAAACAAAAGATATTGTGTCTTATATACAATATCTTACATGTAATATATACTGTAGTACTAAATCTTCATCTGAAAACTCAACTGAATTGAAATCTAAACATAGAGTGATTCAGAACTATTTTCAAAGCCGGCTGCAAATCCACATCATGGAAGTTTACACACAGACTGGATAAGAAACAGCATGATTTATTCTATATTTTTCAATGAATTCCTTTTTTAACATTGTAAAACGTTGAATTTTTGAGAAACATTCCACGTTACATTCTTTATGTAAACTGAGTATATATACTGTATATGTGTATATATATATATATATAATTATATATACACTGTATATAAGCTGTTTTTATTTATACACACACACACACAGTCGTACAGTATATGCGTATATAGCTGGGTAGCTGTTCCACCCCTGGCCACAGGGGGGCATCAGGTGAGTTCCTTAAGTAGTGCATGTATAAAAATGCTCAATACCACTGCTAATACAGTGTACATCACGATAGAACATCACATTCAATTTCCACAATACAAAATAAAATTATATATATATTCCTATTAAATAGATTTTATGATTAAATAAAATGCAGACTAGTTATTAAAACGTTATTCGTTACTGCACATTTTATGTGCCATGAAATTGAGTTTAAACATTATAAATAAAAGCGTTGGCTAGCCGTTTCACTCATTGTGCCTGGAAATGAACTGTAGGTCAATGGAAGTGGCTGGAACCAGAAGTGTGCGAGTGATCGGCTTCACAGTCTTTCCTGAAGGGTCCGGGCGGACTTCATAGTGTTTAACTAACTGCAGAAAAAATATAATAATATTAAAAAGTCGTTTGAAAGGTATCTTAGATACCGTTCTCTTATAGGTATTCTATTACACAATCTAAAGCATGTAAGGCAACACATTCAAAACATTAGTTAGTCATTTACAAGCGGAATTATCTCGGTATTAGCCGAAGGGTTTAGAGGTAAAGAACAGTCCACTTGCTAAAGATCCAAAGCTAACATAGTAAGGCTTGATAAGACAAACTGGGTCAGGACAATTGGTCACATGATTAGAAAAGGTTCAAATTTCAAATAAGTGCTGGTCGTTCCATCCATGGTTTCCTTTCATGCAGATTTTCAATTGTGACTTGCTAAAAGTCATAAGGTTGTTGAAAAACAAAATTACATTAAAATGATATATTTCTCATTCAAAAGTATTTCTTTCTTGCCATTTTTGTCCGTTTTCATTAAAAAAAAAAGTATATCATAAATATAATGTAGTATATATGTTCTGTGAAATGCAAAAATACTAACAAAAATGAAGGGATCTCGTTGGCTATTAGGGCTATTTTCAAAATACATATATCGAAAAAAAAAAACGTTGATAACTAACAATAAACACTGATACTTTACCCGAGACAAAAGCAGATACATCTCCAATTCTGCCACTCTGCGGCCCAAGCAAGCCCGGATTCCAAAGCCAAATGGCACAGACCCAAAAGGATGCTGGTTCAACTGCTTCTGATCCCGAATCCAGCGCTCGGGGAGAAACGCCGTAGGATTGGGAAACACATTCTCATCGTGCGACACTGCAAAATGACAGAGGTGGAACAGCGTCTAGAAAACACAAGAGTCACATCTCCAGTTGGTCTGGATGTTCTTCAGAAGCAAAAGAACTTGAGATGTGGGAGGATGATGATCCTACATTTTTTGGGAAAAGATGTCCCCCCACCACTATTTCCTTTTCAGCAACAACACGGGCATTTCCAGGAACCACTGGATACAGTCTGGAGAATGTGAGCGTTAGACTCCCACTCTTGACATGTCAAACATAAAGATGGTGTTTTCTTTACCGGAGAGTCTCTCGAATAATGGCCTTCAACAATGGCATCTTGGGGATGTCGTCACTGCCAGGTACCGAGTCTCCTGGGCAGATGCTGACAACCTCCTCAAACAGTTTCTGCTGAATCTCTGGCTCTCGGGCCAAGTGATACAGCGCCCAAGAAATGGTGTTGGATGTCTACAAGTTCAAGGAAGATCTTCAAATCAAGCCCTCAGACCAAACTAGATGATACTCAGGCTTACAGTGTCCACTCCAGCCAGCAGGAGCTCAGTCATGCTTCCCAGGACCTCGCTGAAAGACATCTGTTCACTGACCAGGAGGTGTGTGAGATACTCACCCTCCACCGGCTGCCCCTCCTTCACCTTCTTCTCAATCTCGCTCATCTTCTTCTGAACCAGTTCTTCCGCTGTGCCAACACAGAGACATCCACTTTAGCTTTCAAACAGTGATACCCAACATGGAGGCCAAATATTCCATTGATGTGAATTCAGTAGGCATTGATAACGAAAGAATAAATATGGTTGTTTAAATTTGTCTGGCTGGCAAAGCTTTAAAAAAAGAATTGAAAAATCGACAGTGGGCAGACTCTTGGCGATCGTTTTTCTAGTTCAAAATCTACAGTTGTTTGTTAGGAACTCGTTTTAAGAATGTTTGGGTCGAGATGTGTCACAGACTGGAAGAAGATTGTCTCAGAGACAAGGTTTCTTCATATTGCAAATAGGGAAAGAGACTGCATAAAAATCTGTATTGAAAATTTGTTCTTCTGAAACATTTGAAGGTTGTCTTTGATTGAGCTTTTTTCTAATACTATCACACTATGGAATCATCAGATTAGTGCCAAAATGATCAAATGTACATTTTTACGTACAATTAAGTTTTTTTTTGGGTTTTTTTTTGCTTGCTATCTTTACGTTTTTGTGACATAAAACTAATGTAAATGTGAAGCAATTTCGTAGATTTACACTTGTTTGCACAGTCATAACCTCTTCTACCGACTGCAACTTAAAACACAAAATAAATATGTGATAGAAGAAAAAAATTGGAAAAATAATACAATTAAATAAAATAAAACGGTGAGCCACACGCGACCCTTTTCTTTTGGGTTTGGAATGTGGGCTGCAGAGGTTGGATATGTCATTGGACACTTAAGATGAAGCTTAAGATATTTTTAGGATCACTTCCATAAATACATTTCGATACAAAAGTAGCAAAAAATTAATGCAGAGAAAATCTACACTCACCAACTTTAAACAAATGGTCCCAAACTGCCACAAAATGTTTCCAGAAAGGCATGTACGGCCAGACAGATTTGGGAAAGAGAACAATAATGGGTGAAAGACGAAACATTTCCCCCACAGAGAAGATGAACTTCTGGGTCTCCTCAGGAATCACATCATTCAGACATCCCATCCGAGTCTCAAACAACACCGAGCAGATTCCTTGTGGACACAAAGAGAACTGACACCATTGACATCGGCATCACATTTTTGTCTATATTCATAAGAAACCAAGCTATATTTTATATAAAATAACAATTTATGCACACACACACACTAATCTATTTACATTAACAAATTTTAAAATATATATAAATATATATTTTTAAATAGTTAATGTGTTAATGTGAAAATCTTTATGAAGATACTACCAAAAGTAATATTTATGGCCAACGACATTGACATTTTATGACACTGACATTATTACACAACTAGAACTACAAAACTGTCAAGGTCAAGGTCACATTTTCTAATACACAATATGGACAATAGATAGCCACAAAACCTAAATTTACACACTTGCACAACTTGGAATTCAAAAAGCATAAATATATTCAAATACATTTTTATTATACCTTCAAAAGCAAACTTGTACAGTTCTCCTGCGAGGTCAAACACCATAAGGCCATTGCCGCGTGTGGTCCTCAGCCAGTCCACCTTCTCAATGAAATCACCCACCACACCGTTAATGGCATTAGTGTAGGACGACACATGTTTGGGCTTCAGCATCCGAGGATTCAATATGCTTCTGATACGCTGCCATTCTGCTCCCATTCTGTGGAATATCAAAGGAATATCTTAATGTTTATCACAACTTGTAAGTTCCTTACAATGTCATGTATATACAGTATATTTATAGTATACAGTATTATGTCCAGAGGTTTACATGGATACCTACTCTGTCAGGGGTCCGTTGGCGTGGTTCCGAAGCTTGCGATACCCTCTCCAGTGCGTCATGTCTGTGCGGATGGGATGACGACCCTCTTGCCGTAGAACTTGCTCTATAAGATCTGCAGTAGCCACGTTAACCACGACGAGTGGGCCATATTTGGACTTCCAAAGTGGGCCGTAGATTTTGCTGTGCTCTATCTGTTAAAGAATTGTGCAGAAATAAGTAGCATAAAATATTTAAATGATAAACATATCATATGTCTGTTGTTCATCCATCCATGTTTGTTTACATCTATCTGTCATCCATCCATCCATCTGGATCTATCTACACAAAGGTTTGTAATTTTGTCCATCAATCACTTCTGTCAAACAATTTGTTTGTCTGTCTATCTTGATCTTTCTGTCCTTGTGTCTGTCTGTCATACCTTTTTTTCTTTCTTTTTTTTCTATCTATTTTTATGTCAATTTGTCCGTCTCTCTTAATCTATGTCTGTCTATCCATACATCCATCTACATATATATCCATCCACATTTCCGTCCGTCCATCAATTTGTCAATACGTTTACTTTTACGTTACGCATCGTTTGATTCAAATATAAATCAAGCTTGAGCGGTAGTTTACCTGCATTTGATGAGTAATCTGAAAATAACCTTTTCCAAACAGCCAATATAGCGACGTTAGAAAGCTCGGCCCTTCTAAATCGTCCATTGTTTTCTGTTTTTCGCCGCCGATTAAAGTATTGTGTGCACGAATCTGACGACCAGCGACGAAGACCGATGCCAGGCATTTTCCTCCACTTCTTTCTGTGGCGCACAGCAGCAGTCCTCGTCCTCTTCTCAGCAATTCTATCGAAAACATGGTTGTTTGACAGACGCGGCGCGATCTATCGACAACAGCGCAAGTCAAAGTCCTAGAGAGTAATGGCAACCAGTGCGCGAGAACCGCTCGTTTCCTGGAGGATGAACTTGAATAACCCTGTTCTAAACTCAAAAAGAGACAACTAAAGAAAAGAAAAAAAAAAAGTAAATGACTCACTGCTTGAATGGTTTGAAGTCTGAAATAACAAAACTTTATATAAACTATAACAATTGTCGTGTTTTTTATTATGGCACAAATATTTAACTAAAATAAATGAACAACAAATCTTTTTTTATTGAATTAAAAAACCTTTTTTAACGGTTCTGCACTAGGATGGTTGAGAAAGAGTAAAAAAATCACAAACAAGTGTAATGCGCGTGAAAACATGTACAAAATTTTATTTATATTCATGATTGCTTAAGTCTAACACGTTTTCCATAGAATTATGTTTATTGACGCTTCTATGGGGAAGGCATGGCCTTTCGGCTTGTGCTCAATGTACAGACATTATTTAGGTGTGAGTGTTGCTCTTTGGCCTGCCAGAGACAAACATCTAAACACAAAAACACAAGAGTCCTAACGAAAGAAGACTCTGTATGTAAACACAAAAGAAAAAGTCAAGATTGTGGCGTTCACATGGAAACTTCGATCGGGGATGAATTTAAAAGCACGTGAAGTGCTAATATGTTCAGGATATACAAACACTTTTATATTGCAAGAGAAATTCAAGTATAGCAGGGTGGGTGATACTGAATAATGTTTGAGTTTGGCACTATGATGGTTTAGATTTGCATTCCTGGGTAATGTAGTTAAATGTATGCAATTATTGTAATATGCAGGTAAATGATTTGGCTCGATGTCAAGCCTCAATACTTTTAACACACTGATCTCTCTAAAACGTTATTTAGCCCATATTTATGCAAACTTAGAAAAAAAATCCTTATTCATCTAATATCAACAAACTAAATTCTATTTTTATCTCAAATATCCACTAGCGGCAGCTCAGTTTTATTCCTTTTCTATACTTAAATTACACATTAAAAGGATGTGTTGTAGCAACTATTGCAGATTAACTAACTGTAACTAAATAAGGATTTCTGGTTTGAAAAGAATATGCAATCGTCGCACAAAGTAAATCTTCTGTTGAGTGAAGTTTTGTCACGAAGGTTGGTCAGTCATCACTTTCACTCCCAGACTCACTCAACTGAAGATCATTTTCTATAGGGAAAAAATGAAATACAAATTCAACTTAATATAAAACACAAGATAAAATAAGGGTGAATTCAATTAAAAAAAATGTGTTTGAAACGTACTGAGTGTGTTCATGAGATGCCCACTGCTCTCCTCCATGCGGCCCTGGGGTGTATTTAGGGCAGATATATTAGGAATGGGGGCAGGGGGTCCGCCACCAGGAGCTGCCCGGCTCTCCGTCTCAGAGTCGCTGCTGCTGGAGCTGTCACTGCTGGACGAGGAACTGTGGGAACCTGAGGAGCTGTCTCCACTGCTCATCTGATCCATCACACGTGCCTCTGCCATGAGCTCTGGACACGTACAACAAAGCAACAATTGTACAAACTAAATGAAAATTGACCACAACAAATTGTAAAGAATCTGAATCTTTTAAAGAATATGTATGCGAATTAACATTACTTTATGAGACCAACACATTTAATGTATATGACTGTACTTATCTAGTTTTATTATGTACGGTGACCATGAGAGTCTTGAAAGGCCACTAAAGGTCAGCGTGCGTATGAAATTAACTTAAGCAACAATAAATATTGGACTGTCAAAATAAATGTATTATCTTTTTAATGAACGCACAAAACATTATGATGTTGAAAGTAGGGCTTGTTACAAATTCTACACTGTAACCACGCAAATAAAACCAATAATTTACCTCTCTCAATATCATCCATTGGAGATGAAGGAGACATTTTCTCTTTTGGAGGAGAGCTCTTCGTGCTAGATGAAGGTTTACTCCCACCGCCAGTCTTCATTTGCTGGACCTCCGTTTTCAGTCTGCTAGTTTGCTGTTCCAGACGAGACTGGACCTTACTGCTCCCCTCAGCTCTTCAAAAAACATACAGAATTATGATTAAAATTACAAAGACTACACAAAACTTGGGAAGAAAACACAATAAGAATCAGCAAGTCTACACAAAGTTTAAAAGCAGACAACATGCTTGAAACAAACCTGGTCTTCTTGACTGCGATATTGCTGCTGAGCTTCTCCAGACGATACTCTCCCGTGTCGTGATTGACAATGAGAATACATTCTTTCATGTAAGGCCTTTTGGATCCTTTAAATACAGTAACCGGAGCAGTGGATCCCTGGTCATTTGGATAGAACAGATAAAGTATTATTGATGCAATAATAATAAACTAGGAAAACTTTCAGAAGAACCAACTTACCTCCAAATTTGGCAGTGTAATTGTTACTTGTTCGCCCTTGCCAACCTCAAGATCCCCCTCATGAGTAGTGTCGATGGAAGCAGGCTTAAAATCGTCTACAAATTGGAATAAAATAAACTGGATTATTATTAAGAACGTTAAAAAAATAGATTTTTTGAAAAAGCTAATTTATTGACAATTATCAAAAGGGGGCGCACCTTCCCATTTTCATTAGGTTCTCCAAAAAAATTCATTTTGCGTTTTAATACATAATACATTACAAATCAGCAGTGTCTGTTTTCACATCATTGCCAATACAATGTATTTACAAGTATGTACAAATAAGTTATTGTTAAATTATCAGTAAAAAGCTGAGCTAGTCGAGCAAGTTGAACGGGCACATAGCTGCCTCACCACATGCCTGAGTGTATTGTTCAACATAACATTACCAATTAAAAAGATTTTTTTATCCTGAATTCGATAAAAAAAACATTGTATTAATTTCTATATATTATAACATAGCTATAATTGGTAAATAAATTCAACACTTACATCGCACCGTATGGTAAGCACTTTTGGGTTGTTTCTCAAACGTTTCCCCTAATTTGAGAACATGCTCTTGATTGTCAAAATTTGAATATGATGTTCCATTCATTCTAATCAAAAATTTCGTCTATGTATTTTAAGTGTTGAACTTTTTCTTGCTTCTATACCATAAACGGCAAATGTAGGCGCCTTACTGGTGGACCCGTTGCTTCCGCCCTTGCGAGAGTCTGATTGGTCGTGTTTGTGCACGTGACATACGCGCGTTAAGGCTTTTCTCCGTGGTGGTTGGATGGAAATCATGTCAGTCAGAAACGCGATGACGTTGACCGGAAGTATTTAAAACCTATGCCCTCTAGTGGCTTTTAATATACTAACCGTCTTTACCCCCCTCTCTC
>CM051494.1:25968223-26008314 GCA_028031935.1 Paedocypris micromegethes
CGTGCGTGCGTGCGTGCGTGCGTGTGTGTGTGTGTGTGTGTGTTTGTGTGTGTGCATTGTAATAATATACGTAAATAAAATAAATTAAATTTGTATTGTAATAATATACATAATATAACCATACATAATTTCAGATAAAAAACAAAAAATCTGTATTTAATCCCATATTTCTGTCTAATGCTTTGTAAACCTAAGACATGGATCAGAATTGTGAGGGTGAACGTACAGATATAAGTGGTGGTTCCATGATACCATCAGTTTCTTATTAAGCCGTGTTGTGCTCCTGCCCTGTCATGGCCACGGGGCCATCTGCTTCTTATGGCAATCCTCTCTTATTGCCAGCCATTCTGCTTATCAGCAGAGCTTCTGGTGTTTTCATCTGTGCCTCCATTTCTCCTTATGTTTATGAGAATATCTCATCACTCATGCCTTTCATCGGGTGTTCTCCTCTCTCCTATCAATCACTTTTCATGTCCTACCTTATCAATCTCTGTCGTTCTACCTTCACTGCTTTTTGCACTCGCTCTGTGGCACGTTCTTTTCTCTAGGGACTGATGAGTGTGTGAACAAGTTTTTAGTTTGTTGTACTGTCATTGTTACTGTCACTAGAGCTGCTGCTCTCGTCTTTCTGCCCATAACAGCAAACAGAGGAACATAAAGCTGTAAAGAGGACAAAGATAGTGTCGCGTGAAATATTTTGCAATTGGATTGAAATAAAACACGCGCTTCCTTTTTAAAAGCTCAAAAATCTCTGTATTATGTGAGACCTGGCATTGTTACTAAGGGAAATTTTGTGACAATTTGTTACTAGGGGCTTTGTCTTTTAAAGCTACAGTGTCCTTTCAATGAGAAATAATCTTCTGATGTAGATGCTGCACATTGATTTATCAGTCTGGTTAAGCCATAGAGGCTTCCAGTTTCATTTCCCATTGCACAAATCATCTGTAGACAAGGTGTTGTCATGCGGAATGTCAATGCATGTCATTTCAATTGAGTTTTTGTAGAACTGTGTATTGCAAAAGCAGACTATGTTGAACATTTGAGATCATCATTCATTTTTCTGGAATAAAAGCGTTGTTATGGATATCGCACAAGGCACTTGGTCATTAATTAAACACATCCACCAGGAAGAGAAGCAGCAGACATTGATCCTTTGCTCCATTGACATGCATGTCTCTTAGAAATGCAAGCTGTGTAAATGGACTTTGTGTTGTTGCTGGCTTGAATGTCACGATGAGAGTCACTGTGCGAGATATGTGAGACTATGATAATTATTGCTGATCTTGATGCTTTGTGCGCTAAATGGATTTATCGCGACGTGTTGCCTGTTGCATCTGCTTTCAATGGATTGTCATTTGAGTAATCTTAAATTATTAAGAAATAAACAATAGAAAATGATAAATCTCTCACCTAATATACCTATTTATAATTTATATGCTTGGTGAATACTACACAACCATCAAATATTTAGCCAATACTATTAAGTTACAAGTAAAGACCAGCCATTAATTCGTTTTTAAACCATTATGCAAATTATGTCACTTCAATTTGACATCTAGGTATGATGTAGATTGAACAGTGAAATGTTCCAAAAATATGAGCCAGTGATATTCACTACAGTGTGGAAAGCATTTCTCTGGATGGCAGGACTGACTTCTCATTAACCCGAGCTATGCTCCGCTCTTCACCTCTCCTGAGCACAATTTGATGCCATCTTGTTGTGTTTTGAAAACCCGTAACCCAGCTCCGACTCGACCTGCTCTTGTCAGCAAGGCTGCGTTGCTTCGTGACAGGCCATAAAATAGTTTTTCAATTCACTCGAAACTGCATCTTATTACGCAGACTGCGCTCTGTAAAACTGTCTATACTTTATAGATATCGCTGTATTTATTTTTTCAGTTTCAAGCAAGACAGATACTGTCCTGCTATTAATGTTAATATAAAACACAGTTTAGCTGCATTTTATCAGCTGCCCATGTTATGATGCATTTTTCACACTTATTATGAGATATTCCTGGCCTATTTTTAATCCCTTGAGGACCTTAGATCTTCTCGCATATTGGCTTTTTTCAGGGCTAGATGCATTTTAGAGATTACAAGCACTGAGAAGGGCACTGAAGATTCAAGACATACTTTTTTTTACTTGATAAAATATGACACTTGACCATAAGACTGACAGTGTCGCAAATACTGCATATTCTGCAAAGTCGGTCAGCATCACCTCGAACCCAGATGACCATGACCCGACCATGCTGTGAAATGGTGTTCATCTGTGTGCACCATATGTGTTCCACTAGTCTAAACCTAGAATTACTCCTGCTGTGCATCTCACAAACCTGTAGATAACAATCAATGTGTGGCCTTTGTCTGTGATTCTCTACGGAGTAGCTTTTGTAGATGAATCTGTAACCTTCAGCTGAGTAGAAGGCAAGTATAGGATTTAAAAACAGCCTGCAGTGTGAAGTTATTTTTACTGTAATACTGTAATGTAAAAGTCATACGGTAAAGATTTTCAAATGTGGTTCATGTTTTGTTTCAGATTTTGAAATATGAACCAAAATATTTATTACAAAACTATGAAATACCAACTTCTGTAATTTTCAGCTCATTGAAAGTCAAGAATTGGTTTGAAAGCATACCGAAAATAACTGACAGTGATTCTCAAAATTATATAAAATAAAATTCATATTTTGTTTTCATATACATGAAAATATTTCTCACACACAATAATTTTCACTTAATTCAGCATGAAACACTTATTGAACAATGAATTGGGCTACAAAGCTATTTGTTATTGGGCCTTTGGCTACAACATTTCAATAAATGACAAAATCTGTTGCTATTTGTTTCATTTGACAAACTTTTGCTGATTTACACATTTGTTAAGCTGTATTGCGTGTCGTCATGAGGCTTTGCCATCCAGACGCCGCTAGTGAGCATCTGTTAAATGTTCGTCAAATGCCTGAAAAGACCTGCTCATGTGATTAGTAAGAAGGATTGGAAGTGAATGTGTTTATTGACTGAAGCTTGACGTACATTCTGGCGGAGGTGGGGAATTGTCTTCACTACTAAACGTCAGTTATTGAGCTGAATGCCGCTGTTCAAACTTCTCGTGATGACTAAGAACAATTTTTAGATCTCTTGATGAATCATTTGATTCTGCAAATTTTACTTTGCTTTCTAGAACAAATCTATATTTAGTCCTTACGTGTTTTATACCGCTTGTTTCATTCAGATTTTGGTCCATTTTATTTCTGGACGGATTTATTGATGTGTCTATTTCTTTTTTTGTATCTGTTGGTGCTGCAGTCTGGGATTTTGGATGGTTTCTTTTCTCCGTATAAACTGAAAGAGAAGTGGACAACCTAAAGACAACAGAAACGTGCCCAATTGATTAAAATGGGGTAAGTAACCGTTTTAAGATTGTAGTTATCTCGTCTTTGCAATATGTGTGCATAGTACATATTGTATAATATGTATTACTCATTCAAATGAATTTGATTGACTTCCTTGACCCCAGAAAAGTTGAGTAATGCATCTGGATCAGTTAAGTATCAATAAATGAGAATTTTATAGTATTTTGTACAATCTGAAATTTTCTATTTGAGTTTCTATTTGAGCTCTTGAGTTTTATTCCCGCTACATTTCCGAAACAGAAGTGTTCTTCTGCTCCGTATGCGTCTTCACCATTTATTCAAACAGTTTTAATGTGTAAGCGTAAGAGCAGTCACTGAACTGTTCCTCAAACACTGAATTGCTTAAAGACAAATCCTTTATTGTAATCTGGGATTGTTTTATTGAACATTTTTTATATTTTTTTTTATAATCCTTTAAATGAAGTACAGAGTTTAACCTCAAATTTAGCTTCAACAACCACATTTAAATGAAATAGGAGTAGATGTTAAATGAACGCTTCAGTGCTATGCTGGCTCGCTCATTTTTTTTTTCAATTTAATCCCATTTTATCTTTGTTCACTGGCGTGTGAGGAGGGTGGACATTAATCAAGATTTGACTATTCTTACTATTTGGATTTATTCAGACGGGTTTTTGCTATATACCCTGCGAATCCACCAAATCTGTTTAAGATTAAGGAAGTATAGTTACATGGCTGAAAGCCAATACAATTTGTACTAATTACTGAAAGAGTAACCCTCGCCTTGCCAATCCGCTGTTCTCATGTGATTAGTGGAATAAGATCCCTGGGCATGAGATGGGCTTTTTCATTACTATTCATATACCTTGCTTTTTTGGTTTTATGCTTGTTTTCTTTTTCTGAAGTTGTCAGCTCGGTCTGGTGATTGAAACAGGGAAAGTGGTACCTAAAAATTGAACTGATCTACAGATGAATAATTATTAGTCCCCCTACAAAATAGTCATTGTTTTAAAAGTACGTATTTCAAACGTGCTTTTAAACAGTGCAAAAAAAAAAAATGAATATAGCTTTTTTTTAGAAATCCTAGTTAGATGTCTATTTTTGTCTGCTTTTTTCTCTTTTTAAAAGCACTTTTAGTTTTTAAAAGTGCTCAGAAAAAGAGCAAAAAAAGTCAAAATAGGAAATTGCTATTAAAACAATATCTATTTTGTAAGGGGGCTAATGATTTTTTCCTCAACTGTAAGTTGCACTGTACAAAAGCATCTGCTAAATCGCAGTAAAGGCAATTACAAACAGAAAAAAACACCATCACACAAAATACTTTATAAAATTAGAATTACAGAGAAATGAAATTTTCCTAGCCACAATATTCTGCTTGCTCACTGGTCAAAGTCAAATGTCTTACAAAGTTAAATGTCACTATTCTTGTTCTATATTCTTGTTCTACATATTTATATGTATATTGTTCTATATTTGAGACGCCTGTGACTGAAAAGTGCGTTATAAATGATTTGACTTTGAACTTGAACTTACGTAAAGTTACTGTGAATACAAATACGAGAATAGGGTTTATGTGTATATATGTGTATATTTTGTACACAAGTTTGTTAATTTAAATGATGTATTTGCCGCACAATGGCCTCAGAACAATGGCAGTAAACAAATAAAAGATAAACAATACTGTGAAATGTTGTTTATCCAGGGCTATGATCCGGGTGGTACTGACTGGAAGACTTCAGCTCTTGATGAGGCCATGCCGGATGTAAAATCCTCACAATGTGACTACTCTCCAGTTGCCTCTCCGGCCGGATACAGCATGGACCTGTCTGTGGGCATGTCTGTGCTCAGCTCTCCCCGATCTGCGTACCCACACAACACCATGTCTCCCTTCACTGCCCAGGACATCGAGCCCGGCCACTATCCACTGGCCTACAACAACAACAATAACCTACTCAGCAATATCGGCCTCTACTGCTCCACCAACAGCATGCATCCCCTCAAGCAGCCCGATGGTCAGTTTGGGAGCGTCCATCTACCCAACGGCTTTGTGAATACAGGCAGCACTCGGCTTTACCACAGCCTGGAAAACCTGCACTGGGCTGCGGTGTCAGAGCGAAGCATGTGTCCCTACAGAAGTGTGGACAGTGAAGTGATTCTTCATTGTTCTTCAAACAGTCAGTGGTTCAGTGGAACACCTCGAGCAACTCATGACTATGGAGTTTTGCCTTCCCAAGAGGGTTTGACATTTTACGGTCGTTCAGGAGTGAAAAAGGATTTGCCTCTTTTCCCCCAATGGCTCCTGCCGGCAGTGGAGGACTGGAGCATGAATGGACGAGCACGGAAAGGCCTTCGAGACAAGCTCCGGCTTCAGAGCTCACGTGTGTCCGAGCCCCACAAGCCCTTGCGACCTCAACCTGTGCTTGGCACTGCCCCTTCTCTAGTAGGTCCATGTGAACAGCATATAGCGGCTCGCAAGAGTACCGTCTCTTCTGTGAAATTGGTAGGACAGCAAGAGCTCGGTGCCCGTCGGATCACCAGTCCAGAAGATATCAAACAGGAAGCCCTACGCCGACTGCAGCTCAGGAGGCAAAAAAGCTCACCCAATTTGGCACTTAACTCCAGATGTGAGTCTAGCACCCTCAGTAAAGCTCACACTTCAGATCCAATCTGCACACACTCTGCCCAATCCACCCCTGAGAGAAGAAGACTCCCACTGGGTCGGCTACACATACCTTCATTTGAGGAGTTCAAGAGAATGAGGCAAAAGGAGAACAGTACACAATACACTCACTTTCTCAAAGTAGAGTCACGCCCTGGGGAAGGGCAGAGCGAGAAGACCGCCACACACGATTATTCTGCCCCCAATTCAAACCCTTTGTGTGGACGGGTGTTTGAGGCCAGTCGCACCACAGAGGTGTCAGAAGGACCCATCTGCATAGGCCCAGTGCCTCGTTCTCCATTACATCCTCATTCTCCTACTGGAAGGGAAGAGGAAATGAAGTCTCCGGAGGAGCCATCAGCATCCAATGAAGCTGCCCTTCCATTTCCACCCCGCAGGGAGAGTGGAGAAGGTCCGTCCAGCTGCTGCCCCGCAATTATTCTGGATGGAACGGAGCTTTCCAGCTATGGAGCCAAAATCTATAAAATGAGGAATGACCTCCTTGGCTCCGCCCTGGACCTCATTAAAAAGAGGTTGGTGATTTTATTTAGCTGGATCCTTTTGTCTGAGAGTCGCATGTGTGTTATTGATCATGATGGTCATTGGCTGGTTTCGCGGTTGGTGAATTGTGGAGAAATCTGGTAAAATTTAGCTATTGTCATTACATGGACCAACAAATATTAATGATGAATGTCTTAATATCTTCCAGCTGAGATTTCAGTGCTTTATCTGAATTAATGTGTTCTAAGAATAGAATGTATACAGCAAATCTGTATAAATATTGATGTGAATCTATTAGATCATTAATATTATAACCTATTGGTATTATAATTATTCCGTTTTTTTTTTTGAGTTGGACCCAGTTAATGATAGGGTGGCAGAAAATTGATAGATGGTTGGAGGGATGGATGAAAGGATGGATGGTAATAAACCTACTATAATTATCATCTCCACTCCTTCACAACGACAATAGCTGTATGGATTCCATCAAATATATGCCATAAAACCCGAATAACACGCGTGCTTTAAATAGGTGCAGTTGACGGGAATTTTAATAACACAACAGTACATTCATCTGGCTCTGACAGCCTTCTCAAAATTTGCACGGATGAATAAATCCATATACATTTTCTTCAGCAGCTTTGACCCAGTTGAAGCACACATCTTGACTGCTGGTGAATCAGAGGTTTTTCAACATTAGAGAACATTCTGTTTTGGACCTTCAGGGCAGTAGTCCAATTCAGGCAGACATAACTAAAAATAACATATAAAAATCTACTGTTTTGGGGCTTTAGTACCTCGTGTCTAGAGCAAGACCTCGTGTCCTCGGCAAGACACTGACCCCCACATGCCCCCCGGACACCACAGCTTAAGGCTGCCCACTGCTCCGGGTTAGTTTTCACTTCCCAGTGTGTGTAGCTTCACTGGATGGTTAAATGCAGAGCACAGTTTTGATACAGTCTCTAGTTGCCATATTGACAAACTAACTTCACTTAACTTTTATAGAAGGAATGGCATGTTTCTTATAAAATTACAGTATACACAATGTTTGTATTTGTTTTATGTAATTTGTGTGTAATTTGAGTGTGTGTGTGTGTGTGTGTGTGTGTGTGTGCGTGCGTGCGTGCGTGCGTGCGTGTGTGTGTGTGTGTGTGTGTCTGTCTATGTCACATTTTACAGTATTTTGTTGATGAAAAAATGTGTACAATATAGTGCCCCTGAGAATAATATGAACTATTACCGTATTTATATATTTTTTTGATAGACTGAGATGGAAAAAGTAACCAGACTATTACTAGGTGTTAACACCATTTTTCAGACATCAAGTAGTTTTGTGTCTGTGTGTTGATAGGGTTCAGTGGGGCTCATGGCTGTGCTGTCAGCAGTATTCTCACACAACATTTATGCTAATGTGTGACTGTGATGGCAGCTGCTTTAACGGAGAGTGAGGCACTGAAGCATCAGAATGGATGAGAGTGATGTGGAAGAGCCAATTAAATCAAACCAATCAATCAAGGTGCAGATTTTACACAGAAGTGATGCTTACTTGAACGTATTGTGACCTAAGACTTCTTACACTTTTTATATTTGTCATTATTATAAAAATAAAACCCAATATTGTTAATTTAGTACCATTATCCTCTATTGCTTCAACATCATCATCTTTGATGATGTCTCTGATTCTTTTAAACCCAGGACAAAGTGAAAGTTTGTTCCATACAAATGAATTGCTGCTTGTGTATAATGCTTTGTCCGATAAAACATGTGGCATGTGTAAAAATGTGATTATTTCTCTCATGTTTACATTACATTCTTTTATGTCTAATATTGTTTATCGCATTCTGCACATTTATTACTGTGTTTATTTATGTATTTTCACTTTGCACAGCCAAAAAGAGTTTATCCAATTTTGGTGTGCACTTGATGTACAAGGACAATAAAGGATATCACACACACACAGAACACAGAACGGTTCTTTTTGGAAGACGATTGTTTAATATTAAAATGTCGAAAAGGGTGTGTGGAGAATTTACTGGGTTTATATGGCCGCGTAGGAAAACAGGGTGTTACAACTTAAGTCATAAATCATTTCTTATTCTTCTTCAAGGTAAATATATACTATGTAGTAAATATACTGTATAAACTGTAAATGTGTGTTTATATATATATTTATTTTTTTTTTATTTTATTTATTTATTTATTTATTTATTTTATTTTTTTTTTTTTTCATTTTTTTAATTGCCCCTTTGTGGGTCTATAAGCCCCACAAGTCACATGACATGTTTTTCCACTGTAGCATTCCCATTTTCCTCCTCTGCTTTTCCCCAGCTGCAGTGCAGAGATTGCAATTGAGGCTCCAGTCCGATTGTCGTGTGAGCAGGATGACGTCACCGACATCACCGTTCCTCAGACCAACCATCAATCTGCTCAGGTTGCCATGACAACATTGGCCTGCGGAGAGGAGTCTTGCACTGAACCCACAGGACAACAAGGAGAGGCAGCAACAGAAGAATGTGTAAGTAATGCTGTGTCTCTAACACGCACTCGCACTTGCACACAAGCGACTGTGTCACGCACACACGGGATTCAGATCCGGGCTCGTGGGAGACTGAGGGATTCTGTAAGGACTGCAGACGCGCAGTGATGCGTGCAGAGCCGTAGCTAGGAGGGATGCACGAGGAGGATTGAGACCGGCTTCATGGTGGTAACGCTTTTCACTTCAGATGCTTTGCTGCTTGAAATGCTGGCCGACTCTTCAGTGCGCCACACTGATTCCTGCCCGTGACTGAACTGTATGTTCTCGGGGTTAAGGGTGATGCTCAGACCTGCAATGTCAATGTTCTTGTCCAGGGTTACAGCTTGTCGTTTTTTCACATCGTTTGTTAAGACGATTAAAGCAATCCGGCAACGTTCCATGCGCTTTCTTAGCTTTAATGCATGTTTTATGCTGTTGATATTCAGTCAGAGCAGGTACAAGCTGAATCGAATATGTCATTTTGGCTACTTCTGTTTGAGAGGTTTGCACGTGCTGAATAATAAATATTTACCAGAGACTTCATCATTATTTGACATTTTTACTTAATTTTTACTATAATGCACTTATGCAATGCTTACACACTATACCTGCATGGTTTCCAGGAGACTCACCAAACCACGTCTTTTTTACATTTATCCAAAGCGACTTACTAAACAGATCGTGTTTTGCTCAAGGACATTAAAGTTGTGGAACCTATGCCGGTTTGGGATTTGAACTTGCAATATTTTGGTCACACATCCAACTCTTTACCAGTAGGCCACTAACTGCCCTATAAATTCCAAAAGCTGCCTCACAATTCCTCTAAAACAAACCATTTTTTTAATGCTTGTGCATATTACATTACATTAGATTTAGTGTATTGTCATTACACATGTACAAGTACAAAGCAACGAAACGCAGTTTATGTCTGACCAGAAGTGCAATAGCAGTAAGTGCCGAATATTGGTTATAAATATACAGGATGCTCATGTATGTACAGTAGAGATATGAATCGTATTTACAGATGCTATGGACAATGTAAAATATGCCAATATTTTACACTGTATCAGGGATTTATATATGGTTGTACATAAGCAGAAACTTAACACATAACAATGTGTGATGGACAAGGATATTTACTGGTGCCAGTGCAATGGATTTGTGCAATATAGACACACCACTCACCTCTGTCACATGACTGACGTGTGGACCCCTGTCCTGATAGCATGTGTCTGGAGGGAACTGCCGACGCTCCAGCTCAGACGCGGCCTATGAGCTGGCGGAGACGGTAAGGGCCCAGCGTGAATGCCGCCTGCGGCCCCACTACAGCGACCCCATGCCTGCTGATGCTGCCAAGCGGAAACAGCTGGAGATGAAGATCGCCGCAGCCGCACGCTTGCACATTCACCGCAGGGACAGGGACAGCGGTAATACTGTATTTTAATACTCAAACTTTACTTTTGATATAAGAGGATGGGATTTATTTTGTGAGTCCTTCAGTAATCAACAATCCTTACTGTGGGATAAATAGTCTATCCTGTGACGCATATCTTAAATTCCATCTTTAGGTGACTTGAACTGTGAATTTGATACGCTTTTGCTTTTTACACCAATTACTTGCCCTCAAGTTAATTTAGACACATTTAAATATGTAAACAATTTACACATATTTTTGTACTGTTCTATTTTTGTGCTGGATCAATAGAACAATAAACTCAACTTTGTCAGTATATTGTCAGTAATTATTGCCAGTGCTATAATTGCAGGACTGGTATGAAACCTTAAAATACATAAAATAAAGACATAAAACAAGTTCATGTTAAAGAAAAAGTACACATTAAACTCATAAGCTAATTTTTTTTTAATAAACACAAATATGTAAATATAATCTAGTAGTAAGTAATAAAAGTGCCAAAAAAGTTGAATACGATTATTAAATATGAGATATTTGTGATGTTTTTATTACTTATAATATTTTAGTTAGTTCACAATTCAATCTTTGTAGAACAATAAAATATGTATATATTAATTAAGATATATAGATGTGCTAACAGAGGACATGAGGTGGGCTGGGGTCAGTGTGAACGATGCTCAGATTAGATTGAGGTAAAAAGAATGATTTGCTGTGGTGATTCCTGATAAGGCAAAAGCCGAAAGAGAAGTAGCAAATAAGTAATATAAGAACATTATATTCTGTATGACTATAGTAATAAAATAGTCATATTAGAAACTGTATCTCAGCAAATTTGTTAAATCTCATATTTACAGAAATATTTACAGTTGCTGCGACAATCAGATTAAAAAGACTGTAAAAACAAATATAGAACTATTAGTAATGTATATGACCATACAAGTTAAACTATACTAGTATCATATGATAACAAAACTATTTCTTCTCTCTCACCAGCGTGCACAGCCAGGGGTCGTTCGGAACCCAGAGGTGAGGAACGAAGCAAGAGCTTTGGTTTGACCCGAACAGCGAAGCACCGCTGGAGCCGAGTGAGCAGCCTGAGCGCAGACAGTGGAGTCGTGGGTCTGAGCGATGAGCGTGAAGATGAAGAAGAACCTCGACGGAACCGTCACAGCGCTGGAGCCGAGGTGGAGCGAGTGGACAGTGGCATAGGTCCTGGTTTGGCCCGGGGTTGGAAAAGACCCTCTACGTCCCTCAGAACATGGGACCTGCAGCAGTCCTTTTCAGACTGTGGCCACAAAGATGGAGTCCACAGCGAGAGCACGTGTGAGCGCTGCGCCAAGCTCCGCACTGAGCGCAAGGAGGCTATCTTGGAGTTTCTCAACACCGAGTCGAGTTATGGAGAAGACCTGCGCATTATTAAGGAAGAGTTCTACTGCCCCATGCAGAGTGCGGGGTTGCTCACGGTGGAGCAGTTGGCTGTGATCTTCAGTAATGTCCAGGAGCTCATTGACGTGAACGAGAGATTCACTGAGCACCTTCAAGACACCATTGATCAGGCCGTGGATCAGGTGAGAAGCTACTGGACAATATTCTGAGTTATTAGTTAGAGGTCAGAAATGGTAAAATGCTTCTATTTGTGTGTTGTGTTGAAGAGCGATGAGGACCTGCAGAGCGTGTGTATTGGTGAAATCTTCTTAGAGTTTGTCAACATGCTCCCGGCGTTTCAGACCTACTGCCTGCAGCAGACCGCTTCAGTCAACATGCTCAACACTCTGGAGAAGGAAAAGGAGCTTCTTAGGTGAGAACGAGGAAAAGAAGAAAAAAAAAAAACATTAGACAATGGATTTGTGTTTGTCAGAATACAAGAAAGAAATACAGGTAGAGAATGAAATACATGTAGAGAAAAAAAGAAGAAAAAAATTTAAACAGAGAGAACCACACACAGACAGACAGACAGACAGACAGAAATACAAGTTTGGCAGATGAAGGCAGAAAGGTGTTCCAGACACCAGGCATGAAGAACTGCTTGGAAAAGTTTGGAAAAGGGAACCATTCCATGTCATAAAACATGATATTTTCTCTCTTTTCAGAATATTTCTTGACGTTTCTCAGAACGACAACACAGCCCTCCGCCGGATGAACCTGCGCTCCTTCCTCATGGCGCCGCTTCAGCGGGTCACCAAGTATCCACTGCTCCTGAGCCGCATCATCAAAGCCACCAACGACTGTCACCACGACTACTCGCGCTTGAAGGAAGCCAAGAGCCGCGTGGAATCCCACCTGGAGCACATCAACATGAAGACCAAGCAGGAAGGGTCCGCCACATGGTCCCTGAGATCCTTCCGCCGCGACAGTCGCAGGAACCGCGAGGTGATCAACATCGAGATGAGGGAGCTGTCGATGAAGACGGTGGGCTGGACCCGGGACAGCACGCGCTTCATCATGGAGGGTCCGCTCCAGCTCTCCCAGCCTTCCGATGGCCAGTGGGTCAAAAAGGGAAGCAAATCCCTCAAGTTCCAGAATGTTCAGAGCTTGCTTCTAGTTCGCACCCTGCGCTCTTCCGAACTCTCTTCATCTGACCTGCGAGGAGATCAGCCCGAGTCCGAGAGCGTCCAAGATGGCGTCCTGGTGCTAATCAAAGACAAGAGCAGTGGTAAATTCACCGTGCTGCGCGAACCCATTCATCTGGCCAACTGCGTGGTCTCCTCGGACCCTGACTGTGACGACACCTTCGAGGTGCTTGATATCCGACGCGAGGCCTTTGTTTTCCGCGCATCGGACAAGCCGCGCACTCAGCAGTGGTTTCGCCAGATCAAACGATACGCCTGCGATTTGGGAACGTGGAGAAAGCGGCGCAATGCTCTTCCGAACATCATGATTCACACCCAGAGCCGATCGTGATGCTGACACCTCTTCCCTGGAGAACTTGAGTGTAAATAGTTGAGTTTATTGTTTGACCTACAGTATTTGTGTGGGATTCGATGGCCGTGGTCTTTCTTCCCATCAGGCTCAGTTCGAGGTCTTCTCTGGTTTTCTCCAGCAGTCCTGAAGCATCCTCACCAAGTCAGTCGAATTTGAACTAAGCGTGTGCGTGTTAGTGTATTCAGTCCACATCGGCTGGGATTAGCTCCAGCTCCCCGGGACTAAGAAATGAATGAAGTGACTTTCAAAATGGCTGGATTGTTTTACTGTGATTATAGTAATAAAAATGGAGCATCAAAGTGGCAAAAAAAATCAATGCTCTGTTTCGCAAACCAAAACGAGGACCGCGTCGGAATCCTCGCTGCTGCACTCGTGAAACACTGATTGTACGACCAGTTGTTTGGGTTGTAGAACGCCGAGCGCAGCACATGATGGACGTTGGTGTCCAGAGAGAGAGAAAACAAGTCCTAAAGAGTCTGAAGCCGTGTTCAATCATTTTACCTCTTCTAGTTGAATCTAGTATCACTTTGCTGGGCCATAAAGCAGCAATAATTCCAATTGTATTATGTAGCGGCAGCAAAACTGTTTGTTGACAGGTTCTACGTTCTTGTGTGAGGAGTAATACGACGACGGTGCAGCATCAGCGTAATGTATTGTTAGTCACGTTCATCGTTGTTCTGAAACGATCAGTGACACGTGGAACAAAATTCCAATTTTTTAATATCCAAAAGGTTTTCTTTCTTCCAAAATCTTTGTGAGGGCAAAGATACGTGCCTTTCTTTATCTATTATCGAATATGTGATTTTCTTTTTTGCTTTAATATGCCCCAGAGGATTTGTTTGGTCAAAGCACTAGACTTTTTTTCAGTAGCTGCTATATTAGTTTGTTTAACAAATACAAACTGCATTGGCATTGGAAACGGCCTCTTTTAGTTTGATGCACTTTATTATCAAGGTGGTAGAATTCAAACTGAATCTTTCCAGTTTGTGAAGCTTTACAAAAGGAAAAAAAAATGTCCTAGATTGTTGGCATTTGTCTGAGGATCGATAGATTCTGAGCAGATGTTTGTCATTTGGTTTTAAAGTGAATATTTCCTGTTTTCCAATGACATTGATACTGTTCGAATGAAACTTCCACATCGCTGAGTGAAGACAGGAACGGATCTTGTGTGCTGATTCTTTGACCAACTGAGCTGTTCAATTCTGTTCTTAAAACCTTATTTAATATTTTTGTTGTGTAAATTATTGTGAACTGAAATTAAAAGTATTCATCGCTTTACTTGTTTCGTTTTTTAAGACATTAGATGCATTTAACACTTTTAACAAAATGCTTTATTACACGAAACTCCAATTGTGAAAGCACAAGTATCACACAGACTTGTCAAACTTCGGTAACCACACACTTTGTCATTTCCAAGGCCCTTGCATTCAAGAGGGTAATGTAAATTCAAATTTTCATTTACACTTATAAAACATGCATAAGTTCCTTTTAGTGTTTTAATTTATCGTAATCTCCCTCCCTTTTTCTGCAAGAACAAAATAATTGACCTCAAAAATCCTTTCAAGTTTGACTGTACACAATTTATTCTTTCAAAAATTACTTTACAAAAACAAGACAAATACAACGATAATTAAATCGTATAAATCAGTCAAAATAACAAAAAGAACATCAGCCGCACTGAAATATGCAGTTCTCCCGTCCTTGCGGGTTGGTGTTTAGTCGGGGTCGGATCTCACTTCTCCCTTACTCGTCTCCTGTAGCCTCCTTCTCCTTGGTAAGGCCACGAATGGAAAGATCATACACAACCTCCTCAATTTTTTTGACATCGTACTTGAGACCATCATAGCGCTTGCGAAGAGGGTCGTTCTTCAGGTTGAGCAAACGAAAGCCAGAATCAAGTTCATTAATAAAATTGGAGATGCGGAGTGGTCTCCCATAATCCCCTGCAGTCACGCTGTTCACTGCAAGCCTAGACTAAAACCAGAAGAAAGTTTTACTAGAAACCACATCAAAACTTGTCATATTTCCTAATAAATTCTGGACTGCATCTTGTCATTTCAAAAAGCAAGTCTGTGTATAACACGCGTACAAAATAAAACAACGTTTGAATATAAAACATTCACCTCATGATTTGTAATAACAAAAATTTGAGGAGAATAAAAGATTAATGAAAATAAATTTACCAGCTCACTGGCCAGAATAAGAACTCCTGCGAGGAAGTCTTCCACATCCAAATGAAAGCCTTTTTCTCGGTCGACTTCAACTGCGTAAATACAAAGATTTTAAAATAAATAAATAAAATAAAATAATAATAATAAAAATAATTATTATTATAATTTATTATTACGTAGTAATAATAATAACCGTTGTGAGAACATTTGGGAAAAAAACGGAAATAAAAGTGAATGTGTTGGTTGAGAATCACTACACAAAGAAGCAGTAAGGTTGAGTTGCAAACACGGACTTACTTGCGAGTATTTCAGCCACCTTTTCTCGTGTGACCAAGGACTCGCTTTCCAGATACACCACGAACGCGGCTAGAAAAGCAAGTCTCTGAAGAACAAACCTCCAATGCTCATGATACCTATGGATTTCACACAAAGGCAATTTTGTAATCCAAAATGCAAAAATGATTTGAAATATTAAGAAGACAAGACCAAAACAAACCGATAGTACTGTTCCACTGGAAACTTGGTTTTTAGCTCTGCCGTTTGAACTCTCACTGTGCAAAACAGTTCTCTGGCCTTCAGACACTTGCTGGGAACTAATGGCAAAGAAAAAGGATTTAAACATTTGCTAAACAGACCACAAATAAAATATTCTGACGTGTCTTACTGTCTTTGAAACCACTTGGTTGATGAACACTTTGCAGAATAGTGAGGATTTCTCTTGCAGTCTGTTCCAGGGTTTGGACAACCTTTCTGATGTCCTAAAAATAATTATACACGAATTAGATTCATCAAGATCATGTAGTTATTATACTGTTGATGATTTAGAAAGCAAATTATACATCATTCATTTGCTACGGGGTTTACCTCTCGGATATCTTGGTCGGCTGTCAAAAAGCCTTGAATGTAGTTAAACATCTCCGATACAGACATTTCAAGTGGGTTTTCTTTTCGCTTTTAACCGTAATTACGAATCGCCGTGTGTTTCTGCTTACACAAATGCGCTGCGTCAAGTTGCCTTATCGATAACCTATCGCTGCAATAATATTTCGCGTCACCAATGTGCACGTTCACATCGTTCCTTTGACTAGACGTCGCACAGCAATGACGCAACTGCCATCGACTCTTTTCATGCTGATGTGTGGTGCAACGGTCGCCATCTAACGGCACTTCGTCGAATTTTCGTTGAAATGTATGTATTTATTTTAATGTATTTACCTACTTTTGCTGACAAAATATCAATAGCAACAACTACGTCTTAATAAAACGTGTACTTCGACATTCAAACTCTGAATATTGAATAATATTATCAAAATCTGTATATTGTTCAAACGAGAGGTATGTATGTGTGCATTCTTTCCTTTTCCCTTTACGAATAAATGCGTTTATTCGCCCATTGCTCGCTTTCGACCCCCCCCTCTCTTTTTTTTATCGATCTCTCTCTCTCTCTCTCTCTCTCTCTCTCTCTCTCTCTCTCTCTCTCACTCCCTTTCTCGCCTCACTACTTCATTTCTTATTATAAAAAGTACAATTTAATTATTATTGAGTATTTTTTTACATTTAAATAATATATTGTTTGGTGCAAAAGAGAGCGTAATGGGGAATATAGTGCCTGATGTAAACTAGACGTGGGTCAAGCATCCATAATTCATGCAGGAAAACTCTCAAGTGTCACCGACAAGAGTCAGACAAGTCATGTGAGAGCACATGTATTTCAAAATCTGGTGTCCCCGACAAACAGAATCGTGAACAAATAAAACGCTGTCACGTCCGAAATCCAACGTTCTTCGCATTTTTCCGCTTAGAGTTCCGACTGTTTGTATACGCGTGACTTCCGGTGAGTGTGTCTCGCGCAGGCGCGCACACGAGTCGCGTTCATGTGTTCGTTCGGTGGATGCGGCAGCTGATGGACGCGACTGCCGCAGAGCGACGGAATTCCCGTGAAAGATGACAACATTATTAGCAGGCAGTATTTTAAATGTGCGTTCTCAAAGTGCACTGATACGTTTCTTATGGTATTAATGAGCGAGTGAGCGGTCTTTCCGACTGAATCCAAACGCTGGTGCCCAGTATCGGGCTATTCGTCGGTGTTTCTTCGGGCTGGTGCTGCCTGAGGCCGGACGCCAACGATGGGCATCATATTCACTAAGTTATGGAGGCTTTTCAACCACCAGGGTATGTTTGTTTTGTATTGAAAATGTGTTGTTAAAGACGTTGATTTAGCATTCATGAGCTAACATGCTAGTTTCAGTGTAAACAGTGTCGCGAATGCGTGAATGATGTGTTATTAAACGTGTCGTCTTATTTTAAACATTTAAAATACGTCTTTCGATTAAGCAACCCGCCTTACGTGACGTAGTTTAAACCTCAGCGTGTGTCAGTGCAGTGTCATCATTTGAATTGTTGATCGTTCACGTGCTGATCATCCTCACACTGGATTGTCTGTGTCAATCGAGTGTCATGCTTTGGTCATGTTTGTGTTTGGTTCCTATAATACGATTTTCGGCTTTACACACTTGAATTGTTCTTCTCTTGGCTTGTTTGTGGAATTGATGAAACACAATCCAGCAGCGGAGGAACCATTCTGAAGAAAGCAGGTCACTCATTCAGCAGGTGAACTCTCTACAGCGGCAGGAATCCAACAAACAATCACCATCTCGTTAAAAATCAAGTACGAACAGGTTTCGAATTGTACTGGTAGTATTTTTGCGACACTAGTCTGACCATTTCACAATCCACAATGATGAAAGCCGCATTAGTGTTGTTACCGTTTGCCTGTGTGATGTTTAGTGGTCTCTTATTAATAATACATGCAGTGGGCTCTGTTGGATAGCAGAGGGTGTGATGAATACACATCTTATGAAAGATGTTCCACACAAGTGGCATGGAACAATTGGAACAAAAAACCAGCGGCCCAAACCTCCTAGCTTCTCACTTTACTATGCAACTGAGAGGATCTTTGTGATCTTGGTCCTGTAACATTAGATTTATCCAGACTGTTGTCCACTGTATACTAAACAGGACTTTTTTCCACACTTGTATCCTTTTTCTCATTAAGTCTAATATTTCAGTACTGCCTGGTTTTTATGGCTGAAACACATTTTTACGTGCAGATTTGTATACAAAATCACTTTGCTTTAAATCAAACCATGGAAGGTCAAAGATGGTGAGGGAATTGAAATCACGGAACGTGTGGAATCCAGTCCTGTGTAGCTTTGTATAGTCTAGAAAAGTTTTCATAACATGCATTCAAAGGCTTTTATGAGCAGAACAAGGTGTAGATGAACTTTATGATTAGAGAAGTGTAGGATTACCTAATAATGTGGTTTACTCTCAGCGTTTATTAGTCTACATTTTATTCCAACAGCCTATATCAAATACTATGAAAATGTATAACAGTTACAGGAAAAAAAACTTGTTTTAATGAATTGAGTAACTGTGCTCTGACACGTGTTCATTTTAACACGTGAGGTGATTGAAGACACTGGTGGAACAAAAAGAGAAGAACCTACCTGACCGGCTCAGCTTAAAGCAGTTCTTCTGTGTGTTGCTAAACATACCTACCTTCACAGCTCTTAAAGTCAGTTCCGGAACCCTGTTAAAGCCGCATGTCAACAGCGCTTTATCCTGGAACGTGATGTACATTATACTCTAAGAGAATCAATCAGGGTTCCTGTGAACACAAGCCAGCACGGTAATGAAAGCAAACATTTATTGAGAGGAAAACATGGATGTTCTGTTGGCACTGAAGCACAATCACAACATTATTGTCTAACCTTTGGATTCTCTTTGGAAATGATTGCTAAGCACAGATAATTATATCAGCTTGTGACTTCACTTGTTGTAGTGGGTATTTGTTGTTGTCACCGGAGGTTTACACTGCTCAACAAGCATTGTGGTTTTTGAATCGTGAATTTGTGTGGATTTTTTAAAAAATATCTAGTATAAACAGTGGGTCTGTGTGGACCATGATCAATACTTCATTATGATTCTGTAATGAACCCGGCCAGGAACACAAACTAGTCTGAGATGTTCGGTTAGGGTCACTTGAAATGTTCTGAATTATGTTTGGAACAGTTTTTTTTTACTTTATTATTGAGTTTCTGTTATTTTTTCACTGTTTTTTATTATAGTTATTATGCCACTTTTTAGTCTTTAACTGAAAACAGAAGTTGTCGTAGACCTGTTACTGTTCAGCGTTCTAAGCATGTGTCTTTGTATTGTCTTCTTTTTTATTTTATTTTTTTTTAGGGCCCTTTGATTTTTAAGGGGAGTCATCATATAGTGTCTTCTTGTTTTGTCACCATTCGTCCTAGAAATTTAAACTTGTGTCCTTCATATTCATATTTTCATCTTCCTAATTTCAACTTTTCTAATTTTTTCATGTTTTTTAACCTTTATTCAAAAATGTCCCCCATTGACTTGGAATGGGTTTGTCCTCATTTCAACCGCTTCTCATCTTCTCATTGTTCCTCACAGAAATGTTGTTTCCACTTTAATTGAGACTTTCATTGTAATCCACTGAAATCAGTTTCTTAATATCTCTTATCACTTTTAAGATTTGGCTTGATTTTTCATTGTCTTTCAGTGAAGCCTCTCGGGGACACAACCAACTTTTTTCAACAACCTAACTTGTTTCTAGTTGTGTCAGCTTTAATCTCTTATAAACATTATACATGACAAATATATTGGACAGTGTGTTCTTTTCAGGAAATGTGCTTGGCGAGTGATAGGACGTCTTGTTTTAGACTAGCCTGACGATCCCGTCCATGTAATTTATCCAGAAATGTTCACTGATTTAGATTTATTGCTCAGTCAGTGTCATGTTCAAATTCTTTTGTTGATTTGAATGATTGAACGCAATAAGTAATATATTGCTTTCCTGTTTTTTATTCACCTAGAGCACAAAGTCATTATTGTTGGGCTGGACAATGCAGGGAAGACCACCATACTTTACCAGTTGTGAGTATTGCTCCACTTTATGAATAGATCTTTTAGGCTCTGATTGTGATCGGATACTCCTGACTTTTCGGATTCGTAGCTCTATGAATGAAGTGGTGCACACCTCTCCCACCATCGGCAGCAACGTGGAAGAGATTGTGGTCAACAACACGCATTTCCTTATGTGGGACATCGGTGGACAAGAATCATTGCGCTCCTCTTGGAACACCTATTACACTAACACTGAAGTGAGTAGATGTAAGCTGTTTATTTCAAACCCTCAGGAACTCACTGGATGTTTTTCCTGTTTAGTTTGTGATTGTGGTGGTGGACAGCACAGACAGAGAAAGAATCTCAGTGACCAAAGAGGAGCTCTACAGGATGTTAGCCCACGAGGTGAGTTTGTACCTGTCTGCTCTACAATACTGAAAACAAGTAAAATGAAAGCTGATCAAGTGTGAAGTGTATATCCAAACACTGAAGTAAACACATACACACACACACACACACACACACACACACACACACACACACACAGACACACATATTCCCAGAGCAGTCGGCATCCACAGACCATAACCTTCTGATTACTGTATTTACTCGCTTATAAGATGATTTCCTTAAGCGTTTTCTCGCTAAACTTGAGACGCTGTAAATAAATTGATATGAATATAATTAATGATATGAATATAATTAAATCTATTTTGAGCCCCTATAATGAATCCACAGAGCGAATTAACAAAAATGAAAATATATGAAACGCAAAATTAAGGTATTAATTTAAGTTATTATTAAGTTACTATTTTTTCACTTTTCTCTCGTTTTCTGCTTTTGTTTCATCTTTCTAAACTGGTCAGAACAGAATACTGATGATCTCCCAAGTGAAGTTAGTCTTATAAGCGAGTAAATGCGGTATCTTCTGAGGTTTAACTCCTTAACTGTTTGTAGAAACTTGTCTTAAACTGTCTGTGTGATCAGCTGTTTTCTACCTGATTTCACTTCTCCTTCTGTAACAGGATCTTAAAAAAGCTGGCTTGTTGATTTTTGCCAACAAGCAAGACGTAAAGGGTTGCATGGCAGTTGCTGAAATCTCCCAGAGCCTTCAGCTTACCTCTATTAAAGACCATCAGTGGCACATCCAGGCGTGTTGTGGTCTCACTGGAGAAGGGTAAGATCATCCAACGAAACACTGACAAGCAAACCCGCAGTCAAATGTCATTTTATAGCAAAATATGTACAGCACAATGAATATTCACTCCGGTTTAGAACTACTAGGTCTTGGTGAAACTATATCGTGAAGATGACATGACATTTGTTGCGGATAGTTGGGATCTTTGCTTGCTTTCTCTGGCTAATCAAGTTCCCGTGTTTCTCTGACCGGAAACCCACTTTCTGTACTGCGACCGCAAGCAAAGATCCCAACTATCCGCAACAACATTAAAAATAAAACACCTGTAATACTGAAAAAAATATATACTGCTAAATAATGATAATAAAAATACAGAGTAAAAAAATATTACAGTACAAATATAAACATCTCACTGATTGTGTTATAATGTAATAAATGAATCATTGTGATTATAATCATCTTATTTGTTTGTTTTTTTACAGGCTGTGTCAGGGTCTTGAATGGATGATGTCACGGCTGCGAGTAAGATGACCTCTGACCTCAGACACCAGCATACTCACTGTGAAGACGACCCGGTGACATCACTAAATCTTGTGTGATTAATTTATTGTGGAACTGTGAACAATCAGAAAATCACTTCCCAAACTGCAAACTACCGGAGTTTTCTCTGTGCTAATGGACAGTGGAAGAGTAGTTTGGTTGTATAGGCCTTGGACTAAAAGGATTTGTCTCTAGTGGAGTGACCCTTCCTGCTTGGAGTGACCTCGCTGCTTTCCCCGCTGCTTTTTGACATGGTGTTTCTTCTGTGTGTACAGTGCAGTATTGACCTTGTGCCTGCTCCTGACTCTGTGTCTCATCTAGGCCAAGGAGACCACGCAAAGGGAGACCATTATGTACAATATATAAATAAAATGATTTTTATCTGTCATGGGAGTGGTTTAAATTTTTTGCTAGGTCTGTTTTTCAGCTTTTCATAAACATTTTCTGCGCTGTTTAAGGAGGTCAAAGGTCACGTGCAACCTCTTGCAAAAGATTGATGGTACTTTGTGCTTGTTTAATCCATTGCTTTACAAAATGTCTTGTGCAGCTTCAGTTCCTTAAAATGAGGTAAGATAATGTTTTCTAAGGTTCATACGTTCCTTAATGCATGCACGGTTATGAATGTGTTTTATTTTGTTTTGTTCTTACAGTTTGGGGGTCTTTCTGCGTTAGAGTAGCTTTGGCTGGGTGCTTACTAGTTTTCTTCATGCATTCAAGGGACCTGGAGACGCTTAATTGCTTCGAATACTAGTGAGTGTATAAATGTGTGTGTCCTGGTGAGGATGGGTTGATAAACTGGTTCTTTACGGCCTCCAAACCCAAGGATGCTGGGATTGGCTAATGCACGAGGAAACACGGAAACTGAAGTTACTGAAGTATCTAAATGTATTCAAAGCTGTGTTCTATAAATTAATTTTTCTAACAAATTTTATACAATATGAAGAATAGCTTTAGCTATTTGTTCTTTATGTTCTGGAAGTGATTTGATGTGAAATGTTTTGTGTGTGTGTGTGTGTGTGTGTGTATAATATGATAAAATTACATTGATCAAATAGAACTTCTCAATGTGTGTAGGCTAGAACTTGGGGATCTCTGTGTTCGCTCATGCTTAACAGGATACTGACCGACCCGAGATGCTCCAACAGCTGTGTCCGTCACTCACTTCAGCACGGTCTGCAGGTCTTTCTGATTGAACAACATTAGTGATCATTTATCTTCTGGACAGTGCAACAGAGACGTGTGTAACTTTATTATTTATTATTTGAGTTTTATAGAAGCTTAATAGCTTCGAAGCTTGTGTTTTTATTATTTTTCACTGTTATTTAGAAATTAGCCAATTAGATAAACATAAAGTTTAATTGACTTGTAAATCAAAATTGGTCTAATCATTAGAGAGCTTGACTCACAAGAAGTTATTGATGCAGTTTGTTCTAATTGTACAATTAGATATTGCAAGTTTAATTGGAAAAAAGGGTCGGGCGGCTTTTTTCCACGATGTCAAATGTTTAATCTAAACTAAATAAAAAAATAAAAACCAATATATTAATGTTATATTTGTTTATATACATTTTACTTATTTTAATAAAAATGTATTATTCTAATAATTGTTAATCATAATAATAATAATATAATTATAAATAACTATTATTATTATTATTATTATTAACCCTCCTATTATGTTTGGGTCCAATTGACCAAAGTTTATAAAATTCAAGAAAATATGCAAACTTCTAGAAACTTCTCCTGCTTGGCACATTTGGTGTAATTATCATACACTGTAAAAAGTTTCAATGGGGTGTCGTTACTTTAAAGAAGTTTTGATACTTGATCTAACTCAAACTACACTGTAAAAAGTGCCAAAAGAGTGTTGTTACTTTGAATTCTTTTTTCTACCTGATCTAACTCAAAGCGTTTAATTTTCTGTCTTCCATCAGTTTAATGTAAAATTTGTGCTTCATCCAAATTAAAAGTAAGTCTTTTAGTGTGAAGTAAATTAATTTCTTTGAAATAAAGTAAAAATGTGCTTTGGAGCTAGATGGTGATGAGAAGAGAAGACCTTGTTTCTTGGATTGGCCGATGAGAATTGGCCAATGAGCCAATGAGAAGCTTGCATTTGCTTTATGCTTTTTTTGGAACTCTTTTAAACTTTAACATAAATCATAAACACATTAACATGATCTTGTTCAGTTGTAAGAAGGAGCAATTGAAGCGATTTGTCTTAAAAGGAAACAATAGATGTTTTAATAAGGTAATTATGTAAACAGCCATCAATGTGTGTCGTTATGTGAGTAGAGACTCAGCTGCATTTTTACCTGTTAAAAACTTCCACAATAGGTGGCGCTGATGCTGTCTGTTCGTGAAATGGACCAACTGAGCAGATATTATGTTCATTGAAGTCTTTTATAAGGCAACTTATTTGATTAAGTTGTTATTACACTTCAGTGGTCAAGACACATGGGTTCAGATTTTATAATATAATGTTAGTAACACTTATAAACAGTATTATTATTTAAATTTAACTCGTTAGTACACAAGGCCCAATCAACGAAGATGCAAATTAACGCATATATTTTGGTGGTGGTCTCTTTTTTAACCCTTCCGATGAGAAATTAAGAAATTAAAGAAAAATTTAAAAACAATTAAGAAAACGTATCATTTGAGATTTCATTAAACTTAAAAACTTAAATAGATTCAAAGATGTTTTTTGCACTGGCTAAGTAGTGGATAGTTTATTCCTTTCAAAGTAAAATTTTAAGTTGAACCAAAGTAAATGAATTAGGTGTTATCTGTTGACGCAATTTTTTTACTTTGATCCAACGAGACACTTTTTACAGTGTATAACAAATGTAATGATTCAGTTTACATGTTTGTATCACCACGCTACTTGTTTACGTTACAATGATCCTCCTCAGACAAAATGGAAGCTAAAAAGAGTCAGAAAGTTAAAATACTATTTGTTTCTTTGCGACATTGAGACATACACTGCTGTCTCAGACTCACACACTCTCCTACACACTTTAACACCGTTTTGGGGAACTTTTTGGTTTCTGACACTTATAGAATGGAACAGAAAGCCTTTATTGTGCACATATACAATGTGGATTATACATAGTGTATTATATTCATAATAAAAGGCCCACGGGTCAAATTGAGCTGTGAACATTATTGATGTTCATCTGAAACAAACATATCAGGATGGTTGATATAAGGTTAATATTTATATTCAAAATAAAAACGAAGATACGTTAAATACATAGGTGCTCCACTCTGGAAAAAACTTCTCAGAGGTATGAGGAAGTGTGTATGTCAGAGATGTCTTTGGGTGTGTCCCACCTTCAGACCCAGAGATGCTGAATATTGTGTCCCTGTGACCCAGAAACAGAATAAGCAGTTAAAAAGTTGAGTATTTTTTAAAAACTAGAATAGACGGTCAGACAGACAGATACAGTAGATGTTGGATTAAAATAGGTGGTTCTTTATTTCTCTCACAGTATTATGGAGATCTGCTGAACAGGTGCACTTTTTCTGAAGGATTGCTCGTGTAAATTTAGCTTTTCGAAACCTGAGAATGCTTGTCAGTGATTGGTGGAAAGGCGCACAGGATAATTGGAGTGCAAGAGCAGCTGTGAACTGTCGCCCAGCGTTTCTCAGGAGAGACGAGTTGGGGAGGCTCTGGCAGTTTGGGAAACGTTTTAACTTTAAAGTCACCGGTAAGAAAAAAACAGAACAAAAACCAAACCTACAGTAAAGATACAGTTCAGTGCTCTTAACTGCACTTTATGCATGGCTTCTTTGATGGCGTGATGCTCATCTGCCTGTGGGATGCTGAGTGTGATGCTTGAAATGCCCAATACGAAGCATTTTTGCCTTCCTGCACTTTTTGGGCACAATTGTAAGCCAATAACAGAAAGACGATCCAATATTTTGATTGTTTTTGGACTTTCTGTAACATTCTCCATGGGGTGGAGCTCTATTGGACATTTCCAGCTCTCTCACTTCCAATCAAAAAGGCATTGAACGTTTGATTTTGATTACATTTTTTAACAAGTTGGGCTTTGAAAGAGTTTAGTTTGTGGTCAGGCCTAAATTTAACATGCAACCTCAGAAGGCATTGGAACTCTACTAGCTAAACAAAGCCAACCAATCAGCTTTCAGCATTCGCTTACATGACAAATAGCTGAAGAGCGTTGGGAACAGCTGTCTTGAGGTTTCAGTGGGGCACCGTTTTTTTTTCCAGGGTCTTGGGTGTCAAACCCACCAACAACGGCCTGCACTGCATTTTTTGAATGTTGCTCCTCTTTATTGAAGCATCATCTCAGAGGGAATCTCAAACAACTTTTTTTCTTTTTAGTTTTGCAGGAAAGTACAATTTGGAATAGCAGTCTGGAATACAAGCGGATGGAAAGTGCATATTTTCTCCAGTAGGGTTGCTGAATTTTTAATCTAACCTGCGCTGAAGGTACGTACGCATTTATTTTGTGTTTTGGATGCTTTAACATACATAGTTATAACATGCTTTTCAAATGACTATTCATCATTCATTCTTTTTGAAACTAACTTGTACTGCAAGCTATGTAAGCTTGGTTTCTAACAATAATAGTGCGAGAAATTTTATCAAAGGTTTGTAGCACAATATTATAAAATATAAAGTTGTGCCAAGGGTTGACATCTTGAATTTCTCCTTTGCCCGTGTAGAGTCCTTGGGCGGCAGGATGGCATCCGAAGAAGAGTATGATGATGATGTTGGCGAAGAGGTAAGAAAACGATTGAATGAAGCTCAATTGTTCATTTTGTTTTTCAATGAGAGTGTAAATCTATCATTTTGACTTAAAATGTTCTATGAAGACCGAATACAGTTTAGCCCTGGTAAATACTCAATCCCTATGAATAGTGATCCGTGATATCTCTAAAGTCAGCAGTTCAGTAAGAGCTGTCGTGTCGTATATGATTAGCTTTGGATCCCATTTCAGACGACCTCTTGCTTTGAGGTTCTTCTGCTCTGGGACGTGATCTACAGTTAGTGTATAATGATATAGGCATATTTGTGTACTGAAATGTTTTATAGGAATAAATACATTGGATCGCACAACGTTTAATGAAATGTTTCATAATTTTGCTGATGTTGTACTGAACATGTTGATGCTTTCCTGAAGAAATGGCTGAAATGGAAATAACCATTGTTAGATATAATACACTTGACTTTATACTAACAGTGGGATTATGTTCTGTTCAGAATACACTGGAAGCTTCCTGAGAAATCATTAAAAAAATCTCAATTTTTAATAAAAATCTAGTATTTAAGTTTAATATTGTTACACGCTGTTTAATTTATTTTTTTAAAGGCATTTCTCCTGGAGCTTTCAGCAGGAATGTGTTTCCCAATGGGTTTTTGTGATGATATTTGTGTACATTGTCTGTATTGTCTGCAAGAGTGAAAGCAGAAGGTTAATGCTTTAATTCAGTATTTCCTGGAGAAATAGAGTTAAAGCAAACCTTGTATACTTGCCTGTCCGTTATTCTATTTCATAAGTGGATTATTATTAAGTTTCTTTGCTCTCTAAATTTGTGAAATATACACTTGATGATACTCGTCATACTCAATAAAAAATGATTACATAGTTTTACTTCAGAATTTCACATTAATTGTCATTCGTATGCTATACGCTCTGGTTTCACTATACTTTCATCTGCACACTTCTTGCATTGGATCTATGAAAGAGATTGGTGATATTTAGTAAAGTTTCAGTTAATCTAGGTTCAGTTATTACAGGAATTACGGTAATTAACCGTATCTGTCGTAGTTAAAGCAAGCACATTTTGTGATTATTAATTAAAAAAAACAAGTTTATATAAGAACCATATATATATAAGAGTTGTTGGGAAGTTTTTTTAGTTATGAATATATAATATTAAATATTCCCCATTAATGGAAAAGCGGCCTGCAGCATTGGCTGAGCTGTTCTTTCAAGAGATACAAATATAGAAGTGGACATCTATGGCAGACTCGCAGGGAGCCAAAGAAGACGAGTCCTGCTGTAAATCACACTCGTCTCAGCGGAAGCGTCACGCTGTAGGAATGCTCTGGGAAGATCTGGCGGAAAATTATACCTGTATGTTCCATGTATTTGCATATTCCCAAATCCTATTGGTTAACATCTTAATGGAGGACACGTACGTAGAGTGGAAGTGCAGAAATACTAAGAACATCCAACACTTCTTCTCTCCATGGATCCAAATAAAGAAGCTTTCATTTTTCCATCTCTGGTAGAAGTTTGAAGACGCTGTTTTGGTTTTAGAAGAGATTTTATTTTGGCTCAAGTTTGTAACGTGTGGCTGAAGTGACGCACATTCAAACCAGTATGTAACTGGAATTTGTTCCCTGACCCACTGTTTCTATTTACTACCATGACAATACGTTTTACTGCAATTAATAATAGTAGTGAGGTCAGTGTGGTGTTGGGATGCTCTTGGCTCCGTCAATCACCGTCAAATCTCCCTACAGCCCCATTACAGCATTCTGTTCCATAAAATAGAAGATGAGCTGTTGATTCCACTCTGAATTCTGCTCACTTTTCCTCTATCGTTTGCTGTGTTACACAGTACAATGCCAGACGTCCTTTCGTTGGCGCCCGTAAATAACCTCTGGCTGCTTTATACGTGACGTTTTTTTGTGAAATTAGTTATATTAAGAACATGTATAGGACAAATTGAATGGTTGGGAGGCTTTGAGTGAATTATGGCGTCGTAATCAGAGCTGGAAAAATGGATGTGAAATTGCAGTCTTTTCCTGGAACCATGTGATCGTTATTTTGAAGGCCTAGAGTTTTTCCCCTATATTTATAGTCCAATGAGGGGAGTTCTGCTGTCACCGCCACGGACACCTCAATGTCTCGGGGTGCGGAGGTAAATGCTTTCTTCTGGAAGACCCCCGGACACCATCTGTGCGTTTATCCATACACACGGCGTGGGGGCTATTCCAATCTTTGTATCTTTTATTAGACGAAAAACAAACTAAAGACTTTTGCTGCATTTAAAAAATGGATTATTAAACAAATCTTGTTGTTTAACAATTCATGAGTAAAAGTATTATTTTTCAAACTTATTCAGACTTTTTGTTGTGCGTTTGCTGTAGTTCATACAATAGCCCCCATGATGCACAGTTATGCCAATGACATGAATTTGCGTAGTGAAAATAGTGAGAATATTCTAAATTCTCTTTCTGTGAAATTATCACTTTGGTTTGTATCTAACTTTATGTAGTTCTGTTTTAAAATGAATTATTGTGGACAAGTTTTCTGCATGTTTCTTTTCACTAATCCAGGTGTGTAAAACTAAATAACATGAGTCAAGCACACTTTAAGTTGCGGCCGACCAGAAAAAACATTAAAAAATAAAACCAAAAGTAAACTTTTTTTTTAGCGAAAATATGGATTAAAACACACAGGAATGTCATTATCATATAGGAATATCACATCAATTAAACCGGTTAGAAATGAACATGTTGCAAAAAAAGATTTTTTTATGTAATGGTTTCAAAATATATAGTTATAATTTAGAGGGTATAAGGCAGCTAAAGTACTACGTCATGGGATTTGTAGTTTAATCAGTGAGTTACGGTTTATCGCCAGACCATTATTACAAATAACAACAGCTTCGTATAAAAAGATCTCCTGAACAGATAACATAAAACATAAAATAAACCAGGGTCAATATGAGTCTTGAGTTTGACACATACTAACTAGACTTCTACTAAAAAACTAACAAACCATTTTCAAATATTTAATGCATCCTTACGCTTTGTGTAATGTGAAGTTCACATTTATGTGAACCTTGAAAGCTTATTTGACAAGGTCTAAAAAAATTAGGTAATTTTACTTTGACTGACAAGCTATTTACTTAAAAGGAAGGTAAGTTCGATTACTTAAGTATTTATCACAAATTTTTATGTGTGGGGAAATTACATCTTGGCGTCTGTCCCTTTAAAATGCTTAAACCTCCCTACATTTTCTTTATTATAAATGTATGTGGTGTAATTTCAAACGTACAAATGTTTCGTTACATGTTGCTTAAAACAAGTTGCCTTAATGTATTTTTTTGGCTTAATTTCTACAAGATTGGCCCTGGCGGTCTTCCCAGGCGCACGGCCAGGAAGAAGGTCAAAGTGGACACCTCTAAGTTCATGACCCCTTACCTGGCACATAGCCAGAAGATGCTGGAGCAGTACAGCAATGTATGGACAACAAATCGCTAATTTGTGTTCTTTATGACCCAAATGTTACTGTGGCTTTACGTAACTATAAAAACGAGAAAGCAAGTCTTGTAAATAACATTATAACAGAATGTATTTTAATCTCCATTATGGTATTCTAGAATAAATACAGAGAGGAATATGAGAGATCAAAGGGTCAGCCGTATGAAATCTCTGCGGACACGCCTGAAATGATTCGCATCAAGAAGGCTCAAGAGCAGCTTAGTGAGGTTTGGATCTCTTTTTTTTATTTTTATTTTTTATTTCTATTTAATAGGTTTTTTTATTTCTTTTACCTAAAGTGTCAAGCTATTCTTCATTGATTTAGGCTGTTAAATGAACTGACAATTATTACATAATGTGTTTGTGTGTAAATACCGAAAATATGACATGAAAATACATACATATAAATATCTATCATCAGGTGAAATATCGCATGGAGGGACTGAAAGCCAAGACCGCCAGTCTTTATGACGGAGAGGCTCGCGAGGTTTTGCACGTTAAGCATGTCTCTGATCTGCTCAGCAAAGTAAGTTCTGATATCTACAGGACATTTTTTTTCATGTGTTTGTTAGGGTTGCATTTATTCTGTAATCAACAAACCACATTTCTCCAGGTTCTGTACAGGCAGAAATGGGATGAGACGAAGGATAAGTACTTGCTTCCTCCTGACGCCCCTGAACTGGTTCTTGCTGTAAAGAACGCAGCAAATTACAGCAAGGTTCCGCATTTATTCTTGTTTGAGAAAAACCTTTTGAATCGTTGCTTTATTGGCATCTATTATTGAAGTATTGGAATAAATTGTTGAATTATTATTGAATTATAATTATTATTCATCAACAAATTCCAACAGAAATTGTACACGGCGGATTGGGATGAGGATAAGACCATGTACTATCCGTACAGTGACAGTCCAGAGCTGCGCAGAGTGGCCAAGGCCCAGAAAGATCTCAGCGACGTGAGTAAAACGGCAACATTTGATTTGCTACCTTCACTAAACTGTGATTATTTATTTGTATGTTTTACACCTTCATAGATTGCCTACAAAAAGGGCCATGATGAGCGCAAAGCAAAGTATACTTCTCTCGCTGATCCTCCAGAGATGGAACTGGCAAAGAAAAACTTTGTCAATCGTAGTAATGTTAGTAAACTTCCTTGTTGTTCTTCAAATTATTTATTTCAAAGTAATGTCTTCAGTTTCCCTAAATATATACACGTATATTGTTTTTTTCCATCTTTTTTATGGAAATTCGGCTGGTGATTTTATGGATATTTTTATTAGATTTTCTGCACATGTACAGTACTAAACATTCTGCTTTCCTTGCAGCTTAAATATCATGAGGATTACAACAAGAATGTCAAGGGCAAATGGTGTGAAACTCCTTACTTTGATGTTGCAATCGCTAAAATGGCAATGGAAAACCTCAGTGACGTGAGTGCAAGAAATAAATGTTTTACCTGATTTTCACAAAACAGAAGAGAATATCAATCTTTTGAACGCATATTTTTCACCTCATTTCTTTTCTGTTCCAGAAAAAATATACTGCTGACTTTGAAGCCATTAAAGACCAAATTTACTTTATGCAAACGGAAACACCAACGTATGCCTCCAATAAGAAGGCTCATGAAGCTGCAAGTTCGGTGAGTTTCAAGAAATTCTTTAAGAATTAAATGAACTTCTAGATTTTGCTTTTCAACTAGATGTTACAATATTTTTTCTGAGTATGTGAAAAACTTCACATCCCATGATCCTCATGTGCTCCCACTTTTCAAAAGTGTTTCTTTGTTTTCTCTGATAACTGAAGATTTTCACACCATCTTTTGCTTATCCAGATCACTGACAAACAAGACAAATCACTAATGCCGTTTAAATCTGAGAGATGTTTTAAATTATTTTACGCCTACATTTGTAAGTTTAGTGTAATTTAAATAATTCATTTTTGTGCATTTTAAACTTGTAGTTTTCCATTAATGCACATCAAGTGCCAAAATCAGTAAAGCCAAATGGAAGTAAAGCCAAAAGCCAAATGGAAAACACCAGATGTTGTGCATCAGCTGGTGGTTGCATTTTACATACATTTGCTCATTGTTTAGGAGTGATATTTGGGTGATGGAACTTCCAATAGATCATGATTCAATCCTAGGTCTTTCTGTTGATAGCTGTGCTCTGATTTTTCTGATTTGTACAATTCTCCTTCTCGGCAGGTCAAATACAAGAAGAGCTACGAGAAATCGAAAGCAGCTTGTGACTACAACGTTCTCCCTGCTACAGAAAACCCTCTTCTCAGACAGCTGAGATATGCTGGAACCATTCTGAGTGATGTACGTGCAGTTAGATGACAAGTTATCTCAGACACTAGTGTCGCTTGTTGTCCTTTGTTTTCAGAGTTTAAATTGTAAATTGAACAGTGATTGGATAAAACTGAACGATTCTTCCACAATTTGTCAGTTTTTTCTAGTTGAATCTGTGAAACAGATTTAGATAATTAATAGGTCATTTAAGTAATTTGTTAGGTAATAAGTTAATAATAATCATAAGGTAGTAATAATAATAATAGGTTAAAAATATTTTTTTTTTTTGCTAGTATACTGTAGTTCAGTTGTTTTTAGACAGTTCATAAGTTTATATCAAGCACACATGTGTAGAAAAAAAATGGTTATTTGAGAAAGTTTTTTTTTAATTGCTGCTGTGTTGTTTTATTTTGTAATAACATTATTATGACTCTCTGTTTTCAGAAAGTGTATAAAGCTAGTTATGAGAAATCTAGGGGATCCAGCATCAACTACTGCGACACACCGAAATTCAGGATGGACAGTGTGTTGAAGAAGTTCAATGATGTGAGTGATGGCTTGCTGTTTATGACATCAAACCATTTAGGTGTTTTTGATCTTCTTTAAACAAGAAAAAATGGTATTTTTCCTCCCTCAACAGACTCGGTACAAAGAAAAGTATGAAAATGAAGTGAAGGGTCATTACGTTGGGAGCTACGAAGACGTCTTTACTCTCCACTGCCAGAAGATGGAGGAAATGAAGAATGATGTTAGTTGAAACCTGTATACAGGTTTTAAAAATGTACATTTTGTACATAAAGATACTCATTATCAAATTCTTGTTTTCTTTAAAGCAAAACTACAAAGCTGAATATGAGGACATGAAAGCAAGATGTTACTTCCCACAAACGATTACGCCACAATATGAAGCAAGCAAAAAGCTTCATCAATGCAGAGATGTGAGTCTACCAAACTATGAGTAATAAAATTAACAAACACATTTAGTATTTAATGATACAGTATACAATATAATCCATACTACTCTCTTGACAGAAATTATACCGTCAACATCCAGGCACAGTCAAGTTCACGCAGGTCACAGACTCTCCCGTTCAGTTGCAAGCCGCCATCAATGCCAAACAACTGAGTGATGTATGTCAAATGAATTTCATTTGTTTGATATTTTATTAAGAACATTTACCAGTATTCTAGTTATCACTTGACATTTTTAACAGATCAACTACAAGGAAAAATATGAAAAGGAGAAGTTCAAGTGCGCGCTTCCTCCCGATTATCCTTTCTTCATCCAGTCCAGAGTCAATGCTTATAACATTAGTGACGTAAGTTAAGTTCACAGGGCCAGAATAAAGTAAAAAAAAAATATTTAAGATGCATTTTCAGTCTGAAAAACAAAATGCATTTTCACCCACAGACGTGTTACAAATTTAACTGGGAAAAGACAAAAGCGAAGAAATTCGAGGTAAAAGGAGATGCCATTTCAATCCGCGCAGCCCGGGCTCACACCAACATTGCCAGTGACGTAAGTATACAAATCCAATTTAGGTCTTTAACTTGACAATGTGTAGCAAACTCCAAACTGATGTCTCTGTAATTGATCTCAATATTTACTTATTGTGTTCCAAATAGGTGAAGTACAAGAAGGAGTATGAGAAAAACAGAGGACATATGGTTGGGGCTCTTAGCATTAATGATGACCCCAAAATCCTTCACTCAGTTCATGTGGCAAAGATACAGAGCGAGGTGAGGTTCATACTAGCGACCTTAATGTTCTGGTTCTCATCCTGACCAACGCTGACTTGAATATTTTTACAGCGCGAGTATAAGAAGGACTATGAGAAACTGAAGACGAAGTACCACGCTCCACTAGACATGATGCTGGTAACCCTGGCAAAGAAGTCTCAGGCCATCGCCAGCATGTGTGGCTACAAGAAGATCTCAAACCGCTATCTCCTTCCTTATGACAGCTTAGCACTGGACTTAGCCAAGAAGGCCAATGCAATCCAGAGTGATGTACGGACCATCTCCAATCTTTAAATTTAGAATAACATGCTCATTGTCTGACTAATTTGGTGTGTTGTGGCTTCACGTGACTGGATTTTTCTCTTGTGACACAGAATGAATACAAGTCTGAGTATAATAGTTATGTCAAAGGAGCACCGTGGGTTCCTTATGGCTCCATGGACGTCGAGAGATCCAAGAAAGCAGCAGCGATCTTAAATGAGAAAAAGTACAGACAGCATCCCGACACCGTTCACTTCACTGCGATAGATGACCATCCACTTCAGCTGCAGGCTAAACTCAACCAGAAAATAAGGAGTGATGTATGTGTATTTATTCAAATTCTATTGAAGAATATTTATTTTATAAATCCAGCATTTGATATTACATTTTTTTCTGTTTTGTAGCTTCATTATAAAAAAGGACTGAGTGAAATCCTTCAGAAGAACTGTCTGCCTCCTGATGTGCCTGGGTTCATTCAGGCCAAGTGTAATGCCTATAACATGAGCGAAGTAGGTTAATATGTATGATAAAAATGAATTTATTTTCTAATGGGAATCTGAATGGGACTCTCATAGGATCACTCTGTCTTTTCAGAAATACTACAAGCTTGAATGGAATAAAACTATCGCCAAAGGCTATGATTTGAAGCCAGACGCAATTGCTGTACAAGCTGCTAAAGCCGCGCGACGTGCTGCTAGTGATGTAAGCGCAATTTCTCTGATTATTACTGAAATAGTCTTCACCACGACTTATGCGCCATTTTAACATTTTCAAACCACCTAATGATGCCTTTCAGGTTCACTATAAGAAGCAGTATATGAAAGATAGAGGTCACCATGTTGGCTTCCGGAGTCTTCAGGACGACCCCTTGCTGGTGCATTACATGCAGGTGGCCAAGATACAGAGCGAAAAAAACTACAAGAAGGATTATCACAAGTCCAAGCTGAAGTTTCACTCTCCTGTGGACATGCTGAGTGTGACACATGCCAAGCAAGCATCTAAAGTCCAGACTTTTGCAGGATACAAACAGAAAATGCATCATTACACTCTGCTTCCCGATGCCATGAGTCTTGAACTGGCTCGCTCCATGAACTCCAGCTCTAGTGATGTAAGAAAAAGCATCTCACACATGATCATAAATAATTACAGAGGTACCTTGACTTGGGAGTTTAATTTGTTCCGTAACTGAGCTCATATCTCGAATTTAAATCATATTTACTGAAAAACAATTAAAATGCATATAATCTGTTCCAACCCTCAAAATCACATCATCTATTGTTGTAGACTAGTTCTACAACCAAGTGTCCTTGGGCAAGACACTGAACCCCACATGCCCCCCGGGCGCCGCACTGTGTGGCTGCCCACTGCTCCGAGTTCGTGTCGGATGGGTTAAATGCAGAGAAAATATTTCCCCACTGAGGGACTAATAAAGGTTGAATTATTATTATTATTATTATTATTATCATTTGTGTGTTATGCTATTAAATGGCAACTTTTGTATAAAAACACGGCAGAAAGTGAATTTTAAGATGTTATGTAGTGTACTTTAACTACATAACACCTTGTGGCTTTTACTCGTTGTTTTATAATACAGGTTTTACTTGAAAAAAGTTAATTGCCGCTGGGTGGCGCTGTCCGAAGAGGACAGTTTACGTCTCTTTTTTTCCCCCGAATTTCCCGGAAACGAATCAAACAAATGCTGTTGAAAAGCGCCGTTGCATGAACTTCGTATACACAGTGCAGAGCTTTAAAATATTGAGACGACTTTAGCTGTAAAAACATCACCACTTGTTGCTTTTAAATCACGTTGAATGCAGACGTTGAAAGAACACGTTTGCTCTTTTCTTTGTATTATTTCGCGTTCAATTTGAACAGATCAACTGCTTCCCAGGATTATGAGAAGCACTCGCTTTTTGGGAAATGATAAACGAATTAGTTTGCATAAACACTACGCAAGCGAGACAAAAATAGTTTATTCCATGTGAATAAACTAGAGCGTGTTTGCCGCTGGGAGGCGCTGTGACGTCACTCACCCGAAGCTCTCCTCACAATTTTTCCTCGCGTTTCAAATCTAAAAAGCAAGTCTGTCATGTCACTCGTAGGTCAAGTTACCACTATGTTTGCGTTTTGTTTCTTGAAGAATTCAACACTTTTTTCTTTAAATTTTTTAGTGATTACAGTTTCTGTGTGCTTTGAATTTCTTAGTACCAATATAAATTGGATTATGAGAGCTATGTGAAAGGCAATGGGTGGGTTCCTATCGGTTCTCTGGATGTTGAGAAAGCAAAGGCTGCATCTAAAGCTCTCAACGAGAAAGCGTACAGACAACATCCGGACACTATCAAGTTCACCAGTGTTATGGACACTCCAGTCATGGAGCAAGCCAAGCTGAATGCACAGCAGCTGAGCAATGTAAGAAGATGCTTTTATTCTACTTTGCCTTCAGACAAATATCAAAATTGATGGTAAATTTGCCCTGCAGAAACTGTACAAAGCAAGTGGTGAGAAGTTCATGCACACGTACCATCTTCCGGCCGATGCTCCTGAGCTTCTGCAAGCCAAGTATAACGCTGTCAATGTCAGCAAGGTGAGTCGTCTGCTTACAAGACATGTTTCTGCCTTCAGTATATTTTAACACAAAGTCTTTATTCTGTCCTGTGCTCACAAGACTTACTACACATATGCACATAAGCAAGATCTTCTTAAAGGTCACCACATGAAGCATGACGCCATCCCTATCGTCGCTGCTAAGTCCTCAAGGGATAACGTTAGTGACGTGAGTAGTCACTCTGCATTTGTTACACGTATTTTGGCTCTCACTGCTAAAATGACCTATTGTTTTTTTTGACAGTTCAAGTATAAACTTGCGTATCAGAAAGCAAGGGGTCACCACGTTGGCTTCCGGAGTCTTCAGGACGACCCCTTGCTGGTGCACTACATGCAGGTGGCCAAGATTCAGAGCGATAAAAACTACACAAAGGATTATCACAAGTCCAAGCTGAAGTTTCACTCTCCTGTGGACATGCTGAGTGTGGTGCAGGCCAAGCAAGCATCTAAAGTCCAGACTTTTGCAGGATACAAGAAGCTCCATCACAGTTACGTCCTTCTTCCAGACGCCATGCACATTGCGCTGTCTCGTAATATGATGGAGATCCAAAGTGATGTAAGAGCCACTGCATCACATAGAATATGTGCAATGAAACATAAATAGAACTTAAATTTAGAGTTCTTTGATAAGTGCATAATACTTTACGTTTTTAATCTCCTCAGAACTTGTATAAATCGGATTTCAACAACATCTTTAGAGGAGCTGGTTGGGTTCCCATCGGTTCTATAGATGTGGAGAGGGCCAAGGCCGCTAAAGCTGCTCTTGATGAGAAATCATATAGAATACACCCCAGCACACTGAAATTTTCTAGTCTAACTGACCAGATGAACATGGTTTTGGCCGCGAGCAATACAAAGCTGCAAAATAAAGTAAGTGATTTTAATTGCTCTTGTAATCTTTCAAGTGGAATATAAATGATGCTAAATTGTTGTTGTTTTTTTGATGTTCTGTGAAATTTCAGTCTGCGTACAAAGCGTCTGGAGAGAAATTCATGCACACGTACAACTTACCAGCTGATGCTCCAGAATTTCAGCAGGCCAAGTTTAATGCCCAGACTATGAGTGAGGTAAAGTCAACGCTTAGGCTAATCAATCAGAAAATGTACAATACTTAATTTTACATGTAAAATCAAAGGAAATTATCTTGTAAATATACTTGTATGTATAATATGGTAAAGTGTAGATGTTTACTCTTCTAGTCCCACTACAAGTCTCAGTGGCTTGCCGATATTGCCAAAGGTTATGACTTGAAAGCGGATGCCATTCCAATTCTTGCTGCCAAACAAGGAAGACACATTGCCAGCAATGTAAGTATTCAAATTACATGTGATGAATTTGCTCTAAGATCTCACAACATCATGAAAAACATTTCTACCACAGTATCAATACAAAAAAGAGTTTGAAAAGGCAAGGGGTCACCACGTTGGCTTCCGGAGTCTTCGGGACGACCCCTTGCTGGTGCACTACATGGAGGTGGCAAAGATTCAGAGTGAAAGGAACTACAAGAAGGATTATCACAAGTCCAAGCTGAAGTTTCACTCTCCTGTGGACATGGTGAGTGTGGTGCAGGCCAAGCAAGCATCTAAAGCCCAGACTTTTGCAGGATACAGGAAGCTCCAGCATCATTACACTCTGCTTCCTGATGCCATGAGTCTGGAGCTAGCTCGCAATATGAACGTCAGCTCCAGTGATGTAAGCTCACTTTATAATCCTAATATTACAAAAAGTACTCATGAAAGGAAGGTGACCTTAGGTGACCGACCTGTCTGTATATTGAAGTCATATTAGAGCTTTTTTCCAGGTTGAGTACAAGAGTGAATACAATGCTACAATGAGAGGAATGGGTTGGGTGCCCATCGGTTCACTTGCTGTAGAAACGGCAAAGATTGGAGGGAAAATTCAGAGTGACAACAGATATCGCACTCACCCTTCCAAATACAGCTTCCACAAACTTATGGACTCGATGGACCTTGTACTGGCAACTGCCAACAACAAGATCATGAACAAGGTTTGTCTGGTTGTAGCATATGTTAATGTTTTTAATCTCTTCTTGTAACTGAACTTGTTTTTTTATTTCCAGCAAGCTTATAATGCAGCTTGGGAGAAAGACAAGCTGTCAATTCACGTGATGCCTGATAGTCCTGAAATTGTCTTGGCCAAGGCTAATTCGCAAAACATGAGCCAGGTATGAGATGAGATTCATGGTGTGTTTAGAGAAAAGAGCCTTGTTGAGAGAGAGAAAAAAGAGACTTTTTTTATGTGCTTACTTTTTTCACAGTTTCACTATTTATGCATTTTTAGAAACTCTACAAAGCGGGCCTGGAGGAAATGTATAAAAAGGGCTACGATCTCAAATCAGATGCCATTTCCATTATAGCTGCCAAAGCCGGAAGGAATATTGCAAGTAATGTAAGTATAAGAATCGTTGTGGACTGAAGTTTTATTTTACACTGCAAAAAATTAATTCTTGACCAGCCAAAACATCTTGAAATTAGACAACAAATCTTGGTTTTTTTACTACAAGGTAAATTAACTATCTTAGAATTAAGAGTGAAATATTAATTTGCTTGTTTTAAGAAAATAGAGACTTGTTTCAAGCGTCTTACCAAGTAAAACATTCTCACCCAATCTTGATTTAAGTCCATCCGACTAAAAAATAAGAAAATAAAAAACAAATTTTCTTTTTCAATTGTTTTGTTTTTTTATTTTCTTATTTTTTCATGTGTATTTTTTGCAGTGTATCTTATGTTAACTTTTTTATTTTTTTTTTTTTTTTTTTT
>CM051494.1:26011792-26024270 GCA_028031935.1 Paedocypris micromegethes
TTTTTTTTTTTTTTGTAGAGACAATACAAAATTGCGAATGAACTGGCTAAGAAAAAGGGCTATGATTTGCGCAATGATGCCATTTCTATTATTGCTGCCAGAGCTTCCAGGGATATTGCCAGTGATGTAAGTACACCGAACTGCTGAGACACATTCTAACAAGTCGCAATTTCATAAAATGTGTTTTTTTCATAAAGGAATTTTTACAATGTTTTTAATCTGGCTTTTTTATAGTTCAAGTACAAGACTGGTTACCGTAAGCAAGTTGGTCATCACATTGGAGCTCGCAGCGTCCAGGATGATCCATTGCTCATGTTGGCGTTGAACTCAGCTAGGATTGCTAGTGACGCTTTATACAAGAAAGATTTCAACAAGTCCAAGACCAAGTTCAATCTTCCAGTGGACATGATCGCATTTGAACTGGCCAAGAAGAACCAGATCCAGGTCAATGACGCCCATTACAGAACCTACCTGCACAACTGGACCTGCCTCCCAGACTCCAATGATGTTGTGCAGGCCAGACACGTGTATGACCTGCAAAGTGATGTAAGTAATGCCCAACTTTTATTAATTGGAAAATGCATTGATTAACGAAAAATATTGCTTTCATTTTTAGGCTGTGTACAAAGCTGATATGAAATGGCTTCAAGGACTAGGATGGGTCCCAATTGGTTCAGTTGATGTTGAGAAGGTGAAAAAGGCCGGAGAAGCCCTGAGTGAAAGGAAGTATCGTCAGCACCCAAGCAATTTCAAGTACACCATGTCAACACAAGACATGCCACTAGTCTTGGCTAAAGCCAACAACGATGTTATGAACAAGGTGACTGAATCTAAAATCCACATGATCTACAGGCACCGGCCTTATAAGAAGAATATATTAAAAAGTTGATTAATTTCACCAATTCCTTTCAAAAAGTTAAACTTGAATGTTGCATTTATTACACACACATATACATTTTAATTGTTTTAGATTGACCGTGTAAAGGCCATTGAAGGTGTTTTAAGTTAATTAGCAGAGTCGAGTACAGCATAAGATATTTTCCTTACTGAACCTTTACAGATTTTTTCAGTAATTGTCAGTTTTAACCTTAATAACAATAACATTTTTCACAATTATGTCAGTCTTTGTAAATACTGATGATGATAATAATAAAAGTTTTTTTGTTACAGTAAGTTTATATCAAAAATAATAGTTCGGAAATCTATTGTTTATTCTGATTTGTCTTCATCTTATACTTTTTAGACACGATATGTTGAAGCCTGGAACAAAGTCAAGACAAACATTCATGTTATGCCAGATGCTATGGACATTGTACTTGCAAAACAAAACAAGGCAAACTACAGTTTGGTAAGACACACATTTAGACTTACAGTCTTAAAATTTAATCTTCGTTAAAAATGTTTTGTTTTTATTGTTTGACTGGTAAACCTCGTAACTTTTTTTTTTTACTTTCAATCTTTAGAAAGCATACACACTTGCAAACGAAGAAGCTAAAAAGAAGGGCTATGATCTGCGAGGTGATGCAATTTCTATTAAAGCTGCAAAGGCTTCAAGGGACATTGTCAGTGATGTGAGTATTCTTATTATACAAAATGTAGAAATAAGCCCAAATTGTACCTAAAAAAACAAATTGTAGGCTAACTTATTTCATTTTTATAGTTCAAGTACAAGACTGGTTACCGTAAGCAAGTTGGTCATCACATTGGAGCTCGCAGCGTCCAGGATGATCCATTGCTCATGTTGGCGTTGAACTCAGCTAGGATTGCTAGTGACGCTTTATACAAGAAGGATTTCAACAAGTCCAAGACCAAGTTCAATCTTCCAGTGGACATGATCGCATTTGAACTGGCCAAGAAGAACCAGATCCAGGTCAATGACGCCCATTACAGAACCTACCTGCACAACTGGACCTGCCTCCCAGACGCCAATGATGTTGTGCAGGCCAGACACGTCTATGACCTCCAAAGTGATGTAAGTAATGTGCATTATAATTTCAATCCCTATGGATTAAGAATTTGTTTGAGACATTTTGACTAAATGTTATAAGGGAAATGTTCTAATAAATAATCAGATCACTGATTGGAATTTTTGTTCTGCCTTCCAGGCTGTTTATAAAGCTGATCTGAAGTGGCTTCAAGGAACCGGATGGGTTCCCATTGGTTCAGTTGATGTTGAGAAGGCTAAAAAGGCTGGAGAGATTCTGTGTGAGAAAAAATATCGTCAACACCCAAGCAATTTCAAGTACACTTCCACAACTCAAGACATGCCACTTGTACTGGCTAAAAACAATGCTGGCGTAATGAACAAGGTAGCTTACTCTAAACAATACTACTATTTTTTACTACAACACTGTGTGCAACGTCTTTACATTAGGTGTTGTTTTTTATTCACAATATAGAAAACCTATGTGGAATCTTGGGAAAAAGATAAGACAAAGATTCACATCATGCCAGATACAATGGAGATATTGCTTGCGAAACAGAACAAAGTCAACTACAGCGAGGTGAGGGATTGGTCAAACAAAAATCAAACACAAGAATACGCTGACAACTGTTTAGTTGTTCGTTTTTTCATTTTAGTCACTTGTGATTTACCCCAAAAAAATCACATTCTATTTTTTTTTCCAGAAAAAATACAAGCTGGCCAACGAAGAAGCCAAAAAGAAAGGTTATGACATACGTGGTGATGCTATTTCTATAAAAGCAGCCAAAGCCTCTAGAGATATCATCAGTGATGTGAGTTCCCGTTATTTGTAGTTATATATTGTCATCGTTTTGAATTTGATTATTAAAAATGTTAATACATAACTATCTTAATTCTTTACCCGCAGTTCAAGTACAAGACTGGTTACCGTAAGCAAGTTGGTCATCACATTGGAGCTCGCAGCGTCCAGGATGATCCATTGCTCATGTTGGCGTTGAACTCAGCTAGGATTGCTAGTGACGCTTTATACAAGAAGGATTTCAACAAGTCCAAGACCAAGTTCAATCTTCCAGTGGACATGATCGCATTTGAACTGGCCAAGAAGAACCAGATCCAGGTCAATGACGCCCATTACAGAACCTACCTGCACAACTGGACCTGCCTCCCAGACTCTAGTGATGTTGTGCAGGCCAGACACGTCTATGACCTGCAAAGTGATGTAAGTTTCTCCTCAGTGGTTTTTTTATCTGCTAGTAATTATTATTATTTTTTATTTATTTTATTTTGACCATTGTATTTATTTTTACCATATTTTAGGCTGTGTACAGAGCTGATCTGAAATGGCTTCAAGGACTAGGATGGGTCCCAATTGGTTCAGTTGATGTTGAGAAGGTGAAAAAGGCCGGAGAAGCCCTGAGTGAAAGGAAGTATCGTCAGCACCCAAGCAATTTCAAGTACACCATGTCAACACAAGACATGCCAATGGCACTGGCTAAAAGTAATGCTACCAATGCCAACAAGGTGAGTTCATCAAGAGTGTTTCTTTCAGTTTTTTTGAAGCTTAGAATCCTGAAAACTCAACAAAGTTTAGATCACTCTTAGCCTAAAACCACAAACCTTTCTTGCACTCTTACAGCAACTCTACACTGAAGCATGGAACAAGGATAAAACCAAAATCCACATAATGCCCGATTGTATGGACGTTTTGCTGGCAAAGCAGAACAATATAAACTACAGTGAGGTAAACACAAATTTGTGATGCTCTTTTTCGTTTCTTGTTCTCTTATAATATGAAGTAATGAATCGCATTTTCAATTTTAGAAAAGATACAAACTTGCCAACGAAGAATCCAAGAAAAAGGGCTATGATTTGCGTGGTGATGCTATCTCTATTAAAGCAGCTAAAGCATCCAGGGATATAGTCAGTGATGTAAGTACACTAAATACTAATTATTAATATTGTTTGCCATAATAACATTTACTAATAATAGTAGTACCATTATATGTTTAGTTTATGTAACAAAGGTGCCCCAAATACTCTCTAAAGCTACAATTCATATCTATAGTTCAAGTACAAGACTGGTTACCGTAAGCAAGTTGGTCATCACATTGGAGCTCGCAGCGTCCAGGATGATCCATTGCTCATGTTGGCGTTGAACTCAGCTAGGATTGCTAGTGACGCTTTATACAAGAAAGATTTCAACAAGTCCAAGACCAAGTTCAATCTTCCAGTGGACATGATCGCATTTGAACTGGCCAAGAAGAACCAGATCCAGGTCAATGACGCCCATTACAGAACCTACCTGCACAACTGGACCTGCCTCCCAGACTCCAATGATGTTGTGCAGGCCAGGAAAGTCTACGACCTGCGCAGTGATGTAAGTTAATTAATTGTAATAGAAAGTTATATATATATTATATATAATATATATAAGTTATAACTAAAATGATTTACTAAATTAAAGTTTATGTTGAATTAACAATATCTCTCTACCATCAGGCTGTGTATAAGGCTGACTTGGAGTTCATGACTGGGGTTGGATGGGTCCCCATTGGCTCAGTTGACGTCCTGAAAGCAAAGAAAGCAGCCGAGATCCTCAGTGAACGTCTCTATAGACAGAAACCCGAAACATTTAAATATACTCAAGATATGCAGTCGATGCCTTTGGTTCTTGCAAAGGCAAATGCTCAAACTATGAATAAGGTTTGCCAATTTTTTTAATGTTCACACATATCTGCAATTCTTTGAGATTTATTATGCACTTTCTGCTATTTTGATATTTTCATCACAAATAGTTAATGTGAAGATGTTTGTTTTTAGCGTCAATATCATGCCGCGTGGGAAGCTGACAAGACTAAGATCCACATTCCAGCTGATATCCCGGAAATTGTCCTCTCATCTGCTAATGCCATTACTAACAGCAGGGTAGGTGTTCTCATTTTAAAAATTCTTTCAAATTTTTCATCAGTTCTAGTTTAATCAAACTATACAAAAATGTAACACTTTCCAAAATATTGTGAAATGTGACAATCACTCCCAAAATACACACAGCCACAAACTCGCATTAAATTTTCATGTGTTCTATTTGCAGAAACTATACAGGCAAGCGGTTGAAGACATGTTCAAGAAAGGCTATGACATCAAATCTGATGCTGTGTCCATAAAAGCTGCAAAAGCATCCAGAGACATTATTAGTGATGTAAGCACTATTCACAACTGTTAGAAATTGTGATTGCTTTTTGTCTTATTAACTTAGTAGCATTAGTTAATATTTAATACATTTAATATTAGTTAATTGTTAATAGATATATCCTTTTCTGTGCTTGTTTTATAGTTCAAGTACAAGACTGGTTACCGTAAGCAAGTTGGTCATCACATTGGAGCTCTCAGTGTCCGTGATGATCCATTGATCGTGTTGGCCATGAACTCAGCTAGGATTGCTAGTGATGCTTTATACAAGAAAGATTTCAACAAGTCCAAAACCAAGTTCCACCTTCCAGTGGACATGTTGACCCTCGAGTTGGCTAAGAAATGTCAGAAACAGGTCAATGACGCCAACTACAGAACCTACCTGCACAACTGGACCTGCCTCCCAGACTCCAATGATGTTGTGCAGGCCAGGAAAATCTATGATCTTCAGAGTGATGTAAGTTGTATTATGATGTTTTTTTTTTGCTATTCTATTCTAGAAGCATTACCGGTATTTATCTGTTTCTTACATATATTCTGCCATTAGGCTGTGTATAAGGCTGACATGGAATGGATACGAGGTACTGGATGGGTTCCAATTGGTTCTGTAGATGTAGAAAAAGCCAAAAAGGCTGCTGAGATCCTGAATGAAAGAAAATACAGGCAGCATCCAAGCAACTTCAAGTTTACATGCAAAACCGATGGAATACCTTATGCTCTTGCCCAAGCCAATGCAAAGATCATGAATAAGGTATTTTAAAACTTATGTACGATTGGACTATATTAGAAGCATATTACTATTTCCAATGTATTATCTTTTTAATTGCAGAGTGCATATGTTGAAGCCTGGAACAAGGACAAGATCAATATCCACGTCATGCCAGACACCCCGGAAATTGTCCTTGGAAAGCAGAACAAACTCAACACAAGTATTGTAAGCATACCAGTCATGATGTCCAGTAAATGATCGAGTTTTACCTCTCTTTTGTGTTTCTATTCAGCTCTTACAAAAGATTCTTTCATGTGTTTCTTCAACAGAAGCACTATCGTCAAGACTATGAGGACATCATAAATAAGGGTTACTTCCTGCCCAAGGATGCCATTTCTGTCAAATCTGCCAAAGCCTCCAGAGATATAATCAGTGATGTAAGTCTTCGTCAACCTTATTTTTCTCAACAGATATTTGTTTATTGACATTTTATAATCTTATTTGTGTTACTTTACAGTACAAGTACAAATCTGGATACAGGAAACAGCAAGGTCATCACATTGGAGCTCTCAGTGTTCGGGATGATCCATTGATTGTGTTGGCCATGAACTCAGGGAAGATTGCTAGTGATGCTTTATACAAGAAGGATTTCAACAAGTCCAAGACCAAGTTCCACCTGCCAGTGGACATGTTGACCCTTGAGTTGGCTAAGAAATGCCAGAAACAGGTCAATGACGCCAACTACAGAACCTACCTGCACAACTGGACCTGCCTCCCAGACTCCAATGATGTTGTGCAGGCCAGGAAAGTCTACGACCTGCGCAGTGACGTATGTACACACGCCATAAGGATTACTGCTGTTTAAATGCCATTTTACTGAAGTATGTTTCCCTCCTATTTATACCTTTATACTAGGCCGTGTATAAAGCTGATCTTGAATGGATTCGTGGGTGCGGTTGGATGCCACATGGATCTGTTGATGTCATCAAAGCCAAAAATGCTCAGACAATTCTCAACGAGAAACTGTACCGCCAACATCCTAGCACTGTCAAGTTCACCAGTGCTGTAGATCTACCTGTCATTCTTTTGTCCAAGCAAAATGCTGACAATCTCAGTAATGTAAGTAGTAATATTGCCCAAAAAAATGTCATTAAGAAACGACGCAAATAATTAAAAAAAATATTCTCTTTTGCCTGCAGTGGAGATACAGAGAAGCATGGGACAAAGACAAGACGTCTGTACACATCATGCCAAATACTCCCGCCATTGAGTTGGCCAGAGCTAACGCCATCGCCATTAGCAATGTAAGGAACCAATCACACACTACAACCTAGCGTTGCCACTATCATGTTTATAATTGTTTCATTTTCAAGCATTCATTGTCATTTTGTTGCCTCGTTTCAGACAATGTACACTAAAAACTGGGATTCTACAAAGTCCAAGGCGTTCCACATCAAAGAGGATGCAATTTCTGTTCTTAAGGCCAAAGCCTCCAGAGATATTGCTAGTGACGTAAGACATCACTTAATCGATTCTGTTTTTCACTTATTTCAGCATTAGGTTCATTGGAAAGAATTGCCACTATCTGTTATAGTTATATATTTTTTCTTCTTTAAATGCAGTATAAGTACAAGACTGGTTACCGTAAGCAAGTTGGTCATCACATTGGAGCTCTCAGTGTCCGTGATGATCCATTGATTGTGTTGGCCATGAACTCAGCTAGGATTGCTAGTGATGCTTTATACAAGAAGGATTTCAACAAGTCCAAGACCAAGTTCCACCTGCCAGTGGACATGTTGACCCTCGAGTTGGCTAAGAAATGCCAGAAACAGGTCAATGACGCCAACTACAGAACCTACCTGCACAACTGGACCTGCCTCCCAGACTCCAATGATGTTGTGCAGGCCAGGAAAGTCTACGACCTGCGCAGTGATGTAAGTTACATTGTTATGGTAGTTTATTGAAGAAACTAGAAAGAAATTAGTATCTAACCGATTCCTTTATGATTAGGCTGTGTACAAAGCGGATCTGGAGTGGTTGAGGGGATGTGGATGGATTCCACATGAGTCTGTGGAAGTGCTGAAAGTGAGGCATGCACAAAAGATCTTGGCTGACGTGAGTCTTGTCACCATTGTTGTGTGGCACTGATGTATTATTGATCTTGTAAATCAAAATTGATTTGATTTTGATCTGTTGAATTGGTTTTAAAAAATGTTTTTGATCTATTCACAGAGAGGCTATCGTGTGAAACTGGATGATCAGAAATACACAACACCCATTGAGAGAATTGACTTTGTGCGCTCTAAAAATGCTGCTGATGTGCTCAATGAGGTAAGAACACCTCTATTTTACGTTTAACAATTATTACGGAAATCTAACTGTTTGTATTTAAATAAATTCACCCATGTTGTCTGTTTTCAGGCTAAGTATCGTGAGGCCTGGCACCAGGACAAAACTAAATACACCTTGACTGACAGTCCGCTTATGGCTACAGCAAGAGAAGTGGGCAAAATCCATCACCCGGTATGCGTTTTATCTTTAGTTAACAATTTTGTTAATAATTAGAGCTCAATAAATATGTACTATTTAAAACTTTTTAGCACTTTTACACCAAAGACTGGAACAAGACCAAAGCCACGTCTTACTTTATGCCTGGAGATGCTGTGCCAATTAAACAGTGCATAAACACCTCTAAAGTGCAGAGTAATGTAAGTAAATGTATGACATAAAGCTAGTTTTTTGTAAACCAAGGAGAATGAACTATAATTTGGTTCAATGTTATTTTTGTTCTGTTTGCAGTTTAATTACAAGACTGGTTACCGTAAGCAAGTTGGTCATCACATTGGAGCTCTCAGTATCAAGGATGATCCATTGCTCATGTTGGCGTTGAACTCAGCTAGGATTGCTAGTGACGCTTTATACAAGAAAGACTTCAACAAGTCCAAGACCAAGTTCAATCTTCCAGTGGACATGATCGCATTTGAACTGGCCAAGAAATGCCAGATCCAGGTCAACGATGACAAATACCGAACCCGTCTCCACCAGTGGACATGCATGCCTGATCAGAATGACGTCATTCAAGCTCGCAAAGCTTACGACCTGGCCAGTAATGTGAGTACTGTTTTATTTAGGCTGTTTTTTTAAACATTGTTTGTGCCATTTGTATTCAAATCTATAACTTGATTTTACCAATCTCATTTCAGAATATCTACAAAGCAGATCTGGAATGGATTCGTGGTTGTGGTTGGGTTGCTGCTGATAGTGTGGAGCATGTTAAAGTCAGGAAAGCTCAGGAGATTTTAAATGATGTGAGTTAAAGCTAAAATGTTTTATCTAGTTGTCCTGGAAATACATCATAAAATGCATATTTCTTTGACTCCACACAGAGAAAGTACAAGAAGGATGCCAAGGATAACTTTGGCAAATTTACCAACATTGTGGATCGCCCCGAAGTTGTCCTTGCAAAGGTTAATGCTTTTAACCTCAGTGATGTAAGTATCTTTCAGAGTTGGCTATTTTAATCTAATAAATAATTTTACACATCATTTCTTCATAAGCCTGACTTGTCTTGTGCCTTTTTTTATTTTTTAGTTAAAATATAAAGAATCATTTAATGCAGAGAAAGGCCACTACATTGGATCTCAAGATACACCACAGTTAGCTCATTCTAGAGAGGCCGCAAAGATCATCAGTGAGGTAAAAATATTAATTTATATTTCTTATGAATGCTCGTTTTTCTTGTGTGCATTCATGTTCAACTTTTTACCAATTTTTGACTTCATAGAAACTCTACAAGTTAGGATGGGATGAAAGCAAAGCAACTGGCTACCAGCTGAACCATGAATATATACCAGTACAAGCAGCGAAGAAAACCAGAGACATTATTAGCGACGTAAGCATTTAAGATGCATAAACTCTTTTTGTAGGTGTAACAAGGTTGGACATTGTTTTAATGTTTTACGTTGAAACAATGCAGGCCAAGTACCATGATGCCCATGAGAAAGCCAAAGGACACTACTTGGCTTCAACATTAGTTGACTACCCAGAGGTGGTTCGCTTGGGTCAAGTTGAAAAGGGTAAAAATCTGGTAAGCAACGTTTTTTTTTCTTTAATGTTCCACTTGGGCTAAATTTTTATTAAAAAAAAAACCAATACAGTCTAATAAATGCTGTATTTTTTTTTTAACAGAGAGACTACCACAAGGCCTACAATGAATCCAAGACGAAGCTTCACATTCCAGCTGATATGATCAGCCATGTTGTGGCCAAGAAATGCCAGGACATCCTGAGCAACGTGCAATATCGCACATACCTACACCAGTGGACATGCCATCCTGAGCAGGATGATGCTACCCGTGCCCGCAAGGCTAATGAGATTTTGAGTGATGTAGGTTATGTTTAGAGCAAAATTGCCCTATTGAGTGACTACATTTAATAATATATATTTTTTTCGACCAGGTTTTCTACAAAGATGACCTGAACTGGATGAAAGGCATTGGCTGTTATGTGTGGGATACTCCAGAAATAGTGCGTGCCAAGAAATCCTATGAGCTACAGAGCGACGTGAGTAACACTTTTCCAACTGATTTATTTATTTGAAACATGGCTTTCTAGCGTTAACGCGTGTGAATATTGTTTTTACAACACAGATCAAGTACAAAGCAGAAGGCAAGAAGGAATGGAACAACTATTCCATTGTCACTGACACTCCTGTGTATGTCACTGCCATCCTGGGCCACACGTGGGCCAGTGAGGTTTGAACAACCATTCTTCATCATTTAAATCACTATTATAAGCATATCACGGTTTAACTTGTGTTCGCATTTCTTCCATAGCTAAACTACAGGGAGGCTTATCATAAAGAAAAGCACATTTATACCACTGTTCTGGACACCTATGACTATGCAAGATGCTACAACCTGAAGCAGATCTATAGCACAGTAAGACTGGAGATACTATCCATACGCTGTTAAAAAGTGTTTTGTTGTTGGTATTTTTCCTAAAACTCTGAACTTATATTAATTCAGAAAACCTATTCATCGGCTTGGGACAAGATTAAAGCCAAGAGCTACCATATCCCTCATGACTCCCATGCTTTGGTCCATGCCAAACAACAGAAGGTCATCCTGAGCAAGGTGAGTCTATCAGTTTGTTCCCATTTACTATTTTCAATATTTATTTGCCTGTCTATTGATATTATTACAAAATATGAATTCCAATGCCTTTTAGGTCAAGTACAAGGAGGAATATGAGAAGTTCAAGACCTTGTACACCCTGCCAAAGTGTCTTGAGGATGACCCAGGCACTGCGCGGTGCATTAAGACCGGAAAACTGGTTCTCGATGTATGTAATAGCCTACATCACATCTCACTTTTGGTACACAGAATCTCATATTGGTTTTACTTTCTTCAGCGTTTGTACAAAGACAACTATGAGAAGACCAAGGCAAAGATCAATGTACCTCCAGATATGCTTGATATAATTGCTTCACGCAACACTCAGAAGACTGTCAGCGAGATTGGCTATCGCAACTACCTTCACCAATGGATCTGCCTCCCTGACATGCAAGTGTATGTTCACGCTCGAAAAGTCAACGAGCAACTGAGTGACGTAAGTTTTTGGCATTTAAGCAACTCATAAATGAAACCACAAATACTGCCAACACTGACTTTAAATTTCATCTCAGATCTTCTACAAAGATGACCTCAACTGGTTGAAGGGCATTGGCTGCTATGCTTGGGATACTCCAGACATTCTTCGATGTAAGCAAGCAATGAAACTCCAGAGTGAAGTAAGTGACTTCTTTTAATTGCTCATTGTTATGCAGCTATCTTCTCTCATGCTCTTCCTGTTTTTGGTGTGTTTGTCTCTTAGAACCTTTACAAAGCTAAGGGAATTGAGCACTTAAAACAGTTCTCTGTGGTTATGGACACCCCGGTTTATGGAACCTGCAAGCAGAGTGCTCACAATTTGAGCGAGGTCCGTATAACTATGCCAGACAATAATTCCAATAAATTTAAATCATCTACAGTTTTTGGATAAGTCCGTTTAAACTCATGTGTCTCCCTGTAGCTCAACTACCGCAGTGACTATGTGAAAAATGTTATGGGCAAAAACACTGCGCCAGCTGTGACGGTGGATACCGAACGAGCTCGACTAGCCAACTACATCCAGAGTGAGGTGCGAGAACTTTCACTTCTTCAGCAACATTTACAGGCCTCATAATACTGTTTGATAATCTTTCCTTTTCATTTCAGAATTTCTACAAGGAGGCTAATAAAAACCTAATGCCCACAGCTTACACTCTTCCTTACGACACGCCACTCAACAAGCAGGCCAAGGCTAACAGCGTCGCCATCAGCAATGTACCAAAACCCCTTAAACATCAGCCTAATGTTATTTCAAGTCGCATAATATTATACAGATGTCTCACCACTTACTGATTATCTCCATAGATGAAGTACAGGGAAGCCTATGATCTGATGAAGGCCAAGAACTACACCCTGGATCCCCAAGGTGTTAACTTTGTTACTATCAGAAAGGCCAACATGGTCACAAACCAGGTAAGCTCAAAACTAACTGCTTTAATTATTGTTTTATATATATATATATATATATATATATATATATATATATATATATATATATATATATATA
>CM051494.1:26024286-26058305 GCA_028031935.1 Paedocypris micromegethes
CACACACACACACACACACACATATATATTAAGAAACTATTTTAAAAGGAAGTCCTGGACATAATGGACATGAAAACAGTGATAGTTTGGTTAAAAAACAATTAAACATAAAAAGACAAACAATACAGTTTACAATTATTTACAGTGAATTCAATGAAGGGAATTAACAATCAAGCTAACCATTAATTTTCAATAGATTTTTTTAAAAGTTCAAAATGTTTCAAACATTTAAAATGAATTGTAATTAAAGTAACATAAATAATTGTAACTAATTATTACTTTAAGACTTTAATCATAAAAGTCTTTCAAAGAATCGGAATCAAAAAGTGTTTGTAATTGTGCATGTTAGTGCCTCTTCTGTTCTGACTTTTCTTTTAAAAGTGTGGCGTTAAAACTCTCAGCAAGCAGCAATATCGTTTTGTTGTCCTAACCAAAAGATTAACAAGATGTTTATTTTGTTATTTTACAGCGACTGTATCGTCAGAAATACGAAAAGGAAAAAGACAAAATTCACTCTGAGTATGACACTCCTGAGATCAAACAAGTGAAGGCCACTCAGCAGGCCATCAGCGACGTGAGTAGATCATTCATGCTCTTTTAATACAATCAATACTATAGTACTAATCAAATCTTACTTTTCTGTCTTCAGTTGTGCTATAAAGAGAAGTACTTCAACAGCAGAGGAACTCTTCTGCCCATGCCCATCACTCCTCAGATGATGCACTGCCACCATGTCAATGAAATCAACAGTGACGTATGTGCCATGAAAGCCCTTTTCATTTCGGCTTTTGTTGTTCTGTAATTGTGTCTGTGAACTGTGACTCTGTATGTTGTAGCTGAAATATAAAGAAGATTTGCATTGGCTGAGAGGCATCGGCTGCTTCATGGTGGATTCCCCTGAGATGGTTCGAATTCGTGAAATCACCAAGTTTAGGGTAATTTCCCTGTTTAAGCATTTCTTCAGCTTTTTGTTGGTTCTGATATTGATTAATTATACGTCACTTTGTCTTTTCTAGAAATCATATGATGTTGATGCCAAGAAGAACTTTTCCCACTTTAGTGTGGTCCTGGATACACCAGAGTACAAGCGTGTAACTGAGCTCAAGACCCACATCAGTGATGTCAGTGACTCCAAACAGGCTGAAATTGTTGTAAAATTCCATCCATCCTTTAAAAAGTCTGTGTTGTGTCTGTTTTGCCCCACAGCTGGTTTACAGAGCTGAAGGCAAAAAGGAAAGGACCAAATGCACCACAACTGTTGATGGTCTAGATATTACCAGAGCCAAGTGGGCACAGAGTCTGACCAATAAGGTAGAGATCATCAGATTAAAAAAAACGATTCAGATGAGCTTTTTTGTTTTTTATCAAATACCATTTCAATACAAAACCGTTTGAACCAAGGTTAAAAAATGTTTTCCTCAAACAGTACGAGTATGTTGATCTGGCATCTAAAGAGAGGGCCTTCTTCACCCCAGAGTCACAAACTCCCACCCTGGAGCATGCCCGGTCAATGAAGTGTGTCTACAGTGAGGTAACGTTGCCGTTCACAGTGTTTTTAGTTACTGCCCACATCTGGTGTTAAACAGATCTGGTATTTTCTGTAGAAAAAGTACAAGGAACAATATGAGAAGATGAAGCACCGATACACCGCAATCCACGACACACCGATTCTGGTTCGTTCTAAGAAAGCCTACCTCAATGCCAGTGACGTGAGTTTCAGATTTTCTTTCATTTGAACTTTAAATATTATACAGAGCTCTAAATGACAGCATATTTTTCCTCTAGCTGCGCTATAAAGAGACCTTTGAGTTGGCCAAGGGTCACTACCACGCTGACAAAGATGCCTTGGACATTCTCTGTGCCAAGAGAGTCAGAGATGACATCAGTGAGGTGTGTGATGATTTATTCCTCTTCAATTGCTCATAGCTCATTGTCTGACTATGGACATTTTTCTTTATTAACTGACTCTTTTTCTCTAATTTTTGAACACAGATCAATATTGGACATTTTTCTTCTTTAAAGACTTTTTTCTCTAATTCACATAGCGACTTTGCGTTGGTCTCGAACTAAGAAAAGCACTTAATAAATAAACTTGAACTTGAACTTAATTATTGAATTTTATAAAATGGAGCACTTTTCTCATCCCCTTTTTCCACTTTTTCCTTATCAAGGTTAAATACAGAGAGAAGTACATCAGTTCCTTGGGCACCTGGAAATCTATCCCAGACCGCCCAGAGTTTTTCCACAGCAGGATTGTAAGGGACTGCGTCAGTGATGTGAGTAGCCAAACGATTACTGTACTTTATGATTGTGTGTGTCTTGTTTTTTTAGGCTGTTTCATTACAGATTATTTTGATATTTGGGATATATCTGAATGTTTATTACTGTACTTTAGTTTAAGTAATTTTTGTTCTAGGTTAAATACAAAGAAGATTTGGACTGGATAAAGGGCATTGGCTGTTATGTGTGGGACAGACCTGAGATGGTTCAAGCTGAGCACAACAAGACCCTTTACAGTGAGGTGAGCTTAAAAAGCAGGAGCCTTCAACATACACTTTAATCGTGATGCTATGTTTAATTACATTATAATACTTCTATTTGGGTTACAGCGACTCTACAAAGCATCGTTTGAAAAGAACAGAGGCAACTTCAAGTACACATGTGACACACCGTTCTTTGAGGCCGCAAAGAACGCTTCACTTCTGATCAATGATGTAAGTCTGTGTAAATTCTTTATCAATACATTTAAAACGTGAGATTTTGTAACAAGGAGTAAAAACGCAATTCAGTTTTTTGAGTGTAAGTGTAAGTGTAAGAATATATTTTGTTGATAAAATGTGTTGTTTTTTATGAGCCTGAAGTGGAACTTTGCAGGTAATTCATGAAGACATTCTCTTTACTATGAATATTCTATAGTATCTTAAATGCCAATTGACACCATCTGATACATGAAAAGTCATTAGTTTTTTCACACCAAGCCTTTCTTAACTTTTCCCCACATTATAGACAAGGTTTGTTGTCATTGTCGTCTTTAACTCCTGTTCTGAAATCCTGAGCAGAGGTCCTACCGTGCAAACTATGAGAAGACTAAGAATAAGTACACCATAGTTGTAGATGACCCTAGGAACGTCTTGGCAAAGGAGGTCAGCAAGATGAGCCAGGTAAAGCCTCCAGCTCCAGCCGTCCTCTGGATCCGTCTCCTGCTCCATGGGCCTGCGCATGGGATATGTTCTGGTCCTCTGGAAAGCTCCATAGCATGAAGCATCACGTCTCTTCCTCGCTTTGGTTATTTAGGCTTTCAGAGGAATTCTGAGTATTTCTGGATTTGTGTGCTCTCTGATTATGTTCTGATTTATTTTCAAACATCAAATGATGTTTGAAGGACCTGTCTTTTTTTCTCAATTGAGTATGTATTTGTTGCATGACTTGTACGTTTGTCTGATTTTTCAACAAACAGGAAAAATATAAATCCAAGGCCAAAGAGTTGCATAAAAGTGGCTGCAATGAGCTGCTCCGTCCTGACTTTCTCAATGCCATGTACAACTCGGGCATGTGGAGTAAGGTAACCACAGGCCGACTCGCAGCCCCAAACCCTCCTCAGATTACCAACTTATTTTTGTTCCCTCCTTAACTTCATCCCCCGTTCACATATGCAGCCCTTCACTACTGTTCTTGTCGTCCCCTGTAGTTTAAACTCTTATTCTCATCTCTATTAATTCAAAGACACATTACTTTTAACGATGTGTTCTAACCATCCTAAAAATGTTAGATGTGTGTTTTATTTGCTGTTTATTTCAAAAGGCACACTGGATAAGAACATTTCATTTGAATAATTTTCATGCTATATATCTATCCTACTGTATGTAAAGACAGTTTTAGTGTTTTTTATTAGTTTTGGTTTTTTGTCATCTTCACAAAAACATCACAATATATAAATATAAAGTAAAGATAAATAAATATACTACAGTGTTAAATGAATTTAGTATTAAATAACTCTAAAAAATATATTTCTTTTTGTAAAAATGCACAATTAATCTTATAATAATAATAAATTAATGATAAATATACTTTTTGCATCAACCTTTCCATCAGCAGCATAATTGTCTCAGTCTACCATTGTCTTGTTTAATTGTTTTGCATGTACATTTTCATGGTCTAATAGAAACGGTTGTGCCGTTTGCATGCCCTCTACCTCATACTGTATGCCCTGGCGTGATTTGTTTCTAGCAGTAGAAAATAAGCATGGTGTTCTAGCATTCATTCCTACTAGATCATGTACCTTCTCATCTCGTTGTATTGAGCTTAATTTCACATTTATTCTTCAGTGGAAGTACAGGGAACAATATGAGCGTGCCAAATCTAAATTCACTCCGGTGTTGGATACTCCTGATTACCAAGTCGCCAAGCGCAGTAAGCAGATCAGCGACGTGAGTACAGCGATGTCATACTTTCACAAAATATCAACTCACTATACTGGCTTGCCAATCATTTAGACTTATTTTGCGTTCTCCACTTATAGATCATCTATAAAATGGAATACAACAAAACTAAAGCAAGAGGATACACACTCGGACATGATACTCCCATGAGCCAGCACATGAAGAAAGTCAAGGAGATCACCAGCAATGTAGGCTCGACTTATAATAATAATAATAATAATAATAATAATCCTTTTGTTTGGTGAAGTAGAACTGACATTTTAATCTTCATCATCTTCTTTGGCAGCTTAAATACAAAGAAGTGTATGAAAGAAACAAGGCTCAGATCAACATTGCTCCTGATGCTCATGACATCCGTGCCGCCAAGGAGGCCTACAGAAACATCAGCAACGTAAGACACACAGCTCTTTGTTATCTGCCGCACACACCACTATCTCTAACCTTCTCTTTCTCTATCTGTTTAGCTGGAGTACAAGAAGAAATATGAGGCCACCAAGTCCAAGTGGATCTGGACTGTGGATAGACCAGATTTTGTCCACGCTGCTAAGAACAGCTTCCAGCAGAGTGACGTTCGTAGTCGTCTTTTTAGCCACACTACTGAACTAAATCACCACAGATATATTTATTGACGGTGTTTCTGCTTACAGGTTGAGTACAAGTATGATAAGGAAATGCTGAAGGGCTGCGTGATGTCCGTCACTGATGACAAATACACAGTTCTGGCTAAAAAGAACGCTGAACTTTCCAGCGATGTGAGTGATGGTTGGCGATTGGGCCATTAACATATAGACAGACTGAATACAAATACTGTCTTTTATAGGTGAAATACAGAGAGAAGTACGAGAAGGCCAAGGGCCAGTATCAGGCTGTTCTTGACACTCCTCAGATTCTTCATGCTAAATCAGTGGCCAATCTTGTGTCTGAGGTAAGGTGGATTCTGCATGTCTAAGATGTCTGATCCATTTAAATACAGATTTTTCTTCACGATCACATTGGCTATTTTGTGCAGAGCAAATACAAAGAAGCCAGCAAGAAAGATCTCCAAACAGGTAGCTTCACCACTCTTGCAGAAACCCGCGAGACTGCTCACGGTAAAGAGATGGCCAAGATGACAAGTGACGTGAGTAAACGGCACATTGATACTAATCCCATAATGCATAAACATGATGTCATTTACCATATTCCTACTACAGAAACTGTACAAGGAGAAGTTTGTGAAAGAGAAAGGCAAGTCTAACTACAACAACATGCCAGTTCCTCCTGAGGTGCAACACGCGATGGAGGTGGCCAAGAACCAAAGCAATGTATGAAAGTCAAGGCTTCGGCTTCACCGAATGGATCCAGTGGGAAATATTTACCAGTCAACTTTATTTCCGCTCCTGTAGATTGCCTACAAGCAGGAGGCCAAAGCCAAGTTGACCTACACTCCAGTTGCTGACCGGCCAGACATCAGGAAGGCCACTCAGGCTGCAAGACTAGTCAGCGAGGTAAGACACCATTGCTAAAACACCTTTACTGGAGGATGTAGTAATCGTTTAATGGTTTGTGTAGGTTGGGTATCGTGATAAGGCTCGAGAGGAGGCCAGTCGGGGTGGAACACTGCTCGGCCGTCCTGATATTGGCTTTGCCACGGAGGTGTCTAGACTGACCAGTCAGGTAATAATGGTAGCAACAATTGGCAATATCACACTTCATCTTGGTCAAAGCTTCTTATCTTTTTCACGCCAAAAGTCTAGTTTTAAGGTGTAAAGAGTACCTGAAAATCTTGCTTGAATTAACATTGTTTCGAATTTACTCCATTAAAAGATACCAGTCAACAACAAGAACACTTGAGTAAAAGTTGGGAAGTATCCAATTTTAAAATAACTTCAGTATTTCACTTAAATTACTAAATTTAGGCTCAAAAACACCTAGAAATGTGAAAAACAAGAAACTTTATTTATTTACCTAAATTGTATTAGGTTTTCTAATATAGAAATTAACACCTTCATTTTTAAAAAAAGGCAGAACAAAATAGATAAAAAAAAAAAAAAAAGTCCGTCTTAGTCAAACTCAAATATGCAAAAAAGTGCAAAAGTGAGTTCACGTGAATAAGGTTATAAATAGCATCCAGTACCTTCAGCACCCTCCAGATGGCGATATTGCCTCATCCGTAAAAAAAAATTAACCGCGGTAGAAAAATATGCTGTTTCGTCGCAAACAATAACAATGTAACAGGTAACGGTAAGTGTCCATTCAAATGTAGTGGAGTAAAGAGTACATGTACTCAATCAAAAATTTGCTTATATTTTTTGATACTCAGGACAAGTTCCAAAAGTAGCCAAAAAACACCAAAACAAAATTGATTTGCTCAAGTGCTTTACACCACTGGTTTTCAGTTAATTGCGAATGGCGAATTGTTTCTTACTATTTTTATACTGGCAGTTGCATGTCATCATCATCACGCTGAAGCCTTACTGATTCAGCAGAGTCGCTCGTGCCCATCAGTGTTAATTGTCATTGTGTGTGTGAATTCAAGCCATTACATCTTCTCACTACCACCGCTCCATATAGTATTCCCATTTGTGTCCATCCATCCATCCATACTTCCACCTCACTCTTCCATTCTGTTTAATGCATTTGTCTGTTCACAATTCTCTTTTCTGTCTCATCTCTTTGATGTCCCCTGCCATTTCACTGCGCTTTTTAGGTGGAAAAGCCGACCTTCCATGGCGCCGCGTCCTTTGACACTCCTCAGATGCGACACATTAAGAAAATGAGTACCCTGAATAGTGATGTAAGCGGGGTCCTTGGCTCCCGGGGGATAATATTGCACCTTTCTGTCTGTCTGTGTTTAGTGCCTCTCAATGTGATGAAAATTGTGATCATGTTCATTTTATGTTTTTGGCCCTCGTGGTTCTGGTTATACGTTTGTTTTACTTTCGCTGGATTCGTCCTGTTTGGTTGCAAATGCTTTAGCCTAGCGAACTATAGTTCAGCACTTTTTGTGTTGTTCGTTTCATCGATTGGCATGTTTGTTTTTGGATGAAGGGCTTTGGATTATCAGACAGGAATTAAATTGTCAGTAACTTTGTTAATGCTTTTCTTTGGTAAGCTGTTACACTGAGGCATATGTAGACCAGATTTTACTAAACATCTCTTTGTGGAAAAACATTATTATTTTATTTTAGCTTAATATTTTACTACAAGTTATTAAAAATTAAAAGTGTTCTTGGTCAAACAGCATTGATCAGCAGATTGTTGATATATAAAGTCTTACATTGTTTGCTATTCTTAAAATAATTCTTAAAAAAAAAAACTCAGATTATTTGTGAAACAAGTACATTATCAGTAATTACACAATCTTTACAATCCTTCGCTTTTTTGTGGAAAAGTTTTTTTTTATTATAACACAAAGCATTGATTATTATAGGTTTATTATATCGGATTATTATGATTATTACAATCATAATCGGTCTACACATTCTTCAGATGGAACCAGGTGCTTGTCAAAAAAAATTTCTATGCAGATCCGCAGCTATCTGATCCCTGTAGTTATCTTTAAAAGGTCTCAAATTGACTCCGGTCTTCATAGACGCATGTACTTTGCTTTACACAGAGCGTGTTGTTTATGCCAGTAACATCAGATAATTCTCTCTAAAACAGGTGAAGTACAAGGAGAAGTTTGACAAGGAAATGAAAGGAAGGAAACCACAGTATGACCTGAAGAACAGCAAGATCTATCAAACGCTGAAGGACGCCAATGCTCTAGCAAGCGAGGTGCATTAAAAAAAATCACAAGCAGTATCTGTCCAGTTTCAACAGTATTGCATTATGATGGTTTTGTATTTAATCACTCAGGTTAAGTATAAGGGTGATCTGAAGAAGATCCACAAACCTGTAACGGACATGGCCGAGTCCTTATCCATGCAGCACAACTTGAGCACAAGCAAGCTGGCCAGTGACGTAAGACCCCCGGGGTCTTTCCCCTCCTTCCACATTTCCCTCACACAACTTTTTTTTTTTTTTAATATCATATGGTCCATTCATTTTACTTAAAAATCATACTACTCATATTTACCCATCATTCCAGACTATCCTGTGGCAGTGACCCTCACCATTCAACCTTAAACATCTACTAGCATTGTCGTAACCTCATGTTATTTTATTTTCGCTCTTCTGCAAGTTTTTATTGGGTTACGCACTCTAATAATCGTGACTCATCTTCATCTGCTTTTTAATAGCAGGCTAAAATTCTTTTTAACACCCAGCTGTTTCCAATCATGTTTTATTTTTGTCATCCTCATACATGGGCTATGAAGTTCAAGATCGAATAATCTAGAGACAACGGAACATTGATGATGAGCTTTGAATGTTGGCTTGAGAAAGGCTAGTCATCAGACATCTCACCTATAGGGAAAAAAGTATAACATTTGTTTTATTTGAATATTAAAAGAAAAACTATAAAGCACCAAAACTTTTACTTTAGCATAATTGACCTTGTACCTGTATTAATGTCTGAATTACTCAGTCTGTGTCAAGATTAAAATACATATTACAAATAAAAAAGTAAGTCAAAGTACGTAATATAAGTAAATATTACATTTCCGGCCCACCGTACCATTCCACTAAGCCCGCGAGATCCTTTAATACAGAGCTGTTATTATTGGTATTGATGGTCCGCTGATATGTAGCTCTGATAAACTACAGAGCTCATGATGCAGTGCTGCCTTTAGCTGCCTTGCATTACAATTATAGCTGTATAATTTATTTAGAAACACGTTTTTACTTTTTCTAAAATTTTGACAGGATGGTGGTAAAAAAAAATAATTAAATTATTTAAAATCGTTATTATTTAAATTATTTAAAATTATTCTGGAAGAAAATTCTTGCCTGGGTTTATCTTTGTGTAAAACAAGTTTAGTTTTTAGTGTATTTTGTAGCTATCAGCCCGCGACCTAAACTGTGCTTTGAATCCTGGCCCCCGTGCCAGTGCCAGTGAGTTTGACACCTCTGCTATAGCAACACAATTCCTTTGTCAAGCCAATAGCAAAGCGAGTCTCTTGGGTTAGTGATTGGAAGGGTGACAATGCTTTGGATTTGGTTAGAGCTGTTTTACCGCGCATTCCTCCTTAGTACCAGTACAAGAAGAAGTTTGAGGAAAGTAGGGGTCACTACCACATGATACCTGATACACCCGAGCAGCTTCACCACAAAGAGGCTTCAGAGCTGCAGAGCCATGTAAGTCACCACCGTTCCTGGAGCTTTCTATCTTCTCCCCAGTCTACATGGCTGTGTGAGAAGCCTGGTCCAGTACGGTTTCTCTTTGGAGCATTGGTTATTTGAAAACACCCCATGTGTTTTAAAAAGTTTTCCACGCTGTTGAAATTCAAGATACTTAGTTCTACAAAATTACAAAATACTAAATTTCAAGCCTGGTTTTTCGGGATCCTGGACCGAACATGTAGATACAGATTACACAGCTAAATTTGGGCATGAACAAAATCATTTAGATCCTTTTAGAAATCACTCCCCTGATCAATTTTTGTGATCTGAAAACAGGTGAAATACAAAGAGAAGTATGAGAGAGAACGAGGCAAAGCTATGCTTGACTTTGAAACACCTACATATGTGACTGCAAAGGAGGCACAGCATCTGCAGAGCCAGGTAAATGCAGACACTTATTTACATCTATGCAAATCAAACGTTTAATATGATTCTCTTAAGCATTATAACTCTAAATAGCTGTAACTGGCAGGTAAAAATCTATTTGTTTCTGTCACAAATGCGGCCAAATCCGACCCGGTTAAGGTGTTAAATGTGGCCTTATTGTTTTTGTTTTTTTTTTTCATATATTTATTTACATTTGAAAAAGAGATAATCACTGATATTAGAAAAATGTTAAATCAAACTTTGAACCGTTTCAAGTTCCATAAGATAAAATTTTAGAGAAAAATCTCTACCAGAGTTTTCTTCAAATCCGTCTCTAATTCTTTTTATTCTAATTATGAAATATGTTATTCTATTATATACGCGTGACATGCATTGTTTTGCTGGTAAGACATTTCACAGGTTCCCTCCTGGATCCATGGACGTATGGTATGCATTTTATTAGTTCTGACAAGACAACTAGCTAGTAACACAAACCAGTGACTGTACAATTAAATCGAGAACCCATGTTACTCTGTGAAAGTGCCATACTTCTGCCCAACTTCTAGATTTGCATCTCACTGTGCTTGTGAATTTATATAGAAAGAGTATAAGAAGGAATTTGAGGAGACGATGAAAGGCAAGAACCTCTCTGGTTTGGAGGTCACCCCTGCCATGATTCATGTCAGACACGCCACCAAAATTGCTAGTGAGGTAACATGAGGACCGTATCCCTCTTACTCTCATCCTGGTAATATTACTAAGACTCTCCTCACGTTACATTCCATCCTTGAGTGTCCAGTCATATGCACGTAAGTTCTAGTTAATGTGCATGAATGATAGATTTATATTAGTGTTGGTAACAGTCGTCCCGCAGTCATATATATTTAAAAATATTATTATTACATTTTTATATAAGTTGCACATTCCATATGTAAAACAATGTACAAGACTTTTTAACTTAGCTTTTTCTTGTCTTTTTTTTTATACGTATAATTTTGACTCTCTTAATATTTGTATTTATTTTATTTGTACATTAGTTAAAGTTTAATATTAAAATAATTATAAAAGATAGTTCTGAATTATTACTTATAAGGGATAATTATTATCTTCATTTTATAATGATATGATTCATTAAGATATTATTTTAATATCTAGGGTTGCGTTTTCATTTTCTCAAATCTTGAAATAAAAAAAATAAATCTGATAAAAGACGTGGGAATTCTGTTATTTGTTTCATCCAATCTTTCATTAAAATAAAACAAATCACCAGTTTAATCATTTTTACAACACATCTTAAACATATACGCATGCCCGTTTCATACATTTTTGTATTATTTACAATAACCGGGTATTAGATTGACATTAAAATCATGTTAACGAAATAAATCTGTATTAACAATCATCTTTAAAAAAGTAAATATTGGTAGTTTTTTAGTATGTTTTACTGCTTTTTCCGCCTATGGAATCTTTTTTATTTATATTTTTTTCAATTTCTCCACTACTTTTGCTCTGGTCAAAATGATACAGGAAATTGAATCGAAACATTTCTAAACGTTTCGACACCAGATTAGACGCCGTATTAGACCCAGAGCAAAGGTTGAGTGTGGCTGTAATCTGACAGAGCAGTGTCTGTGTTCTTCTCGGCCCTGTAGAGAGAGTACAGGAGGGATCTAGAGGAAGGAGTGAAGGGTAAAGGGCTTACAGTGCTGGAGGAAACTCCTGACTTACTGAGAGCAAAGAATGCTACTCAGATCCTGAGTGAGGTAGGGCGGCGAGAGCCGAGCTGAAACATCCCTGTAGTCCTTCCTCAACTTCTACGTTCTCCTCAACACACTAAGTTTCCCACTAATTTCTTCTGATGCCTCCGCTAACCAGGTTTGATCAGTCGAGTTTACTTCTTCCTCTGAGACCCAACTAAATGTCGAGTTGACTTCCAGATGTTAATAGGCTTCCTTCCTGACACTCTTGGCTTCCCGTAGTATTTCCTCCTCAAACTGTTCACTAATGAATCGCTTCCCATTAGTTGTTTGAAAATACTTTGGCGAGAATAACGTTTCGCTTTTCCTGCAGAGAGAGTACAAGAAGGCTTTGGAACATGAGATCAAGGGAAAAGGAATGTTGGCCTTAGCTACTGACACTCCGGACTTCATGAGGGCCAGGAACGCCACAGAAATCCTTAGCCAGGTAAACAAAAAAATCTAATCAAATGATAATTGTATTAGTAATAAATGTGCATTCCGGGATTAAACATTTACCATTATTCTACATCAAAGCAACACTATCAGTCCTTCAAAATTTCAAACTATTGTACTATTTTTTTTTAATTAGCAGCAATAGTTCACATGTTCACTGTAATAGATCATTAGTTTTTCCACTTTTCTTCAGTTATTATCTGATTACGACAATAAATTGAAACCAATACTGTTAAATAAAAGCTAATGCTGAGTTTTATTAAACAATTTTTAATATTTTCAATTAATGCTTCCCTACAGTTATTATCTGATTATAACAAAACCAAACCAAACCAATATAAAAATGTAATAAATAGTAAGAAATGTATTTAAGTTGTAAAACATTTTGTAATTTTATTAAACAATTTGTAATATTTTCAAATGTTACTTAGCTTTTATAATTTAAATGTTTTTATTTTATGAAAATTGTCACCATTTCTAAAAATGATTCATACTCGAGACATATTGTTTTTTTATTTTGTTTTAATGTTTTTTTTGTTTGGCTTTAAAATAGTCACAATTGATTTGTTCCCTTGCTGTAATCCTTTCCCTGTACAGTAACGTTATTTTTTAAAGTCTCTTTGTGAACGTAAAGACTGTCAGTGCTAAACACAGGAAATGTTCTCTGTCTAACATTCCTGTTTTCCAGGCCAAATACAAGCAGAACGCAGAACACGACAGAGCCACATACACCACGGTCATCGACACCCCGGACATCATCCACGCACAGCAAATCAGAAACCTCGTGAGCCAGGTATGTCACGCTTCTTCAAATGATTAATTCTCATTTAGTTTAACTTATTTTACACTCAAAATTAAGTTTCAGACTTTCTGCAATAATTGAAAGTCGATACAAACAACCTGCATGACACAATGTTGTGGGCATGTTTTAAAGGCTTTTATATATGTATTTTTTTTTTTGTTTATATAAAACAATTCAATAAATAACATGATATGATGAACTGATTTGAATGGATTTATTTTAGATGATTCATAATATAAATTGAGTTTTTAATTAATCATCTTCACATAATTTACTTTAATGCTTATACCTAAAAGAAACTTAGTAAAACATTCTCTTGGGGAAAGATTTTTTTAAATGTCACTATTGCATCTTGGGTAATTTACTACTGTCCACCTCTGGTCTCTTTGACCTAAAGCATCTGCTAAATGCATAGATTAAAAAAATGAATAAATCGCAATAAACGTATACAGCATATTCAAAATAATAATTTCAGATTTATTTTCCCGGGTAAACCAGATCAATTTATTTGCAAAACAGGATCATTCTTTGTGGTGATAAAGCAAAAACTTTCCCCGACAGAAAAAATACAAGGAAGAGGCTGAGAAGACCATGTCTCACTATGTTCCTGTCCTGGACACTCCTGAGATGCAGAGAGTGCGTGAGAACCAGAAGAACTTCAGCACCGTAAGTGCTTTTCAAGGCCTTTCTTTCTTACGTCCGCGGTCGATGTTTGCCTGAATGTTGTTGTTTTGTTATTTTCTGTCCGTGTAGTTTATGTTTTACTGTTTTCTTTGAGAAAACCAATCTTTCTTTTTAAAACATCACAGACGTTTCTTAAGTGGTTGTGGTCATGTGACTGCTTTTGTGCTCTTTCTTTGTAGCTTCAGTACCAGACTGACCTTAAAAAGAGTAAGGGAAAGGTTTCCGCAGTACAGGACACCCCTGAAATGCTTCGTGTTAAAGAAAATACAAAGAATTTCAGCTCGGTACTTACTGCCAAATCAGTTTGGAAATATTTGGTCTACATTCTAATCGCTGAGTTGGCGTTGCTTTAATTCAAATTAACCAGTGTTATCTTGAGGCTTTGTTTATCAAAGCTAGTAGCAATACTATCGTTATGATTATATTAATAGAATAATTTTATGTTACTAAGTTTAGTGATAATACAAATTAATGATACAATTTTTTAACAAAGCCAAAAAGGCCAGATGATGTAATGTAGCTATTAACTTTAAACTAGTACAGACTAACATTTATGGGTTTGCTGTTGACTTACTTTTTTTCTAAAAGATTCTAGATTAGCATTTTAACCGCTTCACGAGATAATATAATACGAGGCCTGTCTGTGTTGTGTCTGTCAGTATGTGTGTTTAAATCATTATTTTCCTCCGTATTTTATCAAACCTTGCTGAGTTGGAAGGCCAAACTCCGGTTTTCTCTCACCAGACACAACTATCTGAAAACTGCCTACAAAATGAATTATTAATCTCGCCTTTTGCTTATATAATCTTCAAGATCCAATACAAGGAAGAGGTGGGACAAGGAACGTCCATATCCGAAACCCCCGAAATGGAAAGAGTTAAACGCACTCAGGAGGCTATTAGCACGGTACACGGCGGTGTGACCTTCATCTTCATCTCTGTATTCAACAACCCCGGAAGCCCAGAAACATCATTGATTTATTAATCCAGATTACATCCGTCCAACTTAATATTGATCATTTAATACATGTACTATTTCTAGATTTTTAATTTCATCAAATTAAAGTGAAAAGCCACTGACATTCACGTTATTTAACAAAATAACACACCGTCATCTTTCCATCTTTTCGTTGGTCCTGTTGGACATTGCTTTACCTTTTTACTTTTAATTGAACGTTTTTTAATCACTCTTTATGTCACGTGTTATGTGGTGATCTTAACAGAGGTATAATATGTATTGTATTAGATTAAATACAGGGATTCGCTCGGTCAAGGCATATCTATTCCCGACCTTCCTGATGTGAAACGTGTGCGAGAAACTCAGAAGAACATCAGCTCGGTAGTGCTTTACTTCACTTCTGAATCTGAGGAAAACTTTAACCCGTTTCCCCATTCTTCATTCTACTACACCTTTCACACTTTAAAAAAATCAAAATCCTTCCACTTTCTTTTTTTCCTGTGTGTTTTATTCATCATACACACGTCCACAATGTTCAAGCTCAATAATAATATAGGAACATTAGTCATCGATTAATATGTCATTCGGATTTCAAAGGAAACACCTTTATAGTGTTTGATTTTACAATATTAATACTTTACCAAGTATAATCCCAGTCATCTGTGAATTTTCACCCAAATAGCAAAGGACGTTTGGTCCAGATGTGCCATGTTTGGCCCATAACTGGCCCAGATGTGTCTTCAATCCTTAGAAAAGCATCGTCTACAGTAACTCTCATGTGACAAACCCCTTCCTTATGTTGTTTCTATTCATGTCCGATATTTATTTCACCCCCGTTTGTCTACAAGTGGAAGCTCTTTGCCTTGTGCTGTGTTGTTATTAATGTGGAATTAATCGTTGGGTAGATAAAATACAAGGATTCGCTGGGTCAAGGCACGGCCATACCGGACCTCCCCGAGATGAAGCGGGTCAGAGAGAACCAGAAGCACATCAGCTCGGTAGAGGAAGCTGAGAAATTCTACCTCCTTTGACTCTTTCATTCCAGCTCTCACAAACCCATCATCCCTGACCTACAATCTTACAAGCGTATCACTCCTTTCATCAATTTAATTTACCACGTTTCATCCTAGTTAGGTCTTTTTTGTTTCTGCTGTGGGTGTATTAGATTCCCCTAAACAACTCCAACTGGTCCTAATCCATCATGGCCGCTTCTTTCACTCTTCATTTCCCTCACTTCCCCATCCCAGCCTCGTTTCTTTGTCTTGTCTGGGGGATAAACCATGTGGTGGTTGTGTGTTGTTGTGCTCGCTGGAGAGCAAGAGTGTGTGTTCTGTGCCATGTGTGTGTCTGACCGGCTCTGGGGGCTGTTCTCTTCTGCCTTAGGTGTTGTATAAAGACACGTCCGTCAAAGGAACCCCGGTGGTATTCACTCCAGAGATGGAGCGGGTCAAACGGAACCAAGTGCAAATTAGCTCGGTACTCGCGTCCTTACCAGTGTGTCGAGATAACCGCGCTAACACCATCACTTCCTTCCAGTAGCTAATACTATTAACTTCCGTTTGATAGAACATTCGATGTGGCTGCACTAGGTCACTCTGTAGACCCTCACGTGCCCTCTAAAACCCATCTTCTCAACTGCTCTTAACTCTACAGCTTTGATTTCATGGAGGTTGTTTTCCACCCGAGTCTGAATCCCAATCCAAGCCGGTTCCTGTGTTGTGTGCAGGTCCTGTACTCTGACAGCTTCCGGAAGCAAGTGCAAGGCAAGGCCGCCTTCGTTTTGGACACTCCTGAAATGAGACGTGTGAAGGAGACCCAGCGCATCATCTCAGGGGTAAGTTGGTGTTTATGGCGGCTTCTTTAATGGTAATGATTTGGTATGGAAAGGCGAGAACTTAACTGGGTAGAAAATGACCTCTAGTCCAGAACTGAGCAGCATTTCGGCTGAATCTGAATCTTGGCCTCAACTGTCTGCTACCATCATTCAAAGACTAGTTTTGCTGTTATTGTGATTTATTTAAAAGCTGCACAGCGAGGACATTTATTGCTTAAACCCTGAAGGAAAGCTTAAAACATTTTTTTTTTCTCGATTCAACATTGTGTGTGCTTGATTGATGAAAACTGGAAAATTGTCCATAGGTGAGAGTGAGATTGTCTGTCCTGCTCTCTGATTGGATGGCCACTAGTCTAGGGTGTGTCCAGTTTCGCAGAGACCTAGACATGAAACCTTGGATGGATCTTTTTAATGCGTTTAGTTGAGCATGTTGATCAAACGTTGTAACCGTTTCCTGTTGTCTGCTGGGTTTGTCAGGTCAGATACCACCAGGACTTTGAAAAGAACAAGGGAAGCTTCACTCCCACCATCTCGGACCCTGTAACTGACCGCGTGAAGAGAAACACCCAGGACTTCAGTGACATCAGCTACCGTGGCATTCAGAGACGTGTGGTGGAGATGGAGAGAAGACGAGCTGAGGAGCACGACCAAGAGACCATCACCGGTGAGATAACGTCCGCCAGATTTGACACAAATGACCACAATTCAGTCCAAATTTTAATATTAATTTTTGAATTTGATTTATGGGTTAAATTTTAAAAAAAAAATGTTGGGGTTAAATTTAAAAAAAAAAATGTTGGGGTTGTGTCCAAAAACATTTGCATTTGGACTGATTTTCTTTTTTTTATGGCAAATTCCTGGATAATTACAGGTATTCCAATTTAAAAAAAAGTATTAGTATTTAAACTCTTTGTGTTGTAATTATATCCGGATAAATTGAACCACCAGACAAACATGGGGAAACAAATTGAGCTTTATTTTATTTATTTGATGTTTTAAAGCATTCTCTTTAAAAAACAACAATAACCATTGCTTGATGTTAATACACAAGCTAGTTGAGCGAAACGATTCATGCCCCATAACTGCTGTGTTTTCCTCAGACCTGCGTGTGTGGCGCACAAACCCCGGCTCCGTCTTCGACTACGACCCGGCGGAGGACAACATTCAGTCCAGAAGCCTCCACATGATGTCAGGTAGGCAGAAGAGCGAGAGCTTGACCCAGAGCGGCCCATCCTGAAGCTTCTCCTCCTCCTGCATCAGTCCAGGCGCAGCGCCGCAGTAAAGAGCATTCACGCTCCACCAGCGCCATGAGCGGAGTGGGTGACGAGAAGAGCGAGCTGTCGGAGAACGTGGACCATCACGCCTCACTGTACAGCAACGGCTTCGGAGGACACTCTGCAGGTGCGTACCCTCGTCTAGATACCACTTACACACAGCAAGACACACCCACGTCAGACAGACAGACAGAGAGAGAGACACACGCAACACCCCAGCCTCAAACACACAACCTCCACACACACACTTCCTCCTGGCCTTTCACATCTCAGAGCAGTCGGTAAGGGCAGTGAGTAACAGCAAGAGCAGAGAGTAAGAGCACAGGGTCAGAGCAGTGAGTAACAGCAAGAGCAGCGAGTAAGAGCAGTGGGTAAGGGCAGTGAGTAACAACAAGAGCAGATGGTAAGAGCAGTGAGTAGGAGCAGCAAGAGCAGAGGGTAAGGGCAGTGAGTAAGAGCAGAGAGTCAGAGCAGTGAGTAAGAGCAGAGAGTAACAGCAAGAGCAGCGGCAAGAGCAGAGAGTAAGAGCAGTGAGTAGGAGCAGCAAGAGCAGAGAGTAACAACAAGAGCAGAGGGCAAGAGCAGAGTGTCAGGGCAGGGAGTAAGAGCAGTGAGTAACAGGAAGAGCAGCGAGTAAGAGCAGTGAGTAACAGCAAGAGCAGAGGGTCAGAGCAGTGAGTAAGAGCAGAGAGTAACAACAAGAGCAGAGGGCAAGAGCAGCGAGTAACAGCAAGAGCAGAGGGTCAGAGCAGTGGGTAAGAGCAGTGAGTAACAGCAAGAGCAGAGGGTAAGGGCAGTGAGTAAGAGCAGTGAGTAACAGCAAGAGCAGTGGGTAACAGCAAGAGCAGTGGGTAACAGCAAGAGCAGAGGGTCAGAGCAGTGAGTAACAGCAAGAGCAGCGAGTAAGAGCAAGAGCAGGGTGTCAGGGCAGTGAGTAACAGCAAGAGCAGAGGGTCAGAGCAGTGAGTAACAGCAAGAGCAGCGAGTAAGAGCAAGAGCAGGGTGTCAGGGCAGAGAGTAACAGCAAGAGCAGAGAGTAAGCGCAGTGAGTAGGAGCAGCAAGAGCAGAGAGTAACAACAAGAGCAGAGGGCAAGAGCAGAGGGCAAGAGCAGCGAGTAACAGCAAGAGCAGAGGGTCAGAGCAGTGAGTAACAGCAAGAGCAGAGGGTCAGGGCAGTGAGTAAGAGCAGCGAGTAAGAGCAGAGGGTAAGGGCAAGAGCAGCGAGTCAGAGCAGCGGCAAGAGTAGAGAGCAAGAGCAGTGAGTAAGAGCAAGAGCAGAGAGTAACAGCAAGAGCAGAGAGTAAGCGCAGTGAGTAACAACAAGAGCAGATGGTAAGAGCAGTGAGTAGAAGCAGCAAGAGCAGAGGGTAAGGGCAGTGAGTAAGAGCAGTGAGTAGGAGCAGCAAGAGCAGAGGGCAAGAGCAGCGAGTAACAGCAAGAGCAGAGGGTCAGAGCAGTGAGTAACAGCAAGAGCAGAGGGTAAGGGCAGTGAGTAAGAGCAGAGAGTAACAGGAAGAGCAGAGGGTAAGGGCAAGAGCAGCGAGTAAGAGCAGAGGGTAAGGGCAAGAGCAGCGAGTCAGAGCAAGAGCAGAGAGTAACAACAAGAGCAGAGGGCAAGAGCAGCGAGTAACAGCAAGAGCAGAGGGTCAGAGCAGTGAGTAACACCAAGAGCAGAGGGTAAGGGCAGTGAGTAAGAGCAGTGAGTAACAGCAAGAGCAGAGGGTAAGGGCAAGAGCAGCGAGTAAGAGCAGTGAGTAGGAGCAGCAAGAGCAGAGGAGTAACAACAAGAGCAGAGGGTAAGGGCAGTGAGTAAGAGCAAGAGCAGAGAGTCAGAGCAGTGAGTAAGAGCAAGAGCAGTGAGTCAGAGCAGCGAGTAACAGCAAGAGCAGAGGGTCAGAGCAGTGAGTAGGAGCAGCAAGAGCAGAGAGTAACAACAAGAGCAGAGGGCAAGAGCAGCGAGTAACAGCAAGAGCAGAGGGTCAGAGCAGTGAGTAACAGCAAGAGCAGAGGCAGTGAGTAAGGGTAGTGAGTAAGAGCAGAGAGTAACAGGAAGAGCAGCGAGTAACAGCAAGAGCAGAGGGTAAGAGCAGTGAGTAACAGCAAGAGCAGAGGGTAAGGGCACAGGGTCAGAGCAGTGAGTAACAGCAAGAGCAGAGGGTCAGAGCAGTGAGTAAGAGCAAGAGCAGAGTGTCAGGGCAGTGAGTAAGAGCAAGAGCAGTGAGTAACAACAAGAGCAGCGAGTAACAGCAAGAGCAGAGAGTCAGAGCAGTGAGTAAGAGCAGAGAGTCAGAGCAGAGGGTAAGAGCAGTGGGTAACAGCAAGAGCAGAGGGTAAGAGCAGCGAGTAACAGCAAGAGCAGAGGGTCAGAGCAGTGAGTAACAGCAAGAGCAGAGGGTAAGGGCAGCGAGTAAGAGCAAGAGCAGTGAGTAACAACAAGAGCAGACAGTAAGAGCAGAGAGTAAGAGCAGATGGTAAGAGCAGTGAGTAGGAGCAGCAAGAGCAGAGAGTAACAACAAGAGCAGAGGGTAAGGGCAGTGAGTAAGAGCAGTGAGTAACAGCAAGAGCAGCGAGTAAGAGCAGCGGCAAGAGCAGAGAGTAAGAGCAGCAAGAGCAGAGGGTAAGTGCAGTGAGTAAGAGCAGTGAGTAAGAGCAGCGAGTCAGAGCAGCGGCAAGAGCAGAGAGCAACAACAAGAGCAGAGAGCAACAACAAGAGCAGAGAGTAACAACAAGAGCAGAGAGTAACAACAAGAGCAGAGGGCAAGAGCAGAGAGTAACAACAAGAGCAGAGGGCAAGAGCAGCGAGTAACAGCAAGAGCAGAGGGTCAGAGCAGTGAGTAAGAGCAGTGAGTAACAACAAGAGCAGATGGTCAGGGCAGTGAGTAACAACAAGAGCAGATGGTAAGAGCAGAGGACCAGGGCAGTGAGTAACAGCAAGAGCAGATGGTAAGAGCAGAGGACCAGGGCAGTGAGTAACAGCAAGAGCAGAGGGTAAGGGCAAGAGCAGAGAGTAAGCGCAGTGAGTAACAACAAGAGCAGAGAGTAAGGGCAGTGAGTAAGAGCAGAGAGTCAGAGCAGAGGGCAAGAGCAGTAACAGCACAGGGTCAGAGCAGTGAGTAACGGTAAGAGCAGTGAGTAACAGGAAGAGCAGAGGGTAAGGGCACAGGGTCAGAGCAGTGAGTAACAGCAAGAGCAGAGAGTCAGAGCAGTGAGTAACACCAAGAGCAGAGGGTAAGAGCAGTGAGTAAGAGCAGAGAGTAACAGCAAGAGCAGAGAGTAAGAGCAGAGGGCAAGAGCAGTGAGTAACAGGAAGAGCAGAGGGTAAGGGCACAGGGTCAGAGCAGTGAGTAACAGCAAGAGCAGAGGGTCAGAGCAGTGAGTAACAGCAAGAGCAGAGGGTAAGGGCAGCGAGCAAGAGCAAGAGCAGAGGGTAAGAGCAGTGTTGGAGCAGCAAGAGCAGAGAGTAAGAGCAGTGAGTAACAGCAAGAGCAGAGGGTAAGGGCAGTGAGTAAGAGCAGAGGGCAAGAGCAGTGAGTAACAGGAAGAGCAGAGGGTAAGGGCACAGGGTCAGAGCAGAGAGTAACAAAAAGAGCAGAGGGCAAGAGGAAGAGCAGAGGGCAAGGGTCAGAGCAGTGAGTAACAGCAAAGGCAGAGAGTCAGAGCAGTGAGTAACAGCAAGAGCAGCGAGTAAGAGCAGTGAGTAACAACAAGAGCAGCGAGTAAGAGCAGCAAGTAACAGCAAGAGCAGAGAGTCAGAGCAGTGAGTAAGAGCAGAGAGTCAGAGCAGAGGGTCAGAGCAGTGAGTAACAGCAAGAGCAGAGGGTCAGGGCAGTGAGAAGGAGCAGCAAGAGCAGAGGGTCAGGGCAGTGAGAAGGAGCAGCAAGAGCAGTGAGTAACAGCAAGAGCAGACAGTAAGGGCAGAGGGTCAGGGCAGTGAGTAGGAGCAGCAAGAGCAGATGGTAAGAGCAGAGGGTAAGGGCAAGAGTAGAGAGTAAAAGCAGCGAGTAAGAGCAGTGAGTAACAGCAAGAGCAGTGGGTAAGAGCAAGAGCAGAGGGTAAGGGCAGTGAGTAACAGGAAGAGCAGAGGGTAAGGGCAGTGAGTAACAGGAAGAGCAGAGAGTCAGAGCACAGGGTCAGAGCAGTGAGTAACAGCAAGAGCAGAGAGTCAGAGCACAGGGTCAGAGCAGTGAGTAACAGCAAGAGCAGAAGGTAAGGGCAATGAGTAAGAGCAGTGAGTAACAGCAAGAGCAGCAAGTAAGAGCAACAGCAAGAGCAGAGGGTAAGGGTAGTGAGTAAGAGCAGTGAGTAACAGCAGAGGGTAAGGGCACAGGGTCAGAGAAGTGAGTAACAGCAAGAGCAGCGAGTAAGAGCAGCAGGTAACAGCAAGAGCAGAGGGTAAGGGCAGTGAGTAAGAGCAGAGGGTAAGGGCAGTGAGTAAGAGCAGAGGGTAAGGGCAGTGAGCAAGAGCAGAGAGTAGGAGCAGTAAGAGCAGAGAGTAAGAGCAGTGAGTAACAACAAGAGCAGACAGTAAGGGCAGAGGGTCAGGGCAGTGAGAAGGAGCAGCAAGAGCAGAGAGTAACAGCAAGAGCAGAGGGTAAGGGCAGTGAGTAAGAGCAGTGAGTAACAGCAAGAGCAGAGAGTAACAACAAGAGCAGATGGTAAGAGCAGAGGACCAGGGCAGTGAGTAACAGCAAGAGCAGAGGGTAAGGGCAGTGAGTAACAGCAAGAGCAGAGAGTCAGAGCAGTGAGTAACAGCAAGAGCAGAGGGTAAGGGCAGTGAGTAACAGCAAGAGCAGAGAGTCAGAGCAGTGAGTAACAGCAAGAGCAGAGGGTAAGAGCAGTGTTGGAGCAGCAAGAGCAGAGGGTAAGGGCAGTGAGTAACAGCAAGAGCAGTGGGTAAGAGCAGAGGGTAAGGGTAGTGAGTAACAGCAAAAGCAGAGGGTAACAGCAAGAGCAGAGGGTAAGAGCAGAGGGCAAGAGCAGTGAGTAACAGGAAGAGCAGAGGGTAAGGGCAGAGGGTCAGGGCAGTGAGTAGGAGCAGCAAGAGCAGAGGGTCAGAGCAGTGAGTAACAGCAAGAGCAGAGGGTCAGGGCAGTGGGTAAGAGCAGTGAGTAACAGCAAGAGCAGAGGGTAAGGGCAGTGAGTAACAACAAGAGCAGACAGTAAGGGCAGAGGGTCAGGGCAGTGAGTAACAGCAAGAGCAGAGAGTAAGAGCAGTGAGTAACAGCAAGAGCAGAGGGTAAGGGAAGTGAGTAACAGGAAGAGCAGAGGGTAAGAGCAGTGAGTAACAGCAAGAGCAGAGGGTAAGGGCAGTGAGTAAGAGCAGTGAGTAACAGCAAGAGCAGCGAGTAAGAGCAGTGAGTAACAGCAAGAGCAAGAGCAGAGGGTAAGGGCAGTGAGTAAGAGCAGAAGGTAAGAGCAGTGAGTAACAGCAAGAGCAGAGAGTCAGAGCAGTGAGTAACAGCAAGAGCAGAGAGTCAGAGCAGTGAGTAACACCAAGAGCAGAGAGTCAGAGCAGTGAGTAGGAGCAGCAAGAGCAGACGGTAAGGGCAGAGAGTAACAGCAAGACCAGAGGGTAAGGGCAGTGAGTAAGAGCAGAAGGTAAGAGCAGTAAGTAACAGCGAGTAACAGCAAGAGCAGTGGGTCAGGGCAGTGGGTAACAGCAAGAGCAGAGGGTAAGAGCAGTGAGTAGGAGCGGTAAGGGCAGAGGGTCAGGGCAGTGAGTAACAGCAAGAGCAGAGGGTAAGAGCAGTGAGTAGGAGCAGCAAGAGCAGACGGTAAGGGCAGAGGGTCAGGGCAGTGAGTAACAGCAAGAGCAGAGGGTAAGGGCACAGGGTCAGAGCAGTGAGTAAGAGCAGTGAGTAACAGCAAGAGCAGAGAGTAAGGGCAGTGAGTAACAGGAAGAGCAGAGGGTAAGGGCAGAGGGTCAGAGCAGTGAGTAACAGCAAGAGCAGAGAGTAAGAGCAGCAAGTAACAGCAAGAGCAGAGAGTCAGAGCAGTGAGTAAGAGCAAGTGCAGAGGGTAAGAGCAGTGAGTAACAACAAGAGCAGAGAGTAAGAGCAGTGAGTAAGAGTGTGTGTGTGTGTGTGTGGCAGGTTACCAGCAGGCTAAGACAGTGGAGGTGCAGCAGAGGTCTTCCTCAGTGGCCACGCAGCAGACCACCGTCTCCTCTGTGCCCTCACACCCCTCCACCACAGGAGTGAGTATCACACTCATCACACCTGCAGCGCGTCACTAAACACTAAACACACGCGTCTCACACAGAAAACCGTCCGCGCCATGTACGACTACGCGGCGGCCGACAACGACGAGGTTTCCTTCAAGGACGGAGACGTGATCGTGAACGTGCAGGCCATCGACGAGGGCTGGATGTACGGCACCGTGCAGCGGACGGGCAAGACTGGCATGCTGCCCGCCAACTACGTGGAGGCCGTCTAACGTCCCGGGCATGCTGGGAGTTACACACTCACACACTCTTTAGTGAAACTATCCTCGCGCCCATGTCACCCAAAGCATCAGACGTGACATGAGAAACCATACTTATGTTTAAGTCACAACTGTTCTGCTATGATGTGTATCCTCAGCCATCTTTAACTCTAAGGCTGAAAAGCACTTGACTGATGGAAACTGGAGAGCTTTACAGAATAAAAGTCTCCCCTCTCGCTGAAGGCTGGCCATGGTTTGCATGTGTTGTGGGTCAGAACATGTAAACCTTGAATCGGTAGCTAATAAAGCTCGGCTTCTGCAAGAAATGGCTCCTGTTTACGATCAGACCAGCTTAAAAATCTTGGATTGCTTTGTCCAACCACAAGTAAAGAAACAAGCAATACGAAGTCATTTTAATTTAGCAAAAACTAATTAAAAGGTTTATTTACTGTGGTAAATATTTTGCATTATATATGGAATTAACTTTTTTCTTGTCAAGTTCAATTTAGGTTTGGACGTTCTCCACTCAATATAAAATGACAGGGTAATAATGGAGTAACGACCCACCACTAATAAATAAATATATTCAAATATATTTTCCTTATATTTTTCCTTACAAAATAAAATAAAAAAAAAAACAAGTTTATTAAATGAAGCAAAAAAGGCAAGAATAAAACTATTACTAAAGCTTTATTAAAAAAACAAAATCTTGGCAGTTTTTGTACATGTAATAAAAACCCCTCGATAAAATACAATGGATTATTTGACACAAGTAACGATAAAAAGCAGATGAAGTCCTTTTATACCAAGCACTAAGAGAAACGTCTCTTCCTCATTCAAACTAAAATGTGAAAGCCGAGCGGTCGCCATTAAAGCGAACGAAAAGTAAACTTACGTCATGCGTGACGTCATGGTAAAGTGTCGGCGTGATGACTCTGCAGACGAGACTGGACATGGACCATGATGCTCCTCATCATTCCAACCAGATTCTCATGCATCAGACTCAGCTGCTCTGGAGAACAGTGAAGCAGTTCCTGTGGAGTGTAACGTCCAGCCAGGGCTGTCGTGTCCGAGAACAGAGAGTCAGCTTTGTCCTCGTCCGACAATTCGGATTTCTTCACATCTACCAGAAAAAGAAACAAACATCAACTTAGTGACGAAGCAAACCTTCCGATATCAAATCCCTACCGAGCATCTCCTCAGGGCTTTGCTCCTCATCCTGGTTCTGAGGAAACTCTGTCTCCTCCGGTTCTGACGTCATTTTCTCCATTTCATCAAAACTCTTCAGCTCATCGCAGCGTCCTTTCTTCTCCAACAAACGTCACGTGTCAAACGGCTTTCATAATAAAAGCGTGACGGAGGTGAACAGAGGAGGCCTACCTGCTGCTCGTGGTAGCGCTTCAGCGCTTTCTTCACGTTCGACAGCTTTGGCGATCGGAAAGGAAACGATTTGATTTCAGAAGGTGTGAGGCCGGACAGGTCGCCAACCGTTTTAATGTTCCTGGCTCGAATCAGCTGACCAAAGCCACGGGACCTAAAGACACAGAAGAACCTCTAGCCAAACAACTCCCAACTCAGAATATTGTCCAGGATTTTCAGGATAAACCAAGGCACACCAATGACAAACATCCATTTCCTAATGTTCACATTATTTTCGGAATATAAGGCGCACACTCCTTTTAAACAGTTCATTTTTTGGACTATATGGCGCTCTGGATTTTAACTGTTACACAATAAAATGCACACGTAAATTATATCTAAATCTAGTTCACCTTATAGTCCAAAAACATACAAGATAAGAACAATGACACACCAAGAGCAATAAACACCATTTTAATTTACAGTGATGCAGCATCTTCAGTTTGAATCCCTATACATATTTAATCCCTATACATATTTATCCATATTTAATCCCTAACGCCTGGAGTCTGAATGAACTGTGATGTGAAGTGGAATGGTTTACCACATGTTGAAGGTTAACTGCGGTAAAACGGCTTCTATGGGGGTGGAACAGCCGACCAGTGGAGGATAAACACAATCTTTAGCCACAGGCCGAGGCTCCTGGCTCATTTCTGAAATCTGTGAAGTTAGACACACACGCAGGTCACAAATGAAACATAAAAATTGTGCTACTCTCTGAACCTTTGGTGTTAAAAAAACAAAAACAAAAAAAAAAAACAAAGCTGGATTATTACTCGCTGCTTCTACAAGTAATTACATTAAAAGCCTCAAATAATCCAGATGAATGGCACTGTTAGCATTCTAGCTACTCACCAAGCATTTTTTGGAGCTCCTGTGTCCGGGACTGTGCAGGGCTCGTGGGCTCAGACCTGAACGGGCTTTCGTAGGTGTTGTGATGAACTGCAATAAAACAACAATGACCATTAATTCAGTTCCGTTTCCATTTGATGTGTTCTGAATCTTTACCTTCGACTGTCCGCTCAAGACCTTCGACCGCGGTGAGCTCGTGCGAATGACAGGACTGCGGCGATCGATGTCGTCGGCCAGCTCTTGATGGTAAATTGGAGTTGCAAAAGAGACTCTGCGGGACTATTCACAACACAACTCAATTACAAAGAGTAGCGCACAAAATCTACAATTCACAAAGTCTAAGTACTTTATTTGTAACGATTTATCTTCAAATTTCATCGTCTAACTCCGTAATGATTTTTTTAAATTTTGTTTTCTTCAAAAATATTTTCAAGTTATCAGACATCCCGTCCCAAATGGAAGGGAAAAAGCAACTCTGCTTACCACTTCTACAATGAAACCCCAGTGGAGAACATTATTTTACAAGAATATATACTTCTCAGTTTGAAAATTGTTTGTTTCAAGCGTAACTGACAAATAGAGGCAGTCGTATTTTCCTCAATTTACCCATGCTAATTTTTTTGGCCTGTGATAGGATGAAGTCATGTGACAGAAGAAAATAATTCAGAATCGATGTGCCCTTTAAAACGACACATTTTCAGTCTACCAACTTAAATCAGATATTAACAGTCATCAGAAATTAACAATTGTTTAACAAGTATTGACAAGGAGACACAAATTCATTTGAAATTGATTTGGTTTAAATAGGACAAAAAAAAAAACAGACTAGGACTTGTTTGACTTAAAAGCGGGTTAAAAACTGACATTTATCCTCTAAAATCCAATGACAAAAAACTTGATATGACCTTTACGAGGATTAAAAATGTTAATACCATACGTAATTGCTTTTGTTGTTTTTGTTAATGAAAACTCACTTCCGGCCTTTTAGAAAGCTTGTATAAATCTGTACAATTTTAGTAGAGTTTCTAGAGCTCTGGCCTTAAAGCTCCAATTATACAAGAAAAAGTATTTTCAAACTTCTAAAAGCACATGGTCAGCTACCTTTAAACATGGAGAGGGAGTATCTTCTTCACAGGATCTCTTCTGGCCTTTTTTTAAAATGCTTGTAGATGGAGAAGCAGATGGAGACCATCCATAAGAAGCTCTTCTGCTTGGACTGAGGACTGAATCTAACTCGGCACCGATTACGTCCACGAGTTTGGGCTTGGGTGGCGAGTCCAAGTACATTTTTGCGTCAAAGTTGGACGCCTCCACAGCGGTGTCATGCACACTAACAGGAAGCTCCTTGTCCATTTCAAGGTCTTGTTTGGCACCAATGTCTTTGGGAATTTCAGTTTCATTCGAGTCTTGAGGTAACGGTGCATTTTCTTCATTTTTATGCTCTGGAAGAGTCTGGTCTTCCATGTCCTTCATAACATCCTCCTGCAGGGTATGAGAATCCAGATCTTGGTTTAAAGGTGCCTCTTCTGCTGGAGGACCTTGACTTGAAGAGTCGTTTAGAGGATTTAAAACCGGGATGTTTGGAGAACTGCTACTCTCGGATTCCTCTTCTTGACTTCTGTCCTGCTGATCGCTCCCTGCTAAAAGTTTCGTCTGTACCTCTTCAAGTTCTTCATTTGACTTTGACAATTCCAAGTCGGTTTCCTTCATCTCAGATGTTGAATGAAGTTTCGTCGTGGCACTTTCTGAAGCCTCTGCTTCTAATGCAGTTCCTGAAATAGGCAAAACATCAGCTTCTGAAGAACCATCAGAGCTCTTGATCTCCTCAGAGACCGATATGAAGCTGGACTGTGAAGATTGAGAATCCATGAGATCTTCACTGAGGGAACTCTGCTCTGTTTGTGGAGTGTTTTTAGACCGCCTGCGTCCTCGGGACCGGGAACGTCTTTGTAGCTTCCGTTTCTGACCCTGCTCTGACTTGATAGGAGACGATTCATTCTGTGGTGAGCACTTGATTCCTTCATCTTTCTCACCAACATCAACACTATGGCCATCAACATCAGCTACCATTTCAGAAATGTTGTGTTCTTCTCCGCCATCCTCGGGAGGATCCTCACTTGTGCTTCCTTGATGAAGTTCCATGTCACTGTGTGAAATATCTGTAGCAGTTTGTGTGTCAGTCTCATCTTGTGACGTTCTACCTAGAGAAAGCTCAGATGAAGCAGTGACATCTGTAACGTTCAGCTCAGTCTGGGTACCACTAGGTTCTGTGGAGTCCGACACATCTGGAGTTTTACTTTTCCTTGGTCTCTTTTTGGGTTTTTCGTCATCTCTGCTTTCAGAATTTTCAGAGTCAGCGACTAAACCTTTAGACCTTCGAGTTCGATATCTAGTCTGGCTTTGGGAAGAATCTGGAGTTTCATTTGGCCCTTTACTTGATGCAGCTTGGTCAGAGTTTGTCTGGTCCTTGTTTCCTTTCTGATCATCTGTTGACGTCTTCTCAGACAAATCCTGCTTTTGAGACGCCGCTAGAGCTCGGCTTCTTAGAGTGCGGCCGGTTTGCTGACTATCAGATTCAGAGTCAGAAAGAAGCGTTTCAGACCTTTTCTTCCTTTTCATGGATGCTGAGTCAGCCTGACCAAGCTCTTCGCTCATTGCTGATGAAGATTGAGAATCCGTCTGGCTGGAACCTTTTCTTAAAACTTTGCCAGGGCTCTGTTGACCTTCCAAATGATCCTCAACAGCAATCTTAGTCCTCAATCTTCGTCCAGTTAAAGTGCCATCAGTTGGAAGTTTGGGTGTCTGGGAATTGGTCTCATCCTTATCATTTTGGGCCTGATCTTGAGATGCGTTTTTTGGAGGAGAAACGAAAGCCTCTTGGCCAGGGCGCTGTGGTTTACTTCGCCGTCTGCCTGACCTTCTAGGCTCTTGGCTACTTTGGGAATCCAGAAGGCTCTGTGAATCATCTGCAGGAGAGCTTTTGGCTGATTCCTCGTTTAACACAGGACTGCTGCTTATATTCGACACTTGGTTCTGGGTATCTGGGACCACGTCTTCTTTACTGTCGGAAAACTTGTCGCTGGACACCTCTTCTGATTTTGGGGTTTCAGTAGCGTGAGGACTGGCCTCCGTGGATGAAATATCCAGTTTGGATGTACGACTGAGTGGACCAGTAAACGTAACCCTGACTGGACTGGCAGCTTGCCCCTCCACATATTTCTCTAAGGTGATGAATGACTGACGTCTACTGTTGGCCACAGGAGGAGTACCAGACACCACGTCAGAAGAACTGGAAACATTGGGGCTGTTCTCCTCCTCCTCCTGCTGCTCTCCACTTTTCTGTTCTGTTAAACCATCACTAGATGGTGATGGCACCTGCTCCGCACTCAAATTTGCTTCCAGCTGAAGCTTCTCGGGCGTTTCTTCAAGTGAATGGGTATCATTGAGGGTTTCTTTAGTAGTTGCTGCTTGTTCTTCAGCTTCTATTGGTCCAGCTTCGTCTTTGTCCTCCTTCACCGAAGCATCTCTGAAAAAAGAGCTCAACCTCAACGCTCAGATACAAGAAGTGGAAATTCACAAAGAACAACAAGCTAAAAAAAACATACACAGATTCGTCTTGGCTCTGAGAAAACTGTGTGAAGACTGTTGTGTCAAGTGAGGCGTCCAGATTATTGTACAGAGCAGGAATGTCGACTCTAAAAAAGGACAGATAAAGAGGAAAGAAACGTAATTGTTAAAAAGAAAGAAGAAAATGGATGCATCCTTGTTCATACTAAATGTCTCAAATTACATTTTAAAGTTAAGACGTTAAGTTCTTTAATGGTTTCAAGACATTGGCAACCAAAAGAAAGCAATTTCAAAGCTGCATAAGAAACTTTCCATTTGTAACATTAAAATATTTACAAATCAAAGTTTTTGGAAGTTTGTCAGTTGTTTTATTTATTCTTTCCCGTACCGTTTAGAGCGCTTGACCTCCTTCTGGTGTTCCGTCAGCACTCTCTCCTTTGTCTCCGGAGGGATAAAAACAAAATCCACGGATGACTCTTCCTCGAGAGCTCCTTGTCTCAAAGGTTTAGAAGAACCGAAATCCAGTTTCACCTTGAAGGTAATGTTGACAACTGTAAAAGTGACAAATCACAGGAAGACTTTCCCACTGCCGTACTTACAGACACTGGCTTAGAAGCAGAACCTCTTTCCATCGGTTCTTCGGCTCGTTTCACAAGAGAACCCCTGTTCCCCACAGAGCTCATCTTCACCCCACTGATCTGTGGGTCTAGCTGAGAACATTCATTCTGGACAGAGCAACAACACATATCTTAAGAAGTTTGAAGAAAACAACAAAACCTGTGCTGACAACTTTGAGGTCACACATTCAATAGAACGAAGATTGTGTGCGTACTGTGAATTGTTCACTGCAGTCGTCTGGTACATCCACCGATTCAAACCCAGGCAGAATTAGCGGAGTTCTCTGCTTGGTCTGGCTTAAAACTGACCTAAAGAACAGACATTAAAAGAACTTGAGGTCAAAACCTACAACTTTCCTTTTTTTTATATATATATAACATCTTCCAAAAATCACGTTTATGAGTTCATCAGCAAGCTGCCTCGATGCCTTTGAGGACGTACCTGAGCGTCTCAGGGTAAGAAAGCGCCGATGCATTTCCAAAGGAAGCGTTCCAAAAATTTGCAACCGCAGAACGAATGTGTTTGTTCTTGTGTGGAAAAAGCACACAGAGCAGCGGAGCCATAACGGAGAGCAGCTCATCGTCGTGCAGGGTTGAATGTGTCTGAATGCTGCCAAACAAGTCTGTCGCCAACTTCTCCAACTACAGCACAATAATTAAGCAGGATGTCAAATAAAGTACAACTAAAATAAAATCTGAAATACAAACCGATGAACTTCTCACCTTGGGCCTTAACACTGCATTGCCATGGGTTTGATCGTCACCACTTTGAAGAAATAAAGACAATAAATAAAAAAGAAACAATAGTGAAGAAAAAACAAAGAAACCTACAGATACCTGGAGCATTGCTCAAAAAGCCGAGCGAGCGGCATTGCGACACTGGACAGCAGCTCTTGTAGAAACGTTGGCAATGTGATGTTTGTGAAGAGACAAGACAAAATCATAACTAGAACTGAGCCAACTCCACTGGACGAGTCTTCTGTGAGATCATCTGATGCTCCGGAAGGATCTACAGCTAGAAATGCTTCTAAAGTCTGGATCAGTAGAGCATGGAAGGTGGTGAGGTTCCCCAGCGGTCGGCTTTTCTTTCGCACCCACATTAACGGTGTACGAGGAGCTACAGACAAACAAAACAGAATAAAAGTCACTTGTAATAGTCACATATTTACCAAAAAGGTACTTACACTTCAACTTCTGCTGAAACTGCGGGGTGTACGGAGAGAAGTCAATGCTCTCTATGACAATCAGCAAGATATTTGCCACAGCGTCGAGCATGTACAGAACCTTTAAAGCAATATGACAATTGTGATTTATGAAAAGGAATTTAGACAATTTATCATAATTGTTGGACCATAACGCACTTAAAAACACAGAACATTTTTTTAAGGAATTATTTGGGGGAAAAAAAAAAAGAAAAAGAAAACAGACGTTTATGGTTTTACAGTCTGAATAATACAGTAATCAACAAGCTATTCATACTCTGAGAGCTTCCTTGTCGAGGGCTGCTGAGATCTTCGCACACAGCTCTTCACAGCACACATTCTCGTCTGCTGTTGCTACCAAAGCTGAACAGCGGGCAAACGTCTTGTAAAGTCTGGACCAGGTGCAGTTCATGGATTTCTGCATCACCAAAAACATAATGCAATTTAAATGTATCACACTGTATTTACACAAATAAAAGCACTCCTGATTTGTCAGGCAAAAAAGATTCGAGTAATTAAACATAAGCACCATAAGTGTTCTGACTTTTGACCTCCAGTAGGAGGTGCTCAGAATCCTCTTGCTATGTCCATATATGGCTGTAACTCTGTTTTCACAGTCGCAGACAGAGTTCAGACGAACAGAGAACCGAGTTCTCCAGGTTACTGTATTTAATTTAATTTATTTTTTTTCCGATGTTATTTAGCCACAAATGCTAAATGTGTGGCAGTGTGGCTAAGGTTTCGTTATTCCTGTTTTTCAGGTGAATTTGTCCTTTATACATTTTAAATTGGGTTGCGTATGAGGTATTGTAGCCTAGCCACTGCCAAGTGTCGCGTTGTGGTGAACATTTCTTCATTTCAGTTATTAGGCCAAAAAAAACAAGCATGTCTGCCTCCGGAACAAATATTTAAACACAGAAACAGGGACAAAGAAACGAGACAAAGAAACAAGTGCACCTCTACATAAAGACAACGTAATTCTATTTATTAGTGATTGCTCCCGACTTATATTTCCGTGCATTTTTTTAAACATGTATAGGCCCTCCCCAAGTTTGAGCTTCTAAAATTGGGAACATTTGGGGAGCTTAAAAAAATTGGGGGTGCTTATATTTGCGTAAATAAAGTATATAAAAAACCCACTATAAAATCAAAATGTGGAAAAACCCACCTGAGGCAAGTTGGAACCAGGCAACACGTGAACAATAGGAAACATCAAGGCTGAATAAATGGCGCTGAAATTGTGTTCCAAAGCATCTCCTTGGTTGACTTCATTGGTCTGTCAGAACAATTATCCATCAGTTTGTATTATAATGACTAAGGAGACGGAGGCAACAGAAGTACTGGCGGTACCCGAGTAATGGTGTCCGTCAGAGGGTTCACTACCACGCTCCACATCCTCAAGAGCTGCTTCCTGTTCTTGACCGTCTCCACGCTCCTGGCAACGGCCCCCAAAACAGCCTCAGCAAAAGCCAGAGGAGATGTTGGTCCACAAAAGCCACAACTCACAAGAGTTTCCAGGCTTGAGAAAAACCTGACAGATCAGAGCAGAGTCAGCATCTACAAATAGATACTACACTTTTCCATTGGCTGAATTTTAAGGCTTGTGAGGCTGAACGCTTGCACAAGAATATAGATTATCAGGAGACTGTACTTGCCTCTCATCTTCAAGAAATGAAGAAAGCAGATTGCTCTTGTAAAAAAGCAGTATGAGGAAAAGTGCTGGTGTGCCCTAAAAAATAAAGCAACATGAAACATACAATGAAAAACGTGGAAGCTTCTCATAAAAAGGTAAATTAGGGAAATTAAATCTTTATTCCTGTTCTGAAAGGAGAAAATCAGAACTTACGTTTAACACATCCATGTTTGCTACTTGATAAGCTGCAGAACCAAGCACCTTCTGAGGAATTCCTTTAATAGTGGTTTCCAACAATAGCTACAATGGAGAAAAAAAAAAAAAGTAAAAAAAGAAAAAATGAGTCTTGAAAATACACACGCACACACTTTACTATTGTCTCAAAAAGGTGAGCTGATGTTTTATCAGGACAGTCCCAGACAGTGTTCCAAATCTCTTTGTATTGCTGTATTTAGAGTTAAGACAACATTGATGGACAAATTAAAAAAAAAA
>CM051494.1:26058328-26082359 GCA_028031935.1 Paedocypris micromegethes
AAAAAAAAAACGGGGACATTGTAAAAAGAAATCAATTCCATTGCACGTTAAAGCCAGTAAAAGTAAACCGCAAAATCCAGTGCAGTAAAGTGTGTGTTTGTAGAGACATATTCAGGCATCAGGTTGTCATAACAACGCAGCATCTCACCAGTGCATGTTCTGCTGGCAGCTCATCGCAGGAAAGGATCGACTGTAAGGCCTGCAGGACCAGCGTAAGGATCTCTGAACCCTGCCGCTCCTTCTTATTACCTGATGACAGAGGACGGTTGCGTTTATTCTCATCATTTGTAAAATCACTACCATTAACACACTTACCAGCTTCAATGGCGGCACGAACACAATCAGTCAGGTTGCTCCAAATCAGGCGGATAAGTGCATCTGCAGGGGAAAACTCACTTTAAATAATGAACTTTTTTTTATTATTTACCAATTTTCCATCCCCTGTTGAGTGAACGTTACCTGGAGCGAGTTTGCCCACCGCGATGAACCCATCTCGGACCGCTGAGATGAGTGTGGAGGCATGTCGGGTGAAGGTCGAAGGGCTGCTGAGGAACGGATGCGTCAGGGGCTCTGAAAAACAAACACGACCCTTGATTTAGTTGACTAGAGAGTCAAATGCTTTTTTTTTTAACCCAAAAAAGCAGCAAATTGAGGAGCTTAAGCACTTAAAATGTACACACTACAGTAAATACAGTGATCCCTCACTTATCGCGGCAGATACATTCCAAGCCCGACCGCGATAGGTAAAAATCCGCGAAGTAGAGGCACAACATTTACTTATTTAACACTTATTCAGACTTTTCAAACACTTTTTTCAAGTAGTATTCGCTATTAAAGTAATGTTAACAAACATCTCCCCACCCTGGTCGGGGGGCGTCCGACATAGCGATTTGCATGTCCGGGCCGAGACGGGTCTGGCGATTCAGTATGGTCCCTAGTGGCCCTATTGCCATGACCACGCCTCACTTTCCTTCTCCCGGTTTTGTAAACGTATTCAAGATCTAAATATGAAGTGGCATCCTGTAAAGTAGTTACCCAGGCTGAGCTGAAGATTCTCTTTAGCCGCCGCGGCCGAGACGTCTGGACCCCCAAGCCAGTGCAGTAGCATCTCTAACCCGAGAACCTGAATGGAGCTGAAAGATTGAGCCGCTTGCAGGCTGCTGTTCAGATTCATGCGTGGAGTGGAGCTGGACACATTAAAGGAGGAATTGCCTGAAAAAGAGGGAGGATTCAGCAAAACCTTTCAAACTCATTTTCACCCCGGGTTAAATCCTCAGCACCTGTTCTAGGGGTGCTTGGGGTCCCGTTGTTCATTGGTCGAGCTGGTGTAGCTGGACATTGCAATGGAGAATCGGAAGGCAACGTGCTCTGCAGCAATGGCACACCGACCTTTAATCAAAACCCGAGCAAGGATTCAGTGTCAGCGGTCAGCACACGTGGATCACAAACACGAGATATTACCTGCTCAAAGTTTACTGGCAGGTTAGGCCCCAGCTTGATGATGAGATACCACCAGACCTCCAGCTTAGTGAGCATCAGAGCTTCAGTCCTCACGTGGATGGAGCTCAGAGGCTGCATAAGGAGTTTCAGGCGCTTGCTGCTGCACAGTATGTCTGCACAGGAAACGATGGCCGTCAAACATTCATTTTCAAACTATAAAGACACAAAAATTCTAAAAATGCAAGAACTCTTGTGGATTTTTTTAAATACTATCACTTAAGGTAACAGACCTATTTAATATAAACATTACCAGAAACGATATGAAATGTACACATCAGTTAAACACGTTTTATAAAGTTGTAAAATCTAGTTTAGATTTTAGATCACGTTTAAAAAGTTTGCTATAGACGTTTTCTAAAATGAAGCAGAATCCCTTCCCCTGAAATTCGATAAATTATTTAAATAAATAATGAAAACTTACCAGGATTGAGAGCAAAATTATCAATGAGACTTTTCCAAGCTATGAAGGCGATCTTCTTTATGTTAGGAGAGGAGTTCCGGAAACCCAATTCTTCTAAATATAGCAAGGAGTTAATGAAAGCACCGCCTTTGTGGAGCAACTGAAAAAATACAAATAAAAATAAACCAATGAATACAGTCTGAGGACTTCAAATAAAGTTCTGGCATTGTGGTTCTCAGACCTTTCCCAGAAGCCTCACGAACAAAGGCCAGAGCTTTAGCATATTCGCTTCATTCTTGGAAGCAAATAATTTTTGCATTTCAGGAATGAGCAACTAGAAGTGAAAAAAAGAAATATAGTATAGTAGGTATATTTGAACATCAGATTTTGCAGTGGGAGGACAGACACTTACAGAGGACATCATGGGCTCGACAATGGCAGCCACCTCCTGCTGCTTCTCCAGTAGTAGAGGCATGCCCATCTCCAAAGCCGCCGCTGCTCGCAAGCGCACCTTACTGGCCGAGTGGATGACCAGTGGAATGACCAGCTTCGCCCAGCACTCGGCTCCAGCGGCCATCTGAGCGGGCGCCTGCTCCAGCAACCTGAAAACGTGGCACAATTTACATCTGACCACCATTCTTGTCTAAAGCAAATCTAGAGAGTTGATAAACAAAAAAAAAACCTTATGATGACATTTAGTGACTCGTGATCGATGAGGATGGACTGGACTTCTCTGGTCTGCATGGACTCTAGGCTTCTAAGGATCTCTGGAGCCTAAAAGCCAAACGCAAAGATTTCGACCAAATATAGTTTTTACTTCAGAACTACAGAACGAAGTGATTTTGAAACGAAACAAACCTTCTTGGATGCCACCTCTGGTGGGAAATTCTGCTTGGATATTACCCATAATGCTCTTGTGCACGTAAACTTCTCTTTGGATTTCAGCACAACGTTACAGAGTGTTGATAGTATTTCTTCAGAAACATTAACTGTAAAAAAAAAAAAAAAAAAAAAAAAAAAAAAAAGTATTATAACCAAACAACCGAGTTATTCCACACAGTGTTGAATCCCAGTGTTGACGGCATTACTTCTGAAACATTTACTGCACATACTAAAAATAAAATGTATTTGTCAACATCAGATTTTAGACTACTGCACAAACCAAAAAATATGGAGAAATATCAACAAAATGACTGTTTTGAAAAAATTTAAATCTCCATCAATCGACTGTGGAGAAATGAAAACTGCAACGTTTTGGTCAAAAGTCCAACTCCCTACAACTAGATGCCATTCAGCAAATGTGGCCTAGTGATCGAACAAAAAACTAGCAAACAAAACGTAACACAACTGACTTTTCATCTACCTGGTATGACTGAAACGATGTGTGAGTGGAAGACACAGAAACCCAAAGCCTGAAGAGCAGCTTGACATAGTTCCTCATTCTCACTGGAAATGTGAACCTGAGGGCGACAAGCAAGCATCAGCTAACAGAGCTCAACTCTACGTTATTCAAAAGACCTAAAAATCCTGGAATCCAGCCACTCTTACCAAAATGACTTTACTTAGTCGGGCAAAATGCTTCACCACTACAGGCAGAAACTGACGGCCTTCATCTCCATTCAGACGGCTGGAGAGTAATAAAAAAAAAAAAAAAAAAAACACACATTATGCTTAAATCATTTAAAGAAACACGAATGAATAAATTAATACATTAAAACACCATATTTCTACAACCAAGCACTTGGTCCATAGCGACTCATCAAGTTTCCACACACTTGAAGACAGATAATCCCAAAATGTACCTTGCTAAGGTGATGTAGGCGTCCGTCTGGTCCGACTGCCCGGCTGATGAATCTTCAACACATTCCAGCAGAGGAAGGAGACTGGCACTAGTCGGTGGAACAGCTGCTGCCATCATCCTCACCACCTTCAGCCACGGAAACACAATTATCATGCGGTACACATCATCTACCACATTATACGTTTATAAACAATGTATTTAGAGAACCACAGTCTTGGCCTGTGAAAGATCTTCCACGCTCACTCAAGTATTTGGGCCCTGAACTTAACAAACAACGAGCTGCACCGAGGCACGTGCGTTGTCTAAAGCATCACGCGAAAAATCAAGGAAATCTGGAAAAGAACCTATAGATCCGTAGTATTATTACATTTGGAAGTAATGGAGAGCTGAAGCCCAGTTTTCGCTAGCTGAGAGGAAGCAAGCACACGGAATCACACGGAGAAATTGTTGCGTTTAAAACCCCAGAAAGCAATTAAATCAATCTGAGGACAATTCCAGAAACGGATTGTCAACATTGTTTGTGAAATGTGTGAATTTAATGAGGAGAAACACGGCTACGCTTCCTGACGGTGATGTTTAGTAGCTAGCCAGGTGCACGAGGCTAATGACAACACACTACACATCACCATTTAAACGTAAGACAAATTACCACATGGGTTGTGTAAAGAGCTCCCGAGGGCGGATGCGATTATCGGCGCAGAATAGTTGAATTTTAAGGCACGTGCGGAAAGTCCACATCTGAAATTCGACAAAGACCTCGCACGCTTAGTAGAAAACCAAACCGCCAGTTTCCTCTACGCGTTTGTTCTGTGTTAGAAACGATCCGGACTCACGCGAGCGTCTCTTGAAATAACGCATAGTTAGCGAACTAGTTAACCTACTCGCGTTACCCACCCAACCTTCTTAACACACAACATCAGGGAAAACAACATGTCTCACCTAGCGTTTGAAGACACCGGAGGGAGAACCATCGACTTGGGGTCTTTATTCGAGAGTCGCGCAACTTTTACGCTTTAGTGCTTATTACTACAGTGCGAAGAAAGTGTTTCGTTTGTCCACTCCACGCAAGGCGAGGGCTCCCCGCGAAAATGCTGGCGCCAAACATGACGTCGTAGGCGCGTCACCTTCAACCCCACGTAAACCCCGCCTGCTCATACATTATTCATTACACTTCAATAAGCTTTTATTTTTCAAATGAACTACAGTATTTGTAAAACGTTCTCTTTATCTTTACTAATCGTTAAATCATACGTTCTCTAATCATTATTGTGTGGAAACAACAAACCTACTAAATAAACGTTGTATTTCCACAATATGATAAACAAACAAACAGGGCTTATGTTATTTATTGATATCTGTAAACGAATAACAAAGACAAAATAAACACAAATAACAGCCCATAACATTATTACAATTTCTGTGCAAAACAAAAAAATAGTATGATAAAATACTCTTTGCAAAAAGAAATCTGTAGAATTTATGATGGTGTTAGAACGATGACTTTCATCTCCATTAGGTAAATAAAAAATAACAAGAAAATATTTTCCAATCACTCTTGTATACTCCATATGTATGTGCTTCATAAAGCTGATGTGACATGCCAAGAACACACAACAATACATGTGACAACCATCAACCACCTTTTGCAATGTGAATGTCTGTCAATAATATACAATAACAACAATAAAAAATACGAACAAAAATGTAAATATACACAAACCATGGCCCCTGACATAATTTCTAATTTTATCCAATAGTAAAAGGCCATTAAAAGGATCCAGTATAAATGGTGCCATCATCTTTGATTTACTGTATTACATTTTTTTTGTCCGACAAGTGAAACTCATCCTGTTGACAGTTATTAGATAATACAGTATTGGTATTATGTAATATTGCACTTTGTCTCTGGGTTGTAGAGGTCTGGTCAATAGAAGGTGGGATCTTCATCAGGACCAGAGGAGTTTACGGCGATGTACTCCAGCTGGAAGCCTCCAGCCGTCACAGACGAATCAGACAGAAATTTCAGTGTCATAACATTTCCTAAAGAGAAAGATAGAAGAGAGAAGATATCGTGAGGAGGCTTGATACAGCTGGTGCCAGGTCCAGACTCCATACCTGTGCTGATGAAGTCTTCAGGAAGTTCATCCCCACAGAATCTGCTCACAGCAGACAGATTTATCACACTTTAATTTGTAAAACCAAAATCTTTCTGCATTTCAAAGAAACACTTCACGAGTTTCTGTAAACCGATTAAACTGTAATTTATCAGAAGCAGAATAAAGCTTAAAAGGCAAATAATAATCACCTTTTTTCCATATACATCTTAATTAAAATACATACACAAAACAAAAAATGTACAAAAATATCAAACCTGCCGACGAAGCCTGAGACGTCATCATAGCTGTCGTAGATCTCGAGGTAATCGCTGAGACAGGCCGTGTCCTCCTCAATGTCAAAGTCTAAGAAATGCAGACGTATCCTCTGTCCATAGCGAACACGGATGTGCCAGTAGCAGATCTGCTCGTCCTCGTATCCCTCCGGATATCCCGGGGAATGGAAAACCTTCTGAGGGTCTGTGTGAACCCCACCACATTCTTTGGCTGCGTTGGAAAGGTACAAAGCAACAGAAACCAAATTGAAGTGTTGTAGTAAAACCAATGGTAACGTAACAAATCTGCCGCTAGCATCAAGCGTTAAGTTCAAAACAGATGGCAACATTTCCAATTCATCATACTAAAAGGTTCTGTTTCGCTCGACAATGTTCTTCCTATTGTTCTTTTCCACAAATCTATTTAAAAGTTAAATCTCCTTTAGCACATGGTTGTAGTAACTGCTTGTACTTTTGATAAAGCACTCGGTTTGAATGGCATGTTTTGGTTTTTGTTTTTTCATTTTAAGTAAATCATTGATGACGCCCAGTGACGTCTTAAGCTCAATATGAACTAAAACGTTAACACGTGGATGTTGTAGAGATGACTTGGGTTCTTCACGCTCCAAACATCACGCAGAACACAAACTTTGCTGTTTCTTCATCACTGGTTACACTTAAACTTTACTGCTGCGTGTAGTTTAATTGAATCAACGTCATAACCTTGCCAAGCAGTTTTACTTACGTATGGACCAAAGCATGTTTGATGTAAAGAGAGGAAAGTTGGTAAAAAAGATGAAGCTGAAATTATGCTTCTGTCATATGTCATGTGTAACACAATAAAGATGAAAGATTTATTGCATTTTGTCACTAAATAAATGACTCAATTTATGAAAATGAAATGAAAAAGACGTGGGAGAGCTGGTCACGTCTAAAACCTTTTGGACACATTTTCTATCATTTCTACGTAAAATAGGCTCACAAAAGATCAAGTTGACCCAAGTGGAAATAGGAAAACAGTTTCTCACCCTCCGGGTTGTAGCAGTAGACGTCCCACCTCTCACTTTTATTCACCCGGTATCCGTAATCAACGATTCCAACCTTCCCAAAACCACAGTTGGCACCCGCTTTAACAATAGGGTATCCCACTCTTCCTCTGTCAAACCATCCAGCTGCACACACATGGAACCCTGTAGACATATAACATGATGTTTATATGCACCGAGGCCCAAGGAGCATCAAACGTGGCCTTCAAAGAGAGAAGGAGCAAAGAAAGAAGTCTTTCTGTTTGGAGAATAACCACAGAACACTGTTGGTTCATATCAAGTCTGGACCAGATCTGCTCCCTCTGAAAGTGGCACAGTCTTGTTTTATAGAAAACATGTGTTTCTGGTAAGACAAAAACTAGAAAAAAATATTTTATTAGGGCAAAAATATCCCTGCTGGTAGAGCGAGTTAGTATTTCCTTATGTGATGTGGACATTTTTCTGACAGCTGCTTCTGGCTGTTTAGTCTATTATCTAATGGCATTATTGTCAGTTTCCTCGAGCCAGATCTGTGAGATGCCACACAAACCGATTTGCCGCGCGGCCTCCAGTTGGTCATATGTCGCAACGCTGCCACCTTCAAATTTACACACAGCCTTGGCTTCTTTAAACGTCAGCTGATACTTTCCTTTGCGGGACTCGCGATGGTAGACCCCAGCCGCTTGCTCTATAGACAGAGAGAGAGAGAGAGAGAGAGAGAGATGGTGAAGGAAGAACAGAGAGAGTAAGGCAGGGGAAGGCAGAAAGGGGAAAAAGAAAGAAAGCAAGAAAGTAAGAAAGAAAGAAAAGGGATATGAAAAGGTAAAGAAGGGAGATTGAAGGAAGAGAGAAAGATATAGTGATAGAGAAAGAGAGAGAGAAAGGCAGGGAGAGATGGAAGGAAAAAGAGAGATAGAAAGAAGAATGGAAGGAGTGAGCCAGAGAAAAAATAAAAATAGATAGAATAAATAAAATAAATAGATATATAGAATGATGGAAGGATAAAAGGAAAGAAGGGATAATGAAGGTAGAGAGAGGGGAGAGAGAGAGAGTGACATGTCTCATTTAGTAACACTATCAGCATCAAGAACCTACCGGTACTTGAAGTCACTTGGATCTGTTCAGTGTCTCAGAACAATCCTTCTGCTTGTCTACTCAAATTACACCAACCAAAAACAGGAAACCTGCTTTCAAACATCAAGACCCATGCAAGCCATGCAGCCTCTTATTTTCAGTTGTTTACAGGAGATCTTTAATACCGACCTGGAAAAATACAACATCTACTGACGGTGAAGTGAAACGACTAAAACAGATGCGGATGTCCAGTATTCATCTGCTGCAGATCCATCTCGCCTCACACTAATCGAGCTTCTACTGTGCTGGACTTCTTCAGAAGATGGGAACCATTAGCTCCCAACACGTTACTGGGCAAAATCCCTAATGAGATGATGTAAATTCTGCATCACATTTAAGTGTTTTCAGATGTGTCCGCGCCAGAAACTACAGAAGCAAAGTTCACGTTTAGAAACCAACAGTCTTCATAACCTAAATCTTATTATAACGCAAGTTTGTGTGGCAATAAATTAAACATTTTGGGTTTATTGGGTTTTATTGTAATCATATCCCTATACAAATCAAGATAAAGCTTTGAATTAACCAAATGTCTCCCAAAACTCCATAAATCATGCCCAGAAATGCACATTTTTGCTTTCTAACTGATTAAAAGTTCTCGTGCTTGATTTCTCTGCAATCTCAGTGACAAAATGAAGTAATTCATCGTGCTTAATCTCGAAGTCTGTGCATTACTCTTAACAAACACATTCCTTCATATAATATATAATCACACAGCGCTATAGAAGTAACGTCAATGTTGAATTATGGGAAAATATGTAGTTTTAAACTTATCTGTAACTTGAGAGATTTTTAGATAGAAGAAGAAAAAAAAAGATCTACCGAGCCAGATGGAGTTGTGCAGAATCCCATTCTTGAAGCCCCAAGCGTCCATCTCCTCCGAGACTAGAACCAGGACGAGCACGGCCGCGAACACGCGCATTTCTCCGCAGACGCGCGATGAGTTGTGCGCGAGGCGAGTTTAAACGGAGCTCGAGCCTTCAGCAGTCCGTGTGGTGTGACGTCACGTGCGGGACGGGGAGGGGGAGACACGGGGGACGACTTTAGAAACGAAAAAGACTTTTACAATGACATTTACAACGTTAAAAGTATTCAGAATAACTTGTACATTAAAATTAATGGGGAGGAAAGACGTTGAAAATGTACAAACATATTACCTGGAAATGATTGTGTTTTTTTGTATTGCATTCTGTAATTTCTTTAAATGACGTCACTCTGGCGTAATCTAGTGTAAAGTCACCCAGACACTGGTGAATCATTATCTGATTCACCAAAAACCAGACACAACGAAGACTTGTGCCCCACTGATTCATGGGGAAAAAAAAGTAAAGAGAAAAAGTAAAAAGTAAAAAAAAATTAAATCTTATTTAACAAAGATGATGTAACAAAATAACACAAGTCTGCAATTAACCTTTTCGTGTGTGTGTGTGTGTGTGTAGGAAAACGTTTTTCCACTTTTCTCTATCTTGCTAATCATAAAAACATTAATACAGGAAAAATAACTGCTCAACTGAAACCTCAAGCCTTTAGACCTGTGCTTTGTAATAAATCACAGACACTCCAGCATAGCAGCCAAAAACAGTAGATCTCAATGACAAGGTAAATAGAAATGGCCTCAACTTTGACATAAACTGGAAACCAAAACGCATTTTTATGCCTCATATCTGTCAGATAAAGTACAGTAGTCATCATAAGTTCACAGCTTCACACACTCAGACAGATTTACTTCCTGCTTATTCAGATTTATTTGTTTGGGCTGAACGTTCATCCTGATAAAAGACCAAAACACGTGACTTTAACTTTTAAATAAACATAAATTCTAGCCCACGTACCATAGTCACGAATGGAACACGCAGTTGGTCGGCTGGAGTTTATAGGAAAGACAACGAGGGGAAAAAGAACGTTTCTCAGATTTTACGATTTCATTAAGTAACATTTTGCTTCATTAGCTTAGAGCAGGGGTGTACAAATGTTTTGCTCTCAAGGGCCAAATGTGATTAAGTGAAGTTGTGCAGAGGCCGGATGTTTATTTGGACATTTAGTTTTCACCACAAACGTTGCCGTTTCATGAAAATATGCAGTTTTTTTTCCACTTTTTACATTGTAACTGCATACATTTTCATATTTATTTTCAAATGGAAGTTTAAATAATTTGATTGTGAATCATATCCAAATGAGATTCATGAATCCAATGAATTTCAAACTTTTCGCCAAGATTTAAACCAATAAATATTTTAACCATAAACTATTTTGTCATAATAATTGTATTGCAAATGGCACGGTAGTGCATTTTCAAGTTTGTTAAAGTCACACTGCCTTCCTACTTCAGTGAAGATGCTCCTTTTTCTTTAGCTAAAGTCGCCAAACGCCAAACGATAAAGAGAAATATAAAATAACAATTTTGGTATGCACATGCTAGTCAGCTGAATCGTAAGGATTTTTTGAGAGAGGTTGTGGACCAGTGAAAACATGAAGACGGGCCGCATTTGGCCCCCGGGCCGGACTTTGGATATGCCTGGATTAGAGCCTGGCGCAGTTTTGCCCCGCAAGTCACGTGCAGATCGCGTCCTAATTTAAAGTGACAGCTTAATCATGCTTTCGAAGAAATATACAACTAAGCAATCAATAAAAACAAACATGACATTAAATAGAAAATATATACAGTGTGTAGAAAAGACATATCGTATTGTTTAAAAGTGTCTGGAACTTTGAAACAATACCGATTCTATTCAGCAGAGGGCGTCACAGGACAAAATACCGCCTCTTGCTCATTGCTGTAGATATAATTGCATCAAGAATTGGGTAAATTCTCTAAATAAATAATTGTAATTTCAGAATAGATACGAAGCAAAGTAAACTACTCAAAAAATGCCATGTATATACACATTGTTGTTATAAATGCTACATTCATGCGCAGTATATTACCTGTATTTCTTTATCTGAAGTTTTAGTTTAGTTTTACAGATTTAATTTTTCAGAATGTGCTAAAAAGTTAATATATAAATAATGTTAAAAAATATGACATAATATACAATGACATAATTATAGATAAATTGAACAAGTCAGTAGCGTTTTTGCAGCAATCAACGACAAATAATTGCTTGACCTATAGCATTTACTTAATCTGGCTTCACATGCAGACACAATAAAGCGAATAAACTTTAATTAGGTTTGTTCTTCACATTCTAAAATAAAAACACAGGAGTTTTCAGCAGCCAGTGTTATTGCATCACATTGTACAATTTTAATACAAATGTGCAAAACGTTGGCCGTACACAAAGACCAGCAATCCGGGAGTTGTTTTCTTTCAGTTAAAAACCATCATCTAACGTACAATGTGCAAACGGGTTAAGAAAGATGTTGCCATGATGCTATGGTTAGTACCAATCTCTTCATCAGACGGTTAAGGTTTACAGTGCATACTTTTCTGAGTCTGATTTAGTAAATAAATCCATTTCAAAAGTGTAATTACCGAGAAAGGCACATGATTAAAAATGTTCTCTATCGGCAAACTCCTGCGTAATTTCAAATGCACAGCAAATCCATCAATGTGAATTAGAATCCATCACGTAATTTTCCTCATCCGAAAAACGTCCACGGCGTTTGAATGTCCATCAATATTTAGGAAAACTCAGTGTCCAACAATTGCTAAAATCGGTGTGTCCCATCAGGAATTAATCGTCCGATCAGTAATTGTCCTCACCATCAGTTTTTGCAGAAAATAATTGGGCAGAAAGGTTGGTTCATCTCTGATCGCTGTAGCGCTGGACAGGTCCCGCCGTGTCCTTCACGCGGTCAATGGACGCCGCCGTTGCATGACTTGGTGAGCATGTGGAAGTCCGTCTCCATTGGGTGAGAGTGGATGGACCGCTTATAAACAGGATTAGAGGCCTACAAAACGACAAGATAAGCCATATTAAACAAAAAAAGTTTCATCTGTTAATGGGATGACCCTGACATGCAGTTTTCATTAACCCCTAAATATGAATGTTTTATTTTGTAGAGCATATCTCGAAACCCAATTTCCCAGAAATCCACGTTGAAAACCCATAATTCCGTAATACTATTGTTAGACTTGTCTTGTTTCTCCCTCGTTGGTTTCTGTGTATTTATACTCGTGTTTGTTACTTAACTTTGTTTCAAATGTTACCTGAAGGAGGGTAAAAACATTAATGAAAGTGACTGTAAAGATTAAATCCAAGTGTATTATTAGTATAATTTCTCTTGACTAATTGTGTCTCATAATGTGCAAGTAAATTTGTTTTGGTCTTGGTGACAGAAACCATGTACTGTATTTTATGGACTATAAGACTCACCAGATTATAATTCATATGTATAAAATGAATTTTTTTTATTTACACCTATGTCCTAATTTATTGACACATTTAAGGCACACAATCTGCTTCCAGATTATTAAGTCCACTTAAGTGCACTTAAGTCCAAATCATACGCTACATTTCAAGTGTGAGTTTTTATCATAAGATTGCGTTTAGAAGAAAACAACGTGTTTGTAGAACATTTTAAAAAATGAGAAACGAATAGTCAAGCAAACACTAATTCATTATAGCAATTCTGCAAAATCACAAGATTAAAAAATTACAAACCATTTGAATTTTTCGCATGTAAATGGTCTGGCCAGTTTTGAAATGGCATATCAAAATCACAAAAATTTCAGGAAAAAAAATTAAAAACATCCATACCATTTCATACCGCGCCCGTGACCGAGCACTCTGAAAGCGTGCAAACTCGCGGCGGTCGTGCACGGTGATGACAAGCTTCCAGATGGCGAGCAGAACGATGCCCATTAACAGGATGCTGCCAACCACGGCCAGGAGCACCGTCATGGCATTGGGAGCGACGGCACATTCTGGAAACACACAAACCCGATTCACACAACAGCAGAGCACCATCAGTCACGGAGACGTCGGGCACAGACCTGGTTCTTTCAGAGCCGTGAGGACCGACTGTCCGTTGGCATGTTCCGAGTACGTGAACTTCATCACGCAGTCGTTCTCGGTCTTATACAGACACTGGACAGCGTTGGGATCGTCCGTTCCTTAAAGGAAAAGCAGCACATTTCAACGGCCACGGTTAATCTGCATCACGTATTTTACTGGAGTGGCGATGACATTCCACAGTCAAGACGGCGCGGCTCAAGCCCAATGTCACCAGAATTAAAACTGGCCAGACCAGGAAGTCTCTCTCTTTTGCACTCACTTAACTCTGGAGCGTTTCTCCAAGAGAGCGAGAAGTTTCCGGAATGCACATGTGGAGATCATTAGGGAAGTCATATGACCGAAACAGACGAAAAATCTTACTGCGCTACAAAATATCCCCAATATTATTCTTAATGAATGATCAGGGTGGAAAAAAATGACCTAAAAAGTCTACTGCTACACAAATACACCTTTATAAATTCCAAAACAATCATGTCTTCCCAGAGTCAAACCTCATTGTTAAAGCTTGTAGATGCTCCCAGAAAAGTATAGGATCACATACACGCTTTACACATTCTGTAGTAATATAAAAGTGTAGGCCGACTGTTTATAATCCAGCATTTAAGTTACACAAATGTAAAGTTTTAAGTCTCCGGACAAACTGGACACACAGACTGGACTCGACTCTGTGACCCGAAGCTTTAGAGGTCAAACGCCATCGGAGCTTCATCAGTGGAGCCGGAAAAAAGACGTTAATTTTTATTCTAAACCTAATAAATTACGTGGATCTGCCAATTGTCTGATACTCGTTTATTCCTTTACATTTTGGCCAATTTGACTCATATTAATAACATATACCATATTTCCGCGAATATAAGCACCCCGATGATTTTTAAGGAACATAATTTTTTTAAAGTTCTTTAAAAACAAAAAAAAAAAAGCTAAACTAAAACTTCTGACTAAATTAAGGCAAATTTCTCTTAAAAGTACTTTTTCTTTATTTAACAAACCTAACTTGTGTATTTCTTCCCATGTTTTGTAACCATTGCTAAGTGTGGCGTTGTGGCTAATGTTTCTTTATTTCTATTATTCAGCCAATTAAAATATATATTCATGTGTGCCCAGGAAACCAATTTTTAAAGGACGAACGCATTTCCTTTTTTTATGTGATTGGTCCCGACTTAAAATATGGAATAATGGGCGCGTATATTTAAATGCATTTTTAAAATTAATTAAAGCACCTCCACGTTTTGAGCATCTAGAATTGTAAAAAGGGGTGCTTATATTCGGGTACATATGGTATTTAAGTCTTTTGTAAGTTATGGCCTACAAATACGCCAACCTATTTTGTTCGGGTTAAACTTCGGGTTTGCAACAATGAGACATAATACGTACACACACTGTCTCAGACTCACACACTCTCTCTCATACACACACACACACACACACACACACACACACACTGTGTTTTGGGGAACTTTTTGGTTTCTGACACTTATATGCATAATAAAAGGCCCGGGGTCAAATTGAGCCACAAGCATTATTGATGTTCCTCTGAAACGAACATAATAGGAGGGTTAAACACATTCATCTTTCTCGACAGTGTGTGAGAGGCTCAGGCTTTAAAAAGATGCAGAATCTGAACTCACGGAGGATCTCCACGGTGACGATCTCATCCTTGCACATACGTTGGCAGGTTTGGTTATCAGCGAGTCTGCCGGTGCTGAAGAGACGGCACTCGATGCATTCCCTGATGAGAACAAGCCAGAACAACCACATCAGTATCACAGATAATCCAGCAGGTCCAAGCCCAGCACCAGACCACCATCTGCAGACAGATTAGACTGCTAAAAGCGCGTGGAAGACTTCAACGTGAACCACATGTTGATGAAGTAATGTAAACAACAACTGAGGAGGAGGATTCACTTAATTGAAAAAGCAAAGTTTGCAAAGATACTGAACCTGGGATTTTCAAGAGTTTTCTAAATCTAAGGAATGCTCCGAAATCCCCCCCCCNNNAAAAAAAAAACAAAAACAAGTGAAGAACAAGCCTAGAAAAACTATGGCTTAATGTATTTTAGTTTATAGTATGAACATGTTTTGACAAAAAATAAATTACTGTAATTTTGTTTAAAGTAAAATGCACAAAGATGTAATCTAATGAAATTTACAATCCGGATTAAACAAGTTTTTTTTTTCAGTGGTGCTCTCACCGTTTTGTTCCACACGCATCAGGACAAGTGGGACATTTCTCACACGTTTCCCCGAACGCCCCAGGCTCAGTGCACTGGCACCGCCCACACACACAGTTGCCCCTCCCACTACACATCTTGCCATCATCCGACACGCAGGAAGTCGTCTCTGTAGAACAGTTGCAGTTGTCTCCAATGTAGCTGGCGTGGCATTTGCACTCGCCGCAATGGCATTCTCCGTGACCTGGAAAAAGATAAATAAAAATTTAATAAATAGTACACTGATGAGACTAAAAATACTTCCTGTTTTCAAATGTAAGGGACATAATTTATTCCAGATTACAAAGTCAATTTAAAACATTTAGGATTTGAATGCACCTTGTAATCCAAAAAATACGGTACCGTTGTACCGAGTTATGAATATCCTAGATAACAAAAAATAAATAAATAAATAAATCACAAAGAACGAAATGCGTCGCCATGAAAATGTCGTCCCGAGTATCAAAAAAAATTACGCTATACGGAAGAAGCACAACTGTACACAAGGTTGAAACCTGACAGGGTATCAATGGTTGACTGTAATGCGTTGCTAAATGCTAATCATGCTACATGATTGCTAACAGCTACTTAGTAACTTCTTTCATCAGGGACATTAAAGGCCACATTAAAGTAGCAAGTGAACCAGGGTTATAGCAGCAAGTTTGTAAAGAAAAACGTTCCAAAGGTTGTGAATATAGTGGACCAGCGCCGCGCCTCAGGGTGTGTTCGCTGAATAAAGCCTCTCTGAACCAACAGACGTGTCACGGCGTGTGTCATTCACACCTGTTTTTGAGAGCAGCCTTCAGTTTGGATTTTTTTTAAAGTTAAAACAATAAATTAGAAAGCAAATAGAATAAACCCACACTTTACTACTTTTAATATATAGGTCACTGGACAAAAAAAAGTGCTGTTGCCAAGCCAGGAAGGCAGAGTTGAGGTCAAAAGCCTCAGGGAATAAATCACAACTCAACACATTCACACACGCATGAGTCCAAAGCCACGTCAATCACAGCAGCATCCAGTATTATGTCTCAGATAATTAAATCTATACTGCAAATACAATTGCATATGAGATTAACAAATTAAATTATAAAAGAAAAAGCTTTGACACGTTATACATTTGGACCCTTTAGTCACTTTGCCACAACCTACTAGCTTTTCTATTTTATTCTACTCTTGACACTTATTTAGCTTTTGTACTTTTTTTGCATTACCGTCTTTGCACCCCCCTGAATTTTCAGGCACAAAAAAATTAAATAAAAAAATATATATATATCTTTTTTTTTCTTTCATTAGCGTTTCTGGTTCAATTACGTTAATAATCCCTTAAAAATACTATTTATTTTTCTTTGAATTTTTATATCGTTTTACTTATATATATTAACTGAATAATAGCTAACACAGTCAATTCTATTGGTCCTCTTCAACCTCAGGCCTGTTTCAAACTCTCCGTTTATCCAACGGCGTGTGAAGAAGAATTATTATCCCCTGTGCAGCGACCCAGCGTTTTGATCGTTAGATCGTTGGGTGCGTAATTCGCTTAAATACGGTAATTGCAAAAATGTTGCACAAAAAAAGTTGTGTTCTACTTTGCCTTTTCTCTTGCTTTTAACTTCATATCTTGCCCCTTTTTAAAAAAAAAAAATTGCCCCATGTTTAAATGCTGGACGATGGGAAAAAACACTTTATGTAGTACAGTGTGTGTGTAAGTGACAAAACAAATGTGATCTTTCCCAATTCTGTCTGAAGTGGTAGTATACGCAAAGAGCCCTTGAAATGACAATTCATCTAAAAATAAACTCCCTTTTCAAACCAAACCAAACTAGACAGGAAATATTTGGAACAGTCATTTCCTGATTGTCAGAAAAAAAGAAAAAATGGCCAAAGTCTTCTGAACAAATTCACAAATGAATTAATCCGAGACAGAAATGTGAAAAGAAAGATCAAGAAGTAAAAAGTTAAAAGTAAAGAAAAGAGTAAGTTAAAAAAGTAAAGAAAGTAAAGAAGATAAAGAAGTTTCTACATGTACCATTCTAGATTATTTTAATATTATGATTACATTTTTTTACATAAAAAAGTCATCCGATGTGAGAAAAGATAGACGTTCCAAGTGTTCGGACTGATCTGAACACCCATTGGTTGACTGATGCTGACCTTAACTATCCTTCCTGTATTAAAGACCCTCTAACCCTCCCGTCGGTCCCACAGGAAACATTGATCTGCAGCAGGAGACACACAACATTCCTCCTCAGAAAGTGACGAGACGACTTCATTTCTCTCCACTTCCATTTCACACCAAGAAAAAGAAAATCTCCAGAGCAACGTCCCACATCAAGATGTACTGGAGACTGGGCTACAAAGACTAAACCCTCAGCCAACCATATGAGCATAAATCACAGTTATACAAATGGTTTCGTTGGCTTTTTGGTCTTGAAATAGATCCTCTGCTGCAAAAACAAGAACGGAAGACAACCCTGCAATCACTGCAAAGCGCTGAAGTGTCGGCCACAGTCAAGTTCCACCCAGACAAGCTCACACTTTTGCTCTCCAAGCTTTTTTACTTCTCCTTCCTACAGCCACTTCAGCATTAAAGGAGGAAAAAGCCTGAGGTGGCACATCTTCTTCCACGTGTCAGACAGCAGCAGATCTTTGTGTCCCAGAGGAGCTCACTGACCAAACCAAGTCATCCAGACAAGCCACAAAGTCAAAAAGGCCTCCATGACAACACGGCCTTGTCTGGATCTTCAAGTATCCACTAAAGCGTATTAAACACACAGAGCCATCGACATAACAAACCACACACATGCAGTCTGACCTTGCACTCCAAGAACAGCCCGAGTGGTTTGGGTAAAAAGCACAGTTCTTTAGTTTGCCGAAAGCCGGGTCAGGACACTCTGACTCCAGCGGAGAACACGGTACGGTAAGAAGCTCCTTCCACACGATTCCAGTGGTCAACAGTTTAAACATAAGAGTGTAATTCTCTCACGTTCTTACTTGTGATCTTACTTATGATGACTTGCCTCTGACTCAGAGGCAAAGAGACTTTTGATTCTTGGGAGCATTTTTGTCTGGTTGATAAGAATGTTTCTGGAAGGTAACCACAATTACAGAGAGCAGGAGTGACGGAAAAGACACAACACGGTAAAGCCTATTCAAAATGACCAGGCAGGGAAATAAAAACAATGTTTTGAAGCAACACAATGTCACACAACTAAATGTAACACAATGATAATGTATACAATCACATGTAACAAAAGAAAAATGAACAAACGGTTTATTTTCATCTTATTTCTTTTGCTAAATGTAATTGTGTAAACTTTTCAATTGTTTTCTTTTGTTACATGTGATTGTGTATCTACTTATTTTCCTCTGTCTTCTTGTGTAACAGTTCCGCAATCACATGTAACGCAGTAAAATAAATAAAAACGTGTAACTGTTCAATCACATGCAACACAACGGAAAAAAAAAACTATTACACAATGATATGCAACACAAAGAGAAATAAGTACAAACACTAGTACAAACACATGTGAAGTTACCCAAGCACATGTAACACAGTGAAAATAACCGCTGCGTTATTTTTGTAGGAAGTAATTAGTGCTTAATGAACTACAGCATTAGTGTGAGAAACACCAGACGCCATGTGAGAGCAGACCGATTACACACAAGGTGAGAAGACTGATGCCATCTCACAAAGATCAAACTATCTCGCTTCAGGTTCAGTGTTACATTCCTTGAAAGGTCTTTCAATAATTAATACTTCTGCAATGCCCAGATAATTCATCCAGAAATATGAATGGGAAATATTGTTTGGTTGCAACTAATAGCGAGCATCTTGAAATTGAGAGCAAGATTTGAATTAACAGCGTAATATACATGTAGTGGATCGGCCAATAAGATTAAGGCACGGCGTTACGTCACATTTAAACTAGTTTTTGTGGTAGTTGCGGAAACACACTGGATTTGGGATACGAAGCAGAAATCGGGCAAAAACATCCAACATCCTTTTTTCTGAACCGCTGCACACACTGGATTGGTGGCCAACCATTCATAACATCAAACAAAAGAAAATCACGAGTCTGTTTAAAGAAGCCATTAGTACTGACCCAAAGTAAATCTGTGAGCAAGATGGAAGTTGAGAAAAGCATAAAAAAATTAAATATAAAAAAGAAACATGATTTAGATCAACTGAAAATAAATTAAGCATTTTTAAACGAATAAAACATGATGAAATAACTCGTAAATCAGAAAGAGGTAATGTTCAGTCTAGTATTACAGCAGTAAAACAGGCTTTATAGAAGGTGGAAAAAAAAATCCTCAGGCTAAACAAAATACTTTTACGTTAGGAAATCATGTGCAGTGCTACTGAAAACACAAAATCTTGTAAATCAAGCTGAAACTTGCTGCAAACATCATCCTCTTCTCATCTTCTCTTTGGTTTCTCAGGTTCACTTTACTCGCATTAAACATTTTCGGATCTGCTTCGCCCACTTCTAATCAGAAGACACAGTTGATTTGGAGTGCTGCTGTAAAAACGATGTACGTTCACGGAGTGACTTTGAAATGTTTGAAATGAGTAAAAGCGCATAGCATGAAAGCTAAAGCGGAGGGAATAATCTAAAGAAAAAGAAAACCATAATATTTATCTCCTAAGGCCATTCGAAAAAATATATAATACGTACTGTATATACCAACCATTTATCTTTTTACAGTAAACCTGAGAGACAGACTTAAACAGATTAGTTTAAATCAACAATTGTAAAGTAAAAAAAAAAAACATATAGACACCGTATCTATTAAAATGGACACCTAGTCTCTAACAAAATGAAAGCACATTTACTTAATCTGCTATTAGCCTTAATTGCAAGCAGCAATGACAGGGTTCGCATCGTTTAATCATTCGCTTTGATGATCAGGAGTAAAGTTTCAGGTACTTAATGTTTTATTTTTTCTAATAAATGATTTCTCCCATGAGTCTATATGTATTTTGAGAAATAACTTTTCTTGGTATATGCTTAATGCTAAAGTATAATTTTTTTCACTGAACCTGTCAAACTCCTACCTATGACATCATAGAACCCGCCTTGAAATGATCTAATTGGCTGATAAATAAACTGAAGAAACTTGAAGAATGGGCCAATCATGAAACTCACTCTAGTAAAACAGGACGCCGAGGTGCGAGAAAAGCTCAGACGTCTGAACTGAGATGAGTTATGACACACAAGGATCCAAGAATTAAATGGAACCAGATTACGGCTCAATTACGGCAGAAGATTGGTATTGAACTTTCCATCTGCTGTGATTCAGACTAACATTTGAAACAGTCAGAAACAAAAACTACTAAAAAGACTGATAATCGTCCAATTAAGTTACAGACTTTGATAGATAAACGCATTTGTACAAAATCACCATTACTGATTACGAACATTATTGGAACTGTATTGAGCATCATCACAAACCCAGGCTTTACTCATGAGTTCAGGTTCACGCTAGTGGTGTAAAGTTCTTGAGTAAACTGTTACTTTGCTTAAGCATTTTTTTTGGATACTTTGTACTTGTATCGAGTATTAAAAAAAAATATATATATATATATTAATATAAAAAATAAAAATATAAGAAGCAACTTAATTTTTGATTGAATATATTTACTTTTTATTCTACTACAATTGAATGGACACTTTCCGCTTGCATTTTTGTTGCATTGTGATTATGCGCAACAAGTCGGCATCATTTTCGACCACAGTCCATTTTTTGGGTGGATGAGGCAGGATGCTTCTTGCTTTTTCGCATTTCTTGGTGTTTTCTGACACTAAACTAAACACTAGAATATTTAATTTTGTTTACAATTGGATACTTTACGACTTTTACTTGTCTTCTTGGAAACGGTGACTTGTAATGGAGTTATTTTTACAGTAAGATCCGTACTTCTACTCGAATATGGTTTTTCACCTCTGGTCCACGGCAAGACTAACACAACCGGGCATCTCGACTGACTGATGCTCCGATTCATTCCTCAAACAAATGACAAAAGGCTTGAGCTGGAAAACTGCTGTTTTTTCTTCCACTTCCCAAAACTCAACACATAAAACCACTGTCTCGTTCTGACTGCTGTGTTTTCTTACCCGTAGCAACCCAACTGCGCAGACGTTTGCATTTACCGTGTTAATTGACTGACTCTGCACTGCCTTCACTCAGAGATGTACAATAAAAACCATGCGTTTATTGGTCTGGAGTCACACCATGGCAGGTTCTGGGTTACTGTGGAATTCAAACCAGCAGCAGATGTCTACAGCAGCTCTACTGAGGGGGAAAAAAAATCATTTAAGCATCGTCACGCTTGCTCCTCTTAAGACTCACTAAGAACCAAATCTCAGGAGAACAAAAGTTCTGCCGGTCATAAAGACAGAGTCGGGCTGTTTTGGGGAGGTTTAATGACAGCGAGCAGGGCTGGTTGTCTCGACATGCAAGTCAGCACATCTTAAACCCAGAAGTCTTATCTCATCTGCTAGAAGCCCTCGAGATTCCAGGAGTCTGACCTCCAGGCGGATATCAGCACGAGAGCGAGGCCATGCTGACAACACACATCCACAGATGACAGGAAGCCATAACTTCTCATTCGGCAAACCGTAAAGTGTAATCTTACATTTCACATGCAGGCCGGCTTTAATTTAGTGCTTCATTTGTTTGAGATAAAGTCCACCAAGTGCCCATGATCACACAGACTTCTGATGTTTTACCGACTTCGCCAGAGGGCATTCTGAAGAAACATCTAGAAATGCCAGAATTGGGCAATGCAAGAAGTTGCGGGTGAAAACTAATAATTCTGCAATTTGCAGACACGTTTATCATTATTATTTCTTTTCTAGGCGCACTTCTGTTCAGGGCTGCACAATAAATCTCAGTGTGTGTGTGTGTGTGTGTGTGTGTGTGATTATATGATGCGGAAAGCTGTGATTTACTTAGGGTTATCTAGCTTGTGTGAAAACAGTGGGCAGACAGACCGGCTGCGCAGTCATGTGACCTTTAACTGCGCTTCATGAGGACAATTTTACAAATAATTGGTCCTGTTTGGCTGAAATGTTTAGTAAAATTTTCATAATAGGTTCTAAAATTACAGTTTCTATTTTAATATTGTATATTCCATAAACTAATCTACTGTACACCTATACTGTTGAAAACCATTCATGTGCTATTTTATGTATTGAAATCATGTTTGGACTACAGTTACTTGATTTCAGGTTATTACAGCATTTACATAAGTGTGCATGTAACTCACCAGGGTACTTTGCATTTTTACAAATACGTGACATTTTCCCAGTTAGTGCAACTTCACGAACAGTGTTTCATCTATACATAAAACTACCGTATATTTATTTCGGAGTGTTCTAAAATTCTTGCTCTGGCTTATTTCCGAGGAACAAAACCAACATTCTTTGCAACAGAAAATCTTAATATATTGTATTAACATGGAAATAAAACAAATTAAAATAAAAAAAAAACCCTGTCATGAGCAAAACATTCATCGTCAACAGAAAACCAAAGGAAGTATTTAGGACAAGTATTTCTCCACTAAAACGGCAAATTCCTGCAACAGAATGGAGAAAAAAAGCACACGGCCAGTCACGTTTCAGCAATCATGACATGAACACAAAGCTTACTGACCCAGATGTTCAACTGAACCACTGCTCCAGGGAACTGCTGTGTTTATACAGCACAGTCCGTCTTCTTATCAAATCAGTCATGTTCCCTCGGTGGCTTAATCAAAGCTAGCATCAACACAAAGCAAACATGCTGTCCTTACAAATGCGACTTTAAATCCTAACACACAACATCAGCTGTGAGACTGGATGGTGTAACTGGACACATGAACCCACAGAGTTTTACAGTCTTGTCCTGGAGAACGTCCGCCTCTGGCTTAAGTACACATTCTGGTACACATTTATGTAGACATAGTTTTGCATACTGGATTCATTACAAATGAAATACATCAAGAATCAAGCAGGTTTTGAAGCTCCTTGTGTTTGGCTCAAAAGACGACGTCCATATCTTTTTTTATATTTCAATCAATTGAATCCCAGTAAACCCAGCAGATGGTTTTGGAATCGCTTCCCAATTCAACCAGACTTTTTAGGTGGCACCTTCACCAACAACGTTCCCCAAAATATGCTTATTGTACAGGTAACAGACGTTTTTTTAAACTTACAAATTATTTTATAGCGTTGAGACTCGTCAAGACGTAAGTAAGACAATGTGAAGATTTTTCTAGTGAGTTTGTGCGTATTTAAGGCAAAAGTCAAGACTTTAAAAGCACAAGCAGAGCAACTCAAACTTCTCACACTCAGTGAAACAAGCAGAGGTGTAAAGAGTACCTGAAAACAATATTTGAGTAAAAGTACAGATATTTTGCTGTGGAAATTACTCCATTTCAAGTTAAAAGCCACCAATTCCAAAAAGATCCAATTTTAAAAAGGACTTTTAAAAGTACAAAAGTATTTTACCTCGTGCTGAGTAAAAAAACACCAAAAAATGTGAAAAACAAGAAACTCTTCATGAGGTTTTATTTCCTATTTTAGGAATTAAAATTAAGACCTCAAAGTTTCAAAATGGCAGAACAAAATATTAAAAAAAAAAAAAAAAA
>CM051494.1:26082374-26131239 GCA_028031935.1 Paedocypris micromegethes
AAAAAAAAAAAAAGAACAAAAAGTCAGTTTCAAACTCAAATGTGCAAAAACTGCAACCACTAATTTAATGCTGTGATATAGCTCATTAACAGCATCCAGTACCTTCAGCATCCTGCAGATGGCGATATCACCTCATGCGCCTAAGAAATTAACCGCGGTAGAAAAAGATGCCGACTTTTACAAATCACAACGTAAGCGTCCATTCAAATGTAGTGCAAAATGTAGTACAAAAAGAGTACAAATTCTCAAAAATGTAGTAAAAGTAAAAGTTGCATATATTTTTGAAACTCAGTACATGTACAAAATAGCCAAAAATACTTCAATAAAGTAACAAAGTCCAATTACTCAAATACTTTACACCACTGGAAACAAGCTGCTCTAACCAGAGCACCCCCCGAGTAAACCACTACAGCGTTTACAAGGCATTTAACAAGTTCCTGAGGCCTACAGAAAACTCCCATCAATGCTGGTTCTTCTGCCCCACAACCACTCTCATGTAGGTTTGATAGAACCGGGTTAATTCACCATGACGAAGTGGTGCAAAAGAGCATAATTGGCGGGAATGATTAAGCGCTCATTACTGCGGAAGAGCAGGTTTGGAAAAAGATTTCTGCTTCAAACCGTCAGTGGTTCCTGAGACCACAGGCACAAAAAATGTCCATTACTGTGCTGGGTCGGCAGTTGGTAAAGACAAACACGGAGCGTTTTACTCAGACAAACCATTGTGTGAACTGATAAATAAGCGCGGAGCGTGACAATGGCCGCACTGTGGCCCGGGACAGACCAGTTCTGTGGTGAGGGAGCAATCGGGATGACAGCCAACAGATCGCTGGCCAAAGCTGAACAACACAAAACTGCTCCGACTGGGTAAAGAGCCACTGGGGAAAGCAAATACACCTGCTCCATTGCCTCCATGTGAAGGTTAAGCTCATTTATTATCCTCTCTGTCAAGAGTGCAGTGGGATCCATTCAGAAAGCTATCTAATGCACACAACTGACATTTGTACCTTTCTGAAACAAACCCTTTGTACCATTTAGACACAAACATATATACAGATGACACTTTATAAGGGTTTTTTTTTACTGTTCCTGTTCATATTTAATACAGTGGATTCTGGTTAATCGGACCATCTGCTTATTGGATCGAATCCTAAAGAACTGGAACAATTCCTTGTATATGAGACTAAGATTCACATATTTGGAACATTTTGCTTAATCGAACTAGAGAATATGAGAGAAAATAAGTGAAAGTGAGTATAAGGGACCAGGTCGAAACTGCTCTGCATTTAGCCGACCAGTCAAGTGAACACACACACACATACTAGGAGCAGTGGGCAGCCCTACGCATCCAGCGTAAAATGACGAATGTGGAAATATCAGATTAGAAACTGCAAGGTATTTATATTCATCGTCTAAGATCGTCCAAGAAATTCTACAATGATAATTTTAAGTTTATAACAAATGCAAATGTTGAATTGCAGAAAAACGGCACCGGAAGACCATTAGATGACGGTTCAAAAAAGTGAATGTGTCGGTAACCAAGAAGTTACCGTACTTTTCATACTACAAGGCGCACTTAAAATCCTGTTAAACAAAATCCTAATAATTATGTGTATGCCTTATTAGAAAAAAATGTGCCTTACACACACTGATTTATACACGGAAAGAAATCAGTGTAAAAAATATTATTTAACAGTTTGCAGTACTTTTTTAATGTAAAGCGGAAAAAATACCCTACATTTTATAACAAAAATAAAAAATGTATGAATATTTTTCTAAAAATGGTTTGTGGAAATAGTCAGCATATGAGCATTGGCACTCTTACCCAGACCTGTGTTCTCACCTGAGCACAATATTCCCTTGTGTCGGGCGCAGGAGAAGTCGTCGCACTCGCAGAAAGTGCCGTAGATTTTTCCAAACTCGGACTCGTAGCACAGACACTGGTTACAGCTGCACTCTCCTCGGCCGCTGCAGACCTGCTTCCCCTCCGCCTCCCGACAGGCGCTGAGGTGCTGCTGGTCCACCTCGCCCTCCTCACACTCGCAGCGGGCTCCCAGGAAGCCGGGCTCACAGCGGCACGTCCCGCAGCTGTGTGTGCCCACCGCATTACACAGGCTGCTGTTGGCCGTGGTGTAACGTGTGCAACCGCAGTCACATCGGTAATCCACAGAAACCTCCAAGCGGTCTTTAAAGCCCACCGGCCTGATGGAGAAACTCTTCCTGGTGCCTTTCTGGGGGCATCCTCGGGCATCTACGGTTACGTTAAAAGACACCTGAAAGGGGAAAACAACACTTAATATGGATAGAAAGCGTGTTTGCTTTAACTCGTCAAATTATTCTCCACATTTATAATCAGAGACCTCAAACTCCACTCTGATGATGACCACCCTGAGGAAGGAAGCAAGGCAGACATCATAGAGATTCAGGTCCACGTGATAATCCCACAGCAGATCCCACTTCAAACGTCGGTCTTAAAGGCTTCATGAATATTGATATTTTGGTTTAAGCTTAACACGTCATTTACGCCACATGGAGAAAAAAAGCCATGTGTTTATGGGACAGAAAACCATTAGTGGAGACAAAAATCGCTTTGAGGATTTTCAGTCTAGTGAACCTTCAAGACTTCAAGGGCTTTACCTGGAGGAACTGGAAGATCTGAATTATTTTTAAGGAGGACAAAAAGCGAAACATGTTAGTGATGCTGTAAAGATAGTTTCAAAAATGTGCAATCAAAAGTTAGTAGCGTGTAGCACAGTATTTACAGCCTTGTGCTGTAAAGTTCTTGAGCTAAATGGACGTTGTTACTTTACTTCTTGCAACTAGATGTACTCGTTCAAGACTCAATTTTGAGAAACCTCAATTGAAGTCTGGAGAAGAAAGTGACCAGACCGTGTTGCTGAACCGGACTGAAAAGAACGGGAGCTAGATGAGGAAGTAGAGGAGATTTGCAGTTAATGGCTTTGTATCTTGCCTTTCAACCCAATTTACCTGAACTTTATGGAAAAATATCTATTGGTTTATGAATAATTCAGTTTTGTGAGACCTAATTCTCAAATTAATTGTAATGGGTCAAATTTCCCATATAAATATATTACAGCTAATTATATTGGTTTTATTCTAGTATTATTATAGTTTGTATATTTTTATTGTTTTTATATATTTATTTGGATTTGCAGTTTTGGCACTGTAAATAAGCACCACACTGCACATTAGTGAGACATGATTTTTTTTTTTCCAGAAATCTAAATTCTGGACGACAACAGCATTATTAAACTTATACTATATATATATACTGTGTATATATATATACTGTATATATATATATATATATATATATATATATATATATATATATTTCTACACCATGCTAAATGCATCATTCTGGGATTGAAAATTAGTAACGTAATTTAGAGATACACCATAAAAACAACTAAAGAGGAATGAACATCAAAAGCTCTTTACATAGAATGCTCAAGAACAAACATAAAGCGGGAAAGGAAAACCTCTTCAACAAGGCAATGAGCGGCAGAATTGGATTAAGGAGACATGTGAGTCACGAGGACGTAACATTGGTCAGATTCCACCACAAAACTGCAAGAACGAAAGCACAGTTGGTCGGAGGAACATATAGAGTAATAAATAACACCGTAGGACTGTTTACATTCAGGGAAGAATTTTTTTTGCATTTTTACTACAGTACTGTACTTAAATGCAAAAACAGAGTTTTGTCAGGGTGTAAAAATGAAGTTGTGAAAGCAGGTGTTGAAGGACAAGATGAGAAACAGAAGAATAAACTAGCGAAGCTTGTTTTCATAATGGGACTGTGTGTCTGAGCACGCAGGAAGAATGTTCTGGAGCTGATGACGAGTAAGAACACGGAGACGAGCTACAGGGTTTGAGAAGCTGTAAACTATTACGCTCACCCATGTGCACAACCACTGCACAGGAAACTGTAACACATATGACTGATTATGATGACTCCAGAACTATTTTCAGCAGTTGTAAAAACTGTTATGCTACACACTAACACACACACACACACACACACACACACACACACACACACAGATTTATACTCTGTAAAAAGAATTATTTAACAATTTGCAGAAGTTTTTTTTGAACAACATGAAATAAAAAATTAATTACCTTTTACAAAAAAAAACTGTTTGTGAAAATAGTTACACAACAAAATGTTTTAAGTATAATTGTGTGTATAAGTGTGTAACAGAAAAGCAAACAAAAAAAAAAAACAACCCTTAGCATCTTTGCACTTGCGGGACTCGCAAATGCTTTGCAAATTTACAGCAAACAACATCAAACTGGAGCATCTCACAGGATTAGATAGATCTGTATGTGCTGGTGGGTTTAGTTGCTACCGAGGGCTTTTGAATCAGACTGGGTGAATGCAGTCCGAGCTTAACTTTGGATTCTGGACCAGCGCCTTTGTATCCAAGGCTCATGTTTTTCCACAGCTCCTCACCCAGAAAGAACTCGGCACTATTGTGACAGGCCATTGAAATTCAGCGTCTGACTCCTCTCGGCACTCGGTGAGTGACACATGGGACTTGGTTTTGCTTGTGCCAGTTTCAAAAGCCATGATTGGCACTTGGGCACAGTGGAGCAATTTCCTTCGACAAAAAGCTCTGGGCCCAGCCAGGGAAAATTCTGCGGCCCTGTTCATTGCGGTCCTCGGTTCTCCCCAGACAAGCCTCTCCACATTCAGATAGACAGAATGGGAATATGCAGGCGTTCCAGAAGAATCCTTGAGGGTCGGATCACAGCAGGCTGGCATGTAACACGCCATCCAATAGACATTTCACAATGACTGGCTAATTAAGGACGTGAAAGATGGCGAACAATAAATAGCAAATGGAACTGGAAAATTCCATGTTCGGGAATCAACCAAACTAGTGAATTGAAAGTTTAAAAAAGCGTTTTAAAAATCCCAACTTTATACTGAAATTCCGGAAAATTTAGCATTTGCTATGGAACTAATTGAGGTAAGAAAAAAAAACTAAACGTTATCTAAAAAGGCAGTTAAAAGGCTGCAAATATTTAACCTAGAGGAAATAGCTCTAAGCTTTAATTCCCAGATTTATTTCCTTGTTCCCTAACCTTCAATCTACAAGGATTTGAACTTCACTGGTGTTTAACAACATGGTGAACAAAAAAAGAAACCTTTTCATCACCACGTTTAAAAGCAAAATACACACCTTAATATCGTATAACAGACATCACAAAGGCAGGATCGTATTTCTGATTATGGGATTTTCTCTTTCGTATTTTTGTATAAAGACCATCAACTGATAGAAAAGACTCACCGTGTCGCCGATTTTGAGGTCAGCGCATTTACGGAGGCCGGGCAGTGGCTGACCGTCCTGACAGGTTGCGGTGAAGGACAGACTCAGATCTTCAGGATGATTCCAAACACTCAACTCAACTTTCGACCTGATGTTCTGCATGAAGGAAAAACCACCATTAGGAACAGTAGTGGTAGACAATCTGCAGAAATTGTGATTTGTTTTTTCTAATTTTTTTACAGAAACACAAATTGCACATCACATGACACGTAAGGGTGTTTGTCAGACCACATGACTGCGGTTTATTGGAAATGTGGCATTCATCTGTGTTGATTGCTTTCACTCAGAAGCAAGTGTAGTTCAGTTAAAGCCAATCACAAGAGTTTATTTTCTGGCCCGTTTCAGTCGATCCAACACTCAATAAACACATGAGATCACATCTTTACATCATCAACGAGAAATACCAAAGGAGAAAGCTCAGAGCGAAAGAGACGGCGAACGAAAAAACCCCCAATCAAAAGTTCAAGCCTGGCCTCCAAACGCAGGAAATTCCTTATTTTGTCTGCTAATCTAATCATCCATTCAAACACAGAAGACACATACAAATAAAGTTATTATCCAATTCAAACTGGACCATTTGTTATCTGAAAACAGGGCCAGTTACAGCCCTCACATGCGTGACAACGCCGCAAAGCATCATTACATGTTTAGATCCGAGAATAGATGGAACTGGTGTTTAAATTCAAACTAGTGTGTGATTATATTTTCCTCATTTGTAGAATTAAAGTGTAAATGTGAATGTTTAAATTAAATTTCATCGTATGTGGTTATAAATGATTTAATTTACATTAGAATTTACATTTATCATCTAATTTGATGCTCAACCAGAACAAAACCTGCACGACACATTGAACACAAACACCAAAGCATTTTTATCACTTGCATCACGTAGCCATAGGAAATGCTAGTAAAAAAACCTAGAGACCGTATTTGATCCTTTGTTGTATAAATGTTAATTCTGTATATTCGATTATTATAGTGCACGTTTATCGACTCAATAAATATGCGTGTGCAGTATTTATATATTTTTTTGTAGTTGCCAAGAGCTCCTCCAATTTCATTATTGTATAGTAAAGGACACCAATTATATATTCTATCATATTCTATTCTATTCAAGAATTTACATAAAATTTCATGGCAAGTCAGTATAAAAGATTTCACAATCTGGTAAATGTTTTTTTTTTTTTTTTACATTTTTTAATTCCTCTGTGTCTTGAGCGAGTGTGTCTTGTGTGTGTGTGCTCTGTTGGGAAAGTTTGTTGTTGGAAAAGTTTTGTTTTTCTATCCACTGTCGTCTTTCTGCTGCTCACTGGAGATGTCACAGCCATTGTTAAATTAGTTTTACAAATAAACTGAATTTGAAAAATTTAATTGGAACGAAACACTTACATTATATGCATTGACAATCAGATGAATGATATTTTTGGAGTCTTGGTCCAGAATTTCTACTGTAGTTCCAGGAATCAGAGCCGTGAGATTCTACCAGAAAAAAACGACAGAGACATCACAAGCTGGACTGGACATGCGTGTGATCAAACGGAACGTTTGCAGTACCTTGTACAGAACATAGTGCCTTTTAGTCACTGCAAAGATCAGGAAAATGTTGTTTTCTGCCAGTTTCTCCCCAATTAGTGCGAGTGAGGGGTAATCCTGCGGAAAGATATGCTCACGTCTGTATGGCATAAAGATCAATGCATTCATTCCTCTCTGGCCTGCAGAGATCATCATTCCGGGAGGATGGTAAAAGGAAGTAATGGCTGTTTCAATCTCCCTCCTCGCTTATTCTTTCCCCTTTACACCCATTTCCTTCTCTATTTACAGCTGCTGGCGTCCATTACTTCTGAAGAGTCCGGGACAGCAGGGAATTTGCACCTAGTCTCAACACTCAGTGACGTGTTAGCACATTTGACAACTCTTTCCTAATGTTTCCCTTCAGAAAGCGATGGATGTGGATAAATATCAAATGCTAGTTCCCAGTAGAACCTCCACTGCTTTTGTTTGTTCTCCTCAGACTGAGACGTCCTTCTTCCTTTCGAAACACTCGCTCATGCTGGACGAAGCCCAAACTGAACCAGAAACACATCTGTTCTTGCCATTATCCACATGGAGTGAAACATTTAATCCCATGTCAAACCAAAAATAAGTTATACAAGTAAATATATTATTATCTATATAACTATATATTTTTAGTTTAAAACTTGGTGTTAAATACATGTTCCATTTTACATGCGTGTGTGTATACACGGCACTTCAAGACAAACTTATGATTATTTAAAAGTTATTTATTTGCATTGCTTTTTATTTTACCATTTTGGTGGAAGCGCTGTACTCGTTCTTGTCGCTCATGTGACATTCTCCATCGTGTGGATACACCAGTCCACCCAGCTTCCCATCCAAAGCCAGATGTGGAACGTCATCAGTGGCAAACACCAGAAGATGATAGGCCTCCTTCCGCCAGCCAATCCTCTCCTGCCAGAGATACAATATTCAGTAAAATGGCACTTACTCCTGACATAAAACATATTCATTACATTGATTAAACTATATACATTTATGTTGATATTTTTATTACAGACTATAAGAACAAAAACAACAGATGCAGTTATGTTGAGAACTGTTGATTGTGTAACTTCATCAAACAGTTCCCAGTTTTCTTATGTGCTAAATTATATATACTGACAGACACACACACAATTCTGATTTTTCAGGACACATCGGCACCAGACTATTGTCCCAAATATCCAGATGTCCCAATTGATGAGACATGAAAATGTAATGACTTTTATTGTTTGAAACACATAAACAAGCCACAAAACCTGTTATGTCTCTATAATATTGGGTTTTGCAGTGATGAGTGCCTGTGTAGTGGACACTATAGCCTTTACTTCACACTTCAAGAGGTCTGAACATGCTTCTTAAAGCAACAGCAATGTTTTGATGTTTTTACCAGTTCCTCTGTCCCACTTTTTGTTCTAATTAAGCACAATTTTGTCCCAAAAAATATTAAGCGTACACATTAAGAAGTTTAAAATCTAGACTTTAGATTTTTGCCATGATGCCGTCTTAAGAACTAATTTCAAGTCAATTATGTCTTCTAAAAATCACAGACAGCAAAGGGATTGACCCAACAAGCCGTGGCCCATTTTCATTAAATCTGGCCAGACAGGCTTTGTGCGTCTATCAGGAGTGAAAGCAGCGTGATGATCAAAGAGGAACCGGTGACGCTTTACCTTGCAAACCGCAGCTTGCAGAATGGCATCAAACCCGCCCTCAGGCGCATCTCTGTTACGCGACACCATCTGTTTCTGCACTTCTTCATTAAACCGATCCACTTTTTCCGTGAGAGACAAGAGGTGGCGAAAACCAAAGGTAGGAACACAGTTTGGAAACAACTTAAACCTGCAATAAAAAAAAGCGTGACTGCATGTGAGCATTTTAATACCGAGCGGTGAAAGTTAGCAAACACACACCCACACACACACAAACGACGCTCTGTTCCTGCATCCCGTCACTTCTGATGTGGACATTGAGCGCATAACCTACATGAGCAGTGGTGCGTGATGTGTTCTGGCCTGACACGGGCTAAAAGCCTCCGTGAGACACGTGTTCTACTTCCTCGTAACCTCTTTTGAAAAGTCGCCACCATCTCCAAACAGACAGTCGTGCAAGATTAGAATGACGTTTAGCAGAAACATCTGGACTAAACTATGTGCTGCTGCTTTCAGTGACCGGGCTTCTCTCTGTTTAGTCGTGACATAACATTGGAAAGTCTATGATAATAATACGCCTGTGCTTTGGAATATCTAGTAATTACTCCCCAACCTGACACTTTTTCAATAAAGCAAGAGAAGAAACTGAAAGAGTCACTTATCCAGAAAGTATGAACGGAATACTGTTCATTTTGAAGCATAACACGAAACAGTACATGAAACAGTATTTGGTTTGCTGGAAAAAGGGAATGTATGAGATGGTTTCATCCACGTTCTCACCCATTACACGGGTTCTCGTGGTATTTGGGAGCAGTGTATGAGAAGGGAGAGATGTTCTTATCCACAAAGGAACCAAATCCAAGTCGAAAGTTGCTCGTCAGCTTCTTCATTTCCTCAGCCAGCTTGGTACCCAGGTTGCGTATAGTGTCCAGATCATCTTTCATGGAAAGCGAAAGGTCCATCAGGTAGTACAAGTCCACGGGATAGTCCTCCACGGGACGTACCTGTACCTCGAATGAGGCAAGGTCACCTAGAAAGACATCAACACAGTGAGGCTTATGAAGCTGGAGACGTTTTAAGTGCCTTACAAGCAACATGTACCTGGTCTTAAACTGAGGGAGATCTTCTGTGGATAAATCTGAATGACATCATACTGGGTTCCTCCAGAACCTTTGGAGCTCAGTGGTTTGCTACTCTGGACAGAGCTTCCACTTCTGGGGTTTTCAACAAAAGGATCGTCACATCCGCGCTTCAACAAGCTCTCCTTGAGGTCGCATCGAGACGTCAGTGTTCTTGCTCGTCCGAAATCCTGAATTGGAAAGAAGATCCTATCACGATGTGTGAAGAGCAATAAACCAACAGATGAAGGCTCAACACACTCTGTAATGGTTCGAAGCAGCGTGTTAACATTAGCATGCAGTAAAGAAATGCCCAAACAAGAAGAAATCCAGCAGCTGGGCGAAACTTGAAAGCCGTTTGTCTTCCAGATGTTGAGGAGTGTGACAGGCGCTTACCTCCTGCGCGCACCAGGCGCAGCTCGGGTGGATGAGGAGACATTCTTCACACGATGTGGCGCTTCCGCTCATGCAAACATTCAGACCTAAACAAAAGAAAACTCTTTGCACTTCAAGCAGGACCTTACACTTATCGGGAAGAGCGTATTTGATACCGTAAGATGTTGTAAATCCGTTTGCAGACACTTGCAGAGAGAAGAACACGTATAGCATCCTTGTCATAACTTCACACGCGGGTAAATGCAAATATTGTACACAATTACTACTACGAAATGTGCTCTTATTTATTTTTCATTAGCACTTCAGGTCAAAAATTCGGTCATAATAATAATAAGTTATTATGAACACCGATTTCAGTAATCCAATTACGACTTCCATCCAGCGGATTTCTTGACTTACCTTTAACGCTGCAGATAAATATTTCCAACAGTACGTATGCGAGAAAAGCCGGTTGGCGTGAGTAGTGGCTCAGTTTTATCATCATCATCATCATTCCGGACAAGTCTCCGTCCTGTGTTGAAAGTTCTGTTTCGTTCAAGCGAATAAACACACGTATCAGAAATGACCGCGCCGTTCCTTCAAAGCGTTTATTCCAGAAAGGTCTTCGCACACTCTCGACTTCAGACTCCCGTGCACAGTCCCAACGGTAAATACATACGTGGAGCCGTGAACCTAAACATAAATCCACATTCGTGTTTTTAATCTGCACATAGTCCACTGCAGCGATTTAGAATCCATTGCATCCATTATGAGCTTCAAAACATGGGTCGGAGAGACAATTCGCGTATCCTGAACATACGGAGTTTGTCCATTCTGTTGTTGTTTCCAGCGTGGAAGTTCAATAGTTGGGTCTCTGCCGCCGCGTCCCTCACATTACTTTAAGCTCCGCCTACCAGCCGGATCGAGACGTGTTGTGTCAATCTGTGTCCCAACCCACTTCTACTAGGATTGGGCGGTGCACCGATGACTAGCGGGCCTATAATTGGACAGAAGGTAAATCGATCAAAATGAATAACCAATAGTATTACTATCGTAGTAAGCGAAGGGCGGTGCATGTGTATATAATAAATACGGGAAAAGGAAAATTGTTTAAGATGCGTACAAAAAAAAATAAACAATTAATTCTGACATATTAACACACATTTTGTCCGTTTGTTGCGATAGCCTGAACTTCAGCTTTAACCTTTCTGGAGAAAAGATCATTTAAACTAAGCCAGCAATCATGTGACATTTCACTAATTGTTTTGCCACCTGTTCAACAGGAAATGTTTCACGTCCAAAATTCTTTCTCTCACACACACACACACACACACGCACGCACGCACGCACGCACACACCCACCCACCCACACACACACCCACCCCCACCCCAAAGGTTTCAAAACAACAAAATAAGTCAAGCTGATTTTATTAAACTCCCAAAATATGTTGAATGCATGTAAACATTTATGTAATATTCAAATAATTATATCTTATTTGAATCAAAAGAAATCAAAACAAAGCTTTAACCGCTTCAGAAAAACTTGAAAAGTGTAGCTTTTTTCACCTCACATGCGACTTTAGAAGGCTGTCTTTAGCCGATTGTACACAAGTACCACAAATAAAAATAAATAAACAAACAAACAAATAAATATTTAAACAGGGGCAGCACAATCAACACACACTAAGCAATATGGTAAAGAAAAAAACAACACCACATTTTTAAAGCACTGAACTTTTGAGAATTGAACTGAAACTAAAATTACTATATTAAATGTTTAATAAAAAACATTTTGTAGCGCAAACCTTGACACTACATAGTAAACAGCTACCTCTCAAAACGACTAATTCGTCTTTAAACAACTGAACTACAGCGATCCAGCTCTTGCAAGAATCTCAGACGTCATGTCTTCTATAGAACTGAGAGAAAGACCACTAAGACGGCCCTGATGTTTCCCCCAGAGTTCCAGCAGGGCTTCGATGATCCTCTGGCGACTCACTTCTGGGTGTCGTTCCATGAGCCGGATCACAATCAAGCCGAAGCTTCCCACTGTGACGTTGTGCTCAGGCACATAGGTACCAGAAGCTGTCGGGGTGTTGCTTATATTGGTCAAGCGGTCCACACTGCATGATGGGCCCTGTTTACATACAGAGGAAATCTCCAATTAAAAATGTCACGTAAAAACAACGTACAACTTTCGTAATCCCAGTGATAAAAAGCTGCAGTTTAGTTTAATGATCTTGGCATCTCATACTTACACCAGGAGAAAAAACATAAAATTTAACATCCTTAGTTTTCGGTTTCTCCACCGCAGGTTCTGATTTTTGTGACTGTGAAACCCCATTTGCGTCATCATCAAGAGTCTTGGGGTCACTTGATGCTCGTCCACGAGGATCTTCTACATCTGCCTGGGCATCACTGGGGCTCTTCAGAGGAACAACAGCAGCAGCCCTACAATGGCGCATATCACGTAAATCAATATCAAAGTCTCACTGGTTTGATAGGGGATTCTAACTTAAAAAAAAAAAATTCAATATTTAAAAAATGTGACATCTGATTAACATGTTAAAATATATTTTACCTGGCAGTGTTGCTGAAAGACTCTGGCACCTTTGTGGCACTGCATTTCTCATTCCAAAGCAGTTCGTCTTCCTGTAAAATGAAAAGATTTATTGGCTCCTGCTGCCCACTAGAGGCCATTATTGACTTCAGTATGACATTTTCACTTCAGAATACAGAATCTTTATTGTACTTACTTGGGTGGTGCTGCTCTGCAAGAATTTGATGCCTGGAAGATTCTTTGTGCCTATTAAAAAAAATCAATTTATATCCACAATTTCTCTTGTATGTATGTTTATAAATACAAATGTTTCCTTATAAAAAAACATACTTTCCCTCTTTGTTTGTTTCGTCAGGTTTGCTTCTTGATCTCGAGGTGTCAATTCCTCTTCTGCATCAAACCAAGTTTCACCACTTATACTTTCTCCATCATCTACAATGAATAAAAAGTATTTATGAATAAGTAAAAACAGGGACAGATATTGTCTTGTTCTAGTGTTCTCTTCCTTTCATCCAATTTTTACCTGGTTGCTCCAGGTTTCGCTTGTGCTTGTCATTTTCCAAATTATCCTATTTAGCAAGAAAAAAAAACATGTACGAGTTGAATTAGTAATTGAAATATAAAACAAGAAAATAATGAAAACAATCTCAAAATGTGAACCAACAGCCAAAGCATCTTCATTATTACGACAATTTATTCCTTCTTTGCCGTCATCCAGATTAAGGCCAATCCCATCAGAACTGTGCAGAAAATAAAACCAGTCACTCTTCTTTTAAACAATTTAAAAGGACATTCAAACAAATCACACACATTCAGCAGGGAAAGACTCTGCATTTTATATTGATGTCTCAGGTCCGTGAGAGCGTCAGACTAACAACAGTCTGAATCTGCTTGTGAAGTCTGTGACCATGGAAAACTTTCAACATTAAAAGCCTCTCGGCTATTTTAAAAGTAATACACCTTCTACCTTTGTCCGCAGGCGAATGCGTCTAAATGGCCATCAAGCACCTTTGAAGAGACCACAGAATTACACACAGCAAATAGGCGCACATGGTGTGTTTTCAGTTACCGCGGCCGGGCTGAATTCCACACCACTGTTCACGTTCACAGAAAGTGGTTTAAGATCCTCCAGAGAAACCCCAGACAGAATCAACGTCCTCATCTTTTTGTAATCATTCTCCAAAGTCTTGAGAGTTTCCTTCATGGTGTTAGGAAGGTCATCAGTCCTGAATAAAGCATTAAAAACTTACTTGATCATAATATTTCAAAGTGATCACATTTTGTTTGTACACACACACACACACACACACACACACACACACACACTTACGTTGGGTGAAAACTTTCCATCACAGGGGAGGCAAGGAATCTCCTCCAACAGTGCTGCTGGCACATGACATACTGAAGGCCGAGGAGACGTAGCTCTGCCCGTCTCAACCGCTCCACACAGTCACTTTCGGTCCTGTAGTCATCAATTCACAAAACTTTACAACATTGCATCATCCTCCTCTAATGTTTTTCCTCTTTTCAACTAATACTTTTCCTACAAATGTTCCAGTGATTTTTTTTTACCCCCATTGCCTTTGCCTACAAATCATTAATTGTTCCGGTTTCAACACCAAAAAATGTGGTTCCACTTACAACAAGTGCGTACTTGTATTATCTTCCAGGGCTTACTTTCAATCTTTATACTTTTTGTAGCATAAAATTTTAATTCACAGCGCCTAGAAACTTTCATCTTCACCCAGTGAAATCAGCTTTGCAGAGATCACATTTTAAGCTTAGGGTCCATTTTTTCCTTGTTAGATTCAGATTGAGCCACTCAACTACTTGGGTCAACTTTTGTCTCTCATAAGCATATAGTACATAATTTAGAAACATTTGTCTTCTGCATCGTCTAGTGTTATTAAACTCAATAAGAAAAACAATAAAACGAGATTTTTCTAGAAACATTTTAACTAGATTACCAGTAGATGTGAAGAATCCTACATTACCTTGCTTTTACGTCTTTTAGCTGCTTCAGTTCAATCTCCGTCTTCTTAAACACCTGGTATGCCTAAGATTGCATTTCTTTACATTATACAAAGGCCGCTTAAACAAACATACATATTACCTTCATAAAGTAAGAGAGAGAGTAAGACCTTTTCAATGACGTCCAGGTCAAACATGTCAACCTCTGTGATGGTGTTCTTCTCAGATGTGCACACTTTATCAGTTGTTGTTTGTATTGCTTTATCAGCTTTGACAAAGGCCACATCTTTCACCGGCAAGAACGTGTCCATCTCTGTAGCACGTGAAGAGGTGAAGCATGCTTTATTATCACCACTGACATCCACCATCTTGCTCGTTACAACTTGGGCACCAGGCATGTTTTTCTCAGGATGTTTAACGGAATCTTCCTTCAATTGTCGGTCTGGTCTTTGCACGGGAAAACCGTACAAAGTGTCCACAGCATTGACATGGCACACTGGGGAATCAAAAGCCTTGGAGGTGCTCTCCTCAGTGGCAGTGATGGAGTCACCACCCGCTCCTGCATCCGTGTGGTCCAGCTCTGCATGGCTAAAACTGTAGTAAGCAGTCGTGTCGCCCGGTTTCAGATCCTGATCTGTCCCACGTTGGGTTTCTGGCTCCATGTGGTATGGGTTATTTTGAGCTTGACTCGGCCGATACGGCTCCATATCATGAGACACACTAGCCTGTACCTCAAAACTTTGAGTACCCTTATCTTCTTTCACTTCCTTCCATAGCTGAAGTAGACACTGGGCTTGAGGTGGAATCTCATCGCTGATGGTGGAGGGAGGATGCCATGTGTCTGGGATGCTACTGTAACCTCTTTGGGATCCATTTTCCTGCCAACCGCACTGGGTGTCTAAGGTGGTCTGAACTTCCTGGGTGTGAACGTTTTGCTGCGTTCCATCATTTGTGTGCGTCAGCTCATCTCTCACACAGTTGGGCAGCAGTTCAAGACCAATCTCGCTTTCTACAGATAAAAAAAAAAACACTTTAATACCGTTTTACGATTTATGAGCGATTATTTTATTTATTGTTATTTTTTTACCTATAGACAACTTTTGTACAAAAAATATGCTCACATAGAAAGTGAGAGATTAGCACTTCTATAAATAAATATTTTAATGTGAACTGCAGAATGTTGTAACGAAAAATCGAACTGTTACACACTGTTGCAGAAAGTGATCTTATCTGTGTGATCTTGTCACGTCACTAGATGAACACAAATGTACTCTGAATTCGTTCTCTGAAGAAACATGTGCAGAGTTTAACCCTTTCAGGTTTCAGGCAGGACCTGTCCTGACGCATGTAACTAGGGTTCCACCTGAACTGAACAGCGGCTCTGATGAGGAGTTACACATTGGTCGCGTCACCTTTAACTGTTTTTCTGCAGCGTCTACACTCGACTTCATTTTGTTCTACGTTTCATCCTTCCTGAAGCCAAAACGCATCGGAAGTTTATGGTTTTCTTTTTATGTATAAGTCAAGTTGCTCATGTTTTGCAACTCACTCCAAGAGCGGAGTAAGATCATGAGACTCCACACAGAAGTTTTCTTAAAGGGAACGCCCTGGAGAAATTTGAACGATTATGTGTTCTGAATTCTGAATTATTTTTCGAGCAATCGGCGAGCTCTACTACCATATGACACCACAATCATCTTGACGTGTCATCTTACCTGGAACATTCTCCCCAGCCTCAGAAGTAACGTGTAGACCACCAGTATACACATCGGCACCAGCTGTTGGACAGATCCTGGGATCGTTCTGATGCAACGGCACTTCATTGTATGTTGGGAACCTTGAACTAAAACCAGCACAATACACTTAAAAGACAACACATCAGATGACTTCATGGTGGCAAACCCTGACAATGCTTACTTGTTTGATGACATCGTTGCTGAATGGACAGAATATTGTGATCTAATTTCTTCTAAAAAATAAACAACAAATATTTGTATATCAGAGGTGTAAAGAGTACCTGAAAACTATACGTGCAAAATACCTTACTGTAAAAATAACTCCATTACAAATTACAAGTCACCAATTACAAGAAGACATGAGTAAAAGTCAAAAAGCATCCAATTTTAAAAGAACTTTACTAAAAAGTATTTTACTCGTACTGAATTTAGGCTTGAGAAACACCAATGTGAAAAATAAGAAACTTTTTTCCCCAATATAGAAATTAAGCCTCAATGTTTCAAAATGGCAAAAAGAAAAAAAAGACAGTCTCAGTCAAACTCAAAGGTGCAAAAAAGTGCAACCGCTAATTCATGTTCACGTGATTTAGCTCATCAATTACATCCAGTACCTTCTGCACCCCGAAGATGGCGATATTGCCGCCAAATGTCCGATATATGTATGTCTGCCAAAGAAAATAACCGCGATATGATGCCGACTTGTCGCGCACAATCACAATGTAACGAGTAACAGTAAGTGTACATTCAAATGTAGTGGAGTAAAGAGTACTCAACTCAACCACACGTGTGCTGTAAGGCAAACTTTTGTGTGTCACAAAAGACAAAAGTAAACAAAGTTTACACACACACACGCACACAATATGAAACACATACTATAAGTACACACACACACACGCGCACACACACACACACACACACACACTCTTGGTAACATTGTGTTTGATATATACATATGAACTTACGTTTTATAGAAACCCTCTGACCGACTACTTCAATCGCAGGGTGGTTCAGTATAAACATCAAGAGTCCTCCTTCTGCTGAAGAAAGAGACAGATGGTTTCACATCCTCCAAACGTTCTAATTGGATGAAAGACACCATTACTGTTGAGATCCTACTCTGAATTATTGTTCTTTCCTCCACTGACAAAGACAGAAACCATTGGGACAGTTTGCGATCGCGGAGATTCTGCACGTTTTTTTCAAGCACAAGATCAAACAGTGACCTGTAAAAAACAGTTTCACGCAAAGTAACAGTTTGTATTGTAAAGTTCGAATGTTTCTTGAACACGTCTAACATCGAAAGTTACCTGACCAACAGACACCTCCTTTGAACATACAACTCCAACGACATCCATGGAAGACCTTAGTGGAGAAATGCAGGAATTTTAGAAAGATAAAATGTTAAATCCACCAAGAAGAGTGTGTGTGTCTTATATTTGATGCATTTATTGTCCTGTGGTTTATTAACTACGATTAGTGTCTGCAACATACGTGTCGTGGGTTTTACTCCCAGGCAAAAGAAAGAATTTGGTTCAGTGTGCGTGCGTGCGTGCGAGCGTGCGAGCGTGCGTGCGTGCGTGTGTGTGTGTGTGTGTGTGCGTGCGTGTGCGTGTGTGTGCGTGCAATAAATATAACGATTAACGGATACAATATCTCATACTGACTATTATTAATTAATATTTTATTGCTTATCAAAAAAAAGTTCACATTAAAAGCATAATGTTATAACAATGTGTGTTTTGTTTTGCGAAACAATTGTGAACTAAGGGGAAGAATTAATTAAGTCAACCGAGTTAAAAGTAAAGTTTAAAAGCCGTTTTATTTACTTACCAACACTGTTGCTCACTGGAACAGTAGCACAAGCACGTGGGTCGAAAAAAAGAACTTGGGGATGAGTTCTGGCGAAAACCTCCTCGTTCGTTTTTAAAAACACAAAAGACTGAGGAGGATTCCACATGTTCTAAACAAGTGAAATGTCACAACAGACATCTAACTGGAGTTAGTTGACGGTACGAACGCTCGCGACCTCGCGTCGATTATCCACAGAATGACGTATCGACTGACGTACAAACAGAAGCAATTAAACTTGATTGGTAAGCAACTTTTTCCACAAGCGCCCCCGTGTGGAGAAGCGTAGTCAAGCAACTGTGTTTTTCTCCTTAAAATGCGAAGTCCGGAAATTGTTGGCTTAGTTTACGCGCACAAATTCGAATTTCTCGCTTTTGACTCATTATAAAATGCTAGCTATAGTACTACATCGAGCTATAAGTGCTTTTGCCGATTCTATACTTTGCAACTAAATTGAAAACGACTTCGAACTAGAAGTTAAACATAATAATAATAATAATAATAATAATAATAATAATAATAATAATAATTATTATTATTATTATTAATAATAATAATAATTACCGAAGTTGACTGTGACGATCCATAAAGTGCAGCCTTTGAAATACAAAAAAACAAAAACAAAGGACGTATGGCGTCACTCCCTCTGCGCAACTTTTTGATCATAAGTTAGACTATTTATTCAGAATATACTTTTCCTATACCCCCCACTCTCTCAACAAAGTATTGGGTCGGAAATGGTTATCGTTTGTATTATACGTGTTAAAACTGGTTTGCTAAGTGAAATTAATACAGCAAAGTCAATCCCAGACCATGTCAACATAAACATCATGTAACTCATCATCATTACACCGGCATAAAACTGCTTTTGGTATTTCTTCCTACTGAAAAAAAAAAAAAAAGATGCTGACAAATAAACATCGGACTCACATCCTTAAGTTATTTGTTGAAACCATATTCGAGATAACAATGGTCCAAATAAAAAGTAGTCTTTTTTTGTTTTGTTTTTTCAAAATAAAGGAACACTAACTTCAAAAGCAACCAAGTAACAAAGACTGATACTGAGAAGTTAATGACATACATTAGAGCAAGATGCTATCGCACCATTTGTCGTTTTCTCTGTAGAAAGTTAGAGCAGAGTTATTAAATAATTGCAGATATGAAGGCTAAATCACGAGCAGACGTACATTAGCTAACCAGCTAAAGCCCCGCTAAAAGGCCAGCGCAGCCCCTGGGACAGCAAAAGGCCTTTAAGTGAATAGAGGACGATCAATACTGAATAGAGTTTCAGATAGAGTGCAAGAAAGCGCCTACCCACCCATTACCTAAAAGGACTCCATGTTTTTGGTACACAGAGACACACGATTAACCGAAATTCTTTTTACCTTTACTAATATATATATATATATATATATATATAAACAAAAGCATTCCAAAGCTACTATAGTGATGTCATCGGCAAATCAGAAAAAACTGAGACGGTGTCAAGCAAAATGGACAGTTTATTGTACCCAGTACATTTTTATAAACTCAGCAGTGTAAGGTACATAAATGTGAAGGGGAAAGTGAAGCCTGTACAAGTGCAGACAACCTTTCAGTGGTGGAGGATGAGATTAGCCCCTCATTTAATGAGAATAAAATGGTTAATTTCTAAGCTGCACCTCCCATTTAAAGACCCACTCTCAAGCCCACCAGGAAAGGCCGTCCGATAGCCACAGGAATCCATTTAGAACGTACAAAGAATCAGTTACAGGCAAAACTGTACAAGCTTATACAAGAAAAACAAACAAATGTAGACTTTGCAAAAATAGGAGTTCCTCTTTCAAAAATAACAAACAAAAATGCAGAACAAACCGCAACAACTTTTTTTTTTGTCCAGGATAAAGCGATATGTTAGTGGACACAGATGATCTTTGAGCAAATCATGCAGAAGGAAGCGGTGGTCTTGAGTTAGCGCGGGATTAGCAATGAACAAGCACCAGGAAACGCAAGGTTGTTTAACCTCATGGCATGCAATGCTCTGACAGTATTGCTTTCCTGGAGCAAAAGTAAAACAAGGCAAAGTGGAAAAAGAAAGATTTTTAACCCATACACACATGAAGGACTTCTTTGAGAAAGAATCCAATTAGTGCATCCCTTTTCCACGAAAGGTTATTATAGTACATTTTTTTAAGGGGGAGGCGGGGGTGTCGAGGGTCTGCAATGCAAATAGGAATACGTTTAGTAGGTTTAATGTTCTAGCAGAGCTTTTACTCTATAGTGCCCCTGATTTAATTCAGGAATATATGGACAATCTTTGTGGTAACCAGCATGAATCATGTTAATATAAAACCAACACTTTAGATTCAAAACCAAAACCGTAACACAAACAAGAAAACGTCCAGTAGGAAAAATGTTTGCACAATTAAAGCCGTCCACATCTCTTTGAACAAAACGTGTCGTATAAAAGCCAGCTTTCGGAAAAGTCACGAGTCTGAAAAACAACCGGGTCGTCTCTTCTCTTGGAAAAATAAAGCCCTTTTGACCTTTCGTCTTCATGATTCGGAGATAAAAGAAACTTTTTTTTTTTTTGAACAAAAGATAAAATTATCAAATAGTGCTGTGCCCACTTAGGATCTCTTAATTTCTTAATATTTTTATAAAGCAGATTGTCAAAAAACGGAATTGCTACAAATTTTGCAGTTTGATCCGTCAGTCTGTTGGTGCCGGACGCCTCCAGCTGGACCGACTCCAGCTCTTTCCTCCGGGCCGAGAAGCTTTAGCGCTCGCCTCCTTCACACCCCCACAGGCAGATTTCTCCTCGTTCATTCTTGTTGTTGGGAGGGTTCATCTGGAACTGGGCAACAGGATTTGAGGCAGGGGACAGGCATGTTTCAGGTTAGTAGACGTAAGCGTCAGGGAAAGTCATCGCCGCCACACACTGCTCGCCCCCATCCACCAGATAGGAAGCCGCTTCGTCGTAGTGGGTCAGGGGGAGCGTGTCCTCGTCCGGCCCGGGCAGGCTGTCAGGGTCGGCCTTCAGGTTGGGCCTCTGGTTGTCAGGGAAGGCCATGGAGAAGAGAGCTTCAGGGTCGCACACAAATTTGTACACGTACCTTTCACCTGCAACCTGAACGAAAAAAAAAAAAAAAAGGTAAGGTAAGATTGTCATAAAGAACGTGACATCATGTTGACAAACCACAATAAACAGAGTAACGTACGGTCCAGCTGGTTAATTGGGACAGGGCCTTATTCTAATATCCCATAGCCTATTATTGTCATCTTCTATATAATATATAAAAAAAAAAAGACAGAAAAAAAGGGTAAGATTGTCATAAAGAAAGTGACATCATGTTGACCAACCACAATAAATCTCAGAGTAATGTACGGTCAAGCCGGTGAATCAGGACAGCCACTTTATTGAGCCTTATTCTAATATCCCGTAGCCTATTATTGTCATCTTCAATGGAATAAATTGTTAAAAAATAAAAATGCACATGTTGCACTTGCTCTGTTGAAACAATGGCCACCGTTTAACAGAAAAAAAAACAATTTTTGTTACCCGAACATTATTCCGAACCGATTGACTGGAGTTTACTATATTAATATTTTATTCATGTCAACTTAAACCTTATTTTAAATTTAAACTCATATGCAACAATTTTGTAGTGATTAACTACATTTGTAAAATTTAAAATCTATTTGCCGTATATATTGTATATTTTATTGCTGGATTATTCTTTTTACTTGGCAGGTTGACAGATTTCTTTCTTCTAGATCAACTCAAAACAGTTGTAAAATGTGACAAAAAAAAAATGTAATTGGAAAGTTCAAACGTGAGCCGACCTTTACCTTCTGCATGATTCCCTTCTCGTAATAGTAACGCAGTGAGCGACTCAGTTTATCATAATTCATGGCCGGTCTGTTCTTCTGAATGCCCCATCGTCTGGCCACCTGAAAATCAGACAGTTTATTTTCAGTCCAAAGCTCTTGGCATCTTCAGCAGATGCTTTATAAGTGGACATCTGACCTCTTCTGGCTCTATAAGTTTGAACTCCATTCCTCGGCCTGTCCAGGCAATGAAATGTCCATTAGCAGGATCATCCAGCAACGTGACCAGAAACTGCCAAAGCTGTAGCGAGCCGCGCCGCTGGTACGGTGGACCTTCTCGATAGACGGAGGGCTCCTGCTTTACCTTCCCTGTCAGGAAGAAGAATTACGAGGATCAGTGTTTGCTTTGCCATTCAGGCGCAGGCAGATGTAAAATTCCAGCCCAGCGTGCACGGCAGACATCACACCATCATCTCAGACACAATCAAAGCAAACCAAAAAGAAGAGCGCTGGACTTGACAACTTCCAGATTTAGCAAGATCTTACCTTCCAGTCTCTCAGGAACCACACAGGTGTCGTCAAAATAGATCTGCTGATCTCGGTCAAACGAGAAGTCTGCAGGGGGAAACACAGGAAACGGTTTGTTAGATCCACGCTGGATGACTTGACGTAGAGATGGAGTTGGCACTTACTCTCTGTGGCGTGAAAAAAACTTGTTGCTCTTCCCAGCGACGACTGACACTTAGGCACTTCTAAAAACAAGCACAAACCAGGGTCAATGAAACAGATCTGTGAAAGAACATCAGCACAACACACACACACACCGCACTAAACCAACGTTGCGGAAAACAAATTACGTTGGTGAGATGCTAGTCCCCAATCATATGCTCCATCACAACCCTAAGCATGAGGACACACTTTTCTATAATATCAGTTATGAAACATAAAGTTGATATTTTACAGAAAAGGGCAAAAATCTGAACATTTTCAGTAAAACAGCAAAAAGAAAATTGAAAAGCGCCAAGAGAAACTGTACTGAAACGAACTCCGATCCCAAACTAAAACTGCAATAATACTCAAAAAGTATAATACAGAAGCTAGGGCTGAGCAATTGATCAAAAGAAATCAAAATCGACATTCAGAACTTCAGTTTGGGTGGAATCATTGTTACCCATTTTATTAGAAGAGAACAAGTCACTTTATATTTTAAATAAGAAAATATTAAAAATAATTTATTTTGCTACCAAATGTGAAAGTTATTTTTTTTTTTAAGAACAACTGATGGCAAATAAATAAATTAAAAAACAGTACATTAATCGTAATCATGTTTAAATGTTCAGTTAACAGATTTAGATTTTTGGCCAAATCACCCAGTCCTAATAGAAGATGATTTCAGTGGATGGAGGTGAAAGTCTGCATATAAAATTGAAACTTTGAGAAACGAGGAGGATGATGAATCCAGTTTAAAAACAATGGGCGAAATGTGATGAATAAAATGTTATGAGGGAAAAGTTGAAATTAAAGATGAATCGAGAAGCCGGTTTAGAAAGTGGAATGACATTTCTACAATGAAAATTGTCGTTTTCAATTATTGGAAAAGTTGAGAAGCTTCTAAATGTCAGCATGGGAGATTATACGAGGACACACATAGAAAGTCTAAGACACCAACAAGAGTCCCGACGTTCACTCCACATGTGGATTTTACTAACAATTCCTAATTTTCACACGATGGCACGAAACGAGACACCTGGTTCCATTGGACACACAAAGCGATGTTTTCAAGGAATGACAAAGCGACAGAAGAGATTATCTGGTTCTTTTTTAAGCGAACACAGTTAGAACGGCTTTGCGGTGAACGTCTGGCCCTGCACATCTGGCAGCTCTGGCTAAGCTCATATCACCACACCAAAGAAACATGCAGCTTTAGCAATAACTCCACTGAGTCACCAAATAAGATTAGCCATTGTGTGGAGATAGGGGACCAGGACAATCAAGTTTTATCTGTCCTTGCGCGTCCTGGTGGTCTTTCTGCTCTTTCTCGGACTCTGAGCTCTTCTGTGATTACGTCAAACGCACCAACTGACAGGGTTTTCTTGCCGCCCGTGTTCAAATGTAATGCTTGACGTGCATTTGTAAGAAGGATGATAAGAGGATTTGAAATTACATCATTGCAAATATAAACCTAGAAGGATAATACAAGTCTACGAGTGAAATGAAGATTAACTGGATGGATCAAAAAGAACAGCTTAATGGAAGAGTTTCACAGAAGAGACAAATAAACGGGAAACAAAACTAAAACAGAGCTTATACACTTAAAAGGGCTCTATCAATATTATTTACTATATTTAAACACACTCCTTAAGGAATGTCTACGGAATTTGCAAAAAGGTTCAAGGTCACGATGAACACCTCAGCAAACATCTGGAAAAGTCACAGAGCCGTGCAAGCACACACAAAACATTCCACGGCCTACGAGTCTCATCCAGCCAAAGACGAATTCGGACCTCGTCACTAAAAGCACACTACTCACCAGAGTCAAAGCAGAAGTCCAGTGGCTCTTGCTTGATGGCCATCGAGTGGAAGGCAGTCTGGGACGAGCCCAAGCTGGGAACACCTTGCTCGGCGTAGCGGGGATCTAACAGCTCCTGCTTGAAGCCCTGAGGCGGCACAGGAACCATCGGCTCCGACATCTGACGGATATATGGTGGCCTTCCATCTCTCGGGGAAGTGCTAGGGACCTGGGGAATGAAGTTTGGCCTTCCCTGGGTGTCGGATGGTGGAAACGGGAGGCAAGGCTCGGAGAGTTGCCGCTGGAATCTTGAAATTGGAAATCAAAACTGTTACGGACCAATCAAATCAATTGAACATAATCAGCTCATGTTGCCAAATACAAACAGTGCACGATTTCCTTCCCACACTAACCTAGGTTCATTGTTGAAGTGGGCTTCGTGGTTTAAGGGTGGGCAGGGCACGGCAAAAGGTGGACTCTGGCGGAGATGAGGAAGCGGCGCCTTGGTCATGGAAGGCTGTTGCCCGTGAAAGACGCGCTGCCCCGCCGTTGAGTTGGAGACAGGGGAAGGAGTCAGATCATGCAGAGGATGAGATCCGAGAGCACTGGTGGAGCCGCAGGGGGAGACGGGTGTGGAAGGAGGCGTCAATGGCTTGAACCCAGACGTGGCCTTCCTTTCATAGGCACTGCCACAGGAAAACAACAACAATTAGACACTAAACCCCAGATGTGATGAAAGCAGATGTGTGAAGGAGCACCTGTAGCTGTAAAGGCACTTCTCTCCATACGGCATCAGACTCCTATCCTGACTACAAGGGGAGAGGTCTTTGGAGGAACTCAGCTCCCGCTTGATCTTGGTTGGTGGCGGGCCATGAAACATCACTGTGTGAAAAAAGCAAGAGGTTTCAGTCAATTCAATTCAATTGAAAAAACATTATTGATCCCCCAGGGGGTTCAAAAGACATATAGAAGATATGAGATATGAGAGAAATAATAATAAAGCAAAAAAAGTATATACATTTACAGTGAATGTACAGTATGCAGTCGACTCTTAATAAGTGAAGCCGCTTTTCCCAAATAAATAATAAATAAATAATTCCCACATAAATTTGCGCCGCTTTATTGGGCCAACAAACCTGAGGGAGAATTAGAAAAATTTGGTCAATAAAATTTGGAATAATAAAGCCAAGACTAAATCGCATATGTAGAAAGGCACATTTTTAAATTAAGTCTGTCAGACATGCAGTTAAATCAGGGTGCGCAGAGATCAATACAAACAAAAACCAGGACCAAGAATATAATCTAGTCCAATGATAAAATATTTCAAATTATTCAAGACCATGGATTGATACGTGCAAGCTTGTTTTTCCTGTAATTTAGTCCAAGCGCACACGCAAAACACACACAAGTGTCTGAGAGCAGCGGACTCAGTCATTCAGGATTTTTTTATTTTTTCCACTTCCAAATCAGTCCTTGAAAAGAACACGTCAGGATAGACTGAACAGATTTCAATAATGTTCAATAAGTTGCACCTTCAAGATACAGTGATTCTGTGTGGTATTTTTGTGTTGGGGAAAAAATAAGTGTTTAATATTATTTTAATATTACTTCTCGACTTATTTCGGCTGACAGTTAAAGCGGTGTAATCGGTGGGGTGGGGAGGTGGCGTGTCTGATGCCGCTTTATTAGGCCAAAATGGTTGTGTCCCTATGTGGCCTGATTAAGCGTAGTCGACTGTATATGCAAATAAAGTAAATGATCAAATGGATGGCTAAGCAAAAACTAATTGTGATTAAAAAGTGCCAATGAAATTGAAAAAGGAGTTAAACCGGTGATTAAAGCGGAGTTGAAAACTCTGGTGAAATGCATTGGTGGACAGATCATCAGCGGTCAGTCGCAAAACCACCGCGTTTCATGGATAATGACAGTCAACAATTAGATATAAAAGCTCTCACTCGTGCCTGTGCAGAACTACACATGCAATCAAAGCACTCCCTTCAGATTTCCATCACAGCCAGTCAATACTCATGAATCAGTGGTTGTAATTCAATGATTGTGAATGATTTTCTGCCCTGCACTGTAACCATTAGCTGCTAGATCTCAGCATCATGCTCTCATATCCGGCGCCAAATAACGCTTGATGCAACTGGATCCATTCCATACAGCTCGGGCTTGATAAATCACCCAGACTGCACTGGGCTTAAGAGACGCTCAGATGCAAGGGTTAAGGTGCTGTGCAGACTCCTCTATTAAACAAATCTCTAAACTAAGGAGATGTTCTGCTTCCTGGTGGCTTTATTAAAAAGTGCAGCCGAATGGGCATTACGATGTCCAGAAGAGCCTATGACAGTGGTGCAAAAACATTCAGTCTTGCCAAACTTAGCGGACACTTGCAAAACAAGTTAAGTGGATGCGGTTTACATCCAAAACACGGTCTCATTGTATAAACACCACATCATTAATCTTCAAAACGACAAAATATACTGGAGAGGAATATGTGAGGACTTCACGACTAGCTATAATCCAGTCAAAAGCAGAACGTGTGGAAAAATACAAGGATTCTGAAAAGTATTTCCTTTGGCTTTGATTCCCGGCCTTAGCAATCTGGCTGCGTTCATATTACGAAGGGTCAACTTTTCAGCAGCTGTGGATTTGGCGGGTTGTTGTGGTCCAAAAGAGGAAGCCTTTCCCTTCACTCTGCACACTGGAATCCAGTCCATTCCAGAGGCTAAAGAGAGTGCACGAAAGTGTGAAATCTGATTATGAGCTTGGATCATGTGATGCTGATGCCAATCGGCTGATTTCATAGGTAGCTGTGGGGGTCCACCCTAAGAGGATTCGGGCATGAATGAAAAGGAGGAGGAAAACCATTTAAGTCCTTAAATCAAAGCACAAGCTGAAGGTTGTTTGTCTTGAGCACTGGGAAGTGTTACCGAACAAGTCAAGAAGTGAAACGTGAAAACGCCAAGAGGCGTCATTAACCAATCAAACTCAGCAGCAGCATCAGACAAAGGGAGCATAAAATGTATATGCATCTTTAAATTTGATCGAATTATAAATAATACAACCACTATCCCTGGACCTTTATAAACACCATTCAGAGTACATAGCAAAAAAGAATAAATAATACATTTTGAGATACTCACAGCTCTCAGACTGGAAATCTGGGACAAACTGTTCATCGTCGGGCACCTGAGCTGAGGAGGAAACCAAAGAAATCACAGTTACTTCACAAAATCAAATGATTACTCTAGCGACAAGAATGAAGACATTTTTTAGACACTGGTCTAAACCAGACTAACTAAATATGAATAACAAGTGTAATCAACTACGATAAAATTTGACCAAAAAAAAAAAGGTTTTTCTTTTGATACAGGGATATACAGTGGAATGTTTGATACGAACCTTCAGCAATCCAGATCTCCTGCAGCTGGCTGAGGTCCTGGAAAAGTTCTGCAATTGATGGGCAGAGAGAAGACGGAGTGAGAGAAAACACTGGCATACACTCCCACATAATTATCAAATCAATGGTGGCCATCGATATTCAGAGCACAGATCAAACTGCTTCTGGTTCAACTTCTGCTCTCGGCACCGTTAATGCATTCCGATAATAAACTCATGGATTTCTCGTGGAATAACAGCATGGGTTCACCAAACCATTAGATCAAATTTACCTTCCGTGTCCTGAGCAAGTTCAGTGTCCACGAGCTTTCGCTTTCGATCAGTTACAGGTCTGTTATACGGTTCCTCCAGTTGCAATGAACTCTGCTTCAGGAAAGAAACACTCGGTTGAGTTCAGTTCGGCAATGCTGTGATAAATTCACTTCGAATCAAACAACACAATCAGGGAAAAGCCAGGACAACACTTACAGTAGCCGGGACCATAAATGGTACTTGCTGGTCATAAAATCCATCCATGTCACCTGGGTCTTCTGGGAAGCTCCCAGAATAGGGTTCTTCGCTTAAAAGCGACGGCAATATTGACCGCTTTTGGTCTTGTTGTTTCTGAAGAAAAAAAGAGATCATTTATAGAACAAACCAAGTAGCCAGTCAAGCGTGTCCCACATCAAAACAGCAAGTCCAGGATTGAGACTGACAAAACCTTCAGATCCATCTGATCTGGTGCACTCATCCTCCCCCCTCTTCCTCTATTACCCATCACTACATCCCTCCTACAAAGTGTGTGCGAGAGAGAGTGAGAGAGAGAGAGAGAGAGAGAGAGAGAGAGAGATCGAGCGAAAGCGAGCAAGGGAGGGAGATGCATAATGCAGTCCACAGACCAATGTAAACCTTACATAAGCAAAGCCGACCATCTGTGCTTGTGATTAGACTATGAAGGGAACGACAAGCACATTTAGACACACTCGGGATAAAAGAAAGAATGCGTCTCACGCAGACTATGCAGTTTATATAACGGACATAAACGTCAATAACACTGGTCTTGAGGTGAAATACAGCGAAAAGTTCGATTTTCCACTGTATTGAAAAATACTAACTGGTGAGGAAAGACTCGTTTTCTTGATGCTTTATTACTGCTAAAAATAAATCAGTAAAGGTTGAGTTTCAGATGTTTTCCGAGTATGTTATTTTTGTATTTGCGCGATTCACACCGTGCATGTTTGTGAACGTCAACAATAAAATTACATTTTGAATATATGACGAAATGTCGATATCTACTATTATATAAACAATTCATCCAATGCTATAAATCAACTTTTTTATCGTTACAAAACATATGCAGTTAGGTCTAAACGCAAACAGAATACAGTATATCAACGGATTTATGTTAAGAAACGAGATTTTATAGTTTTATAAACTTTCGTCACTATAATCATCATGACAACTGCTCATAAGTTTTGTTTGTGCTTCGCGTTTTTTGTTTTAACCGTTTACGCAATATCAACTTTTAAAAAACGGAAAGTATTGCCTCTGAAATAATGTTCGACCAAAGCACTTAATATTCATTTTTGAATCTTAATGCCATCACAAACAATAATCGCACCAACAAACAACAATTTACTTCAGGCGGGAGAAGAATTTCAGCGCAATTGTAGAAAAACAGTACTGCGGCATTTAAAAGTAACTCAACTGCCAAACTATTATTTTGCAATATACATTAATTTAAAAAAAAGTTCCTCCCAAACAAGAAGCCCCCCTGACGGTCCCTCGTTTTCTGAATGAAGCGAAACTCGATCCGTGAGAGGATCTCCATTCACAAAACCATAACGCGGAACGGCTTCGAGTGCCTCACCTATGCTCTGTGTCCGTTAACAAAACACACCACTCACTGTACGCAACAACGCTAAAGTTAATGTATTAAAATGGTTGCCAAACACTATAAGCCTTGGATAAAATGGCGTTCCGCTGGCCCTCGGCGACATCGCTGTATTTGCCGTCGCACGCGTATGAAAAAAAAAACTTACGCGCTGCGAAAAAGCATCTCTTTTCACATTGCAATTTCTGGGTAAAGATTCATAGAATGGGGGTTGAACTTACCCTGCAAACGACGCTACTCGCAATAAACAGAAAGCGAAACGCCTTTCCCAAACTGTAATCCGAACTGCAGTTTTCTCTTACAAGTCAGGAGAGTCCGCTATCTGCGACTCTCAAAACTTGAATGAGGTTTAGTAAATGGAACGCTCAGTTTTCCCTTGAGCTCGTGAGGAATTTCAGTCTGACACCCTATTGGCTGATGGGTCACGTCATTCAAAGTGTTCGACCAATGGTGTGTGAAACTGCCTTGGAATAGGACTTAAGCGCGTAACAACCAATCAAAGCCGCGGCTGCCCTATTTTTATGAATGGCTAGGTTTCATTCACTTTCATGATTTTTCCTCGCACGTTTCCAGCGGCTCTTAAAGGGCCAGGCACGAAAATCGGGACGTGTTTGGTGACGAATTGCAATCTAAGTAATATAAAATCATAGTAATATTCTACTTCACATCTCTAAAAGGACATATCCTGGACAAGGATATATTTTTAACACTAAAATCAAAATGACATTAAAAAAAGTAGTTAAATCGGCTTACAATTCAGCTGTGAGAGATTTGCTTTGTATCACTGTAACGAAGGCCAAATGTCCTATGATTCTATATTTGACCACCTTATTCCCGTTAAAAGGAAATGAAGCTCCTGTATCAAGTGTGAGCAGGATAATCTTCAAAATCCTTCCAGCGTTTGAACGGATCCCACTTTCATGAAGACAATGATAGCATGAAAGAGATGCTGTTATTGTTGCTTGCTCCATTTTGACACTCCTAAAGCTCCGCTGAGCTGTCATGCTCTCTTTTTTTATAGCACCTTTTAACTGATCCGCTGAGAAGGGGAAAGGGGGAGGACAAACTTACATTGTCTTTCCATTTTGATGCCTAAATCCAAAATGGCCACAGTGGCATTGGTGGGACAAGACAGATTTATTTTTTAAACGGGCACATATTGGAATGACCAATCTTGTCTGAAGGGTTTATGTGTTGCCACGACTAGGTCAGTGTGACAGTAGATGTACTTCTCAATTGGAGTGAATAACATGGTTATAACAACCCTCTGCTTCATATACGTAGACGCTAAACTGCAACAGCGGATCAAGACACCTCAGGCCACTACTGATCTTCCAAGTGAGGCAAGATGGAACTTGAAGACTATTAATAGCTCACCGAGAGATAATTCTTGTCTCATTGTTGCAAACCGAATCGCAAATTGCCTCAGTTCACAGATCCTTGTTGTTTATTTCCAAGTATATGCATCAAAATCAATGGCCAGATGAAGAAACAGGACCTACATTCCTTAAACTTAAATTTAACTTGAAAAAAATGAGGGGGTTGTGCAGTTCTCTTGTGATGAAATGCAGTGAGATTTAAAACACTTTTAGATCCAAATGGATTTATTCCAGAGCATCTGATTAATTCACAAATGTAAATGATGATATACTGAATCCCCCAATAATGATGTTTGAAGCTTCTACGTGAGAATTTGTGAATAAATAATTAAAACTGTTGATAAAGTTAAAATGTGGATTAAAAAAAGCAACCAAGAACAAATATTTTTGAGAGCTTGAATTTCTCAGTTTATTCAATAAATCTCTTCTGTCTATTACATGGATGCCAGCATCTACAAGGAACTGTGGCTAAATAGTTGGTTAAGGTCACGGGTTTCAGTTTTTGACCTTCAACTCAATCTCGGACAACAGGAATGGCCATGTTCTTGACTTCTGTTGACTAATAAAACATCTGCTACCAACCACACTAACCCTAAAAGGCAGGAGTAAGAGGAACGTGAGATAAAGCGCATGTAGAACATCACATTCAAGATTGATGGGCTCCTTTTCTGCATCTAAAGCTCTTCATCGGTCCAAATCATGAGCGACACTCTGATATGTCCTACCCACAAGACTTTTACTAGACGTTTAAATAGATTTATTGTCTTTTGTACTGTAACACTATTTAAAAATTGAGTCATGGGTCACATTTAACAGATTGTTTGACTATTTCTAACAGCAATTTAGTCATTTATGAACATGGAAATAATTTCTTAGTTCATTACAGTAATGCATTATTGTTGAAACTAAGAATTCAGGATGAAAATGAGTGTGTGAGTGTGTGTTCAATGTAAACAGGAATCGAAAGAGACATTCTTAAGATTTAATTTTAGAATTGCAAAAAATCTGGTGTATAATTAAGACATTTTATTGCCGTTATGCAAATAATGTCATTTTACTTCTGCATTTGTATTTATAACTGTGGATGTTTTAAATTAATTTTAGACATTTAAAAAGTCTGGTGTAAAATCTACAGACAAAAGTCTCCAAGATAGTCTTCCATTGGTGTCGATGTCATCATGATTTGAACCTTCCTCATCTGAACAAAACAGTGCAAAATTAAAAAGAAATGAGGTTATTGCAACACATTCAAGTGATTCAGTTCCATTAGTTTTCTTCATTTGGTTACTTCGTTAGCATCTTGTATTGCAAAAGGCAAGTCAAAATGTTACTCCGTGTTGGTTAAGGCTTGACCTGTTGATGGAGACCGGTGTGAAACGACATTCCCGCTCCTCGATCAGCATATAACACTATGGTAAAACCCGCACAAAACAGTCACTGAAATACTTCAACATGCTACAGTCAGATGACAGAAAAGTACATTTGATGGATGGAAAGTGAGTATGGATTACATAAGATCAAAACATAGTGGCCTGAACTTAACAAGTAAGCAACAATCAGCGTGGTGTCTCTGCAAGCGGACATCTTTGCTAGGAACTCAGCAGGCATGCGGTGGTGCAACTCCCGGACGAGATAAATAAACAGTATCTGCTGTACACACACAAAAACATTTCAAATCATTCCCAACTGAAAACGTAGAGTAGTTGTAAACATGCACTCTAAACCGAACCGCCACTCTTCAACCCATCCGTCGGTCCACTGACCTGATCTGCTTCACGTTCAGGATAAAATGAGCAACTAGACGTGACCTTTACTCTCATCTGTTGTCTTTTTTTTCTTTTCCGGATTTGCGGTTGAGTGTTCATTAAAGGAAATATTAACTTGTTCAGCGTTCCACAAGTTCCTCAGAGTTTCTGCAGCTTTCCCTGAGACAGAACCAGAGCTGAGATCAGTTTCAAATCTCCGTTCCTGAACCGTAGGCCGATCCAAACCCAGAACACTTCACAACACTGCGTATCGATTCAAATCAGGAGCATCTACGGTCAATCCTCTACAATATTCTCCAATAATACTTCTATAGATCTTCAATCGCAGTCATAAATATATTTAAACAGGCTCTTGGAGTATACAGATAATCACTGGGCATCTACAAACACTTCACAGCCTTCTCAGAAGGGCTAAAGAAATCCCAACACTCACCTTTCCGGCTTTTTCTACTTGGCCGTTTGACCCGATGAAGACTATAACTAACAGACTGGCAGCCTGAAATCGCAAGCTGATGTTTTCATGCTGCAATTAGGAATAGTGTTTCACTGCCTGAAATAGCAAGTTAAATTTAGGATCCGTCCATGCAGCAGTAAATCAAATTCCACCGCAGTAGCTTGTTGTGAGATGAGATCCAGAGGATTCAGTGTTGATATCTTGGCTGGATCCATTTCGACCTCTGCTTCTCCACTCTGGTCGTATTGCTTTGATGAAAATCACGTACACTTCTTTGCAACGATGTTTTGTATAAGACAATAGTAGATTCGTCAGTTTACACATGCGAACACACTAGACACTTAAAAAAACGGAATTCTTTCCGCACTAAATGTGGCTAAACGTTATGATATCTAATGCATTTGCGTAAAAAAGAGAAAAAAATCCACAGAAGGTAATATCCTAATCATGATACTGTTTCAAAAAGAACACAGTCTGGCGTTTCATTAAATCCGTACATTTGTTTCAGCATAAATAATAATAATTATAATAATAATAAAAAACAATGGGAAATAAAACCCGCGCAGGTTGGATTTGAAACCCGAAGCTGGGCAATAAAAATACCTGGAACAAATGACCCAAGCTGATATGTTACATCTCTTTTAGCCGAGCGTGACCTCCAGACCCACATAAACATCTCCATAATGAATGACTTTGCTGTTTCGTCTCTTCAGCGGTGGCATGTTCCAGGCCTCGGAGAGATGCTCTGCATGCACTGATCTATAATTCAAAACGCTCCTGTATGAGCAAAGTTGGTTCCTGCTAGGCCAAGTCAGGGCCCAGTGACGTCCACACATGCACATCTCATCACAGGCTCGCTCTGGTTTCCATCCTGACGAGTCCGAGCACGATTCCTATTCGTCTAGTCTTCTTTCTTCTCAACATCTTTCTCGTGAAACCTGGCAGTGTCTTCTAATGAGCCGACCCTAAAAGTGGGTACAGAGTGGTCCCGATGCCATTGAGACTAGTTTGGTTGTAATGCAGTCATGAATTACAGGCAAGGAGTGTGTGATAAGACTTTCCGGATGATAAGACACAGGACGTGGTCTTCAGGACAGCTTTGGGACTATTTCAAATAAAAAAGGTTAATATAAGAAGCATTTCTGAGCTTCAGCTGGTTGTTTTGGTGTAATAGTGGCCAGGTCGTTTTTTTTCTTCTCATCAGTTGCGCTTCTTGAAGAAAAAGAAGGGTGTTTTCTGCGGTGGTCCCAGCAGCATGGGCACCTGGTTCTTATGTGTGATGCGGATCTGCAGGGGGGAGAAAAATACTTTATTCTGGGTCGCCCGCATGCACGGATAGATCAGAGGCAAACAGTTGGCTCCTTCCTTTTAGCTGTTAATAACTCTGCGCTTTAAGCATCAGAGACGCTGTCGGCAGTTGTCGCACTCGCATCGGGCGAATGAACTGACAGAAGTCGCACTTGTAGAGATTAACGGGCACAAATTTGAGAACGCGAGAGCTGACCTTGAAACTGAAATAACACTTAATATTCCCCTCTGCGCAATTGTGAAAATTAGAGAGGACCAAAAGCACAGCAGGACACTTTATATAGAGCCGGAGCTGATGGAGATGTATATATAGACGAGAACATAGTGTGTCGGCGCTAGGTGCAGATGGAAAGCTGCATGTTTATGGCCCTTTGCTTAATAAAGTAATCCGTCAGTAGCTGGGTGTGACATGACAGGGTTTTAATTAACAGGCCGTGTGTTAAGATGGCCGAATCAACAAAGCTGTGAAGGCCAGAGGAGGCAGCGATCTGCTCGGATTCAAAATGCCCCAGGTGGATAGACATGGTTCCTGAACTTGGAGATAATCAGTGTTTGCAAGCAAAACACAAAGAGGTAGGTAGATAGATAGATAGATAGATAGATAGATAGATAGATAGATAGATAGATAGATAGATAGATAGATAGATAGATAGATAGATAGATACAAGCAGAGGAATATAGATATACACGGTATATCATAGAGTTAGTGAGAAGAATGAAAAGAGAGAGAGAGAGAGAGAGAGAGAGAGAGAGAAAGAGAGAGTGAGAGAGACATTTGGACAGACACAGAATGAGAGACAGCCAAAAACATAAAAGCAAAAAGTGAACAACCGCAGTAAAGCAAAGCAGTAAGCCTTATCTGAAAAGCAGTGTCTGAACGTTTCAGCCGTTCACACTGAAGAGTGGGAAGACAAACCTCAAAAAAAAAATCTCAATACATGTAAAAACTATTTCAATTAAAAAAACGTTTAGTTTTTTACATATTAAAATGTTTGTGCTATCTTTTCCCGTGTATATTCCTTATTATCTTTTTTGTTAGACTTTTCTGTCTATAGCTATGTGATATAATGTAGCGTTCTATCTGACTGTCTATCTAGCTAATCTATCTATACATTTAAAAAACATATCCAATGCCGACCGTGGCTGGAGGCTGCATCCACGGCTCTCCGTCGATCTGCATGGGCAGCAGGCGGGACGTCCTGTGGGCAGAGACACAGGGAGAGCTGTTAAATGGCAGGTCACTGACCAGGCTGACCGCAGGCACGAGGCGGCCATAGAACACTTTTCCTGGACACCTCGGAACACTGGGGTCTTTGTTCCCACAGCCCCGTTCTCAGCCGGGGCCTCTTACACTCTAAACTAACAAACTCTCTCTCACACACACATATACAGTTCAGGACCTCGCTCCCCATAAACACGCTTTCCAGAAGTTAGTTTAGTCTATTCAGACCGCTCCATACAAACTAAAGCAACACCCTGCTGGAGGATGACAAAGATGAATGTGCTATTGAGTGTGATTTCCTAAAGTATTACGCAACCGAAATAACGTTCTGTGTACAGGTGAAGTAAAAGCGGCGAGGAGTTGCAAAGTTTCTCATTTTAATTCTGTGCAAACAGTCAGTCATTATTGGTGTTTAATGGAGCGAGAAGTGCCAGGGAAACACAAACTGCAGTCGTATGATGCCAGGCTAGCTCATTAGCATCGAGACACGCAGTGTGTGTGCTTCAGACATCTTTATTCATGACTAGAAGAAAAGTCTGTGACTGCAGGGCAAAGGTCTGATGCACAGGAACACTGGTGTTGTGGGCATCAGACAGGGTTCCTACTCGCTGGACCAATGATGAGGTCTGAGATTACTGACCTGATGGTGACACTGGAACACTGCGCCAGTCGGCGTCCAGCACTCTTCAGACCGGTGTAGATCTGACCCATCTCGATGGCTCCCTCCAAACCCACCACCTCCAGGAGCTGATCACTCAGATCTGCTCAGAAGAAAAGACGAATTAGTTATTCACAGAGGTGTAGTACTGAAGTAAAAGTACCTCACTGTAAAATGACTTCATTACAAGTCACCAATTCCAAGAAGCCTTGAGTAAAAGTCGTAAAATAACTTGAGTATTTTACTCGAACTGAATTTAGGCTCAAAAAACACCAAGACATGTGAAAAACAAGAAACTCTTTATTTAAGAGGTTTTACTTACTAATATTGAAATGAAATTAACACAGCGATGTTGCAATGATGGCAAAACAAAACAGATTTATAAAAAGTCAGTCTCTTTCAGTCAAACTCAAATGTGCAAAAAAAGCACAAACGCTTATTCATATTCATATGGTTTAGCCCATAAATAGCATCCAGTATCTTCAGCATCCTGCAGATGGCGATATAGCCTCGTTCGGCCAAGATATTAACCACGGTACAAAAAGATGCCGACTAGTCGCGCACAATCACATAGTAACGTGGTAACCATTCAAATGTAGTGGAGTAAAGAGTACAAATACTTAATCAAAAATGTAGCCAAGTAGAGAGTAAAAGTTGCTTATATTTTTGATACTCAGTACAAGCACAAAGTAGCCAAAAACACTTAAAGTAACCTGGAATAAGTCCATTAATTGTAAAGTTTTTTACACCACTGGTCACTCATGAATCTCAGCACGTGTAATAAAGAAAAACGTCGGAACAGTGAAATGTTGTTTAGTCGGAAGCATAATGAGCTGATTATTCTTGTGGCTTTTGCCGAATTCTCTCTTTCGCTCTCCATCTTTCGGGAAGTTGACCCACATTCCAAGCTAATCCGTGGAAGCTGTTGCACAACATCTACATATATCCAAGAGTACCTCATTGTTTCTAGCCCAACATTAAACAAAATGTGACATCAAGCTCATCACCAACGGCAGGGTGTTTAATGTGATTATCCACATAAAGCACATTTGCAAACAGACGGTTTATTTCCATCAGCGGCTTCAAGTCCAGGAAGATGTTATGAAGTTCTACTTTATACAGACGACAGAAAAATCTGCTGAATACAAAGGATGCAAACAATACTATAATATTCACACATAATATCCCAAGTGTGTGTTGTACACCGTTTTGAAATGTTTGAATTCAGAGAAGGCTTCCAACAGCGTTCTGTGTTTAGATCCCAGCTTAGTATTCATATTTTTAATTAATATTATATCCCCGCTATTAATAAGAAATATAAGCTTGTTGCCGTCTGTAAAAGACCTTAGAATGATTGTGCATCAGCGCAGAGTAAACACAGTTAATGATTTCACTATGTCACCTGACAGATCAGACACTTTTTCAGTCGAAACAGGAAACGCTCCCTTGTATCTCGCTGCTGCTTGTGCAAGGCCAGTGATGCAAGACCCTGAGTCAACCAGTCACTCCAAATGCTGACCAAACAATAAATGACATCAGCCTCAGACATCATGTGACTTTGAGATACAAAGGTCAAATAATTATGAAACAACGACAACATTATACTAATATGGTTTTTATTTACACTTCATACTGTATTTTTTTTTTACTGTAAACAAATGCAATGTGTCTCCTGCATACTCATTATATTTAAGCAGCAAAGCCTACAAAATTATTCTCCAAATACCGTATATGGAAATCATCCCAGAAAATGGCTTTTTTTAATTAGTTTAGGCCTTAATCCTCTCGCCATTTAAACACACGCCTGACAGGCAAAGCCACTTTAGCTGCTGCTAAAATGAAGATGGAGTAAAATGGAGTGATTTAGAGGGAAGGATTGACACTGTTTGAAGAATTCCACAATGAACAGGACGTGTTTTTTTGCATCATATTGTATAGGGTGTATCATCTTCTGAGGTACAATGCAATTTACATGCAAGTATTTTATGGTGATTAAAAAAAATATAGAATTTTGAGTTCTTTTGTCACGCTGTGAAATGAATTGAGGATGTGTGATATAACAGATACAATTGCACAATTCATTATTCCGCAACCACTCATTTGTTAAAAAGTGATGTTGTCACGTTGTTAGGTCTCAGGCATAATTAATCAAATATACATATTAAACACAATGCATTCGTCTTGACAAAAAAGTTATAGAAAACAATCGTTGACGAAGATGAGAAAGAAGTCTTCTATTATTTCATTGTAACCGATACAGTAACTTTAGACGAGGCAAAGGACCAATTAGATGTTATCAATATTACATTTCAACAAAGGGACAATTCTAAGTTGATTCTCTCAAAATTAAATAATTCACAAAACTAATTTCATGCCATGCTTAGCACTCTCAATTATGGCCCAGGATTGAGGTTTTCAGCCAGGAACTAATACTGAGGAGACCCAGCACGTCAATAAAACATGATGAAAACGTGGAATTTCTAAATGTGTCTTGTCAAGGTTTTGCTCTGTAATACTAACCCGGGATGAATGGATTCAGCATGACCTGTGAATATTTTTTGCTGGGTCATGACTTTCTGCCCGCCAGCTTTTTAAGTTTTCATTGATGGATGAGAAGCGTTGAGGTCCAGGACGTGGCAGGCTGTGCAGCTTTGTGACTGCCTTCTCCTGAAAGGTCATATGGGAACAGTGGGCCACAGGAAAACCGACACATACACACAAAAACGGGAATTATTCTCAGAATTTGTAGATTTAAAACTAATTTTACAAATGTATCCTCAACTAGGCAAAATGTTTTGTTTTGAAATAGGTAACATTTTTTTCTTTAAACGTTTTATACACTTTGTTTTGAAACAATAAAAAGTTAAGCTGTTTGTAGTCCAGTTAGTCCAATTAAATAAAAATTGACATAAATATCATGACAAAATGATGCACTGATGTTGCACTACTAATGCATAATGGTGCCTTGACAAATGATTGGCTGGCCGGCAAAATTCCCGCATCAATCAAGTCAATCAAGCCTGTTGTGTGTACAATCCTAAAGTCAAGCAAGCAGCTAACAAGAATTTTATTATAACATGTTAATAGAAAAAACATAAGGGTACATGAAGATGTAAAGATGAATATGACGACAGATGATTTATTTATTCCTCAAACAAGACAAGATTAAGATGCCACAAAATGCAAAATGAAGAAAAGGAAAGAAGAAGGAAAGTGAGGTGACGGCAATATGGCTAGGTACCAAATTGAATTGGTGCTCTGCATTTAACCCATTCGTGAAAGTGCACATACACACAGTGAAGTGTGTGACCACAACTCCCAAAAATGCTAAGAAACGCTGATCAGCTAAAGTTCAATAGCATACATTTGTTCTTAAACTACTGTCCAATTGCAACGATTAAAATCTGAATCTATCTGGATCTTAAAGTGAAGATGAGGACATGCAAACCCCACACCTCAAACATTCCATCTACAGGCCTAGAGCTTCTGAGATTGTCTCTATCTCCTCGTGACCCAGAAATGAAAAAGCAGAAAATTGCTGATTGGATGGATGAAACTAATGGTCTTTGAAATGATGCCCCAATTTTGTGTAAGTCATCCACCACATGGCCTGTTTTTCACACAAATGAAGCAGGTTGACAGGGGCCTTATTTTCCTCACGACACAAATGTTTCCCGCTCTGTCAGGTCTGGTCTTTCTTATTCCAGGCAGCGCATCACAGTGAGGCAGCACTAAGAATAGCTCGCAAATGTCTTCTTATGTAACCGTGTCAGGATGCTTTGTGTGGAGCGCAATACGTCCTGGTTAGGCAGAGATGTGTTAGCAGTATATAAAAATTACAGTATGTACACAGACCTTAGCGTTCAAGTTTTATTGGGCTGATTGCTATTTAGCCTATTGTAGTATAAACAAATCTGTAAGTGTCCTATTATAAACACAACTCTGTGGATACACAGTCTCTGTATACCACTATGTAATAACACTGTGTGTGTGATTGTGTTTGTCATGCTCTGATTGGTGGACATCAATCCAAGCTCCAGTCCCAGAGTTGCCTCAGCTCCATTTGACCCAGAAATAGAAAAGCAGAAAATGGATGGATGGCCAATTCGCTTGAGACATTAACCTCTCGGTGAAAGTAAAACTATCACACAACCTGCTGTTTAGATGTCAATATTTGCATTTCGGTTTATTTCAGAGCACGACAGTGTGAATCATTGTGGATTTTGTTGAAATTGCCTCATTATTTCCAACATTTCCAAGCCTTGTGTTTTCTTTGCACACGCCGTCCATTGGCTTTTTGCATGCAAAAGCACTCACCAGTCTCCCAACCTCTGTTCCCATGCCATTCACAAACAAAGCTCTACTCACAAAGCAGGCCAACAATCACAGTTCTCATGACGCAGATCATGGGAAACGGGCCTTTGGGCCAAAAACATCTTTAACGATTTTGAACTCCTGAGGGGTAAGAGACACTCTTCAAATGTCCATCATTCTTGCTTAATCCAGAGCAAAGGTGTCGATTGGCTTATTTGGACATTGATTGAGGATGCCGAGTCGAAAGCGTCGTCCTCATCCACTGACGCACACTATTCCCTCAATGCTCTTTAGGTGGAGAGTTTCGCTTCTATTCCTGTCATGTGCAATAAGAGGGAGCAAATACAGTGCAAATGTGTAACAATAAATGTCCCCAGAGCTCCAGGCTCCTGAAATAACTATCCGAACCAAGCACAACAGCGCAAGATTGTTGTGGGAAGGGTGGCGTGACTTCTGTACCAGCCATCGTGAAGAAGAGTGAACAATGATGGGTGTGGAGAGTAAAAATGTTTCATAACCACTCTGAAATGAACGAAGGAAAGGTACAAAATGGAGAGTGATAGAACGACCTGGAAAGAAAGAGAAAGTGGCAGAGTGAGAGAACAGAGGGTGGGTGAGTGAAAGATATGTAGAAGGAAGAAAAGTAGGTAGAAAAAAGGAGTAGAGAAAGAGAGACTGACAGTCAGAGTGAAATAGAGACAGAGAGCGCCTTCCAATCAAATATTAAAACAATAGACAATTTTAGATATGGTAACGTAAATTATTTTCCACATTAAGTTCTTTGTATGCCTAGATTTGTTTTGATTGTAGATTACGTAATTCTAAAAATAAACTTCCTGTCTAAAAAGGTATCCTTAAATCCAGGAATGGCTTGAGAAAACACTTTCATTTTCTACCTTTTCTACTTTTCATTCTTTGTGGTGTAGGTGGTAGCAGGACTAACACATGTCTAACTGTGTTATGAGATGGAAAGACTTATTACAGATACGGTTATATTACCGCTGAATAACTGAAATATGTAAAATATGTGACAAAAGACACAAAAAATAATTTAAATTATTATAAAAATAACTTAATCTATTTTTTTTAATGTAGCAAAAGAATGTTTAAAAAATGTATTATATAAATATAATCTATACTATTTTAATGTTCTTTACAATTGAAAAGAAAGCTGCAAGCCATTTTATCCTTTTTGTATATGTGCCTATGGGATTATATTCTTGGAAATATTATTTTCACATTTATCAGGTTCTAATCAGTATCTTGGTTTACTAGACAATACAAGGCATTAATTGTTAAACATTTTTGTAATTTTTAAAAACTGTAGTCAAATAAGTTGCTTGCCATAGAGTCTTAATACAAGCCCGACTGGAAGAAACTAATGGGTTTAGGATTTAAATAGTGGTGAACCGCACGTTTCTTTGCGTTTACTCCAACTAATGAAAGATGTGGCATCAGCTAAATAAGGCCAGTCTACAGAGAACAAAAAGCCGTCACATTTCAAAAGAATCGGTTTTAAATGACTTCCAAACTAACTCAATGATGAAGTTAAATACGAACAGGAAATGACATCACTGACCGGCCAAGCGATCATATTAACACTATACATGTGTTGTGGCCTTTACTGTATATTCTGTTCACATTGTTTTCCTCCGCCTGGAGGGCAGTTAAAGATTACTGATATGAGTCACAATAAGAGCAGTAGCCCACTCTCTCTTTCGATCCCATCCCAACTCTATTGCTCAGTTCAGAAGGGCCTGAGGGTCTCCATGGTAACAGGATTCATGTGAGTTCAGTCAATGAAGAAAGAAAGAGCACAGAAAGAGAGTGAGGGATAAAACGAGAACTAAAAAGTCTTACTAAAAAGTAACTAAATGCTTTCGACCATCAAACACTATTAAAAACATATCTACAACATGTCGTTTTACTTCTTCATTGACTATATCAATGACTGAGTCACTGAAAAATCAAACACTTTACAAGTCTTTTCTCCCACACTTGTCCCTGATCCTTTGACCCTCGGGATCTACACATCTTGTAGAATATTCTCTAAGTCGTTTAACTGATTGAGAACGCCAGGCCAAATCTTTGTTAAAACAAAATCCAAATTTATATTTTAAGTAATATCTATCTATCTATCTATCTATCTATCTATCTATCTATCTATCTATCTATCTATCTATCTATCTATCTATCTATCTATCTATCTATCCATCCATCCATCCATCCATCCATCCATCCATCCATCCATCCATTCATCCATCTAACTGTCTGTCTGTCTGTCTGTCCCTTCGTCGGTCCATTCATCCATCCGTCCATCCATCCATCCATCCATCCATCCATCCATCTATCTATCCATTCATTCATCCACTGTTTTTATGGCCTAGATTTATGATCTAATACCGACTAATACATTGCCTTCAAAACCCATACTGATGCTTTTAAGCTTCAGGGAAAAAAGAAAAGCACCATAAAAACTCACAATAGTGGTCCTTGTATCTCTAGAACAGCCTTGAGTGAGGATCCACATATAATTTATGCCATTATCGAGTGAAAATGAGGATCAATTTTTAAAGATTTAAAATTGAACTGATAATTCAGAGTTCTAAAATATAAAATATATAAACAAATCATTATACAGTATACATAGATGTTATAATGCTAAAAGAAACAATTGGCATTCTTGCAATCAAGACTATATTTGTACGAGTCTGTCAAATCAACTAAAGCTCATAAAATTGATTGAAGCCATCACCATCCAAAGAAAGAAATCTGAGCTCAGCATGAAATACTATTACACTAACTTTGTAAATCAAGTCAGTTTGGGTGAAGGACTCACCTGAGACCTTGGCTGATACAGACCTTGCTGAGCTCTAATTTCTAAGCTCGGTGACGGCAAGGCTCAGAAACGTGCATCACAAGGGCATTTTTAGTGATAGAGAAATACCAAAAGACAAAAAAATGGAATTTAACTCCATGTCTCTCAGTGTTGGAACTGCAAAACACGTTGATGATGCACACAGCACCAAACCCAAACAGTGATTACCGCTGCTAGTAATCCTTCACACGCTGGTAAACTCACACAGGAAGTCCCAAACTCCTCCAAGAGTGAAGATCATAGTAATGAGCTCAATAGGCTTCTGCTCATTAGCGATCGTGACAAGCCCTTCACTGTGAACGTGAGTCACAAATGCATATGGAACTTCTCCACATGATGTGCTCATCTAGTGAAGAGGACCAGTGATAAAATGCTATCTGAGGCTTAGTGAGTTGCATCAACAGAATTTAAAGTTAAGACACTCTGACAGGCAGAATAAAATTGAATGAAAAGAACCCAAGTTATTCCACTGACCTTGCACACAGAACTTGAGCTCCTTGGCATCAGTGATGGTGCTGCCAGTCATTCTCTCTGGTACCTTCTTACTCATCCGATTGTAATTGCGCCTTTTCTTGGTCTCACCCCACAGGTTGGAGCCCCCGTGCATGCTGGGAATATTCAAGACGGCGATGCCCTCCAGGGACGTGCTGCTGAGGTCCAAGATCAGGCCGTCACACTGAAAATGCATTTAGAAAATATCAAATATAGGTGTTACACTCAACACAAAACATGAATCTTACACAAAGTCTCACAGATTAGTAGACTAATCTAGTTTAGAGAGTCGACAGCTAATTAGTAGACAGATAGTCCAATATTTTACTCTATATACTTTATATTACTTTATATGTTATTTGGAACATACTGTGTTGTGTATATATTGTTTGCTTTTGTATTTTCGTTTATATTTTATCTTATTGCAGTTTGCATTCTTGTATATTCTTGTTTACATTCTTGTTTGAATCTTTGTATATTTATTGAAATAATTGGTTATACTTTTGCCTTTGTATTACAGAGATTAGATACTACACTACATTAGATATACAGTATATTTAGACCTGTCAAATTGTATTCAATGATGAATCAATATTCTATTTTTATTCAGCGTGTATATTCTTAGATTTTCATTTTGATTGTTCATTCCCTTTAGTTTCACCAAATAGAGTATCATTCACAATATCATTGTAACCATGTGATACAATGACAATAAATGTATTCTTTTCTATTCTATTTCTAAGACTTCTACATGTATCTCAGTGTAAAAACAATCCGTAGAAAAAAGAAAAAACCAGATTAAGCAATGCTGAAGTGCATTTTGGAATAACTGTCACTAGAACTCTTCAGCTACTACTTGCTTTTAGATAAATGAGCTGATATGGGCTCTTATCTGACTAAATGTAGCATGCGGTTTACTGTAGATACTCAAGCCCGACAGATTTAAAAAGCTCGGCTTATTGAAGGTGATGTTTAGTCGACACACTGGCCTGATACACACTTGAAGAGTGCGAGTGGGTATGTGTATAACCACAACACTTGCTGTCAAATAAAACAGGACTGTTGATGACACAAAAGATCTCACCTCCACCTCAACAACCTCGTTCAGCTTTTTACACGTGGCTGAGATGGTCTCTGTGGTGCCAAATTCAAAGTACCATAGCTTGTTTTTCATCCTATGGAGGAAAGGAAAAAACGTGCTTAGCATGACAAACCTATTTGTCTAATTTAATCTGAAATTAAACCAAAGTAAGAGTCTGTCAAAGAGTATGCATTCATTTTAAAGATAAAGTCAAATGTGATAAAGTAATATGTACAGAAACTCCTCCAAAACGCTTACCTTAACTTTAATCATCCCAATCATAACAAGAGAAACCTTAAAATTTCATTCTAAAACTCTAAGAGGTCTCCAAAGTTGTGTGCATCCCACAAGTCACCATGTAGGACAATAACCACAACTCATAGTATGTTTTGCCCAACTGTGAAATAAACATCAGAACACACACACACACACACACACACACACACAAACACACACACCAATGAAAAAATTCTCACTTTAGAAAAAGCAAAACATCATCGCACCAGTAAGCTAAACCAGACTAGTATGGGAAATAAAAGCATATAAAATTTTCATTTGGAACTTCATCCATTTTCCAAAATCAAAGAGCATTATCTTATTAAATGCTTATTACAACACTAACTCCTTGATTCATTCGTCTCAGCTTTGCAGCAAAGGAGAGATTCTTGAGTCAGAACAGATTTCAGTGACCTTCTCCTGGTCAGATGAAACACTGCAGGTCCAGTCAGAACGCTGAGACAGACGGTATCAGAGGACGTAAGCACAGTGACCGGGGCTGTGGAGTCCACAGTGAGTCCAGACCCAGAATCAGAAACCTTAGACAATCTGACATTAACGTCGACAGTGGACCACAGGCTGTGATCCAAGCAAAAACCCTTCAACTGGCATCGCAATCGCTCATACAAGACGGAAAAAAGCAGGCTAGAATTTATCTTTCTATTCTGTAAATGTGTTGCATTTTCACTTTACCACTCATGAAACTTGCCAATTTACACTTATCAAATGGTGACAAGAAGTCACAAGGCCCTGCAAAAGAGTGAACTGCTGTTAATGACAACACAACTGTTGACATAATAGGGTGCAGTGGGGGCTTCGGCGGCCCTGCGGAGAATATATCAATATCATCACCATTAGTGACACGCGACACTCGAGGTTAAATGACAGAAACACGTAGAGATGGGTGAGTCACCTGTTTCATCATGGAACCTAGAAAATGCCTTGAAAAAATATCAGTTTGACATATTTAAAGATAATACATTTTTAACTGACTAAAAGCTGTTACTGTGGATAAAATACAATGATTTCTACAAATTACAAAATACTACGTGCCAAAGTGACAATACTGGCCTTCAACGCTCAAACATTCATGCCTATAATATTTAACATTAGAAAAAGTGTTTTTATTTAGTAATTACCTACGAAAGTAAAATACTGAATCGCACATTACATTTTATTGAGAAGTGTTTGTTGTATCATTTTAAGTCGACTGCACAGTGTTACGCTACAGACAACGTCAGGTTTGAATCTCTTTCATTGCAAATCCCATCTCTTAAATTTCTTGCAATATTGCATTGTTTATGTAATGCTGTTTATTTTTGTTGTTGTTATCTATTGCATCCTTATTGTATCTACTGTATGTATGTAACAATTTTGTTATTCTGTATCTTTAATGTATTTATGCGTTATTTCTGAAATGCTGTGTGTCACACTAAACATTCCTCACTGTAGGATTAATCTTCTTATTTTATTTTGTCGCAAGCTTGTTTTATTGGTCTTTATCACCACTTTGCGTTCGAAATCCTGCAACAATTATGAATAATAAATGTTTACAGGTTCCTCATTTAACACAGTCTCATTAAACCTGCATGTGCAATAATTATAAAAGAACTGAAAATGACAATAAAAAAGCCTTTGATTGATATTTTTCATCACTCTGCCCTGCAGCAAATGGCCCAAAATACCCAAAACAACGCCAAATGCCTCTGACGGCTCCTTTAAAACCGCTGTGTTTTTCTCCCCTTCTGTTCATACTCCAGCGCCTTGCACCTCCATTCCATCAAATTAAGAGATTGTTGAGCAGATCTGAGATCTCAGCTAGACTCGAAGAGGTCAAACTGCCTAACCTCATTACTCAACATCCAGTTGGAAATTTCGGAGGGAAAAAAAAACACAGCTCCGATTTCTTTTAAAATCCATTTGATGCGGAGAAAAGCTAATTCTGTTAGAAGCCTGTTAACAGAATCATTGTTTTTTGAGTGTTGCACAAGCCCGCAGGAAGCTGCAAGGACTTCAGACTTCCTGCTACGAGCATCTTAGGGTCCGTGTCTTTTGTGTCGACTGGGCCGTCTGCCAAAGTCAAACTCCATCGAGAGGCGACTTCCAGTTTAACAGCCCAATTCCTGTTTTATGGAGACATTATGCATGCACAAAAACCAGACTATAAGCCATGTAGATGCTAAAGGTCGCAAAACCTTTCAACTCAACCAACACATTCCTAAAACACAAACACACACAGCCCGCTGGTCATCTGCCCGAGATAAGCATCTCTCATAATCCCTCCAGAGACTGATGACTTTCTGACCTGCGAGCTCTCAGCTCCTGTATCACCGTGACAATCAGTCCAAACGCAGCTCAGGCCTCATCCTGCTGATGGGGACTGTGATAGCGGCTGTGATTGACAGCTCGACGGCTGTGATTTTAAGACTGGGCTGCTATAGAAGGGCGAGGGCACTGAGGGATAGAGATAAGAAGGGATGGGAACAAGAGAAGAAAGACTGCGGTGTGAACATTAACACTGTAATCTGACCAGCCTCCGCTACTTGTCAGATGGATCAATTTGGCTGTTTTCCTTGTGACTATCCTTTTTTCCCCCACTTTTATTCTCTCTTGTATTAAGTTTTATTTCAGTTGTTTAAGGTAATATTATGCATTGACATTTTTCTGCACACATACATTACATGTTTACTTTTGCAAGAGATGCTCATTCATTTTTGTATTTATTGGACTGTGAAACTTTATTGTACTTATTTTAACATTACATTTTTTGCGTTCTATTTATTTCTTAATATTGTGTTTTTGATCTAACTAACAGGTGATATACATCTGTATTTGTACCCGTAATTTCTAGAGTAGCTATGATATAATATGATTTCTCTGATAAAATAATATTATATAAATCTTATATAAATTTTAAAAATATTATATAAATATTAAATAAAACTCCATTTGGTGAATTGTTTCACTGTATCTTGGATTTCCAACAAATGATATAACGCTGTTGTTAATTTATATCATATAAATGAATGTAAAAATTGTTATTGGTATCAAAAAGTATGTCGATTTGGATAAAGGTAAAGTGTCCCACTCCCTTTCCCCGTTCAAAAAATCAAAAGATATAAAAGATGCATTTTGAAGTTTTTATGTAGTACAAATAATATTATCCAATTGGATCATTAATAATTAAAACAATGAACCAGTAACATGACAGCTGTTCAGCTAAGGCTGAAAATATAGTGTGTGTGTGTGTGTGTGTGTGTGTGTGT
>CM051494.1:26131257-26172024 GCA_028031935.1 Paedocypris micromegethes
TGTGTGTGTGCGTGCGTGCGTGCGTGCGTGCGTGCGTGCGTGTGTGTGTGGTTCTCGTGGCAAGGAGCACATTTTGTTGGGCTGCTCTGTTGGCATAAACTTTATCAGAGTCTTAGGGAAGCATACATTTATCCCTCACCATTCTGGGCAAAGAGCAGCAGGGAACAACAGGTTCCAGAACACAGCCATGCTGGGTTTCTGCTGAGTCCCAGCTCATACACATATGTGCGCACGGAGGGATCTGCCTGCAGTTACACCCACGCACGCATACGGTCCCTGCACTAAAATACACAACAGATACACGCAGAGGACACAAACATCCTCACTTGCACAGACCTAACGACACCTTTTTCGTGGATTATGAAACATTCCAACATGCTGAGGAGACAGAAGGAGAACAGGACCATTTTTGGTCTTTTCCTCTGTTGACCACATGATCGGAGGAGGCGTACAGGCGAACAGCATTCCATCACATACATCAACTGTTATACAGACAGACAAACAAACAAACACAGTAGAACTAATAAGAAAACGGACAGTAATTGGTAAACAATGCAAAAGGACACTACATTTCTGTTATAAATTCAATCTATATTTGTTTTAAATGATACCAACTGTATACCAAAATATCCAACTGTAAAGCAAAAATGCAACTTTTCTATTAAGAAAAGTAAACAGACATTAATTGGTAAAGCAAAAGTGCAACTGTCGAAATGTTTTGACACACACAGAAAACACACATTATGCATACAAAATGTAACAGTGTCTATCAGCAAAGCTGTTTAGAATATTTAGTATGCTGAAAATGTCCATTATTGTACGCAAATGTTTTAGGGAGTAAAAAAGAATTTTCGGAATGTGACATGTAACATGTTTTCTAAAGCCTAACCTCGAGGAATTCCCAAAGGAGTCAAAGACTATTCACAAATCAGTGTTAAAATCCAGTAGTCTAACTGCTTGACAATACGCTAGCTAACTGCTACACAACACGCTTGAATAAAAAGAGCACACGTGACAACTTTTATTGTCAATAGCATTTTTCTTACCAAAATCAATCAAAAAGTTTGAATAACTACCTGCTTCTACTCTCTAATACTTCAAGAACAAACAATTTGTGCAGCTCATTCAGTGTTAAAACCAGCTGAATTAAAGATAATAAGATTTTCTAAAAGAAAAAAAAGCAAAGCATTAACAAACTTCACTCGAACTTGTATTTTGCTGTGGATTAGAGTCTTCAAAATACTGAATAATAAACATATCGGCTAAACTCTTCCTTAGTACTTTAACAATCACTCAACACATTAGGGACTTAAAAGAAAAGCGCAGAAAAGTGTGGGAATGTAATCTAGAATCATGCTAAAAAGACCCCCAGGTACGTCCCACGTAAACGCCCTTCTGTGTCCTGCCTTACATCTTACGGCCATTGTTTGTCTGTGAAACCGATTGTCCGAGGAGCTTTCATTGTTATTTTAATCATAAACACAAAAGCATCCGAATTTTCTTTTCTTTTTTGAAAAGCAATTTGACACCTCTTAATTCAAAACATCCTCTGGCCGCCCGTGTGAAGGGCCGGGGCAGACATGAAGGCTCTGCTCTATTGTATTCTGGGGGTCATTAGCACCTCAGCCGCGGGGTCCCTGTAGACCCACTACCACCAGGCCCATCGTTGGGCAATGAAACAGGCGAGAAAAGTCACAGATATTCCTCCCCGGAGAATCACAGCTCACTGTGGGAATGTGTGTTGATGCAAATACAAGCCAATTCAGATTGAAACACACAAAGGATTCACATTTGGATTATAAACACTGTAAATACAGTAACCATCTAATCTGGTACCAGTTAGTGCTTTATAAGTAGACATCTACTTATCACATCAGCAGATTCTTTTCAGCACCGCATATTTATGTTCACAACGGCCGTCTTTTAAGGGCCATCTGGAGGGTGGCCCTTAAAAAAACGGTTTGTGAAATCCTAAAACCTCTTTAGAAACCGACGGGCAGATGTACCAGCCAGTTAGTCTGAATCGACACAACACAGCTAAAGAGCATTTGGCTGGCCAGTGTTTTACAGCGTGCGGTGACTCACGCAGGATAATTCACTGAATGCTTTAAATGAGATGAAAAAAAAATCTTCAATTGGTATGATGGGCTCCCTGTCTGTGGGCCGCTGAAAGACAAAGTGCATATGATCCATTTGATTACATTTTCTCAAGCAAACAACAAAAGAAAAAGCCGGCCGAGGGTTGTGCTCCGAATACGGCATCATCACTTTCAAAGCATCTAGGTGAGAGATGCATGAGCCACTGAAACGTTAACATGTTAATTTAGCCATGCAGGTTCCATAATTCATTCTGTGTATGAGTCATTACAAGCTTATTTTTTATAAAGTGGTTAAAAAGCGGCACTGTGACTGTTTCACTCTAATATGGTAAACAGCGAGGGTTGATGCCGTTCCTTCTTCTTAATCATGAATTTACATCAAAGTTAGGAACCGCTCTGTATAATACAAGAAACTGTCATCCAACGAATACACTTGCGAACTTTCAGTGTGACAACACTCTGAAAATCTGGTGCGAGAAGCCTTATAATCCGTCGAAAATCTGCTAAATCTCCATTCAAAAGGGAAATCATGCAATAAAAGCAAGATTACTGCAAAGTTTTAGTCTATTTTACACAATCGTTAAAAAGTTTTGCTTTTTGTGTTTTTTTAAACATTCAATATCACATTTGGATTTATTTTTTTTTTGAACATTCAGTTTTTTACATACATGTTAAATCCAGTACTTTGAAAGGTACTGTTGCTGTACATTTTGTCAAATTGTTTCTTGTATTACAGAATTTTGTATTTGATTCAGATATAGTGTATTTTGCCTTTTATATTTTGATATACTGTATTGGATTTTTTATACAGTTTTTGGTTTTATTTATTAAAGATATTTTGACTTTTGATTCTTTTGATTTCACATTTTGTTTTGCACCAAGTGGCGCTCTCAATTTCATTATAATACAGTGATACAATCACTATTCTACTCTATTCTATATTGTTATTGAGGCAAGGAAAATGAGTGTGTGCCTTTAAAGAAAAACTCACAAAATGCAAAGTAGCCTATTCTGCCATGTTGTATAAAACCCATGTCAAACTGATTTTGTGAATAACACACATTTGTACGCAGTAGCAGATGTTTGAAACCATACTGACGTCCACTGCATAATAGTTTCTGCAATTAAACAACCCCATGCTTCCGAACGCAGTGATCATCGAGTGAGCTGAAAAAAAAACTCACAATCTTGAGTCATATGTATATGCGGTATACATTTTGATAAATAAAAAACATTGCTGGACAGAAGGTCTGATTCTTTTATGGCACTTTGCTTTAGCCAGCGGCCACATGGGCTTTTTACAGCACGTCTCAATAGGGGCATCAGCCAAGACGGACAGAAGAACAGTACACGTGACTTGAAAGAAATCCAGATCAAAGAGATTGGAGAATGGCTACTGTAAAGTGCACTGGAGACTTAGAGCGACTGTTTCTTCAGATAAAACATTGGATTTTACGGAGCTGTTACAGCCGACCCAGTGCACGGTGTTAGGGTTCGCTGTAGTGATTATCCTTTCATTGCTCAAAGACTGATGGAAGATTATTATATTAAACTGTGCAGCCGCAGAGCCATGATGACTTTATCACTGTATTTTATTGCTGCCTTGCTGACGTCCAGCTAATTCATTCTACCTGCTCGTCTGAAACCTTTCTCTGTTTGCTGAAAATGGCACAACTGAAGAGAGATAAAAGCAGCTTTAAATTCGACCATCTTTTTGCCTTCTTCAGAGATCCATGTTGCTTTCTTGTCATCGCCGTGATGGAGACGCATTGCTTAACATTAAATAAAAATAAATTTACATCAGCGGATGTAAAATCCTCTTTTCTACTCTGTTTGACATTGAACTAAACAAACTAAACTTATTTTTAGATTTTTGTTTTAGATCTTTTATTATTATTTTTCAATTTGGAACTGAGAGAATTGTTGTCTGTATACAAAACAAGAAACAAAATGTGAATTTTCTTTAAAAACCTGGGTAACTTTTGAACCTGTGGCTCAAAGGCGCACACTGTTTACCCATTATTAGGATCTTATTAATATTAAAAGTAATGTGATTGTAAATTGGACTTTCTATCTATGACATTTTATAAAAAACATTTTTTACCTGCTGTTGAACTTCTCAGGATGCTTTTCCCTCATCAAGTGAAAGCGATGTGCTATCGATGCATCCTGAAAATACAGAAATTAGAAAACAAGTCAAGGTTTTTAAACCATATTTCAACCTATTATGTCCAATGATAAAAAGATAAAAAGTGCTGGTTTCAGGCCAATAAACAACAGACGATTTCGAACAATCCATCTCAAACCGTGCTGAAGAACAAAACAAACAGAAGCCTAAGGCCAGACAGAAAAGCCGTAAAGCTGTTCAGACATGAACAAGCATCCGCCGAAGCTTCCGTAGAAAACAACAATCAATGTTTAACCCTTCAAAAGTCAAATAACATTTTAGTTGAATATAATGACTTTAATAAGAAAAGAAAATCCAACAACACACTCTCCTTTCTATCTTACTGGTATTGCTTATTATTAATGTGTTCAATATTTCTTAAATACATTTCAGAATGCTTAAATGGCTTTCTATAGGTGACAGTGCCATAAAAGCATGAAGGACAAAGTACACAACTGTGGATCTGGCTGGACAACTGTAGTGTCTAAAAACACAGGGAAGCCGGGTGAATCAGTGATGGTCTCACCAGGAATGCCACTTTCCAGGAATACCAGAAAAAGGAGATATGCCGTTAAAACAAACTGAAATCACAGAATGAGAAAATGATTTGGTTGGAGAATCTTTTTAAAACTCCAACAGATACAAAAAATTTCTCTTTCATAGTTGTTACAGTATGTACAGTTTTTTTTACCACAAAAAAACAATAGTCACAAAAGTCTCCATTTTATTTAAAGATTTTGTAAAGATAGTCTTAGCCACAAAAACATGGCTAAGATTCTAATTGAATAATAAAAAATAAACAAGTAGATAGATAAAAAAAAAATTAAGGACACAACAAAAAACACGGTAATGAGAATTACTTGTGTAGAAGAAATGGAGAGAGAAAATGAGACAGTGTGTGTGTGTGTGTGTGTGTGTGTGTGTGTGTGAGAGAGAGAGAGAGAGAGAGAGAGAGAGAGAGAGAGAGAGAGAGAGAGAGAGAGAGAGAGAGAGAGAAAGAAAGAGAGAGAGAAAGTGTGAGAATGTGTGTAAGTGAGTGAGAGAATGTTACTGTGTGTGAAAGAGAGAAAGTGTGAGAATGTGAGAAGGAGTGTGTCAGTGTGAGAGTGTGGAAGAAAAAGTAGGTTTATGAGTGATAAAGAGACGAGTGTGAGAACATGTGCAAGTGTGAGAGAGAAAAAATGTGATAATGTGTGTGAGTGAGATTGTGAGAATGTGTGAAAGAAAGAGTGTGTGTTTGAGAGAAAAAGTGTGTGTATGTGTGTGTGTGTGTGTGTGTGTGTAGGTGTGTGTGTGTGCGTGTGTGTGTGTGTGTGTGTGCTTGTGTGTGTGTTAGATAAGTTTGAAAAAATGTAAAATGTTAATTCAAAATGTTTTAATGCTGTAATGTACAATTTAACTCACTTTAGATTAATGTACATTATCAACCAATAAATAAAAATAAAAATGAGCAGTTGAGCAGTAACTCAAACAAATAAAGATATATAATTATCATTATATAATGTAAATATAACATTTTTCAACAACTAAAAGGTCTTAAAAACAATACACATAAAAATAATAAACCTTTAGCAAACAAAACACAGATCTCATCATGAGTATGGGCAGATCTGAAGAGCTGTAACTCCTCTGCAAATGAGATTTTGATTAAAATCAAAGCCCCAGTGTGAAATAAGCAGCTCTAATGGATCAATCAAACCTGTGAGCGTAACTGATTATTTCTATATTTACTCCAGCACATGTAACAACGACAGACGCAAAACACGCCACATCCTTTACCAGGCCCGAAGCAGAAATCGCAATCACAACAGCTGTGTGAGTTTGGCTGTGTAATAAAGCGAGTGGCTCCGCTCAGCGTATCACAGACTCAGACAGGGAGGAAGCGTGTGAGTGTGAGATTCACAAGCTTTGATAGCTGCTGGCAAGCCGATTAAGCCGCGAGCGGACGATGCTACCTTACCACCTGTACTGGCTTCCTGCCCGCTCACGCAGGTGCTGAGGCAGTCACATGGGAGCCAATAGAGACGGAGATGGGGGATGGGGGGGCTAAATGGAAGGGCGGTGGACTGGCGTCGCACAGCTACTGTATACAAAACATGGCTACAAAGTTCTGCTGAGAGTCGAAAACACAGCCTGGCACCACACGGCGTTTAGCCCCGGAGAAGCCTAAAGAGCCAAACACTTCTCTGGTCAATAAATTGTTACTGCGTATAAAACATGAAATCTATTATGCGGGTTTGAACAGAAGAACAGATAAGAGCAGATGCTAGGAAACCAGTGGTGGAGATAATGGCACAGTCGGGGAACTGCTTTCAATTTTCTTTACAAATACAGTTTGCAGAAAGAATCAATTTCAATTATTTAAACAGCTTGTTCAGTTCGGGCAGTTCATCAAAAAGCAGAACACGACTGCTGCATTATTTTACCATGAAGCATTAGTATAGATCAGTGATCTCCAACCTGCGGCCCGCAGGCCATATCTGGCCCAAAAAGGTGTTACATGTGGCCCGCTCTTTTTTTTAATTAATCACATACTTAATTAGTGATTTTAGTACATTAATAGAGGTAATACCTGTACGCTGATATTAGAAGAACTTTCAAACAAACGTTCAATAATTGTTTCAAGATTGAAAAGGTCAAAATTAGAGAAAAATCTCAACCAGTAATATCTTCTAAACCGTCTCCAGTGAAAAAATTTGGAAAACGGAAGGGCTGAAAGTGACTAGCTGTGTTTATATGTTTGTGAACAAACTTGAAGAGCAAGATGAAAAGCGTCTTCATTCTGTGCCGACAATCAGTGACAAATCTTGACAAACATTCTGAAACTAGTTTCAAGAAGCAACTGCAGACGTCGCACTAACTAACATAACAGGCATTAGATTGGTTAGTCCACCAACCACTGAAATTCTTCTAAAACTAACATACTTATATACAGCTATATTCATTTAAAATATCCACATTTCATTTTTGTACAAGTTGTGGCTCCTGAAATTAACAGAAAGGTCACATTTGGCCCTCATGTTAAGAAAGGTTGGGTTAGTGATTGACTGATTTTAAATTGCACCATTAATGAATATTTCGTTCCTAATAAATGTTGCCATTTTTTTTTCAGGGTCATTTTTTTCTTTAAATGTTACGTGCGCATTATAGTCCGAAAAATACGGTAAAATGTGTGTAAGAGATGAATCCATCCCCTCTTAACAGCACAGATTTCTCTCTGTGAGGGAAGAGGTGAAGGATAAAAAGCGAGGTGATAATCAGGTCAGAGTGAATCGTGTCTTCACACAGGCGACTCCATCTGTGCTCGTGACAGCTCGGCAGAGACTTTCGGTCTCATTGTGAGACGGCTTGGGCATTCTGGTGACTGGCCGGAGCGGCCGTCTGGATGCATCTCTACAGCATCGGAGGACTTTTATTCTACCTAGCCAGGTGTCACTCTGCACGGCCATTCATTATAGTGGTAACCCAGTCCCCTTCTGGCAGCCACACACTTCCTGCCACTGATACTTCCACTGACCTTCAGTCTGTGCCAGTACTATCTGACCACACAAACACACTCACACATAGATATCCGCACACTTCCAAAGCACACACTCTTATCACTTAGATAAGGTTTGAAGATTAAATACATTCAACCGCTAAATGACTGTTTGTTCAGCAAAACTTTGAACTTATTTCAACTGTGCTGTAATTTGCATTGAAATTGTGGACTAATTATATCTAGTGCTTACATTTTGGGTAAATCTTATTAAATACAGTATTGTGGATCACAGAGGCACTTTGGAATTTGCTGCAAACACATTCCAAATTCATTTTAGAACTTACCCCATTATAAAATCATGACTAAGTTTGTAATACCAGTCATAACGCTGACCCAGAAGTTCTTCACAAACCAGCTAGCTAGAACAGATAAGTTGTGGATGGAGTGCTGATAAGAGTGCTGATAAGATTCAGAGTTCCAGCACTGCTGGCGTGAACACAGAGAATTAGTAATGACCGCTGTCTACAAGAAACTCTGGATTATACTTCCATGAAAAGTTCTGGACAACATTTTCAGCTCTTTTGTTTGCCAGCTATCATCCAAGTTTAACTTTCTATCTAATCTTAATTAAATATAATTTGAGTTGTCTATCTTCCAAGTGCTTCTTTTCGTGGCATCAGTAGAGAGTTGGACCTGCCACCCAAGAGTTGCGGGTTCAAATTGTGGTCCAGTAGGTTCTACAACTCGGTGATCTCGGGCATGACATTGACTTAAGGCCTCCCACTGCTCTGGGTTTCTGTGCGTTCACTTCACTGTGTGTGTGTAACTTCACTGGATGATACAATTTCAGCGTGATCACTGATGGAGAGCGTTTTATGTTGGTATTGTATGTATGAGTGTGTTGATGAAGTTTTTCAACTTTAATTGTTGTTAATAATTTTTTGGGGTTCGAGCCTTTAGTCTGTTATTGAAAGATTCCAGAGAAATTAATAATGCACAGCACAAGTTGTAAGTTGTAAAAGGGGGAAATTCTGTCAAACGGGTGTACAAAACCAAACCAATTGGTCAATGAGGGTGGCAGGGGTACACAGCTGAAAACTGTGTTAACTTCTGTAACTTTAACTGTTGGCCAAGTGACTCAGTGGGAATGTATGTAGGAATATTTATGTAGGAATATTTAGAGCATGTTTACTATTCAGTGTTTGTTTATTGTCTAGAGTCTTTCACGTAGAGCAAATCTCACTATATCACTATATCTCACTATCTGACTATTAAAAGTTTTAATATTTTGTGAAACCAGCCACATTTAATGAACATGTGAAGTTTTCCTGACAATCAACATGTTTTTGAATCTTTTCACTCCTTTCCTTCAGAAGCAAAGTTCCTTGTAAGAAGGTTTGGCTTTTTGGCTTTCAGTCTTAGGCCCTAATGAAGTCACTTCATTAGGTTTGGCTCCCTGTGGATGTTTTTGCTTGTCGGACCTCAAGAGGTTTTGAGTCTGGACAAGATGAATCATGTGACTAATCAACTCTACAAGAATGTGCACAATCGGAGGCCTTCACCAGTCACTTCAGTGAGCTGAGCATCTCTTTCCTGCCCCCCAACCCCCACCAAACACACACACACATCCACACCTAACACATATTTATTGTAAATGTGAAAAGAAATGTGTCATGGAAAGCCACATTTAAATTCAAAAAGACAAATTGCACAGGGTAATACAACTGTCTGCCCATCATAACTAAAAAAAGATAATACATTCTGCATTTCCATTCCATCCATTTCCAAACACCTTTTCCTTTTTGGGTGACAGGGAGTCAAAGGTGGAACACACATCCTGAATTGGTGGTCAAGGAATCGTAGAGTTTGACACACACATTCACACGCTCATAATGACACATATTTCAAACTCCAATCCCCTTAAACAAATATGTCCGTACTGTAGAACAAAACAGGAAACTCTAGGATAAATATATAGAGAATAAATAATTAATAACAGAAAATAAAGAGCTAGCGAAACAAGTAAAGAATAACATGGCATCATTCACTACACAAAGTGATAGTTGCCAAAACAGCCTGCACCCATTTGCGTAACACTCGACTAATATCGGTTGAAAAATGAAACGGCGAAGGGTGAAACAGCATCGCTAATGATTACATCAGTGCATGAGTCACGGCGCTTTACTCAGGTGTCAGTGGCTCCCAGTGCGGAGCCATCTGTCCTGCACCGCCGCTCCCTCTGCTCCAACATCATGACATCAGAGCAAGGTCACAGTAGCATTTATAAAGACAACCTTTTCATTATTAACACGTTTTTCAGTCAAACTTTGAGAAAACTTTTCTGTTGTTGGCTTGTGAGAACAAACCTAACAGTGAAACCACGATGGCCCACATGCCGCAGCCGCTTCAGCCCATCACAAGACTGGAGATTCACAGTGTAGGCCATTGTCCATTCATCGTTGGCACTACTTGTACTCAGCCTCCATCACCAAATGTGTCACCGCAGTTCAACAAAACTGAAAACTAGAACGCTGCATAATTATTGGTGCTTCTGTAAGTGACTAGAACTTTGCGAACATGAATTTTCTCCATCTTTGCTACTGGCACATAAAAATTCCAATATATAATTAGCGGAAAGGTTGTAAGTGTCTAGTAAATGTTACTCTACAATGAAATGCAACTTTACATATTTAAAAAAAATGAAAAATTGATAAATGCTATATTGTGCAAAAATGCTCCACAAACAAACATTTTATCAGCATTATCAAGATGTCTTGACCATATGGACACATGCAATTTCTGAAACAAAAAGGCTCATGGGGTCTGAGTCATTAGCCCTCTGTCCATACTGGAGACGGCGGGATGCTAATCTGGATTGCATAATTGTCCTTAAGCAGCAAATTTCCTTCGACTTTTTTCATGACACCTTATGTTCATAGATGTTTTGTCATTGCTGGTGTGCGCTTCCTCCCGTTCTTCACACGATCTCAGCCAGGTCAGGTGGCTGGTTTCATGCCGTGTTACTATTTTTAAGTTACATTTCTAAATGTGTCCTGAATACCTGGCAGATTTCCGAGAGATAAAACAGCATTCATCCAACACACTAGGGATTAAGGCTTACTATAATAAGATATTGGACATTTTTCAGAAATGAATGCCGATTTGCTATTTAAAACACCAGTGTCTAAAAACAGAACAAAAATGAATCATTATCTAAACACGTAGAGGAAGAGATGACAGCGCCCGGTTTGTATTTGTACACGAGGATTCGTTTGGCAATCTAAAGAATGATTGCTTTTGTTGTACAAAAACGTGAAGGAAAAAAATAATTGGCAAAATGCTTACATGTAAAAAAATGTACAAAGATAATTCACATACCACAAAATGAATGATGTGTCACCAACTAGTGATAAAACTAAATGTACATGTCTAAATGCATTTTGATAAAAAAAAAAGTTTATCTTGTCAAAATAATTGAAGAAAAATCAACAAATTACAAAATCTTGAAAGGACATTAAGCTGCTCTGATAATAAATTGTTATCATTATCACAGCATGGGATTTAACATTTGAAGATCAATGTGTTGCTTAGCAACTGTATTTGAGAACGAGAATTTTGCACAATAACAAATTGAGTCAGAGGCATGAAACCGTTTCAGACGCATTAAATCACATCAGCAAAATCTGAAAATGTAATTGCTCCTCTGACAATAATAGTTTTTCCAAATGCAACAGCAGAAAACAACAGTTAATGAATTACAATGATTGATCACTTTATAACAGGAACAGAAAAAAATATGGCTTTAGTAAGAGAGACCTATACACAATAAGTCAATCACATTAAAGAATAAAGAGAGTCAAGATAAAAATGTTATGATTTCAAATTGAGATGATTTAAGGAATGTAAAAGTTACAACTCACCACTCCAATAGAGAAATAGTTGTTTACAATGCTGTAAGGGACAGGGTCACCCTTCTCTTCTTTGTCACCTGGGACTATGTCGATGTTCCAGCGGTCGAGAAGAACCTCAGTGCTGTGCTCGATATCCCTGAGGAACTTGACCAGATTGCCTCCTTCATAGCCTGAACACAACACCGTCAGGACATGTGGTAAAAGAAGCAAGACTCAATCTGCTGAACCTGTTTACTTTAATGACAATTTCTGTATCTGTCCGTTTTCTGTAATAACACAGACATTGGCAAAGTTTGGATATTTCCAGAATAAAACACAATTTAGGAGAAATATTGCTTCTTTCCCAAGTCACTAACAATGCTGATGATCAATTAGAAATTACAAAAAGGTATACTATTTAGTTTTTAACTAATATGACAAAAATTGGTTGTCATGTTATGTGGATTGGTACTTCGAAAACTGAAAATTGAAAAAAAAAAAAAAACACGAGAATGTTTTCTCTCTGCATCTATTCTGAGCCAGGAACTATGGGTAATGTAGTTACAGAATGCAGACGAATACAGTAGTTCTGGCAACTGATAGTGAACTATCACACGACAAATAATCTACCTAGTAGCTGCGGTTAGAGATTGCTTTTATGATTTTCAATATTCATAAGTGTTCTAAAGTCTTTTGAATAAATAGATTGCAGATTATTTCTCGTTGAATATCATAGATTTCACAAATGTATGTAAAATGTGCCCAAATCCAGACACATTATTGCACAACTGTATCACAGAGTGTATCCTGTGCTTTTCTGTGTCTTCTTGAGAAACTAATTTTATTCTGATATTAATTCTGAACAATCTCGGTAGATTAAAACGTGTAATGAACTTTTACTTTCATGAAATAAGGATTTTTGACAAGGATTTCCTTGTTGGTGAAAAGGTGGAGTCCCACCTCACTGATTTAATGCTTCATCAGTCAAGTTCACGGCCTGAAGTGATTTGACAGGGCCTAACAACACTTCCAAATGACATGAAAAGCTCTCTTCTTTCTATACAGAACTCCTGAGGTGGATGAACTGGAGTTACTCACTAACTCTCCAATTACATCACCACCATCACAGAGGCACCATCGTATAATGAGCCCCTCATGCTGGGAGTCAGGTGGGGTTACCGACTCCAGCCAGCCATCCACAAGAGACGCGGTAGAAAAGTCCATGTGCGATAACACCCAGCTGCTTGTTCCACCTCACTAAATTGAATGTACAGCACTTACAGCAGTATATTATGTGATCATGAATGATGGTGGCACGTGTTTCAAAATCTATCTCACAAGAACATCTTCGAAATTAAATGAAGAATAAATGTATGTGAAACTACACCCACTTCTTGGAACCGCTCGCATGTTCACGCAGGAAAAGGTGACATGCGGCCAATTAATTCAGCAGCTTACAAGGCCATACACACCTGCCTGACAGAGCGATGCACATCACCACAGCATAACCTGATGAATAATCACACAGAATCTGCACCGGCCTTGACACAACTCTAGATGTGATCTTGAATAACCTTCATGAACTGTTTATTTTACACTTTCCTTTCTGTGTCACTTACACTTTCTTTCATTTTACACGTTCTGCTTCTAAAAAAAAATAAGCGAACTTTAATGAAATAAAAAGAAAAGCCTTTTACCTTGACGTCATTTAGACATCTTTTCAAACTCATATTGAATTATCTATTGAAATATTACACAATTACATACGTACACACACACACACACACATTTAAACATGTCCTCTATACATTTGTGACCAGCACTTTTTTTGCTTTCTGTTTTTTTTATAATTTTAATATTTATTTACTTATTATAATTATTTATTTATTTTCATTTATTTTACACTGTATACACCATCAAAAATGTTAATCAAGAATTTCTCTTAATCAATCAATTTTCATGAACTAAGTCCAAGAGTGTTCATCTTTTTTAATCTCAATATATGTCAAACCCAAAAAATTTTTTTTGGTAAAGACTATTGGTAAATGTACGGTATTAATACACTTGACTGTACTTATTAATTTTGAACGTTTTTGCTAAATATTTAAATATTTACTAAATACTTTATATTTATATATTTTAGATAGTTTGTCCATTAAAACCAATTGGTTTTGCAATGTTTTCTTGGGTGTAAGATATACGAATCCATAATAAATAATAAATTCACACCAATTAACTAATATCTTGAAAGCTTTTGTTCAGATTTAAGTGAAAATAAGTGAGTATTTTTTGGCAGATAAAGACATCTGAAAGGCAGTGTGGTCTCAACAAATCCTCGCTGTAGTGTAAGTGCTTCAATCTGTGTCTTACACTCTCGGTAAAGCAAATGGACCAGTCACATGAATATGATCAAATTAGTATGATTGTTACAGTATGACCTTCTCCTCAGGGTCATGTGTGGAAATGTTAAAAAGAAAGAAGGCTCAGAATGCTTTTGATGGGTTTATATGGGATTGCGTTCAGATTCGAATCATTCAAAGACTAATCTTTAGTGGTTCCACAAAGGAAAGCCCTTTAAGTTTCATTTCAAAGGCCTTTAAGAGTCTGTTGATACGGTTTTTCCCAACGTACCTCCGCCCCAACGAAGACAACGTGCAAGGTCGTTCCCAGTACCCAGAGGAAGGATCGCCACTGGAGGATGTCTGGAAAAGTTGGCCTTATCTGTAATTACAAAAGACAAAAGATTGAAATCTAAATGTAAATTTGAGATATTTTAAAATGCTTCAAAACTCCTTTAAAAATGTTCTTCCACATATCAGGAAATGCAGTATTTAAATCACTAATCAATGTACAATAATGTCATCACCTGAAAACTAAACTTTGTTAACCTAAAAACCCACAATGATTAGAATAAAACAATTGTTGTATTATCAACTTTGTTTATATGGATTTTTTAACTGTACTAGGAGGACGTTTTGAAACCTTGTTCTTGAATAATGCATATAGTGCTAAGTTTATAACAGTGATTGCAAGTTAAAAAAAAAAAGCATTTGTTAAAGTACGCAATTCAAACTGTTTAAATGTATCATGTTTGGTCCAGATTCATTAACATTGTAAAACATTTTCATTAACATTCATTAACAATGTAAAATTTTCAAAGGTGTTTCTAATATCGCAATAAAGAAAAAGACCAACAACAGTGTTTTTCCTCATTTTTTGAAGCAAATAAACAAGCAAACCACGGAAAATATGCAACTGTAACTTTCTGTCCTCGTGCTGACGGTCCCAGTGCGACTCATTGTTATGTGCACAGGGACTGGGAGGATGTTGCTTTTGGTGATGGTCCTTATGGCGTGATGTATTTCCTAACCACAGGGGCTCTCGGAGTAATTGTCAGACATTTTAAAATACCAATCCATCTTGTGTGGTTGAACATCAAGCAAGAACTGGTCACAGAGCAGCTCTCGTTTCAAAGCTGCCCCTGAATCATCAACTTAAGGCTGTTATGACAAATTCGACACACATTATGGTTTCTACTGTTCGACAGCCTAATGAGTCTCAAAAGAGATGAAGAGCACTTCAGTTCTGATCTGAGGTCAGCTTTCCATACCATCAGCCAACTGCAATTTCAGGCTGGAGGCTTTAAAGACCAAACTCATTCAAAATCACTACAACTCATGCAGGTTCAGCTCCACTGCTTTTCCATTAACATCCATTTAGCAGGCGAAAGGATTTCAGAATTGCTGCTGTCCAAGTCATGGCACTTGTCACTTACGAAGTACTTAAATACGTATGAACTGTAATGTTTGCCAGGTTTTAGTATGTTATATTGTTGGGTTTCCTTCCCCTTCTCTGTCTTTTCACTTAGATAGCTGTCTTATTACTCTAATGGCCTAATATGTCCACGGAAAAGGTTAATTATTCCAGCAATGGAAAACATTTTGCACACTTACCAATGCAGTCCAAAATCCAACCCACTGATCCATCACCACCACAGGCCAGTACACGGAAATCAGGCACATCTCGAAAAAAATTGAGCCTGGATGACAAAAAAAAAACACATCAGTATTCTTTTCTTTTTTGCTAGAAAATCTTGCAAGGTTTTATTGAAATTACATGTTTTGTCTCGACAAGCACATCGACTTTAAGTTTTATACGCGTTAGAACATTTTACTTTGCATATTTAACATGTATTATTTAACATGCATATTTAGCATGTATTGCTGCACACTCCAGCGCACTATTCGTACAGTGTTACTATTGTACTTGCGTTTTGAACGTGTGCTGTTGAAACATTGATGTGTTGTATGTCTGTGTAGCATTTTGCTCACTTTACTATGTATGTACTAAATTAGCCCAAAAAACACATGGTACTGAAATTAAAAACCAAGGGCAAAGGTTAGAGAAGACATCGCCATCTGCTGGTACAGAGTATGCAGTGCAGAAGACCTGCTGTTGAGATCCACTACACAATCAACGTAATTCCCATGCTACAACCACCAAAATACACATATCTGTAAAATATTTATATTGAGTAAGCTCTTTGCTTGGATTCCGAGAACTCTGTATGTTTTATGCATGCGGACAGGAGCGAAACAGAAGAGTAAATGCAGCACTACAACTGCAGTCAGGTAGGTTGAAACCACAAGACGGTTCTTTGTCAGTCCTGAAGGTTTGTTGCTAGTGTCGGTCTAGAAGAAGGATTCATGAATGAATATCTTTTTGTATCTTCTGAAATAGCAATGGCTTTTGTTGAAAACCCAACACAGCTTCTTTGTCCGCCGACTGTTCCCTTTCAGTGGTCACCACAGCGAATCATCTGCCTCATCTGACACTCTTATCTCACACTCACTTATTTACTACATCCGTATCTCCTTTTAGTAAAAAGTAGTTCTGCAGTCTACCAATAATCTAATAATGTCCAGATGACATTTATTTGACCTATATGACTTTTTTCAAACATCAAAGATGATTTGTCATCCTCATCCTTTCCATCAGTCAGTTTCAAATCAATCTAAAAGACAACCTCAGCAAACCCTCACTTTCTTTCTTTATTTCTTTCATTCTTTCTCTTTCATTCTTTCTTTCCTTCCTTACCTATCTTTCTTTCTTTCTTTCTTTCTTTCTTTCTTTATTTAAACATCTTTGGCTCTGCCATCTTTTCGTCATCGTTTCTAGAAGGCAAAGCTTTGATGGTCCCGTACACCTTACCTTTCGTTTTCACTGATACTACTACTGTATTTATGCGAGTATAAGCACCCCTTTAATCCAATTTCAAAGCTCAAAAACTCGGTGGGTGCTGATCTTCACGTGGTGTCTTACATTTGGGTAAATATGGAAGCGGTTATGCTTCAGCTTACATGAAAACTATGTGAAATAAAGAAAACGCACACAAAAAGCACCTAATGAAGAAGCCTTAGTTGGCTCCTATCGGGCGAAATGTTCTGCTCCAGTGACATTTACAATGTACTGTACTAGTGCCAGTGTGTTTAAAATGGCAACACTGGCTGTTGTACAGACCAGGTTCACATAAATAATTCCTTGTCCAAAGACACAGGCAACAAAGAACAGACACTCAAACCATCATCTTTTTCTTCTTCCACACATTACGCTATATATGGAGCCTCTTCTGCGCAGACACTTAACACAAGAGCACATTCACTTCTTAAGTCATCAGGCTTTTCAGCCAAGTAAAGCGGGAAAGCATAAAATGCATACTTCGGAAATAAATGATATTTGAAAACCTTTGCATCAAAAGTTATTAAAAAACGTAAATATTCCGTATATTGCCTCAAGAAAGTGCAATTTTCAAGTCTGTAATAAACTTTCTATAGAATGCCTGGATTTTATACTTTGCTAGTAAATAGGTTTAAACCATTTAAATGGGTAGAGATGGACTATGAAGAATTTTCAAGGTTGGACGATGATTTGAACGTACATCTATGTTTGGCACTGTACAATAACTGCTATTGAAAAACAGAAGATTGAGAAATTGCTCCACATGTCATCTAAATACTTTCTTAAAGATGGCAATGACACTACATTGCGGGTCTCCATTTGTTTAAACCAAACACTCTCGTAATTGAAGAGTCTAACATTCATCCAGCTACACCAACGTAAAAGAAACTTAATAAAATGAAAACTCAAACCATTTAACCATCACACCAATAGCGCTTATTGATACTTTTCACTTATTATGTATTTAAAAACAAAATTTTCACTGTAACACACATGCATAATAATACATTTACAGATTACAAATCATACATTTACGATTTACGGGCACATTCCAGGACTCTCAAGGTCACCGAACATAATAAAAAAATATAGATAAAAAAAGTACAATCAAATAAAGTTAACAAGTGAGCACCACAAAGGTCAGCAAACTGTAAAAGAATAAAATAAATGCAAATTAAATAAACTAATTGAAAGTAATACATATTGACCTGGTCATTGTGAATTTCTTATAGTCAGATTATGATCATACACAAAAAATCTGGAAGATAATTTCAAGCATGAATATCTGCCTTAACATAATATTTAGCACATTGTGTAAAATATTTAGTACATTTGGTAGAATAGTGTTATTGTGCGTATGTGTGTGTGTGTGTGTGTGTGTGTGTGTGTGTGCGTGTGTGTGCAGTGAATCTAAATGTAATTTGACATTTTTTTGCGTTTTCATGACATTTCATTTTCGTGTTGACTGACTTAGAGAAATATTGAATCAACAATGTTGTGAAGCTGACAGATTGTGATGGCCGTGTCCAAACTTTTACATTTATTTCACAACTTCAAAGCTGACAGAAGACCAGTACAGTCTACCCAGAAGCTTAAGTACCATCTCTTTTTATTCCTTCAAACACAGAAGTAGATTCGCTGCACAAAGGAATACATTTACTCAGCAGGGGGTTTGGGAAAAAGCAGCTTTGAGTCATAGTAAATGTCTTGTGTATAAGTACAGCTGATTGCAGGATGGCTCGCTTTATTGCCGGTTTGCAGCATCCCAATGATAAAAAAGGAAACCATTCCCGAACAAAACAGCATTGAGAATGTCAACCTGTTATTGAGTGATTCTTCGTCATGACATAAAAAACCCATTTTACAACTCCTCCAAACTTTTCTGATGCGTCTAATGGTCTTACCCTGGCATGGGTCCGCCACGTTCCAGGCTGTACACTTGTCTGGGGTTAAGCAGGTACTGAAATTTCCGCAGAACCCTGAGGAGAAAAACGCATTAACGGATAAAGCACAAATGTGGACGAATGACTCAAGAATGTCATTCAATGCATCACAAAGACTATAGAAAACATAACAGGAAATCAGCGCAACACTGCCCCATGTGCCAGCCTGAACTTGCAGTTTGTGCTTTTTTTTTTATAAGATATAAAATGTAAAATTTGACTGCAGCTGCAAAATGGAAAAAAAAAACCTACTGGCCAGAAGATCTGAAGCAAATTCTAAGCGTTTTGTAATAAATGATTGTATTATCAGATTGCACAGTCACGCCGCAGCTTCCTTTAATAACCTTGAAGCAATAAAACGATTATTGAGGACTCTGCAACGTCCTTCACTTCTAACTGTGTTAGCAAATACCTCCTGTCGCTAAGCGAAGAGAAAGAGAAATCAAACGGAGCGTTGGTTTGAGGTCATTGACAAACATTGCTGCTGGGGAATGTGGGTGATGATTTGAGCACCTAAAAATGTTCACTTTTCGACATGAAGATCTTTTTTCTCCATTTGCTGTTAAGTACAAAAGACTGCAGTCAATGGTCAAGTCAATGGTCAGAACCGTATCTCAGTCTGCTCTGTAGGGCCAATATGGTGAGAAATAACGTCGGTGGCATTTTACTTCAAAGAACCGCCATGAAAGAAAATTCTTTTCTGGTTCCAGGGCCGTTTTTGTGTCTTTGTTTGAGCGCATGTCTAATAATGGAGGGTAGTTGGCCAATTAATGGTATTTAAAACTGTGTTGCTATGGTGATGCCAGCATTAAATCCCAAAACTGGTCTTCTGGAGGACATTGGGTGGGTGGTGAGAGCTGAAACAGCACCCACATTCTTCCTCCTTAAACAGCATTACTGTCTCCTGCTCGCTTTGATGGTATTTAGGACACTGGCAGTTTAAAAAAAAGTGGGACAAACCGTTGGGACTTTTTGTTAAACAAACCATTTTGCGTGTGATAGAGTTTGAATGGTTGAGGAAACATCTAAAGATTTTTACCTTTCTCCCTGCCGGCCACCGCTTTTAGGATTTACCAGCACAAGTAACGGATGCGTCCCAGGTAAAGGAGTGATCTGGAAACCAAACAAAAGCATGAATGAATGAACCGTCCAAGCTTGACACGTATGAACACAACACGCATCTCAGAAATGATCTGACCTGTAGTGCTTGACCGTCACCAGTGAACTTGAAGCACTGACCCGTATCCTCAGGACTAGTACTGGGAGATGATTCTCCTTCTCCCTTCTTTACAGCAGACTGACGATCCTAAAGAACATTATTGTACATGAACATTATTGAGACTTAAGTCTGTCTTATTTAGAAAGTGCTTTATACACACACACACACACACACACACACACACACACACACACACACACACACACACACACACACACATACGTGTATATATATATATGTGTGTGTGTATTTTATTTAACAAAAAATTATTATTACATATAAATAATCAAAGTAACAAAGCTTCAAACATAATCTAACAAAGAACTAAACTTATTTAATAATTTCCTATTTTCAAAAACTTTCCAATTCCAAGTCATCATTTTAAAAGTATCACTACTAATACCTAATTGTTATTCGTATTCAAAAAAAATTGAATCAAAAATGAGAAACCAATCTCACCAGAACAACAGGACAGATGTATGAGGGCAAGAGCGTGTGATCTTTCAATGGCCCACCATCACACTCTGGCTTCACATGGGACGCACACTTGTTATGGAGCTGGAAACAAGATAATAAAGTTGCAGAAATCGTAGAACATTTGCCATTATTTGAATGAGGCTATAAGGTGTTAATTATTTGAGATGTTTTCAAACAAAACTGTTGGCAAAGGAATGAGGTAAAACGTTTACTGTTTTGTTGATAATGTTGTAAATGACACCACCATGTGGCGGGAAACTGAATTACATCGCTTAAAAAAAATGCAGAAAAGCATACATCTTCCGTAAATATCAGTAAGGCCCTTTTAGGAGAAAATTACGAAAAAATCTGAAAAACATTTTTACAGACATAAATTATTGTGTAAACAGGTCATATATTGTAAATGCTGAATATGTAAATGGAAGAATTGAAAGTTGTAGCCTAGTGGTAGAGTGTTGGACTTGTGACCAAATGTTTCAGGTCACAGGACCTCTGGGTCCGACCTGCTTCCGGAGCCAGGGCTTAAGAATGCCCACTGCTCCGGGTTTGAGTGTGTTTACTTCACTGTGTGTTTGTACACTTCAATGGGCGGATTAAAACCAAAGTATCCCAGAAAAGTATGGTTCTTACAAAACTTGGCCACTTTCTGTCATTTTTTTCCTAAAGAAATGTAAAAAAAAAAACTGACCACCAGTAGTCCACCAGTATACGTACAGTGACCTGACACCAAACACAGTGAAGGCCTGTTAATCCTTGATAGCACTTGATACTGCGATGACATCGGTCACATTTAGTTGGTGAGTTGCCCTCCATCCAAACATGCTGCATAGCCTTGAGTGACAACACAAGTAAAACCAGTCACTTGCTTCCCATAAAAACGCTTAAAACATTATTATATTTTTGCATAAAAACTACAAACTAAATCTAAATATTGTTCATCAAGAGTAAGACATTGCTGTACTTATAAATGAACAATTTGTGCTTAAAAATGTAAATTGGGAGAAAAAAAAACAATGAATAAAGATGTACAAACTTAATGCTTCTATTGAATCTCTTTCTTCTGTTCTACGTTTAATTCCATCACAAGCTATTCTATAATTTTGTTCAAAGTAAACGTTTTTTTATTTTTGAATAAATTTAGACACATTACAATCTTAATGAATTTGACTGATAAAATATGAACATTACATGTAGTCAAACAAGTGCTTTTCTGTATTAGCTACCAAGATGAGACTAGAAAAACTAATATTAGACGTAAATTCAAAGCACATAAAAATAGTCTAATGGCAGGAAGTTCTCACAACCTTCCTGACACTAGAACTTTACTTTGAGGTTGAAACCCAAAGTCAAGATGAGAATTACGGCCAGTGTAGAAAAAAAATGGAAAAAAATGTAACTTAAAATTATGCACTATTTGAAATTTTTAAATACAAAACAAGCGTTTATCCACAAAAGTTACCACAATACAATAACAAATACATTAGTTTAAATGTCTTTTTTTTTCTCTTTTAAAAAAATCTTTCAACAATTCCACTGCTAGAACTTTGGATTTAATGTTGTGATTTATGGACTTACATTGGTGTGTCTTCGGGACTTGGCATAGGTACTAATGCAGGCAGCAATGTCTTTGGACACACAGCGCTCATGAACTGTGTACTTGCATACTGTGCTTCAGAAAACAGAATTGTGATGAGTTTGAACTCATTCCATCATGTCGATCAAGGATGTACTCAAAAAAAAGACCAAATGAAACAGCGAAGACTCACGTGAGCAGCAAAGGCCTTGTTTCCGCACTCCCAACAACATAGTCTGGCAGAAATTACAGTACGCTGGCTTGTTGAAGTGCTTTAGTCTCCAAACGTGCTGGCCATCTTCTTGTACATTCTGATTGTATGTGAAAGACAAAAAATTGTACAATCTGATCGAGCCTCAGTCTTAATCTCTTAATCACGAGATGCTGCCCACCGTTTCCATTCCCAGTAGTACCAAAAGTGGTATAGTGGTCATTCCTCCTCGAATCCATTCCTCCAGCGTGACCGTCCCATCTCGGTCATAGTCAATCTCCTCCATCATCTCCTTGAGAATCTATAACGTTGAAGATGAAACAATGTTCTGAATGTTCAGAAGTTGTTCATGTAGAAAGAACTTCCTACCGGTCGGAGTTCTGTCGAGTCCCATTCCAGGTATTCAGCCACATGGACCATCTGGTTGATTATTCGGTCGAGTTCCTGAAATAATCATCAGAGCTTTAGACATAGACAGAATAAAAGAGTATGGAATTTACATGTTAGTGAAACAAAGAGGAAAAACTTACTGAACTGTCCAACAGACCATTTCCATCAGTGTCGTAGAGTCTGAACATGACTTTAGAAACGAAAAAAAAAAAAAAGGTTTAAAGTTTTTGCAATGTACATCCTAGTCAAGATCTTGTCAGTATTTGACCAACATGAGCAGACTTTTTAAAACACAAGCCACTCAAACATTCATTTTATGCTTTATCTAAAAACATGGGTCAAAAGATATGACATTATTCATCTCTAGATGATTTGGAGATTACTGTTAATAATTTTCACTTACACTCAAGCTTGTCTTCTGGAGTGCCCCGTTCCAGCAATGACAGGTAGCACACAATGTCTTTAAGGAAGACAACTTGAGGAGAAGGGACCGGAGAGCCTTTCTGCAAGGATGGGCTGATGGTTGCGCACTTTTCCGTCTGAGTTCGCTCTGAAAAACGCATTCGAAGAAAACAAGTCAATTCTGGAGAATTTTTACTTAGGGTTGTGACACAATGGTGGGCAGTCTGGTCCTTCAAAATCCTTGAAGACTTATACAATATCTGAATTAAATTTCTATTTGTCACATACATATACATACATGGTATGTCATACGGTGAAATGCTTTTTACAATCACCCAGCTTTTGGAGGGAGTGTGGGGGGTGAATAGAAACCAGTGAATAGAAATGTGGAAAAGAACAATATAACAAAATTAAATACAAAACAAAAATAACAATGAAAGTACAACACAATAAAACACAACAAGATGCAATAAGACGTCAAACTAGAAATGAAAAAATTAAATGACAATAGAAATACAATGAACTGTAAGTGGTGGTAAAGTGATCAGAGTCCAGAGAAAGTAACCAGAAAATAAATTCAACGTCATGATAATTATATTTCGACTCGTATATTAACAGTTCCCAATATTCTCCATGCTTTCTTTGAACTTGCCACTTCTTGTAGTCCAAGTCCGTACCAGTGGACCACAACAGCCATGTTCTTAATGGTAATAACTAGAGCTGCCGTAGAAGACATGATCACTCCTGGTTTGTCAATACAATTTATTTGAAAAAAATATATTTTTTTGAGTTCCTGTCTGTGAGGCAGCAATTCTTTATACTATATTCCTGCTGATTATACTATATTTTTTTATGCAATATTCAGTTTTTATACTATATTCAGCCGGAGACTGATCGCTGCTAAGTGTTCTGCTGAACGCTTATTTTTTGTTTCTTATTATTATATTATTCTTTTGTGAGAGCAACTGTGACCGGAAAAGCAATTTCCCTCCGGGGATGAATAAAGTGTTTTTAATATAATGAAGATGTTTTGATGTGGGTGGGATGTGTTGTTGATCCCAATAAATCACTAAATAGATTTCTAGGCTGTTAAACGTCTCCCATTCAATGACTCTTACCTGGGGAGAGGCGTGGGGAATTGGTGGTCTTAGTGAGAGGTAAAGCATTAGTTCTGCTGCTGGCTGGCGGATTGGTCTGCGTGCTGGGTGAGGGTGTGGCTCGGGGTCCTCGGGGGGTGTGGCTGCCGGTGCCTGATCGCTGGGAGGAGGAGCAGGATGAGCAGGGCGACGTCGTGGCTCCAGAGTTCTCCGTCACATGTCGACTCAACCCACTCAAAATTCTCTTCCCATTCATACCTACAAGAGAAATAAAACATGTAAAAAAAAAAACAATGGAATAATGCAGGAAGCATTACCGTAGTTTTTCTGATTAGGGTTCAGATTTTAGTTTTTAAATTAGTATTTTACATACATTAGAATTTATATGTATTAAAACATGCATAAAAATATATATTATATATATATATATATTTTTTTTTTTTGTATTTTATTTATTTATTTTTTTTTAATTATAGTACTTTAAAAATGTGAATTTGTTGTGAATTGTCAGACACCTTTTTAAAACTAAATTACTTTTCATTCAAAATACAATGACCAAAGAAAGTTCTACAGAAAAATTGTTCAGAAAAAAAGAACATTTTTATTTTCAAAATCATTCTTCAGTTCGCATCTCTTCTTCACGTGTGCGTGTTACAAGAAGCATTTAGAAGCATTAACATTATCATGAAACCTTGGAAAACAATGTGCCAAACTAGCCTTGTTTTCCGTTACTTAATTTTTCTGAAGGTTACCGCTAAAACGTGCTGTTTTGTTCAACTTTACATTTAGAGAAAACCACTAAAGCATTAGATTTCATTGCACTTAACACGGCAAAATAAAAAATTCATATAACAAGATTCTTCACAGGATCGACTGATTTCGACTGACAGATGACACAGCTAGTTTTGCCATTACTACAGTGTTGTGTGAGTAAAGTCGCTGCTACAGGAGTGAGTGCAGGAGAGACATGGGTGACACACACACGCAACTGAAGAAGAGACGCTTCTGATTTAGAATAAAAATGCATGGCATGTGTGTCTTTAATGACCTTGCTATGTTCCCGTGTGAATAAAGAATAACAGGAGGGAGACATTTACAAACTCTTCCCACAATTTGGGAGCATAAAATTCTATAACTCAATACGACCAAAAACAATCCCACACTTGACAGACATCTGATGCCTGTAGGTTGAGCTGTGTGATTTTATTGAAAATTATTTACGGTACCTGTTTTGTTCAAAGAGGTTTGGCTCTTTTTGAAAAAATTGACGTGTGTAATAATGGTGGCAGTTCAGCATAAAACTGGTAGTTTTCTCAAAGTGTCTGTCCTTCATAGACGTCTGGAGGTTGTCTTTGCAATGAAATGTAATCTAATACTAGCATGCAGTCATAACCCCTTCTTCCAAATGGGATAAAATCGATAACTATGTAAATATATAATTAAAAGAACGGCCAACGTTGCAAAATCTCAGCATGTGGCTAGCAAAGAAAGGCAAGTTGCTTAAATAGCTGTCAAAAAATATATCTTGGAATTTTCAAAAAGAAAAATGAAAGATAAAATTGTATATTATTTGATCTTTACAGGCTTCTTCTATCTAAATAAAGACGACTTCATCAAATAACTTTCCAGACTCAATGTTCATTTAGCAAAACGCCTCAGAAGACATGGCACTAGATGGCACTGTTGGCTGGTGAAGATTTTGTACAGTAGATTTACTGTAGATCTAAAAAGTCATACTCTATACTGTATATCTACATATTCTATACTGTATATATAAATCAACACTAGTTAAGGGTTTTTTTCATCTAGTCACACGATTAAAGTAAATACTATCGTCGCTGTTAAAATTGCTGTTCATTTTTATACTGTACTGTATATAAGTACATAACACAGAATTTCTGAACATAGGCAACTATTTTTGCTTTTAGTTTTTATTTCATTTTATTTTTATGCTATTTTCTAATTTTATTATTTTCAAAACACAAAGGTTGTGAGTGTATGGAACAAACGAGAATTTCCCCAACAGGATGAATGAACAATGTCTAATACTGATTAGAAACAAGCAAATAAACGTGTGTGAATGACGGATCAAACTCATTTCACCAGACAAATACCTGCTCCGGATCGAGAGACATCAGGGGAGCTTCCTCCACCGGTTTTGCTCTTGAAGGAAGTGAAGAGGTGTTTGCACAGTTCCTCAGGAATATCATTCTCCAGGTAGGTGGTCATGAAAAGCTGGAAGCCCTCGTAGTCTATGGGCTGCGGGAGATAAAAGAAAACCTAAGCAAAAACACACCATCACGTCCACCAAAGTCCTTACGTCCAGTCTCTGGTTGTGGTGAAACATTTCATCCTCACTCACAGAGCAAAACAAAACACAGCAACAGATACAGAGTGGAATCACCAACACACATTAGAGTACAATACAAATATACAGAACGTTTTACTGCTGGTTGAAACATGGACCATCTGGACTTACAATAGCATCACGATGAAGAGGCTTTTAATATAATTTTCCAACAGAAAATCCAGTAACACAGACGCATGAGTCACATTGAAAAGCACGGGGCGCGACCTTTGACCTTTAGTAGACACTACCTGAGCATAATGTTCTTGTTAGACAGATGGATTGTGGAATAGGCTTTCTACGTCGAGACATGCAGCCTGTAGAAACATGTAGAAGCACAGAGCATGCAAACCTAAAAGGTAGGAGCTTACTTGATTGAGCACATCTTGCTTCTGTGTGGCAGTCAAGGGTGTATGAGGGGAGGGAGAGAGGGGGGTTATATGCACTTTTGTGACTGTTCATGCAGAGGGGAGTGTGTCCGTGGATGTGTTGAAAATCACATTGTCAAGTTCATAACTCATCTGATTTGTAGTGTATTCCTGACAGAGGGTTAAGGACAGCCTGAAAACCATACTTGAGTAAAAGTATGGATGCCTTACTCTAACACTTACTCCATTACAAGTCACAAATTCGTAAAGCATCCCATTTGAAAAGAGCTTAAGCATTTTAGTTGTACTGAATTTAGGGTTATAAATGTAAGACAAGAAATTAAAATGGTTTAATTTACGAACAAAAAGTTAGTGAAACTCAAATGTGCAAAAAGTGCTAATTCACGTGTACATGATTTAGCACGTAAATAGCAACCAGTACCTTCAGCATCAGGCAGATGGCAATATCGCCTCGTCCGCCCAATAAATTAAAGTGGTAGGAAAGGATGCCGACTTGTCGCGCACAATCACAATGTAACAAGTACCAGTAAGTGTCCGTTCAAATGTAGTGGAGTAAAGAGTACAAATACTCAATACAAAATGAAGCCAAGTGGAGAGTAAAAGTGGCTTATATTTTTGATACTCAGCACAAGTACAAAGCAGCCAAAAAACTTAGGTGAAGTAACAAAGTCCATTTACTCAAGTACTTTACACCACTGACTCCTGAATTAAAACCCATTGATTTACATTAGTCAATCCTACTGTCCTAGTTTTAAGAAAAGGTCTGCATTGACATGTATAAAAGTGTTTGGATGACTTTAACATAATGTGAAAGTTTCTTCCATTTGAGGAAAACATCCACAAAACTGTCGCTCATTGCCCGCATTATGGGAAAACTGGCTTGTTACTGCACAGATCAATACTTCAGAGCGATTCTTGGATACAGCAGACATGTTTTTGAGTCCAAATGAGTCTTTTAGTTGAAGATTCTTCAACTATAATGGACACAAACCAATAACCAATACTGCGTCACGTAACAGCGGACATTGCTGATCTGTAAACGTGTTCTCACTAATAAACACAAAAAGGTTGTGAAAGTAAATGTTTGTGTGTTTAAACAATAGAATGATCAGAATAGCATGGTGCTATTTATATTAAGTGAGCTGAATTCAAACCCAACCATAGTCAAAAGAACGTAACCAGAAACGTTTTCTCCTCATGCTAGTGAAATGAGCCACTGACAGTTTCTGCACAGCAAAAGCCTGTCGAGAATGAAAAGAGGAACATACGCTTGACATTTAAGGGGCTTCATGCAGCTCAACAGGAAGTAACTGAATTGTCTCACTTTTAGAAAAGGTGTTTATATGCAACGGTGGAGTGAGAACAACTGCAATCAGGAGCAATCACAAAAGGCTAGGCCGAATAATGACGCGTGTTGCGGTAAAGGCTATTTACAGTTAGCCAACAGTTATGATTTACAGGTCAAGTAACTGAATTTAACAAACAATAATCTCCATTTTAAAGCTCCGTATTTTTAACATTCATTTTTTTGTCAATCACGATGACATACAATTAACCAAAACATTCAGACATTAAAATCTAAATTCAAATAGAAAATAAAACAATCTATGTATCTTCTATGATATGACTTCAGACTTCAATTATATATGGGGAACTTTCAGAAATGGACTGTTAAAGAAAACTATTATCATAGATTATTATTACAGTTTATTATATGAATGAATGAATGAATATAGCCTTTATTAGTCCCGCAGTGGGGAAATTTCACTATATTTGATATAATATATATGGGGAATATAATATATTGATTATATGTTATAGACTCAATTAGTCGGATGGGTTAAATGCAGAGAAAAAATTTCCCCACTGAGGGACTAATAAAGGTTGAATTATTATTATTATTATTATTATTATTATTATTATTATTAACTAAGGGCTGACAGGAGAGTTGACACAACTAAGCTTAAACTTGGGCCACAAGGTAATTAAGAATCAATTTTCCTGAACTAAACTTAAAATTGATATAATTTTAGGCTGTGGGATCAACTTCACTGAGTTTGAGTTTGCTTACCATACTAAGTTTGTGTACACACACTCCTAACTGTATAGGTTTAACATAAACTCTCCCGACCTAAAGACTGACGTGACATTGTTCCAAACAAAAACAGTGCAGCGCTAAAGCTAATTCAAACTAGCTACCATGCTACACCTTAGTTTAAACAGTAGTAAATATCTCTCTCGCTCTCTCTCTCTCTCTCTCTCTCTCTCTCTCTCTCTCTCTCTCTCTCTCTCTCACTCACTGCCTCATTAATAATAAACAATACATTGTAAACAGTTAATGGCAATGCCTCCAAACTTACATGCTAACTGGACTGCTGCTAATTCAGTATTGATCCAGCCTAGACAAGTCACAACCTGTGGCGCCAAACCCCGAGCAGTACCTTATTTATGACAGTGTGGAGGAGAGTGGAGAATAATAATGGTGACACTCCATAAAGAAAATTATAGATGTGCCTGCCTGCTGGCTTTGTTGTCAGGGCGACGTGACGCATGGGCTTTATATAATGTCAGTATGGCCCTTCTCTAATAGTAGGAGATATCGGACCACTTTGTTTCTGCGAGCAGATGACTAAGCATTTCCTGTAATGACTGGAGGCCCGAGTCTCCCCTACGGTTGTATTGGTGTTCTGTCAAGTCCCAGCCAGAGGCTTCGGGGTCTAAACAGATCATTTAATCAGTGGAGATCAAGGGAAGAAAATACCTGCTCAGGGTTGTATTTGGAGAGCACACCGTTTCCATGAAACTCTTCCAGCACATCTTTCAATTTCTTGGAGGAATCTGCACAGAAGAGAAAAAAAAAACATTAACGTCGCTTACAAGACAAGCAGTGCTATAAAACGTTTAAACCACTTTAAAGAAACATTTTATGATGTAATTCGAGAACTTTTGAGGGATATTTTTGGCTGTTTGCTTTCTAGATGACCCCAAAGATCACAATCCTCAACACTGTTTCTTTAACAAGTGTGAAAAGAAAATGCAACACAACATATTATAGTTAATTTGGAACTCTAATGAACTTTTTTGTAATAATGATATGCATCATCCATAACACTTTGAAATATGGTTTTCCATCTTATACATTATACATATGGTGCAATCTGTCAGACAAGTCTAATTAGGCAAAGATAATAGCCATGAAATTGTCATCAACGGGTATTAAACATCAAGACAGGAGGAAATGAGTGTCACTTTTATTTCCTCTACACTTCAGATGGATTCTTATAGATTTGCAAATTAAATCCTGCGTTTGGCTGTGGCTGAAATGTATGGTTCAGAAACTGAACAAAACAATGTGCTGATTTCTTTGGTCAAAAAGACTAAATTCTGGTCTTTCTTAACACAATAAGCTGCTCTAAGATTCTGAGTGTAAGACACGGCAATCACAGAGTGACACGGCAGAAGCCAGACATGCAAAATCGATCTCTGGCCTTGGGACTGTCTGCCTTTGTCAAATGTAAGAGACTCATCATTGATTTAAATGCTTGTGGTTTCTATGGGCAATGAACTAACAGACATGGCATCTTAAAACTGGAAGTTCCTTTTGCTGTGAGTGGAGTTTCGATCAACAGCTCATTACCAAAAGATGACAAATGTATTCCTCTGATTATTAGCACCACTGAGTCAAAACAATACAGTACAAAAAGCCTCTCAGAAAAGACACTGTGGGAGGAAAGGCACATGCAATTTAGTCGCTGGAATGAACTGCAATGGAAATTTTGAATCATTTAAACGATTAATATATAATATAAAAGTAATAAAAAACTTGTGCTATAGGCCCTTTAATTACAGCTCATAAATCTCTGTTCAGTTTTAGATTAATAGTTCATTATTCACTGAATTCTTAATGCATGTGACTGAAATCCCAGAATACGCTCCAAGACTGAATGAATGCTTTATTTTTAGACGCTACATATGGAACCGTATGTTGTCTAAAATTAAGATTACAGCATTTCTGACTGTTAACTCACTCTTGTCTTTTCTACACTATGGCTCTCAATCCAATCTGTTTCCAGAGGTCAATCCATACAAAACAGAAGCAATAATTCTTAGTTCATTTGCATTTAAATTTATTAGCAGGATGCCACAAACCAATTAACCTCCTAGCAAAGACATTTCATGGTAATTTTACAGTTCCCATAATGACTAGAAGGACACTTGGATTCACATCAGTGGGGCTAAACACCGCATTTCAAGTCCTGAATATTCAAATAATCTAAATATAATTCCTATAATGAACAATTGAAAAAGATAATGCATTTAAGAAAATATCGTTCATTAAAATGTTTGCAACATGCAAAAAATATATGAAAAATTAAAGACGGTTAATCGGGACAGCCGCTTAATTGCACCAAATTCTCAAAACAAATTCAATTACATAATTACTAATACTGTCCACATATTTGGGACAAAATGTTGCTTATATGGGAGAAAGTAGGACAAAGAAACACAAGTCGCCCTGTGTACCTCTGGAAAGTCACTCCACAGTGACGCTTGATTTCATCAGAACATTTTTCTTGCCGGACCGGGTCTTACTGATGTGGAATCAGAAGTGTAGCTACGAGCAAACATGGCTCCTAATGAAATGCTAAACATAGTATAGTATCAAACACAGGGCTTATTTGACAAAGACAGTTAATTGGGACAAAATTATCCAATACAAATATGTCCCAAATTAACCAGAACCAACTGTTCATTGGTCGTGTAATGAGAACGAATGCAGAACAATAAAACGAGCAACTGTAAGTGACATTAAAAAGACAATGGAAATATCATAACTAACATCACTGATACAAACAACCCATTATTTATCTTGCTTGTAACAGCTCGATTCACTTAAAATAGAATCTAAAATACAATTAAATCCAATTAGAATCACATCTGAAGCAGAATCACTAAGCATATGCTTATTGTTCCTGACTTTCAAGAGTCAAGTGACATTGAACACAAACTAATTAAAAACGTTTATTTTCCCTGGCCGTCAAACCACAATGACAGACAGTTTTGTTGGGGTTTTTTTGACCAAGCAACACAAGCGGATGTGATAGTACAGCTAATCCTGCCAAAACAGATGAGTCAGACTGACCGGATGCTCGTATTAGTAGACATGCGCTTCATGTTCTTACAAAATATACACTCGTTGTTTATCGAACACATCTGCCTAACAAAAACATACCTTTAATGAATTGATACAATGATCAGTTAGTAATATCCTATTGAGAATTTCATATTTCTGTTTACCTTATAAAGTGGTCTGCATCAATAACTGCATTAAACGTTGCCGGTCGATAACTACACAGAGAGCGCTGGCGGCACATCAATACGTTACGTCAATATAGCCTACATTCCCAGCGCTGCTTCCTAGTGCAAGCAGGGTCAGCTTCACAAACTAGACACTTCCTGAAACGTTCTGATTGGTGACCAAAAATAAATCCCGTTTACGCAGGTGAGTCAAGCTGTTAGAGAAAGAAATGGTCAAGAACTGTTGCAATGGATGGATCAGGCCTCATATCCACGAAGCAGCACAGAAATCAATTCCAATCATGCATAAAGGGAATGAAGAAATGATGGTGTGTGCTTTCTGATACTCACATTCGCTGTACTGCTGGAGCTGGGAGAATTCGGCCGGGCTCAAGCACACCCAGTCTCCCATCTTGGTGGTAGAAGCACCGGTGGAAACTTTGAGTATGAATCCGACCCTCCTCAGGTGAGGCAGGCGGACGTGCTATGATTTGACATAATCATAGTTCCTTTCGTTGCAAGCCGATGATTAAAAGAGGACAACAAGGACTAAAAAACAGCAAGTGATCGACTCCACCGAAGGATGGTGAAGGATCCACCGAGGTGATCTGGAGAGAAGAAAGAGGGAGAAAACACAAGTACTGATATAAGTAATGATATAGAGGTGAATTGTTGACAGAATAACCGTATCACCATTCATAAAATTCTCACAATTCTTCTAATTTTTGATCGCCAGCACGGTGGACAATCATGAATTGTAACTTCCACCAGTAATACTGGAGTGTGAAGAATTAATTAGTAGAGTTTTAATTAGCACAGTTTTGCTTAGAAAATGGTAATACTTGAAACTTTATGAGGAGTTCAAGAGACTGTGTCCTGCACATAGAAGAAGTAGGTCTTCACACTCCTGTTGAAGACACCACAAAACCATTGGTTGAGAGCTCCACAGGGTCAATATTAAGGGTGTCACGATCCTCCAAATCCTCGATTCGATTACATTTTCGATTCTAAAGTCACAATTCCCGATTGCCATTTTAAGACTTTTATGCAATTAATAATATCTGTTTGTTAGCAATGTGCCAGTGAAACACAAGTTTCAAATTCTGTCGACGGGTCTTCTGTCTGCGTCTGCTGCATCCATGCTCTCCTTCGGCTGTTTGTTGTAGTGTTAGGTTCACTCGCAGCACTTCAAGATGCATGTTTTTTTTGGTAAGCATGAGAGTTTGGCAGCATCGGCGATTCCATTTTTTGATTTGATGATAGAAATTGTTTGAAATGTTGAAATTATTTTGGTTCAATTTCGATTTAAAGTCGAAATTGTGACACTACTAGTCAATATACATGGATAGATATTAGCCGTCGTTTTCACTCATCTATCCATCCTCTACCATATTTTCTATTTCTGTGTCACAGGGAGCTTGGGTTAAATCTCAGCAACATTGGGTATGAAGTGGAATTCACAACTTGGATTGGTGTTTTTTTTAACAATCATGCCAATACCAACATACACTGTTGTGTCCCCAGGCAGTTGATGTATTATGTATTTTAGGACCGCTAGTCCTGCGAGGGGCGTGACTACGTGTATGGGGTCCAGATTGGAGAGCATGTTTCCAAAAAACATAAAGATTGCAACCCTCGCTCTCTCGGCTCGCTCATATCGGGACTGTCCCAGCAACAGATTAGATGAGAAGCTTTATGTCACTGTATTGTGAAATCGTAACGCTCCTCTGACCGTTGCCAGAAAACATGTATAGCACAGAATCACTACAATGGCTCTTGAAATAAAAAAAAAAACAATAGTGCAAAATGGAATAAAATGGCACAGAGCTACAGAGGTGGCAAAAATTGTGCGGACAACGTTGGGCAGATAGCGCACTTGTTTTATTTTATTATATATTTCTGTCTCTAACTAGTTTGACAAACTTCTTAACATATGAATTAGTATGTATCTCTGCCATCTTGCTTAAAATAATAATGAAAAATACTACACATTACGTGAACAATACTTTCTTTACTAAGTAAGGAACACTCATTTTGAGATGTAGAGTGAAAACATAATTTCGGTATTTCATAAAGTGTTCATAAAATAAAATGGAAAGAGGGAAAACAGTCATCTCGCTTGGATATGTTACGCCACTGTACGAAAACAAATAGTGATTGTGAGATTTCTGTAATAACACAATAATAAAATAAAAATGAAAAAAATTGACCAGAGATTGTCCATCTCTGAGTTCAAAGAGCCACTGAACAAATGACTCACATGGGCCTGGCCTGCTTCTGTGCTCAGCGCCGCGGCAATCAATGTCCCCCCCGCTTCCTGTGCCCACCCTTCCACTGAATTTCAGCCAAGTATAATCTAGACGGCATCCAAGCATTTCCACTGGGAAGGAAAGGATCCCTATAAAACCTGTACACGAGACGATGCTGGGATACCAAGACGCATTTGTGAGTAAATGGCTCAAATCAATATATCTGAAAGATGCCATGAGTTATGGCCCCCATGGAAGCCAATTGGTTTGAAATACAGAAGAAAAAATGTATAATATATAACATTATAGCATAATTTAACAATACGTCAATGTTAACATTAAATTATGCCATCTTGGCCAGATCATTTGGTACTAAAGTAAATAAAAAGAAATATACTAAATTGTTATCCCATTTAAAAAGCATTAGATCAATATTTTCAATTAAATACAAAATAATACCAAAAAAATTAAAATGCATGCGTCAACTTGATGCCGACAGGTTCTAAATTAACTATTTCACCGTTTTTAAATTCTTATAATCGCAGACTGAATGATTGATTCAAATTTCCCAATGAAGTGGACAATGTTAGATTCTTTGAAGTAAAGGAAACAAAGAACATAATTAAAACTAGAATTGTAAAAGCAAGTTATACGTGAATTCACAAGTAGGTGTTGAAAGAAGTAGAGATTATTACCAAATGGAATCATGCCCACAAGACCCAGTCTAGATGTAGAGAAAACAGCCTACAAAAAACAATACAAATTCTCTTTTAACCTTGAATACAATTGACACCTTTTATGACCAAAGTTTCTGACCGTTTAAAATGCCCCCTTTTTTAATAAAACATCCAAGCACTAACAAAAAAAATGAAAAGAATAAATCTATTTTTCTTATATTATATAGGTTTGTTGCACTGTGCTTACACGTCTTAATTTTTATTATATGTTAGATTTTCGTCTGTTTACTTGTCTTCTAAGATTATTAAAAGATTTTCTTAATATCTTCATTACAATAATAAATATAATAATAATAATAATAATAATAATAATAACTATTATTATTATTATTATTATTATCATTATCATTTTTTAAGTAATACAATTCTTAGTACTGTTCCATCACCTGAATATTTTCAGCTTAAAGCAACCTGACAGAAGAACAGCAAACTAGTTTATTGCTAAATCAGTATGTCAGTACAGAACCCCCATCATGGAAAAGATCTAGCTTTAGTACGTGAATCCCTTTCTCCTTCAGTCAGAACAGGTATAAATCACTGCTTTACTGTAGGATTCCCTCACTGTCTTCATTTTCCTTTCCCTTCCTCTCTACATAAATCATACCTAATAAGAGTCAAAGACACATTTTAGGTCAGATAAGGCGATGGATATGTTGTTAATAAAAATGGAGTCAAAGATAATGGCTGTATTGTGTAAACGTGTGTGAGTGTGTGTTAATGGGACGCTGAAGCCACGTGCTGGTCAACAGGATGGGGCCTCCCCTCTGTGCAGAGAGGGATTCTGTTTGCTCACACAGTTGCCTGGCAACCTGATGTCATAAGTTTACAGAAAACAGAAGGCGGTTAGAGAGTCTGTCTGTGTGTGTGTGTGTGTGTGTGTGTGTGTGTGTGTGTGTGAGAGAGAGAGAGAGAGAGACAGAGAGAGAGAGGTATAGTAACAGTGAGTTTAAAAGTGCAAAAAAAACAGTTACAGTAAATGCGTGTAAAACAAATAACTACTTTTAAACTATAAATAGTGTATTCTATTTTGCATACAAATTTAGTTAAGAATAGAAATAAAATTGTATATATACAGACTTAAACTCGCTAATTGATGACATTTTAAATAAAAATGTTTACATATTGAGCATTACAGTTTCTTTGAATTGTTTTATTAACTATAATATTAAAAAATTCATCTCTAGGCTAGTCCTGAAACATTTTTGATATCTATACAAGAAGAAGTTAATGGGCATAATTCCAAGAGGTGCGGTACACCACAAAATATGGAACATCAAGACCAGACATTTGCCGGAGCAGGGTATGAACTGGAATATAAAACATGCTGTGCCTTGTTTCTCAAGGAGAGTTATACCAGCTCTCAGTTCCATTAAACTGCACAAGCTCCATAAGTCTCTCGGCCTGCAACAAAATGCATTTTCCCTATTACACTTACATTTCTGACCAGCGATTTTCCCAAGGCCTATAGCATTTGCTTTAAAGCTCTTTATTTGTAATCTACAAGGCTAAATTGGTCTTTTTCACTTTCATGAAGAGCATGACTATCTCCTTTTTTGAGCAAATCCCATTATTAAATAACAATTCACAACATTGATAACAGAGTCGTGTAAGAAATGAAACCCGATCTGTACCGCTAATGGAATGGTGGTTTTAGTGTGACAGAGATGTTAGTGACAGAGTCATCCGCTGCCCACGATGGAAACTCACTTAGTGAATCTGAATGTGTTTTACAGGAAACACAGACAGAAGCTCCTCAAGGACCTTAACCTTCTCCAGATTAGCTGCTGATGAAACTAGAGCGTGAATATTCTTACAGTTCTCACATCACCACCTCTGACAATCTTTTCTGATAATATTGTTCCTCAAGTTTCAAAGAAAGAAATTCAGGATCATTTTGAGGAAGTCTTCCACCAATTAGGATCGGAGACCACAATAAAGAACAAAACACAAGTAACATGATGATTAGATGGTTATAAAATTAATTACAAAGAAGCTTAATCGTTTGTCTTTTAAGCAAAAGGAAAGCAAAAAAAATTCCATTTTTTTTATGAAAAAAAAAAATTAGAGTAATTACATTCAAAATACATTTGTACACAATTTCTGCATCTAATAAAAATAGTAAATATAAGGCCTAATAGAATAATACTAATAAAATAATTAAACTTATACAGAAGAAAGAAAAAAATGTGAAGGGAATGCGTTCTACTTTTCCTTTATTTATCAGAAACCTGACATTATAAGAGACCACCCACATTGAAGGAAGAGACAAGAACATGTCAGGCTGAGCAGAAAAGAACAGGAAGCCAAAGAGCATCAGATTTTTCCAAAACACAGCGTCCATTAACAGAAAAAATGAGCTATTATAAGAATTGAACACCTTGTGTTAATGCCTGCGGCGTGATCAGAAAGATGTACAGTCACGTCTCATGAATCTGGTTGACATGAATAAAGCTGTCGTTCACATCTGATAAGGTGTTATAGTAAATGTGTCTTCACAGACACTGAATGGGGTCAGGCCATTCACTCCTGACCAACTGGAAGAGCTCGTGTCACTTCATCAAACCACATGGGGAAAGACTGGAAAAGGCCAGATAAGGCCATTACTGTAGTAAGATTAGGGAAGTTTAAAACAAGAAACATTAATTGTGTTTTATATTCAGAACAATACTAAGATCTTTTTAATTGTAATCGAAAACGCTAAAAAACATCCTATTAAATTTGCGATTTACAGTTTGGGTTTTATTGAGTATGTGCTAATTATTGCAATTCCTTCATAGATAAACTAATTCCCGACAGTACAGTTTGCTGTTTGTATATATTTAAACACAAGCATAATCCACAGCTGACAACGGAAAAGCATCAGTGTGAAAGTAAGAGTGCTTGTGCTTCCACTGTGCTTACGTACAGTACTGCTTGTGCAGCAACGGTCTAAAAGTGCTAAACAAACGCTTGCGGCAGGAGAAACACCGCTGGAGGTAGAGAAGAGGCAGTAAAATACACTGACTGGGAAAAATTGTAAATCTTTTTATGGATATGGTTGAACTTCTGAAATCTTTTGTGAATACTTGTGAAAAATGACTAGAAGTAATGCAATTGATTTTCAAGACATTTTCTCTATTTTCTATCCAAATTTGTCAGCATGAGTAACAAATCAAATAACAAATCAAATAAATAACAAATCAAATGATCAAAAATGTAGCAACTGAGAGCAACACATTTGCATGTCTAAATAAATGTGCTTGCAAACGATTTTGTTTATTGTTATTATTATTTTATTTTATTTTATTTTATTTTATTTTATTCATTATTATTATTTATTTTTTTTTTTTATTATTATTATTTTATATCTGAATTGAAAGAATAAACATCAGGAAAGCAGCAACTTCACACATGAATCACTTGTTCAAATTCTCACGTAATTTCCACATTTTCCAAACTTTAAATAGCAAACATTTTTAGCAGGAACGTAACCAATGTTACAAATCTTTAGTCATTTGTTTGGAATGCCTTGGAAGTACACGAGATTCTCTTTTTCTCTCTCTTTCCTTTCTCCTGGGGCCAACATGCTTAAAAAACCCTGGGAGTATTTACAGAGGGGTTGGATGTCATGGCAACAGGAGGGTTTGGTTTGAAATTGTAATCCAGTGACACGGAAAAGCCAGACAAGACCAAAACAGATTCCCAGTTAGGGAAAACCTGCCCTTTAGTCCAGTCTGAAGGATATTATGACTGAAAAATGCTACACAATTAAACAAGGACATAGGAAGAAGACAAAATACCACATACGTAATGTATATGCCTTAAAAAAACAAGTACAACTATCAGTATATTCAAATGGATCATTTTTTATGTGTGCAATGTATGTGTGCATGTGAAACACACTCCTTATATTTTCAACATGACCACACATAATAAATATCTGCTCTGGCCACTTTCTTTGAGTGTTTCCGTCATCGACCCAAAGATGTTGGTTTCAAACCATAATGGGCATTACAGAAAATGGATGGATCTGATCTGATTAGATTATTTAAATATTTTATTGATGTAATATTTTCTCTATACAGCAGAAGTAAAAACAGGAGTTGCTGAACACAAGCTTTAGAATGAGTTTTATTCACATAGTTTCTACAATTATCCCCATCACATTTTATAGTCACAAAAGCATACGTATTAATATGCGTAATAACAAGTATTGTGCACTGAGTAAAGACATAAATCAGGGTAAAAATTTGTTTTTTTTCAACACCCAATGATGTATGTTTTCAACTAGAATAGCAGAAGAGTAAAAAAGAAAAACAAGTCAAGAGAAACTGTACAGTGAAGTTCCCCCATCATCACTCCATCCATTATAATACTCTGTGGCAGACTGATGGTTTCGACCTTGAGTACTTTAGTATGGGCAATCGTCTTACTAAGTATATTCTGTGCGAAATTGCTTGAATTGCTATAGTGACCATGCATCTAGTATCTGGTCTGCTTTTATTGTAATTAAGCAGACAATGTCTCCATGACCAAAAGAGCGTGAATTCAAAAAAAGAGAAGGGACAACTGTATACGTCCATCTGATTACATTCCTTCACAAGAAAGTCTGTGTCACAGTTAAACATTCTGACTGAAAGCATCACATTAAATACCAAACAGATCCAGGCAAATGGGTTGAGCTGAATGCCCAGTATCAACAGTATCCATCAACAAGCCATCTATCATCTGACGGCATTGATCTCTCAGCTGAGTCAAACATAAACAGCACACAGCTCCGACATGGCAGACAAAACGTAGAAAAGCATCAAGTAGTCGACGTGCAGGAAGCACACGAACTCTACAAAGCACAGGAAACACCAAAAACCATCTCCTGTGCGGTTGTTGGATCAGCAATGTGTGATGATGCTTGGATTCAAATGAAAACATCTGAACGGCTCGTAATGGCAACAACCCCGAAAAACAGACGTGCATATGAAACAAGTTCATATCGTTCATTACAAGCTCTGAGATGCAAAAAGCGGACAACATTAGGGGAGAAACAGGAGTCGGTGGTTTGACAGAAAGCACTTATCGGTCCCCTCAGAGCAAACACTGAGGAGCGATCCTTCGAGAAGAAAGACTAATGGATATCGTGCCCTACCTCTGCTTGCTCAGGTGATGATGGCGGTTCAACTCCTTGCTGGTCCAGAAGCTGTCACGCTCCGAGCAAACCGAATGCTACAGGCGGCTAAGCTGAAGCTGAAGCGCAGGCGATGCTGGAACAAGCTCAGTCAGCGGCTCAAACATCCCTCCCCGCCAACATGAATTAATTAAGCATTCTCCACTTCGCTCACTCTTTCTCTCTCTCTCTCTATAGTGATTATCCTCCAGAGTGTTCCATGCAACACTCTCGCTGGGCTGTAGTGGATGAAAATCTCCCTGCACTTTATTTTCCCACAGCCTGTCTACGGAGTGATCGCTACCGCTTCCTCGCACGCGCACTCTTTCTCTCTCTCTCGTGCGCCCTCTTTAGCGCGCGCTCTTTTTCTTCCTCTCTCTCACTCTCGCCCCCCTCCACCCCGTCTCTCTCTCTCTCTCT
>CM051494.1:26178036-26275757 GCA_028031935.1 Paedocypris micromegethes
TTTTCAAAATATGAGGTTCTTTTATCAATAGGAACCCTATTGAAACTGTGGTCTGCATTTAACAATCCAGTGAAGTGAAGACACTCCAACTGGACTTGACAGTCCAAACAATTCCTAAATCATCAAAACTACTGCAAGACTATTGTTTACATGTGAGTTTTAAACACTCTTCTGCCCTCTAAGGGTAAAAGAAAACACTACACGTGAATCCATTTGTTGTTATTATTGGGCCAATAGTGAAATTTCATTTGTTTCTTTTTTTGTGTGTTATAGTATTGTAACACACACCCAACAGAAAGAGTTTTTTTTACAGAGTCTTGTGAAAAATTACAGTTTTATTAGCGGCTTAATTCAATATGGCAGAAGGAGAGATTCGTTAAGGATTCAAAAGCAATCTGTATTAACAGATTTATGGCAGCACTATAGGTAGGTCATACCTCAGGCGGAGATCTATAATTAAGAACCCAGCATGCCAGTCTTAAACAGGTGTATCATCTCTCTCTCCTTTCATCTCTACCAATCTCTTCACCTCACCCCCCAACCACACACACACACACACACACACACACACACACACACACACACACACACACACGCACGCACGCACACCCACAGAACATAAATAAGATTTGTGGAGAGTAATCTTTACTTGCAATCATTAGTCTGCTAACAGAAACGTAGCTAAATATTTCTTTTCGGCAATATTCTGAGACTTTATCATGAAACTGTTTAATCTGTGCCATCATGTTGAGAAACGATTATAGATTGTTTAAAGAGATTAATCTTGCAGAGCTTTTTCTCTGCCATAGTCATCTCCTTACAAGGCAGTCGCTCTTAGCCGAACAGTTTATTTTTTTTTTACATTCTTTTCTATCATTAAAGTAATTCATTTAATCTCCGGCACCCTTTTATAAATAGCATGGCAAGAATGTTTTTTAGGGGGAAAAAAAAGTTACATTACAAATGTATAAAAAGCAATTACAGATTCCAGACATATCAAACAAAAACTGGATGAATAAATAAATACATATTTAAATTTTATGTGTGGTAATGATCATCGTTTCTAAGCGTTAGTACAGTAGATATCAGTGGTGTAAAAAATGACCTTGCAGGTCACAATTATAATTGCGAGATGACTAACACACACCTTGTCTAATTGTTAATTCACTACATGGTGTGAGCTGGTACATGGCGTAGCCATAGTGGGCAGCGCTATCACTAGTGTAGAGCGAGAAAAATCAGTTTGAGACTTAAGTTTGTGACTTTGAGACTTTGTTTGTCTGAGGGTTTCCTCCGGGTCTCCGGTTTCTTCCCATTTTGCCGTTGTGTTCATGAGATTTGAAGTTTGTTCAATTTGCCTATAGATGGAGTGAGAGTGTGAATGTGTGCATCTGTGTGTCCTGCTCAGTGATTGGTTAGCCACCAATCCAAGGTGTCTCACCTTCAGGCCCATTGCTTGATCCCTGTGACCCAGAAATGGAATGAAAGAAAATGTGTGGACGGTGATGCTGAAGTATCATCAAGTTCAAGATTCAGTTGTGACACGGATGGGCTGTCACGAGGACGAGGCCGGTAGGACCTACGTGCACTGCACGGACGAGACGGGATGCCAGGGGTTAATGATGAAAAAATAAAGGGGTCTAATCCAAAAATGATACCAAAGTACAAAGAAAATGACAAGCCTTAAGGAAACAAAAACTGTACAGGGCAACACAGGTTTTAGCCATAATGATAAACGGGTGAATAAACACAAAGCACCTGGAGACAATTAACACGATCGGGGAAGCACGAGAAGATGACAGTTGCAAACAATAACAAAACACAAACGTCACGAGACAGCTGGGAATGAAACACAGAACGATCAAACACCCGGAAGTAAACAAAACAACCGTGACGATATTTCAAAAATAAAGGTGTCAAACCAAGTCCCGAAAACAACAAACCAAATCCGTGACAGTTTAGCTGGTCTGAATTCATCCCAACATATCACAGCATGCAAGTGATTGTGCAAATTTGAATCCAGATACCCTGGTAATGAACTGCAATCCGAATTAAATTACTAGAATACTGTATAATGCAACCATTCTATTTCGAAATCAAAGTGGCAAGACTGATACAGCATTGGCGAGCATATGAAGAAGTAACAAACACTATTGCCACAAGAGGGCGCTGTCCGACTTGAAACGGCTGAAAATAACGGTTCATAGATTGAAAATTGTACAATGATATATACCGTGCAACTTACTCATCATTAGATTTATATCTTAATGCCATTAGATATTAATATGTTACTTTATTAATTTGAACAAACATAAATGTGACAAATATAACAAAAAAGTCACCAATATCACATTCACTTTTTTTCAAGATCCTTATAATTCAGGATCTTATAATGAGCATTGCTCCAGCAGTAAACATTAGTTGATCTCTACTTCATTTTAAGTCACAAGTCAAGCACAAATCTACAGACAGGAAAATTTGACCCCAGAATGCAATGGTACAGTTCCAGTCACCTGTGAACTTTCATAATTAAGTGAACTTTGTGAACTGTCCTTTCAGTCCAAGCTGGAGGCCTATGGAGGAATCTAGACTAGTACAGAGGGTCCTGAGGCCCACCCAGCCCTGGAAAAAAAAGAAGCTTACCGATACCCTTTGTGTAAGGAAACAAATAGAGGGGGAGCTGTGTTGTTTCTGCATACCCTTGTCCCTCTCTAGTCTGCATCAGCAATGCTGGACTCTCACTGGCAAAGCTCCTGAGTCATCAACATGCCCTGCGCTATTGTTTGGGGAGATTTACCAGGGACTATTGACAAGCAACTGCCCACATAACACCACCCGCGGAAACACACAAGCACCATGCTTCAAAAAGACACGCGTGATCTGAAAAGACCAGCAAAACACAAAAACAAAATTCCTCATGTCACTGCAGTGTTGGTAAAGTGAGGGGTGTGAATGGAGGGTCGTTTTCTCCTGAAGTTCAAATTCTGCTAACTGTGAAATTCCATAAAATCTCTGAAGTCTGCATTTCTGGCAATGCAATAATTGTATAACAATTTCTGGAAACAATCAATGCAATCTATGCATTGTGTAAAAGTAATGTAAAAGTAAAAACATACAGCATTTCAATGTACATTTTTTGCTAGGCTTTGGAAGTTATCAGAATATGTTAGAATATAATAAATTATAGACACCAAAAGCACTTATACCAACAGGGGGGAGTGTTGAGTGAAACAACTTCGATTACAACATGTTCTCTCAATTTGACATAATAACGACTAAGTTGGGTATTTTGTCAAAACAATTTCGGAAAAGAAGCCCCAGAATATTTTATATGAAATAAAAATTAAATTAATTTAATTTCAATAATTTTTCAATATTTGGGGTTCTTGCAATTAAGAAGACATATTAATACAGGAGACAGAATTCTTGAAGGATTTCAGTATCATTTTTATTAGATAGTCAAAAAAAAAAAAGTGAACTACACGCTGAAAGACCTAAAACTCCTGGACACGGCGGATGGAGCCAACAGCAGGATGCATGGCGTTCCAGTCGGTGAAGCGCCGGTACTCGCCTCTCTCCAACAAGTACTGACGTCCCCTGTAGTTAGGATGCTCGAAGAAGATCCACGCCCCATCCAAAACGTTACAGGACTGGATCTCACGGTGACGGAAGCGCTCATACAGGGAGGGGCAGTCCTCACTGGACTCCATAATCTGGCCCTGGAAGTCAGGACGCTCATACAGGCGAATGCGAAAAACCCCAGTATTCTGAAAAACACACAAAAAATTCTATTGCAAATTGAAAGACGTAATGAAAAACATGAAAAAAGTGAATCCCAAATTACCCCTTTGTGGGATTAATAAAGTTTCAGTTACTATATAACCTATTGATTAAAATATTTACCATATGATACAAAAAAATTAATTGAATCAATAAATTGAAATCTGGATTTTAATCTTACTTTGAGAACAACTGGTCTGACTAATGTTGCGTTTTGTACAGTTAAATCCTTCTTTATTACTTACTGTCTACTTGTAATAAAGACACTATTATAAATAGTCTTAAGATCTTATTAGATCTTGGGAGAAAAAACATGGCCTTGATGTGGAAGTCACAACCCGCTTTCAGGACTTTCGGGGTTGACTTACATTGCGCACCATTCGGCAAGACCTGATAGAGTCATTCAAACCCATCCAGCGCTGGTAATCAGGATACTCGCCCCGGGTCAGGACGTACTGGCAGCCCATGAAGTTTGGACGCTCGTACAGAACCCAGATGCCACTCTCCACTCGAACAGAGTTACAGCGGCTGAAGTGGGATGAGAGTTCCGGGCAGTCCATGCTGCACTCAAAAGTGCGGCCCTGGAAGTTTCTATCCTCGAAAAAAACAATCTGTGTACAGAACAAACAGAAAGGTTATGTTAGATGTAGCAGTCACATCATGAAAGGAAACAATTCTTACTTTTCCCATTCTTTCAGTGTTTGTGGCCAACTTCATTCCTCCGATAGATCTAGTGGATGCTGTGAATTGCAAAGGCAATGAGTGAGATTTATATGTTTCACATAGTAATGCTCTGCCCGGCAAATCATTGTCACAGCAATTACATCATCATCAGCTGATACTGCGATTGTTTCTAGATTGTTCATGCAGTTTAATGCACTGGCCTTTGTGCAAAACTGACCTTTTGATTCAGCAAAGGCTGAGTCCAGAAAATATTTATTGGCCCAATTAAATAGTTTTCCAGTGGCTTGTACTGGCACCATTTGAGCAGCATTGGCTCTTCGCCACACGCTCGTATTCGATGAGGCGTACAATGCTTTCAGAGCTACCAGATGCACGTTTGCAAGCCCATCTTTTTACAATTCAATAGCATATACTTTACTAATACGCTAGAAGATGGGAAACTGAGGGTAGGTGTGTAAAAAAGTATTCAAAAAATCGAAATACCGTATTATATATATATATATACATTAGCTTTATGTATACAATCTAACCAACTTCAGAAAAGATTGTGTCAGACAGAAGATTTTAAACTTTACAAATACACTATAAGATGGAAACTGTTGGTGTATAAAAAGTATTCAAAAAAATGCATACTGTATAATATTATTATATTTATATATATTAACTTTATCTATACAATTTAATCAACTTCAAAAAATCTTGTGTTAGACAGAAGATTTAAAGCTAAGTTTAAAAAATAAAATACATTTTTATGGTTTTGACTAGGAAAACATGTAACAGAGAATGTCTTATTTGTGAAATATTCCAGCAACTTCAATAAGATGCATTATTTTTGCTGATTTATTCATTTTTTTATGAAAAAAAAAAAAAAAAAAACAAAGCTTTTCACACATGCATAATTAATGTTTTTTTCTGAAAGAGGAAAAGTAAAAAGGGCAAGGGCATTTAAAAACACTCACACATACACACAAACTTATATGCATTATTTTCTTGCCAACACTTCACAAAAAGTTTCTCAAGTTCACAATCAAGACTGGCTGCCTAGAAGCCCGACCAGTCAATAATGATCCAGTTCAAACTGTATTTCCAGAATTAGACGGGTTAGAAACACACACCCAGTGTCATTCTCTTTCTTCTTGGTTAATTTTCTCTATCTTATTTGAGGTAGAACGTGCTGCCTATGTGTGAAAAATTAAACAATCATTAGACCATATCAGAATTCTGCATTGACCATCCAGTGAACACACTAAGGAGCAGTGGGCAGCCTTAATCTGAGGTGTCCGGGGGGCATGTGGGGGTCAGTGTCTTGCTCAGGAACATTCAATTGTTGAACCCAACTAGTAATAAGTAATATGAATCATGGTGTTGCCCGCATTGATTTTAACAAGAATATCATTTTAAGTTGCTTAGATAATGTTTGAATTTTGCTTAGATGTAGTAAAGTAGTCAAGACTTTCATCTGTTCCCATCACAGATAGATCATTATCCACCATTGCTTGAGAAGCCTTATGCAGTTGATTTAAATGTCAAATAAAACACACATCGCTGCATGCAAATTACAGCTCTTCAAAGTATTTTATTTAGAAATCATCAGTAAACAGAGCCTTGTCTTTTCAACAATCCGTGCTAATTTGCCGAACAGAGCCAACGGTGGGATGCATAGCCCCCCATTCAGTATGGCGGCGATATTCTCCCTTCTCCAGGAGGTACTGGCGACCCCGGTAGTTTGCATGCTCAAAGAACACACAGGGGCCTTCCTGGACCTTGCAGGACTGTATGTCCCGGCAGAGAAAACGTTCCTGAATGGACGGGGTGCTTTCTGTGACCTCCCATGACTGGCCATCAAAGTTAGGCCTCTCATACAGCTTTAGCTTGAGATGCCCAGTGACCTGCAGGGGAAGAGTAGATGACTGATAAAGTCACACAAAGTCACGAATATTGAAAGTTAACATACATGTCTCACTAGACGACAAGATCGGACACAATCATTGAAGCCGATCCAGTGATGATAGTCGGGATACTCTCCAGGTCCCAAAATGTACTGATATCCCATGTAGTTTGGCCGCTCATATAGAACCCAAAACCCACTCTTCACTTTTGCAGAGTTGCAGCGGCTAAAAAAAGAATGAAGATCACTTGTGTCGCCCTTGCAGTCATAGGACCTTCCCTGGAAGTTCCTGTCTTCGTAAAACACAATCTGCCAAAAGGAACACAACACTAAATTTCAACTGAGAAGCCAAAAACACCAAGCTTATTGATAAAGTAGAGAGGGGAAAAAAGCCGCTTACACTCTCAGTTGTCATTGTCAAATGTGAAATGTCGGCTAACAAATCCGAGCTGAAGACTTTTTATACACCTCCAGAACAAAAGCATCCGGTTGTGAAATATTTAATCAGCAATTCAATTTTTTTTATCTGAGGTCAATGTTTTGTTCTAAAGCACTGAATCAGACTCTTTGAACAATAACATTGTGAGTACCAAGCAAACTAACCGCAGTCAAAGACTGATACACAGTAGCACAACAATCACAACACGTGCGAACAAGTCCCCCGATGATTAAAGCGGTTTGTTTATCTTATAAAAAATTATGCACCTTAGCTGCAAATATAATCAACAACATTCATATCAATAAACAAATCATCAATATATCATCAGCAGTTCAATATCAATAACAAATAAAACATTAACAACAACAACAACAACAACATATATTTAGCTGAAAGCTGAAATGGTAGACTTCTCATCTTGATAACTACAAATAAAATGTTTTTCAAAAAATGTTTCCATGTATGTTTTTTGGTTGAGTATGTATTTTGAGTAATGCTAAATGTACGTATCAAAGAGCTTTTTTTTCAAGCTCTTTCTTTATTCATTGTTATTCATTGCTAACATTTTAAAACAGTACAGTATTGGAGATTCAAACCAAGATTAAAAAAAAAAAAGAAAGAGTGTCAACAGCCACAAGGGACCAAATCCAAATTGTGCTCTGCATTTAACCATCCAGTGAAGTTACAAATAGACCGTGAAGTAACACACACAAACCCGGAGCAGTGGGCAGCCTTAAGCCGTGGTGCCTGGGGTATGTAGGGGTCAGTGTTTTGTCAAGTACTCTCAGTGAAGACTGAAGAGTAGTGAAGCGTTTCTGAACTGTTTACATGTTTTGTCCGTCTGAAAAGTACAAATTCTGTACAGACAGCATCAGGTCCAGTTGCATGGTTCCTTAGGTCTGTTAAATGCAAAAAGTAAAAGGCGTTTTTCAGTTTACACACATTGCATAACACCAAAAATAGCATGATTAATAATTTGTATTTAATTATGATATATTAAAAAACTATTACAATATTCACATGAACATGCAACAATTGGCCCAGGGGTGGCACTAAATCTGTATAACAAAAGCAGATGCAATGAATTTTAGTAGTTTTATGATGAGAAGGTCTAAATATTATATTATGATTATACAAAATCGAACAAGCGAAAATAGCATCTATAGCCATTGTTTTGGATGAATCAGGTTATAATCAGCATAAAAATGAATCAGGTTTTAATCAGGATAAAGGTGACAAAAATGATACTAAAACAGTAAACACTGAGGCGTTGAAACATTGGAAAAATATGATAAACGGTATTTTTCCACTACAGTATATTCTAAATCAAACATGTGTTTAAAAAAGAAAGCAAAATATGTTACACTCTTTGTGGTGAAATCTCTCTCTCACTCTCTCGTTCTCTCTAACACACACACAAGCTTGCTTCTTAAGGAAATTATCAGATATTACCCGAATTCATCTTTCACTCTGACTCTCCCTCTCTTCACTCTCGCTCCCTCTCTCTCTCACTCACTCTCTCTCACTCTTTGTCTCTTACCATTTGTTTCATGTAAGCTGTGATTGCACAATTCAAATTAACAGAAATCAGACCTGCTTAATCATCAGGTTCCAGGGTATTTGAATGACAAAAAGCATTATCAGCCTATAAAGTATAAAAGACAGTAGTCGGTCAGACACACTGTAGCTGGACAGAATCCTACAAACACTAGCAAACATGGGCAAGGTACGTGTATAGAGCAAGCAAAAAAATCTACAGAAAATAGAAATTGAATTTTGTGCTTTAAACATTTATTAAAATGACTTCATTAGACCAATCAAATATTTAGATCCCATTTATAGTCCGTTTTTAATAGATCCACTTGACAGAGGCATTGCTTTATTAACAGTTTTACAACCGCTTTAGTAACAGTTTTTTCTTTTGGCAGATCATCTTCTACGAGGACAGAAACTTCCAGGGCCGCTCTTATGAGTGCAGCAGTGACTGCTCTGACATGTCTACCTACCTCAGCCGCTGCAACTCCTGCAGAGTGGAGACCGGCTGCTTTGTGGTCTATGACCGTCCAAACTTCATGGGAAACCAGTTCTTCATGAGGAGGGGCGAGTATGCGGATTACATGCGCATGGGGATGAGTGATGGCATCAGGTCCTGTCGTGTGGTTCCTCAGGTATGAAACTGAAACAACTTCACAGCCATCCTGATAGAACATTAACTTTTCTTTATTTCTTACAGTACAGGGGACCTTACAGAATGAGGGTCTACGAGAGGGAGAACTTTGGAGGACAGATGTACGAGCTGACCGATGACTGTGACTCCTTCCAAGACCGTTTCCGCATGTCCGACTGCCAGTCCTGCAACGTGATGGACGGTCACTGGCTGATGTATGAGCAGCCTCACTTCCGAGGCAAGATGATCTACTTCAGGCCTGGGGAGTACAGGAGCTTCAGGGACGTGGGCTTTAGCAACGTCAGGTTCAGTTCTGTTAGAAGAATCATGGACTTGTGTTAAACTCACAGAAAGTTAAATACCAACCAATAAAAGAATTACAAGCATATCTGTGGTTTGGTAATCTGCTAATTTCAGCCACTACCATCTGGAAGGAAGTCACTGTGCCACGATTATTCCATCTATTAAAATGTCACTTGTACTGAAAGATGATGTGCTACTCTATATTAATTTAATAAAATTGCTCTGATGTCCAGACTTGATTTTGTACTGTATTGGACTGTTCCAAAACATTTTCTTTTTGCAAATTACTAAAAAAGTTGGTATACAATTAATAAATACAAATGCATTAAAAAAAACATACAAAGTGAATCTAAGAATATATTAATTAATTAATTAATTAAGAAACATACTCATAATTTTATTGCAGTATTGTAGTAGTGACTAACAAGTGAAATTGTGAACCAAAAACAAAACCAAAAAGTGAAACCAAAAATCTCTAAAAAATTCAAGTTGTGTCTGTCAACCTCAAGAACATTTTACGCCAAAACATAGACGTTAATCAAGACTGTACATTGTTCAAACAAAGCTATTTAATTCTTTCATTCATACCTCCAATATCTGCATAATACCTACATTCAAACATTTGTATTGAATTGGATTCTGCGTATGTAATTAATATGTTATTATCATTTTTAAGGAGTGAATAAGAAATGAACAAGTAGTACATTTCTGTCTTGTCATTTTTGCGTTTAATGGCTGATTGATACAAAAATAATCCAGACGTAGCAAGATGTGTCTGGAACATCGAATTTTTGCTGTATTTTATTTGTATTTTCAGTTGTTTGTATGGTTAAGCAGTAAGGGTCAATGACCACCCGACTCACTACTGTGAACCAAACTACTGTTGCACTGGTCATGGAGCAAACAGGTCTAGCAAAAATTTCTAGATTGGTTTAAAAAAAAGAATTGCTGAGTAAGATCTTCAAACAATGGCCAATAGGGTTTAAGCAATAAAGCTAAGAGTATAAAAGCAGCTTGGAATGAGACTGGCGTATTAGAAACAAAATCAAAATCATGGGAAAGGTAGGGTTGTGTTCATGAAAAGGAAATGCGGAAACATTACACTATCTAAGATTTATGTATTAACTATAAATTATCCAGTATTAAAATATTAGAAACGTGATAAGTTTCTTCCAAACTTAAGAGTAAATAAACTTGGATTTTGAATGACCAGATAACGTAACAATTGTAAAGAAGCAGAACTAAACCAAATCTATTGTTTGTATTGCTTTCTAGATAATATTCTATGAAGACAGAAACTTCCATGGACAAAGCCACGAGACAAGTGGTGACTGCCCTGAGGTGACCTCATACCTGAGTCAGTGCTGCTCTTGTAAAGTAGAAAATGGCTGCTTCATGGTGTACGAATCCATCAACTTTATGGGTCACCAAATGCTAGTGAGAAGAGGAGAATATCCTGATAACCAACAAGTCATGGAGATGAATAAGAGCGACTGCATCAGATCTTGCAGAATGATCCCAATGGTACATTTATCTTTTGCTAACCTGTGTTAAACGGTCAAGACAAAGTAATTTTTTCATTTGTTTGTTTGTTTTGCAGCACAAAGGGACGTTCAGAATGAGAATTTTTGAAAAAGAGGATTTTGTTGGACACAAATTCGAGCTCATGGATGACTGCGAGTCAATACAAAAACGATTTCACGTACCTGAGTGTCAATCCTGTAACGTCACTCACGGACACTGGCTTTTGTATGAGCTGCCTCACTTTGAAGGCAGAATGATATATATCAGGCCCGGGGAATACAGCACCTTTCAGGATATGGGTCTAGGACCAGTGAAAATAAGCTCAATCAGACGTATCATGGAGTCATGTTAAACAAAAAATGGCTTGGTCAGGTAAAAGCCATAAATCCAAATCGCTTAAAACTGTCATTAAAAGTACATACGGTACTTAACAATGATCAGTGTTACATTTTTATGCACTAAACAATATATTACAATCCCCCAAATGTGTTTTAATGTGAAGTATTTTTTATTCGACTTCTCTTTAAGGTAGCAGTTTATTATTTAACTACATACATTTATTATACTTAAAATTATTGCTTCTTTGTATGAAAAAAAATTCTTCCTACCTCTGATAAGTAAAATATTAAACGTTGAATCCAAATAGCCGTAGATCGATGGTTAATTTTTCTCTTTATTTAGTTTTTATCACACAAAAGCTTTTTCTTTTATCCTGACTCTCTATCTTGCTGCTTAAAGAAGCGACAGCCATGTCATTTCAAATGCAGTAATCCCTCGTTTATCGCGGTAGATATGTTCCAATCCCGACCGCGATAGGTAAAATCCCCGCGGAGATATACATTTTCAAAGTGTTTGAATGGGGGGATCGGGCGGGAGCGCTGGGGCTCATGCGGTAATGTGCCCAGTAGCCGTAGTGTCGTGATGACGTTGATCGTTGTTTTTTTTTTTGAACAGATTTACAACTGTACTGATTTACTGCAATTGACCAGTTTTTGTCAAACTCTCTGGCTCAAACACCCTTGTTCTCCAGGTCTTTCATTCATTGTCCCTGTCATTCACTGTGCATTTAACATCATGCTAATTGGCCTAGCAAGGCGTGCTAGGTGCCCTGGCCAGCAAAGTCAGCGCTGACTCAAGACCAGAACTTGTTCTATCTTCGTACGCTTTACACTGCTTGGCTATCGGTTTCCACCATTGAGCTCTGAGTTTTTGACTGTTCAGTCTCAAGGCTCTGAATCTCCAGAAAGTGGCCTCTTTCATTGTTAGGACTAAAGACTAAAGTCACGCCCACACTCCAGGGGGAAATCCCAAGGGAGGAGTGTGAGTGACGTAGGGAGACACAAACACAGATGACGGTTAGACACTGGGTTTAATGGTAAATTCACACACAAGGGAAACACCACAATACTAACACTGGACAGGGACTGGAACACACGAGGAGACAGGGCTCGGAAGGAAACTCAGGAATTTGTGGAAACTGAGGTCTAGCATCAAACAGAGAAGCACGAGGAAACTCAGGTCTCGGGATAACTCGGGAACACGGAGGTTTCACAGTCTTTAGTCACAAACTGAATCACTAGGAACACAGGTATGTCTCAGAGGGTCTGAGGGTTGGAACGAGGGATCGCTGACGACACCAGACGCAGACTGAAGGGGTAGACGGGTTTTATAGTGTCCTTGGTTAACCGGCTCCAGCTGGGACGTGAGAATTAGGTCAAGGGGCGGAGCCGGAGATGGTGGAGAGATGGACGGAGTGTAACAAAGACTTAAAACCCTTCTGCTCTTCAATGTCCTTCCTTGTCCATTTTTTTTTCATTTCATGTACAGCACTTTGAGATCACATTAATAAAAAGTATGAACACAACTTATTATTATTAATAATATTAAAAACAAGCTATATTAAAAGTGTTTTCCTTGGTCTCTTCTTTCGTAAAACAGATCATTGGTTTCACATGCTCTTCATTTGTGTCATCATTTGTAAGTCTTCACCTGTGCCATTGTCTTTGTCAGTCATTGTCGTTGCATTCTCGTTTGTTCTCGTTTTCATCATGTTCCTGAGTTTCTTTGTAAATTCTGTATTTTTTATCATTAAAGGTATGTTTGTCGTCACCCACAGACTCCGGCTTTCCTGCTCTGTAACAGAATGACTGATCGCAACCGCGCCAGGTTGTGTGAAATTGGGAAAGGTGTAGGCACCCGCACTCTCTGCCATTGCTAGTGACCAAGGGACAGATGCCTGACGCCCACAAAAATCGTGAACATCTCATGGAAGCTTCCAGGTGTTCCAGTCTTCTTCCTTCCACCCCAAATCCCGCTTCGGTCCATCTTCACATGCCGAATCCCGCTTCAGTTGTGGTTCCCCCTCGCTTGGCATGTTCTCTTCTTCCACTCTGCCCTCGGAGATCACAGAGGTTATTTGCTCCTTTCTCTTTGCATAGGTGCTCCTGCCTTCTTGCTCCACCGCGGTCTTCACTCCCTCCGCATCGCGTCAACTCCCCCCTCTGCTGGTCTACGTTGAGGAGTGGCAGCTGTTGTGGAGCCTGCTGGTTCGGCTTTGTCCCTCCATGGTCAGAGTCGGATCCGGGCTCGGCGCTTCGCCGACGCTTTCTATGTTTCCATTGTCGTTGCACGCTTGTGATGTTTTTGTTTTCACCATGTTCCTGAGTTTCTTTGTAATTTCTGTTAGTTTTGTCATTAAACGTATGTTTGTCATCACCCACGGACTCCAGCATTACTGCTCCGTACCGGATCGTAACAAAATGATTGTATTTCAATGTCGATTTACTAAAATCTTCTGGACATTTTATCTCCTGTTAATTTTTATTTATTTTTTTTGGAATATTAGTTGTTGTTTTTTTTTATAAAACTCTAAGAAGTTATGCCCCTTCAGGCTGAACCTCAACATATTGTACTCTAAGCACTATCCTACTGAAACTGAACAAACAGAAAGTAAAAGCCAAACCTCTGCATAGGTGACTGCAGCTAAATTGTCAATTCTCTGTTTCCCGGTTCGTTTTCTTAATATAGATAAAATAATATTAATAATAATATGCATTTAATTTATTTGGCACCTTTCGAGACCCCCGTGCAGCGGCAGGTGACATCTATGCCAGTATTTACTCTGATCTAGGCATACACACCACACACGCTCACACACCCCCAATAAACAAGTAACATTTGTTCCCAGCTATAATGTAAATAATTAAATTGCACCACCACAATAGCAGTCTACTGTACTTCCTCATTTATTTTGCAATCTTTTTGAAGATGCTTTTATCCATATCGTCTGGAAGTGAAGTGCCCCCAAATAAAAATATGTGACAGATGATTTAATTACGGCATGTTGTATTTTATGTACTCTTCATGCTGTATTTTTAAATACATGCAGTAGAGTAAAAACAACTAAACTGAACTAACCCTAACCCTACTTTCGATTTTTATAAAGTATATTACAGAAGAACACGTACCGCAAGTCTAACTGTACATTTAAACAAAACATTTATACTGCACATGCATATTTCCACACAAACAAGCACACATTAAAGTGGAGAATAAATGAAGTATGTCCATTCACAGTGGTTCACTAACGCTGACAAGATAACTCTATAGATCTCGCTATGCACGGTGTGCCTCCATGTTTTTGCTTGGTCAGGAGCTTACCTACAATGCAAAGCGCATATTCTTTGGTATAAAAGTGAGTGCTTCAAACAGATAATCAGTGTACCAGCAGCCACTCATCTCTGTAGAGCAACTATTGTAAGAGACAACATGGGCAGAGTAAGTAAAATCATCTACAATGGCAACGTATAGTACCAAACTGTAGAGTGAGCTATTACATATAGCTAGTCCATAGCTTAATAACACATTGTGAGTTTACAATATTTACCAAAATGTACACATTATATCTTCAGGTTATCTTCTACGAGGACAGGAACTTCCAGGGTCGCTCTTACGAGTGTATGGGCGACTGTGCTGACATGCACTCTTACATGAGCCGCTGTCACTCTTGTAGAGTTGAGAGTGGATGTTTCATGATGTACGACAGACCCAACTACATGGGCAACCAGTATTTCTTCAAGAGAGGCGAATATTCTGACTACATGTCCATGTTTGGAATGACTGAATGCATCAGGTCCTGCCGTATGATCCCTATGGTGAGTGCCACAGTTGCTAATAGTATAACTTCGTTTACCATGTAAATGACATGTCAAAAGTTTTACAGAAAAGATCTTTAGAAAAAAGCTAAATAGTTTTTAATTGAGGCTTTATGTGTTTGTTTTATGAGTGTTTCTTTTCTCCAGTACAGGGGATCCTACAGAATGAGGATCTACGAGAGGGACAACTTCCAGGGTCAGATGCACGAGATGATGGATGACTGTGACAGCATCATGGACCGTTACCGCATGTCTCACTGCAATTCCTGTAATGTGATGGAGGGTCACTGGCTCTTCTACGAGCAGGCCAACTACAGAGGCAGGCAGTGGTACTTCAGGCCTGGAGAGTACAGAAACTTCAGCAATTATGGTGGAATGAGATTCATGAGCATGAGGCGTATCATGGATTCCTGTCATTAGTGTCATAATAAAAAAACTAAATTGTTGCATTCTGAAACAATAAAACTACTAAAAGTGGCAAATTAGTTGATTTTATTATTCATGGACAGTGAATTGAAGGTGAAAACTACATTCAGTAATTACCAATGTTCTATATTGAATTTTTACAATTCTTACATTCTTAAAGTTTAAAAGTTTTTGCAATTTTGTAAATCCAGCAAGCACCAAATATATGTATTGAACCTTATTTCCCCATCGCCAGAGAATTAAGCAAATGTTTGCCATTAGCAAGACCTTTTTTAAAAGCACAACACCCACAGTTTTGTTGTCTGGGGTCAACTTGATTTCAGACTCAAGTATTCCAATATGTTCTGTTCATCCGTAACCTTGCTGCTGTGTTCCAGTCCTGTATGTATGTTTGCCATTGAAAAGAAATGGGTGTTCTTTTTATTTGTCTCTATACAGTGAACACTCGTTATATCGCGATTTTATTTGATTTTCCGGAATTTTCGAATATGATATATAAAGACCCCAGATATTTTGTTAACTCCATTAACAATTAGTAATATCTGCTCTTACTGATGGTTCATTGCATTACATATGACTTTACGTGGACGAGTTGTTGGACTGCCATTCTTAGCCACTCACTGACGCAGACCTCGAAGACCTGACGAAAGCTGCCAGTGAGAAAGACAGGGAAACACGGGAAGAGACCCAAGAAATTGTCGGAGAAACAGACTTAACATTAGAACGGCTTGTCATGCTCTGCAACCTTGTGAAGGAGTTGAAAGAATTGTCGCAAAAGTGGGACGAGGATATGGTTCGTTCTCTGCAATTCTGCAACAAAATTGATGAAGACATGACTCCCTACAGGATGGTCTTTGATCGTAAAAAGAAGGGCAGCAACATCCATTCACAATGTTCTACCAGCTTCGCAAAAATTAGCCAGATCCTCCGGCTACTACGCCTTCGGAAGAAATTGAAGAAGTGTCCCAGAACAAGAATAATTAAGTTTGTAAATATGGTGTCCCTACTTCACAGATTATCAGCTATGACGGTCCGGCTCGGAACCTACAGTATCTACCGCGATAAACGAGGGTTCACTGTATTCTGTGGCTGCCTCACCAATCCCATCTGCTCAGATTCCATGCAATCCTGCTGACATGCCTTCAGATGCAGAGGTTGAAGTAGTTGAGCACTATTGAAGAGATTCATGTAAAGAGCAGGTGGAGGAACAGCTGGATATGTGGAGGTTTGCTCTGGAAAGAAGAGGCATGAAAGTGTGTTGTAGTAAGACAGAATACAAGTGTGTAAACGAAATGGAGAAAGATAGAAGAATGAGGTTACATGGGGCTGAAGGTGAAGGGAAGAAGGTCTTGTTGTTCAGACGGATGAGGGGCGTGAAAAAGAGGTTAAAGCTATAAGTTTCAGCTTAAAGCATCTTAAAATCAACACAGTTGGCCAAAGTGTTAAAACACCAAGGAAAAATAGTGTCTTCAGCAGATATTTAAAAACAGAAATTGTACTACCAGCAACTTGTTCCACAACTTAGGGCCAACGACTGAGAAAGCTTGGTCATCTCTAAGTTTCCTCTTGGTCGGGGGATGACTAGGATTAAGTGATCTGCTGACCTAAGACAGCGTGATGGAGTGTAAGGCTGGAGGAGGTCAGACAGATACTTTGGAGCAAGTCAAAGTTAAAATGAGTGCAGCAAGAAGGTGTACAAGACAGTGGTGACACCATGAAGATAATAAAATAAATAACTTGCATTAATGTGGATTTTTCCAAAGTCTGTACCAAACAGGATGCCATGAGAGATATGTTCCAAACTTCCAACCCAGACTGGATTTCTGAATTCTCAAGAATCCCTAATGCCCCTTGTGATGTCATGGATCACGAGTCACGTGACAACTAACTTTAATTTTGAAACTTCACTTGGGACTTTTATGTTGAAGTGTACCGGTCTGCCGCCATTTTGGGAAATCCTTATGTTTGTACGATCATTTGTAACTCAGGTGTGTGAATTCATGATTATCGGTCATTATCCTGTGTATTTAAGCCAGAGTGAATTCTCCTGTCATTTGCCAGATTGTTAGTGCTCATGCCTACTCTCCAGCGTTTCTTGTGTTTTGCCTCGTCTCGTCTCGTCTCGTCTCGACCCCTGTTTCCCGTCTTGGATTATTGCTATTGCCTGCCGATTTGGATTTGTCTTGCTGATCTCGTTGCCGACTCTTGCCTGTCTCTCTGGATTACGCTGTTTGCCTTGCCTCTGCCATTGCTGTTTGCCGTTGCTGAACTCCTCTGCCTGCCCGACCACGATTAAACGCCTTGTGAACTTTACCCTCCGTCTACTCCACTTTGTGCATGTGGGTCCAACGCTTACGGACTGTGTCAGCACAATCTGGCCAACAACAGGATCCAGCCAATATGGAGGTACTGCATGCAGAGATGCGTAGACTCACGGAGATATCGCTGAATCAAGCCACGTAGAGAACGGCCACCAGTTCCGCCATTCATGGATTCCCCGCAGAGAGTCACCGTCCAGGGGTTTAACCACGGATCAGTTCCGCCCACGACACCCTCACCACCAGGTGGCACCACCCAGCTCTCACCGATCCAGCACTTCAGAGAGCAAGAGTAAAACTCCCGACACCAGTGAACCCATGGAGTTGGGAAGATTCAGACTTTCCGAGACGGAGAAACTCCGCCGCCAGAGTCTTGCTTGTGCAGATATTGTGGGCGAGAAGGTCATTTTGCACGATCGTGTCCGGTAAAAGAGGCTGTTGGAACATAAGTTATACGTCAAGGCCGAGAAATGTGAGTTTCACGTGTCCACTGTCTCGTTTCTGGGATTTGTGATTTCCCCCGAAGGAATCCTGATGGACCCAGGAAAGACCCAGGCGGTGCAAGAATGGCCCACACCCCAGTCACGAAAAGATGTCCAGCGATTCCTGGGTTTCGCAAATTTTTATCGCCGGTTCATAAGAAACTTCAGTTCCATTGCTTCACCCCTCCATGCACTTACCTCCGCTCGTTCCAGATTTCAATGGTCTCCAGAGGCAGAAGGAGCGTTCCAGCAGCTCAAGAAGAGTTTCACTACCGCTCCAGTACTCCGAGTGCCCGATCCAGCGCTTCAGTTTGTAGTGGAAGTGGACGCCTCCAATACTGGACTGGGGGCTGTTCTGTCTCAGCGGGATCCACAGAAAGGGAAGTTACACCCATGTGCATTCCTGTCTCGTAAACTCTCCCCAGCTGAGAAGAACTACGACATTGGCAACCGGGAGCTGCTGGCCGTTAAAGTTGCACTCGAGGAGTGGCGTCACTGGCTCGAGGGAGCAGAGCAGCCTTTTCTTATTTTTACGGATCACAAGAATCTGGAGTATTTGAAAACCGCCAAAAGCCTGAATTCTAGACAAGCACGATGGTCATTGTTCTTTTCTCGCTTCAATTTTCATCTGTCATATCGTCCAGGCTCCCGCAATCTCAAACCCGACGCATTATCTCGACTCCATGGCACTGAAGAGGACCCAGAAGAACCCACAACCATCCTTCCAGCTTCCTGTATTGTTGGAGCAGTAACCTGGTCAATAGAAAATAGAGTCAAGGCGGCCACTCGCAACTTACCTGCTAACCCTGCTTGTCCCCCTAATCGTCTATTTGCACCAGCCGAATTACGAGGTGAGGTCATACACTGGGCTCATACATCAAATTTCAGCGTCCATCCAGGGGTTCAGAGGACGATCTTCGTTATCGGCCGTCGTTTCTGGTGGTCCTCAGTGAATCGAGACGTAAGGGAATATATATCGGCCTGCCCCCCTGCGCCACTCACAAACCCTCTCATCGTCCTCCGCCAGGTTTTCTCCAACCTCTCCCTGTGCCTCATCGCCCCTGGTCCCATATTGCCCTAGATTTTGTCTCCGGCCTACCCAAGTCTAATGGCAACACAGTGGTCCTGACGGTCATCGACCGATTCTCCCGCCTAGCACACTTTATCCCCATGCCTAAACTCCCATCCGCCAAGCAAACTGCTCAAGCTATGTTACAACATGTTTTCCGTTTACATGGTTTTCCCCGTGACATTGTATCAGATCGTGGCCCACAATTCATCTCACGGTTCTGGAAAGAATTCTGTTCCCTCTTAGGGGCCGAGGTCAGCCTGTCATCGGGCTATCACCCACAGAGCAACGGCATCACGGAGAGAGCCAATCAAGAACTAGAGGCGGGGCTCCGGCTGCTATCTTCTTCCAATCCGGCAACTTGGAGTCAGAAACTGCTGTGGGTGGAATACGCCCACAATACCCTACCATGCTCATCGACTGGACTCTCCCCGTTCCAATGTGCCTACGGGTACCAACCTCCGTTGTTCCCTTCCCTTGAAAGAGAGATTGTCATCCCGTCTGCTCACGCCCTAGTCCGCCGTTGTCGCACCACTTGGTCCAAAGCACGAAGAACCATGTTACAGACCCAAGAACGTTATAAACGAGCAGCAGACCGTCATCGAACTTCAGCTCCCGAGTATTCCAGAGGTCAACGGGTGTGGCTGTCTACAAGAGATCTCCCGATTAGAACAAAGGCACGTAAGTTGTCTCAACGTTTTATTGGGCCATTTGTGATTGACCAGATTATTAATTCCTCCGCTGTGAGACTTACCTTGCCTAGAACCATGAAGATCCACCCGACGTTCCGCGTCAGCCGCATCAAGCCAGTCACGACCAGCCCGCTGGTACCTCCTGTGCTCCGCTTTCCTCCTCCTCCTGTGGTCATCGAGGGCGAGCCGGTCTACAGGGTTCCGAAAATCCTGGACAGCCGCAGAGTGGGCCGAGGGTTCCAGTACCTCGTGGACTGGGAGGGGTACGGACCTGACGAACGTTCCTGGGTTCCCGGAAGAGACATTCTGGACCCTTCACTTATTGAGGACTATCTCCGCGAACGTTCCGAGACTCCTGGCCCGTCTGGAATCCGGGCTAGGGGGGAGGGTCCTGTCATGGATCACGAGTCACGTGACAACTAACTTTAATTTTGAAACTTCACTTGGGACTTTTATGTTGAAGTGTACCGGTCTGCCGCCATTTTGGGAAATCCTTATGTTTGTACGATCATTTGTAACTCAGGTGTGTGTGATTCATGATTATCTGTCATTATCCTGTGTATTTAAGCCAGAGTGAATTCTCCTGTCATTTGCCAGATTGTTAGTGCTCATGCCTACTCTCGAGCGTTTCTTGTGTTTTGCCTCGTCTCGTCTCGACCCCTGTTTCCCGTCTTGGATTATTGCTATTGCCTGCCGATTTGGATTTGTCTTGCTGATCTCGTTGCCGACTCTTGCCTGTCTCTCTGGATTACGCTGTTTGCCTTGCCTCTGCCATTGCTGTTTGCCGTTGCTGAACTCCTCTGCCTGCCCGACCACGATTAAACGCCTTGTGAACTTTACCCTCCGTCTACTCCACTTTGTGCATGTGGGTCCAACGCTTACGGACTGTGTCATGTGATGGTTTGTGTTGCTTCCTATAACCTTTTATGGAGCCTGAAACCACACTTCTGCACATAAGTATCTACCCCCTTCCTAATCCTGGCTTCCACTACTCTTTCCATGCCCATGCCCAAAGATTATGCACACTCGCAGTCTCAACTACCTGGGGTTTATTTGCACAATTTATTGTTTAGTTATTTTTACACTTGCCATTTGCCCATAGCTACTGTTTAATTGCTGTATTTTATTGTGATGCTGATATTAGGTGAGTGGCTTTCTTCTGCACATTATTGTTGTGATGCTGATTGCACACTGTTTTTATGTTGATGTTGTGATGTTGCTCTTGTTACCTGTTATTGATCACTGTACACAAATGTCTCCATTGCTGCTAGTGATTTGTTGCCAAACAGAACTTCATTGTTATGACAATGACAATATAGCTCTCTAAGTCTAAAAATCGGCACCAGTGTCTCCTCCATTTCTTGAGCATCTTCGCACTCTCTAGAATCCTGTTAAGCAAACTGGTTAGAAACTGTAATCAGGACCAACAACCTTTCCACTGTTTATTCGTTTCAGAACCTTCCTTCACCTCATCCTTTCTAATCTCTGCTATTTCTTGCTATTTATAACCTTATCTGTTGTACATTTTTCCATCTCTATTTCTCTGTCTGGCAAGCCTGTACAAGTCCTTCCCCTCGTTCTTTAGGTATAACCTGTATAAAACACATCATAAGCTTTCTGTTTGGCCTTTGTCACCCCCTTTCCTCTACGCTACGCTTCCTTGTACTCCACTATATACCCCACTTCCTTCTTCTTCTTCTGGATGCAGTCCTATACTACCGTTCACCAAGTGTCTATATCTGCTTTTCTCCTTTTAGATTCATGTGCATATACACACACAGCACTTATTGTCCTGTTTTTCTAATAATCTCTACTCTTTCTCTGTCATATTTTAATTCCTTGCAAGTTGGTACCAACAACATGGATCCATTCTGTCTTGTATCAATGATTCAGGCCAATATAGCCACAGGGGTTTGAAGCCAGTGACTTCGGTGGCAGCAGAAGTGTCGATTAGTCATGTCCATTCTGTTCCACTAGCATCTGTCCATCTAGATTCCTTTTCTTTACACCAAACCTGCCTATCACCTGCTCATGACCTCTGTTCCCCTCACCAACATGCCTAATGAAGTCTGCTCCAACAACCAGTCTCTCTCCTCTGGGGATACTCTCTATGATCTCTTCTTCTTAACATAACTCACAGCACCGGTGGCAGTCGTTGCTAACCCGGGCCGAGACCAATACGATATGAAATTTCTATGGATGATTCGCATAGTTGTAGTTTGGCAAGTTTTACACCAGATGCTCTTTCTTGGCTTGGAACTGCCACTGAAGTTCCAGGCTTCAAACCCCTTTGGCTTAATTGGCCTGAATCATTATTACAAGGAAGAATGGATCCATGCTTTCATTTTGTTGATGCCAAATTCACCCTCACCTGGCCATGACTTGAGCCTTCATCTTTACCTGGTCCTATGTTGTTGTCTTCACCTGGGATTCAGTTGTCGCCTTCGCCTGGTCTTGAGCTACTTTCTTTGCATGACCATGAGCTGTTTCAATAACCATGAGCATGACCAACAAGTCTTTTTGGTTCCTTATAAATATTATTATTGTTGTTGTTGTTGTTATCATCATCATCATCATCATCATCATCATCATTATTATTATTATTATTATTATTATTATTACTTGCTGAAGCTTCTAAGGTCCCATCTGTTCCAGAGCCTTTGTGTTTGACTCCTTTTGCACATTTTTGAGTACACTAGTTTTAGGCCTGGATGTAATATAATTAATTCACATTTTTAATACTTATTATTATACATCTATAAGTCTGTCTGTTTATCTCTCTCTCTCTCTCTCTCTCTCTCTCTCTCTCTCTTACTTAATATGTATTTTTTTACACACTACTTAATGTGCATTTAAATATATATAATGCCTTTCTAGCTTCTAACTAGCTTTTTATCCTGACGTATCATTGTTAGAAACACTGTACAAAAAGCTTGAAAGTCAGTTTACAAAGAAAACTAAATCCAACATACATTAAGTGAAAAGAATTCAATACACAGTAGCTAGAAAATAATTACAGTACCCCTGAAATACTGTAGGGTGAAAGGTCTCCAATGAACAATAGACATGGACAATACAATGCATGTATGTTAGTTCTATGACGGCCTCTATTTCAACTTGCATAGTCAGGAATTGTCACACAATAACACTGTGCTGTCTTTGGTTGTAGTCCAGTATAAAAGTATGAGTGACAGCAGTCAAACATCAAGCAGAAACAGCTTCAGTTCTCCTTTGTGAAACTACTGAGGATCAGCTACCGCAACCATGATGGGAAAGGTAAATACAGTTTGTGTTGCAACTACAAAAGTTACACAGTTTATGACTTTTATTTGACGTATTACTTAATCTTCAGGTTGTTTTCTACGAAGACAGAAACTTCCAGGGTCGCTCTTACGAGTGTATGGGCGACTGTGCTGACATGCACTCCTACATGAGCCGCTGTCACTCTTGTAGAATTCACAGTGGATGTTTCATGATGTACGATCAGTCCAACTACATGGGAAACCAGTATTTCTTCAAGAGAGGAGACTATGCTGATTACATGTCCATGTTCGGCATGAGCAACTGCATCAGGTCCTGCCGTATGATTCCTATGGTGAGTTTTCAAAAATTAGATTTATAAATACGTGCTGTAATCCAAAAAAAAAATACGTTGTAAAAAATGTAATGCTGTTGAGAAACTGCAGACATCTAATCATTCACAATTTATTCTGAAAGGAAAAACTGTGATAAGACTAATAGTTTTTTATGTGTGTGTGTACAACTACAGCACAGGGGATCCTACAGAATGAGAATCTATGAGAGGGAGAACTTCCAGGGTCAGATGTACGAGATGATGGATGACTGTGACAACATGATGAATCGCTACCACATGTCTCACTGCAATTCCTGTAATGTGATGGACGGTCACTGGCTCTTCTACGAGCAGGCCAACTACAGAGGCAGACACTGGTACTTCGGGCCTGGAGAGTACAGAAACTTCAACAACTATAGTGGAATGAGATTCATGAGCATGAGGCGTATCATGGATTCTTGGTATTAGGATTCATGTTCTCTGCCCATTTTTAATAAAAGCAGTTTCTGAAAACTACAAATATGGTTGTTAAGACTATTATTACACCTTATTAATGAAAGAAACGTGTTTTTTTCATCATACAAAACATATGTCATTTTAATTAGGCTTTATTTAAAATGGAAATTTACATACAATGTTCTACAAAATCAACAGATTTCAATCTGAATATGTAAAAGCACAAAAATATATGAGTAGGGACTGCGCTCAAACCATAATCAATTTTAGAGAATTTCTTGCTGGTAAAAAAAATGACGCCAAGTCTAAAAACTTTCACATTTCAAACTTCAGAAAAAGCTTTTGAAAATGTCTTTAGAAACGTAGCAAAAACCTAATAGTTGGAAAATGCAGTTACCGAAGAGTACATATATATTGTATAGTTTACAGAAAAGTTTAAGTGCTAAGTTTAAGGGAATGGTATTAAGGGAATGTTGGAAAAAAAAAAAAAAAATATATATATATATATATATAAACATATTTACAAACAAATATACAAAAAAACATAAAATGTAAAACAGCGCATCTTACTTTCAAATCACAAAAAAGTGTTTATTGCTTTTACATTTACCATTCTCAACTACAAATCTTATTTTTATAATAAATTAAAAAAGATTTTCACTGCACTGCTCAAAACACATCAACTTCAGAATGTTCTTTAAGTGTACCTTTTCCCAAAACAATCTGTAGGTAATCTAAAACATATATATAGCTACACATGTATAGCCTTTACTGAAAAACACAAAATTAAAATATTAAATGACGTGTGTACACCCGCACTGTATATACAGTATATATACATATGTACTGTGTGTGTGCGTATATATATATATATATATATATAGGCTTAACTTATTACTCCTGTATAACTTGCTTATTACTGTAAATTGTGAATCTATCTATTTATCTATCTATCTATCTATTTATCTATCTATCTATCTATCTATCTATCTATCTATCTATCTATCTATCTATCTATCTATGTGGTCATGCAAACATAAATCATATAAAGTTATGCAATAAGATATTTATATTGTATGCAGAAATTGTATACAGTCTTTGTAAAAATTTATTTTAGATACCTTTCAATAAATGTATATTTTCTTCTGTGATGTATTTATTAAAAAAATACATTCTAAAACCCCTCATAATATTCAAGTTTAAGTTTATTTTATTTATATAGTATAGGGCTGAGACCAACTCAATGCAGCTGTGCTAAATCAAAAAGAAGATGGCAAATATGTCCTTTGTTCGTCGGCTTTGTTATGTCTACGGCTATGACAATTTCAAACATATATAATATTCACACAAAGACTCATGTGCAAATACATAAGCATAAGTTGCATAAACTTTAAAGGCTGACAGAACACTTTCTTTGTTTTTTTTTACACACAATTATAGTTCTAAAATTAGAATTACTAGTTATCAGATTACATAAATATTTTTACATACAGTACTATGCTTTATTTATACGAGTCAAAATTTGAACTTGCACAGTCAGGAAACCAAAAACAATAGAGTGTTGTGTACTCTTTAGCCTTAGTTGTCTATAAAAGCAAAGGTGACAGTAGACAGACAGCATCCAGAATCAGGAGCAGCTACTGCAGCCATGATGGGAAAGGTACATGAAAAACTTAATGTTCCTTGGAAACCTTTTTTATTTTTCATTTTAAAAGTACAGTACAATTAATTGAATCTCAATTACTTTCAGGTGGTTTTCTATGAGGACAGAAACTTCCAGGGTCGCTCTTACGAGTGTATGGGCGACTGTGCTGACATGCACTCCTACATGAGCCGCTGTCACTCTTGTAGAGTTCACAGTGGATGTTTCATGATGTACGATCAGTCCAACTACATGGGAAACCAGTATTTCTTCAAGAGGGGAGATTATTCTGACTACATGTCCATGTTTGGTATGAGCAACTGCATCAGGTCCTGCCGTTTTATTCCAATGGTGAGCGTAATTAATATTTTCATGTTATTGCTACAAGCCAATTCAATTGGTAAGACAAATTACACAGTATCAGTATTGTTTTTAATGAAAATGTATTTGGTATATAAAAATAATATTATACCTACAGCACAGGGGATCGTACAGAATGAGGATCTACGAGAGGGACAACTTCCAGGGTCAGATGTACGAGATGATGGATGACTGTGACAGCATCATGGACCGTTACCGCATGTCTCACTGCAATTCCTGTAATGTGATGGACGGTCACTGGCTCTTCTACGAGCAGGCCAACTACAGAGGCAGGCAGTGGTACTTCAGGCCTGGAGAGTACAGAAACTTCAGCAATTATGGTGGAATGAGATTCATGAGCATGAGGCGTATCATGGATTCTTGGTACTAATCTATTAGTGCAGATGAATTAATAAAAAAATTTGTATACAAAGATAATTTTGTGTGTTAATACTGTTGAAAGAGTTTAATTGCTGTCTTGTTGCTATGTAGGAGTGAAGATAGCAGATCTGTTATTGGGCAAGTAGTTACCCTTTTATCCCATTGACAGCACTATATACATAGAGGGCAATGAAATTGAGAGAACACAACCATGGACATTAATTAATGGGGAAGTTAATGTTTATTTTATTAACCACACATTAACACATAATATAAAATTAATATTTTAAACAATCTATTTTTAAATTGATTTTGTCCCAGCACTTATTTGTGACTGTGAGGCGGAATAGTCACCATTTGAAGCAGCATCACTTCTCTGTTCTCTTCTCTGCTTGTTACAGCAAACAGGTTCTCCCCGCTAAGAACGGCCTGCTGAAAGTGCCTTAGTTATAGGAGACTATAGTGCGGAACGTGAGGTTAGAGACTCCAGCCAATGCTGTAGTAATGTGTCTTCCCGGGGCCAGAGCATCTGATATCACATCGTGTCTAGTGTTACGTTAAACATAAATACAGTAGAGTAGTTATACATGCCGGCACTAATGATGTCCGACTTTGCTATTCCAGGATTACTAAAACTAGTAAACAAAAGCTTACCGGGGTGATGAGACCCATAGTAGGCTATGAGTTCTTCATTGCTGGGCGTCTAAGTAGTGCTCTTCTTTATAGAATTTTTATTTGGTGTAGGCTTTATAGACAATTGACAATCTTTTCGAGGTATACCTGACCTGTTAAATTCTGACAGCCTCCATCCCTCGTGGAAGTGAGCCACTTGCCTATCTTATAATACAGTATAGCCTATAGTCTAGCATCAAGATCGTGACTGACTAAGGCCCAAGTCAGAGAGGCCTTCAACTAAAACCAGCCGTCTGCATACTGCCAACAATTCAACCACAATAATAAAAATAATAACTCTATTAATTCCAATAACAACAGCAACAACAATATTGATAATAAAACTGTCACGGATCCAGAGTCACACCTTAACACAACGAACTCTTATGATGAAGTGTGTCTGGACTGTTATTTTGAAACTCGTCGTGTCGCCGCCATCTTGGCTCATCCACGTCATGTTGCGATCAGGTGTTGTGTATTGTGTGATTATTGTTTAATCTAACATTGTATTTAAGCGTGATTTACACCGCGGCTCATTGCCAGATTGTCTGTGCTTGTTGCCAGCCTTTCCAGCGTATTTCTCGTCTAGTCAAGTCTTGTTGTTGCAGATCTCGATCCTGTTCCCGACCCTCGTTCTTCGCCTGCCGTCCTGGACTCTGTTTGCTCTCGATTATGGACTCTTGCCTGCTCTCGGATTATTCTCTCGCCTGCCGATTTGGACCCTGTAGGGTCCGAGAACCCAAAGACTCAGTTCTTCAGCGAAGGAAACAATTTAAGGATAAAAACACACACACGACAAGTCATTCAGATGTTTAGATTGCCATGGGAGCAGCCATTGTAGTCTGCATCGACTGACTGTCTCCACGTTCACCTCAATTGAGCTTTATTTATACTGGGTTAACAACAAAGAAGTTTCACACTACAGTTTTTCTCAGGATGTTCCCGTGTGCCTTTTGGCCTGGACAGTTGTCGTGAATCCTCAGTCAGGATGTTCTCGTAGCTGGTCCGTTTACCTTTAACTGGTCACAAGCTGTAGTATGTGTGAGAAGAGTAATAAATGGAGGTTGTGTAAACAATTAACAGTTCCATGCTCGGGAAAGAATTCTGAGGTTCCCCAATTCTGAAGTAAATCCAAACAGACCCTGTTTGGATTTACTGTTATTGACCTGTTGCCTGCTCTGTGGATTACCCCTTTGCCTTGCCTCTGCTTGCCTGTTCGCCGTTGATGACCATTTGCCTGCCTGACCTTGATTAAAACATATTGGAAAATACCTGCTGCTTCATCTCCAATCTGTGCATGTGGGTCCGACACCTCTGAGCCGTGACAAAAACTGCTAAAGATAATAACAGAAAAAACATAAAACATGTATTACAATCTCAGGAGTCTAGCCATAATAACGGATCCTCAGATAAAACAAAAAATCGGCTTAATCATATTAAACAAAGCAAGACTTTTTCCCAAGACATTTACTGTATAAGTAAATGATAAGGAAAATGTGTGTGCGTGGTAGTCTTATTATGTTCGTTCATATCAAAATACGTTTCATAGAAATGTCATACCTGAATTTTTTTTCTTCCTGTAAAACACATTTTTGACAGGGAGCTGTTCAAACAAGAAACAACGTTTTTGGTTGTGTTTAACACAGCTACATAATAATTAACTTTGGCAGAAGAAAGAACGCACACATATCAATGCACATCAGCTGTAGAACACACCAGCATACATTACAGATTTACAGTTTTAGGATTTATTTAGTATTTTTATTAGACACCAGTGACTTGTTATGATTAGAAGAAAATGCTACAAACATTTGTTACAGTTGAACAATTTTCTTGTATTACGAACTTTGTACAGACACACAAATAGAGTCAAACAGTTTTATAAAATAACACTTTTAGTTAAAATTCTTCCCGACATGATTAAATATCAGAAAGTGGCTTTATAACCCTGTCACACAGGAGAAAAGTCGGATAATCTGCGTCTCCTCAACTTTGAAATAATGACAAGATGTTTGATAGGCTAATAGGCCTTACTCATAATGTTGTAGAGGTTGTAGAAAAGGCAGTTCCCTTTCATAGTCAGGTCACTTCGACGTCAGTCAGAAACCTGATTATGGGATATCGGATGGCTAGCCATTCGCGTTCATTCTTACAACCGGCCAATGAACGGTCAAGTTCAATGGCTGCATGAATTTGCATGTCACCCTTGACCTGTACCAGCTGGTATAAAAGGAGGGTGCGTGCGACATGCAGTACCTTTCTGATGATTGAAGCGTTCGGTGGTTTCATCTTTTCAACCAAACTCGATAAGGCTCTTCGTTGGAACTTTTCAGTACTCCTGGCTGGCTTTGATCTCCTGAAAAGACCCGGAAGCAGACGAAGCTCCCAGTTTTTTAGATGCCGGCTGCCGGCGGGCGGGCACGGTTGCGCAAGGAACTCCATTTGTAAACAAACAATGGCGGCGCTGCGTAGTGATCTCCGCGGATCCTCCACGGAAGATCGCCCCTCCCCTTTTCCGGTCTCCCAGCAGGTTTCGGACAGCTTCGCCCTGCACCACGGCAGGTTGAGACGCAGGGGCTGAATCTAGAGGTATTTCCATCTCAATTTCTACGCATGCGTGAGCTCCAGCGGAGTCCCGATTGGGGCGCATTACCGGATCCGGATTACTCGGCGGTTAGCGGCCACCAGTGTTGACATCGGTGAACGCCGCACACTGAAGACGCTGTGTGCTCTGAGGTAAGAGCGCATGCTTTTGTGTGTGGTTATGTTTTCTCGGTCCGCGCGTGCGTTAGGACTTAGTGAGTAGTCTGATGACGTCACGTTAGCGATAGAACCTTGGGTGCAGTTCAGCTAACACTGACGGCCCCAATGTTGATCCTGAGAATTCATAAGTAGCTGTTGGGAACGTTGCGTTTTTCAATGTTCACACAATTTCTCCAGCGAAAGTTCTTAGTTTCCTAAGTGCGGTGGGCTTAGTTCTCCAGTTGTAAGTATTTGCCGCTATGGTGGACAGAACCAGGCCTCCTCTGTTCCCTCGCGGGTCGAGACATCCGCTAACACCGGATACTCCCTGCGCGGTAAAAGACCGGAACTCTCCTCTGTGGTGGGGGAGAGAGACCCCCCTCCCACCAGGTCGGTCGAGATGCAGGCTCCGGCCGGCACCTCCCGGCCTGGTGAGAGGCTGGTTTCCAGGCGGCCCTCGGCAGCCTGTAAGCTCAGACGGGATGCAGAACTTTATCGCCTCACGGCTAGGAATCTCCTACACCAAGACTCCCGTCATTGCGCCGCCCCCCCAGACCCCGGTCTCGGGGACCCCACGGCTTCGTTGATCCCCCTCAGACGGTACTTGTGGTGCGCCCTCCCTCGTCCGTCCCCCTGGGTGATCCGAACTGTGAGACTCGGCTATGCACTGCAGTTCGCCGCCGGCCTCCGGTGATCTGAGGCGTCCTCACCACTCATGTGGGTTCAAGAGACGCACTCGTATTAAGGGCAGAGGTTTCCTCGCTGCTGGTGCCCCCTGCCGAGACGAGGAGCGGGCTTTACCACCCGTACCTCGTGGTCCCCAAGAAGACCGGTGGTATGCGGCCCATTTTGGATCTGAGGTCCCTGAACGGCTATCTTCACAGGTTCTCGTTCAGGATGCTGACTCAGAAGGACGTTCTGAGGGCAGTTAAGCCCCAGGATTGGACAGTGCAAACACTTCCAGAGTATCCTAGGCCACATGGCGTCTGCCTCCGCGGTGACTCCGCTAGGCAAGTTACACATGCAGCCCCTTCAGTTCTGGATCTGGGACAAGGTCCCAAAACGAGCCTGGCGATTGGGGAGATATCGGGTATTAGTCACACCCGAATGTCTCCACCTGCCCCAACCTTGGTCAGAGACGAGCTTTCTACGGACAGGCGTCCCATTGGGAACCGTCTCCCGTTGTGTTGTGGTATCCACGTATGCATCCAACACGGGGTGGGGAGCAGTGTGCGACTGGTCAGGTCCTCACCTCCAGTGGCACGTCAACATGCTCAAGCTACTAGCCGTGCACCTCGGTTTGCAACACGAGGGAACCATGTGCTGGTCAAGTCAGACAGCGTAGTGCCAGTAGCTTACATCAACTGTCAAGGCGGTTTGGGCTCGCACCGCTTGAACAAGCTCGCACGTTGCCTCTGGATGTGGTGTCTGCTAAGACTCAAGTCACTGTTGGCAGACCACGTTCCAGGCATCCTCAACGCAGCCGCGGATGCACAGTCGAGGCGGGGCCCTGCCCCTGGCGAATGGAGGCTGAACCCTCAAGTGGTGACAGAGGCGTGGGAGGAATTCGGTCTAGCACAGATAGATCTCTTTGCTTCCGACAAATCGACCCACTGTCCACTCTGGTTTGCACTAACCGAGACGCCACTCGGTGCAGACGCGCTGCTCACCCGTGGCCGCACCACATGAGGAAGTATGCCTTCCCGCCAGTTACCCTGATTCCCCAGCTACTGGGTCGAGTCAGGAAGGAGGGTCATCAGCTAATCTTGATCGCCCCTTACTGGCCCGACAAGACCTGGACGTCAGATCGCAGGGATCTGGTTACGTTCCCTCCAAGGAGCTATCTCTGAGAGCGGACGTCCTCTCACAAGCACAGGGCTCGCTCTGGCACCCACGACCGGACCTCTGGAACCTCCATGTCTGGTCGCTGGACGGGTCACCTCGTTAGACGATCTGCCATGGTCGGTACAGGACACTATCGCTCAGGCACGTGCACCGTCCACGAGACGGTTGTATGACATGAAGTGGCAGACTTTCGTCACCTGGTGATGTCATAATAATCAGATTGCAGGTTGGTTGCAGTCCATTGTTCCTCCAAGTCCAGAGTTCTCAAGGTAGAGACATCGGGGTTCCCGGCCTCTGTTCCTGTTGATTCTGACAATGGGCTTCTGGTCTAAGGTCCCACCACATCTGACGGCCTAACGATTGCAATGCACAAAATTGTACAAGGGATCAGCTCTAACCTTGGCAAGGGTCCCAACTGTAGGGTTGATCTACATAAGACCAATGGTTGCCCATGACAAGGTAAGGGGTCCTTCCTGCTTGGGAAGTACTTTGGACTTGCAGGAAATGGAAAGTTTTGATTACTTGCATAACCTCGGTTCCCTGACTTAAAGGAACAAGAAGTTCCTTTCTGTTGTCACATCAGACTGGCCACTGGAAGTCTGAAGCTATCAGGCCACTCTGTTTCCCATATTGTATACTGTACAGCCCGTCAATGAATGTCTTGTTCATTGTAGTCATGGAACTGAGGTTGCAAGTAACCAAGAAGTTTTGTTTATGTAAAACTTGTTTATGTAAAACCCGGTGTTTCATTCATCCATCCATTCTTTATATGTACACTAATTTTAATTTTTATTAACTCTAGAAACAAAAAAATCCAATGCCTCGCTTTATTTATTTCACATAAATTATTCATACATCTCAATGTTTGTCTTGGTTACTTGCGCAACCACGGTTTCCATTAACTGTCAGGGAACTGAGATGTCTGTGGGGATGGGAGATCGGACGGAGATGATTCGACGCTTCAACTCTTCAAAACATGCCAATGGCTGCATGAATTTTTAATAGTCACCATGACCCCGGAATCGAAGCCTAAAAGGACTTAAATGAGTGCATGAGATTTTAAACTCTTTTATGCGCCGATTTCGGTGACGTATGAAGGTTCATGCAGCCATGGACTTGACGTTCATTGGTGCGTTTTGAAGAGTTGAAGCGTCGAATCGTCTCCGTTCGATCTCTCATCGTCAGTTCATTGACAGACGTCGAAGTGACCTGACGATGAAAGGGAACAAGAGTGTCACGATAATAGGGTTATCCATGTATATGTGTGTTCGTGTGTGTCACGGAATTTTTTTAATTTAATGAGCTTTTAAAGAATTTGTAAAAATGTAAAAAAAAGAAAAATAAAGTCTACAGTAACATATTAGTCTAATAAATAAGACAAAACATCAATATGACAAGCGTTAACTAGAAGGGCCTCTATTCCAACTTGCACAGTCAGGAGTTGTCAACAAAAGAGACTGTGTTGTCTTTAGTCTTAGTCTTGTATAAAAGGCACCAGTGACTGACAAACAACAAGCAGAAAACAGTTTCAGCTTCACCTTTGTGGAACTACTAAGGATCAGCTACCGCAACCATGATGGGCAAGGTAAACTTGGGGAAAAAAAATGATTGTAATAATAAAAGTAATAAAGGCCCACACGTTTACACTATTTTCTATTGATAATTTAATATTTATAATATATTAATAATTTTATATGTAGAACTTTTAAATTACTAAATAAATGAACCTACAATTTTCAGGTGGTTTTCTACGAGGACAGGAACTTCATGGGTCGCTCTTACGAGTGTATGGGCGACTGTGCTGACATGCACTCCTACATGAGCCGCTGTCACTCTTGTAGAGTTCACAGTGGATGTTTCATGATGTACGATCAGTCCAACTACATGGGAAACCAGTATTTCTTCAGGAGGGGAGATTATTCTGACTACATGTCCATGTTTGGTATGAGCAACTGCATCAGGTCCTGCCGTTTTATCCCTATGGTGAGTTCTTTAAATGCTATGTACTTAAATACAGCATTATAGTTTTTGTAAAAGCAACAAAACTTAATAATTTTTTTTGTTAATAACAAAATATGATTCAAATACAAAGAGACACTAAGCGCTTTTTCTTTTACAGTACAGGGGATCCTACAGAATGAGGATCTACGAGAGGGACAACTTCCAGGGTCAGATGTACGAGATGATGGATGACTGTGACAGCATTATGGACCGTTACCGCATGTCTCACTGCAACTCTTGTAATGTGATGGACGGTCACTGGCTCTTCTACGAGCAGCCCCATTATAGAGGCAGGCAGTGGTACTTCAGGCCTGGAGAGTACAGAAACTTCAGCAATTATGGTGGAATGAGATTCATGAGCATGAGGCGTATCATGGATTCTTGGTACTAGTTTTGCAATAAAAATACAATTTATACCCTAAACATTGTTTACGGAAAGTAATTTGTACTTATTCAGTTCACAATATGCTCATTCGAGAGATTGATAATAGCCAAACATAATTGGAAAACAATACAAAACAAACAAATAAAAAAGCACTAAGCTTTGGAAAAAATCTTTCTAAAGATCGGAAAAACATCTAATCAACACATCAAATCTACAAATCAATGTCACACTTATATGCAATCCAGCTCTTATATTCAATTCAATGAATGACATACTACTTACAATGATTTTTTTTCGTATTAAAATGACATGGATAGGCTTGATAAAAATTCAGCAATCTTTTGTGCAAAATTCACATAACACTATTTACAGCATGCAGCTATAACAACATGTAAATTTGCTTGTCTATTTAGAACGTTAAAGTTGAGAACATAACATACAGCACATTTTACATAACATACAGCATACTACAGGTATTGATTAGGGATTAGGTCTTGTGTTCAGAATGTTGAACATTTGAATACTAGAATAGCAAATTCCACAACAGATCCTGGAGCAAGACATTGAACCACATCTGCTTCTCAGACACTGCGGGATCAGATGCCCACTGCTCTCGCCGTGTGTGTTAACATCACCGATGGGTATGCAGAGTCCATATTTAAAAACATTTCCGAGTAACCACATAAAGCAAATACATCGCATTCATTTTTCTTTCAAAGATGGCTTCTCACAACATAATAAATACAGTAAGTAAAAAGCATGACGGCTTTAATTGACAGAAATATTATAATATATACAAAAAGACTAATCACACACATACAAACATGAATACACGTTTTTTTTTTTTTATTAATTTCATATATACTGTATACACACACACACACACACACACACACACACACACACATAGACTATGTTCAATCTTTAAAGCCACAAGTTAAACTATTGTATAGTCTTTTTAAAATATCTTTAACAAAATCTACTTATTTAGTTATATTACAATTTTTGCCCAATCACACATCTTTCTCTGTCCTTTTCTCTGCAATTAACAGAAAGAAATTATGAACGTGTAATGTTTGGCATGCTTTTTTTCTTTTGGGAGGCCTCATACTTTTGAACACTGTGTTATCAACATCAACTATTATAGTTTGATAGAGAAATTATGACGTGTCTGCTGTTAATGCATCGCATGTCAATTAACAAATAAATCAAAAAGCATAAATGTGAATAGAAATTAAAAAAGAGAATTTAATTTGTGCTAATAATGTCTTTAGACTGTAAGAACGTCTGTTTGAAGGACATTAGGGGGAAAATTTAAGTACCAGTCCATTGAGCCAATAATAACTCTTAATATCTTCTTATCCTCATACCCTATATCGATACATAGTTTTCCAAAGCTGTCCTCTAGACAATGATAATTAAATAAAAGAGACATTAAATAAACTTGAGAATGGACTACATTTAATATCTAAGCTAAAAAAATGCCTTAGAATCCAAATGTTGCTTTATTATTTTAACATGCTTAAAATTTTAATTGTAAAAAAAAAAAAATCTAAATCTAATGTAAATAAAATAGTAAGAAAGATTCAGCTCAAATGGTGTTCTAACTTGCACAGTCAGGACATGCCTAACAATAGACAGTGTGTTGTCTTTGGCCTTGGTCTTGTATAAAAGGCACCAGTGACAGTCAAACATCAAGCAGAAACAGTTTCAGGTTCTCCTTTGTGGAACTACTGAGAATCAGCTACCGCAACCATGATGGGAAAGGTAGACATCTTTTAAATACACTCAAAACTTACCTATATCTATATTTTTATTTGTGTAATTTGTTATTTGTGGCATTAAATTACAAATTATTTTGAATCTTAATTTTTCAGGTGGTTTTCTACGAGGACAGGAACTTCAAGGGTCGCTCTTACGAGTGTATGGGCGACTGTGCTGACATGCACTCCTACATGAGCCGCTGTCACTCTTGTAGAGTTGAGAGTGGATGTTTCATGATGTACGATCAGTCCAACTATATGGGAAACCAGTATTTCTTCAGGAGGGGAGATTATTCTGACTACATGTCCATGTTTGGTATGAGCAACTGCATCAGGTCCTGCCGTTTTATCCCTATGGTGAGTTCCTTGAAACTCACAAGCAGTAATGATATGTCTGCTTGCAATGTCACTTTTGCCGGATAATGTAGAAGTGTCTGCTAACCTCATACAATTGCATCAAATAATTTAAATAGGATGAAAGAGTTTAGTAGAAAATACAATTCATTATTTGGAAAAAAGAAAAAAGACATTTTCATTATGTATACATTAAACTTGTCTCCATTTACAGTACAGGGGATCGTACAGAATGAGGATCTACGAGAGGGACAACTTCCAGGGTCAGATGTACGAGATGATGGATGACTGTGACAGCATCATGGACCGTTACCGCATGTCTCACTGCAATTCCTGTAATGTGATGGACGGTCACTGGCTCTTCTACGAGCAGCCCCATTATAGAGGCAGGCAGTGGTACTTTAGGCCTGGAGAGTACAGAAACTTCAGCAATTATGGTGGAATGAGATTCATGAGTATGAGGCGTATCATGGACTCTTGGTACTAAAGCGGTTGTAAAAAAAAAATAAACATCTAATAAAAAAACATTTGACCAGACCAAAAATGACTTTTTTCAACAAACCAAAGCACACAATATGTGTAAGTCTTCAAAATGAAAAATTGCTTAGTTACTGTTAACATAACAAGACAGATGGACACTGTACAAATAAATGTAAAATCATGCATTTAAAACATATCACTGAATTTATTTTTTAGAAATCATAATGACATTTTTGTTTTTGCTTTTACTTGCGTCTTAATTTCTATGATGGTCTAATATCCACTATTGACAAAATTACATTCATGTTGTTGAGAATATATGTCAGTGTTCAAATTATGACACTGAAATAAAGTAAAATAAAGTGAGTGAGATTGTCAATATGGCAAACAGTATGTAGGGTTCAGTGTCTTGCCCAAGGACACTTAGTTGCAGAACCAGACGTAGGGGATTTTTCAACAATTTCAACCCTGCAACTTCTCTGACCATAACTCCCCTTTTATAATGGTTAATGGTTCAGATCCTATTTTATCATAGTTCAGTATTGGTTTAATTCAGTTAGATTATCTCACATGTGTAGTACCTCAAGAGTCAGTCCTTGATCCTCTTTTTAAATCTGATTCTCTGTTCCAGAGTTTGACTCAGAATAAGTAAAATCAATGCACATAACTGATGAACAACCTTGTTTGTGACCTTAAATTAGAGGAAAAACATTCTCTGTGGCACCTTCTTATCCAGTTTAGACAGAGCCAAAACCATTATCACATGACCAAATCAGAAGAATTGGAAGTTTGTGGGCTCCTAAAATCAAGAGACTCTGCCTTCTCTGGCTCAAACCATTAGAGGCAAAGCACACACCAATAGAATACATGACCTGCTGTGACACTTGTGGCAGAAAATTCAGTCCATCTCCAACTACGGGAATGTCTGCTCAGTGGGACTTTAAGTACGTGACAAAGAAAACAAGTAATGTGAGAAACTGTTATAATCCGTTTCCTCGGTTGCCAACGGCAACGGACTGATCGAACCTGAATCTCGTTAGGCTCCATACCAGGTGTCGCGTATCGGCGACACTTTACAAATGAGAATGGACAGTTAACGGGCTGATTTGTGTGCGTTCCAAGTGATGTCCTTGTTCTCCTTGTTTATGAACCAAGTGTTGTCCGGGTTTTCCTCGTTTGTGGACCAAGTGATTTCCGAGTTTTCTTCGTTCCCAGACCAAATGATATTCAAGCTTTCTCGTGTCTCTTCGCAGCAGTGGACTCTGGACGTGTCTGTGAGTTCACAGAGTTCATCGTGAGTTCCAGAGTGTGACCGAGTGATGCAGAGTGATTTTTGCCGTAATAAAGTTTGGTGTGATGGACTCCCAGGTAATCTGATCACTCCCAAGATCAATTGATCAATAACAATATAATAATGTATTAAATCTTTAGGATTTAATACAAGAATAAGGATTTAAATATAAAAACCAGTCAAAATGAAAAGGTGCCCTAATGCTTGCGTATCATGTAACAGTGTTATATTGTTATAATCACAACATCTACTTTTTTTGCTGTTTTTTTTTAGTTTTCTACAGTTGAGTGTAATAACAAAAAATTACAATTGACAGTCGTTCAAAATACAGTGTGTACTATATTTTGAATAAAAAAAAAAACATGAATTAAACAAAACAAAACATGAGAAGTGCTTCAATTATTTAAAATGTTTATACAGTCGTTATTACAACAGGTTGAGAAATATAAATATAAGGAATATATTCAATAAAGTGTAGTGATTTGATGTAGTGCCACTTCAAGTTTAAGAAGTTTTTTTATATCTACTTTTTGGTAGTTTGAACCTCAGATATATTTGATTGTAGCTATAATTTATCAATAATTAATCAATGGACACACTTTTACATAACCATTCAACATTCTATTACAGACACAATGGTCCTAAAGTCCTTAAACTAAATTGTTCAAACAAAACTAGTTTATAATGAAAATGTAAAACTTCAAACTAAAGTAAAAAAATGTACATAAATGCTTTATTTTAACTAGAAAGTCCTGTATGTTTACTTGCACAGTCAGTAACTGTCAACAACAATAGACACTGTGTTGTCTTTGGTCTTGGTCTTGTATAAAAGGCACCAGTGACAGTCAAACACCAAACAAAGTTTCAGCTTCTCCTTTGTGGAACAACTGAGAATCAGCTACCGCAACCATGATGGGAAAGGTAAATTATTTTGACTTGAAATTGCCAAATAGATAAAATGGTGCAAACTTATGAAATTATCAAAAACAACGTTTCAGGTGGTTTTCTACGAGGACAGGAACTTCCAGGGTCGCTCTTACGAGTGTATGGGTGACTGTGCTGACATGCACTCCTACATGAGCCGCTGTCACTCTTGTAGAATTCACAATGGATGTTTCATGATGTACGATCAGTCCAACTACATGGGACACCAGTATTTCTTCAAGAGAGGCGATTATTCTGACTACATGTCCATGTTTGGTATGGGCAACTGCATCAGGTCCTGCCGTATGATTCCTTGGGTGAGTTGGGTGACAAATTAATGTGTGTTATATTACGTAAAATAATTAACTTGCAAAAACAAAACCTGAAACTGACTTTTCACTTCAGTACAACGGATCCTACAGAATGAGGATCTACGAGAGGGACAACTTCCAGGGTCAGATGTACGAGATGATGGACGACTGTGACAACATGATGAGTCGCTACCACATGTCTCACTGCAATTCCTGTAATGTGATGGACGGTCACTGGCTCTTCTACGAGCAGGCCAACTACAGAGGCAGACACTGGTACTTCGGGCCTGGAGAGTACAGAAACTTTAGCAATTATGGTGGAATGAGATTCATGAGCATGAGGCGTATCATGAACTCTTGGTACTAAATTCGTTTTAAATATAAATCGTTAAATAAATAAAGTGTAAAAGTTGTTTACATCTAAACATTTTGTCATTGCAGTTATTTCAGCCTTAGAACAATTTATTTACTTGTATTGTCATTGTTATTTTTGTTATTATTATTTTTACCATTATTATTAATATGTTTAAAGTGAAAGAGACTTTAAGGGCTGATCGTTTTACACAATTAAAGACTTATTTTTTATGGGCTAGATATAGACGTTTGTTTGTCATATGTTAAAGTTGCCCTGAACAATGACATGAGCGAGACATGCCTATATAAGAAATCATTTTCAAACACCAAAAGTCAAATGGGTATCAGTCTTCAGGGTTCACTTACTCCTCGGTGCCGAATCTCGTTTATCCCAGCAGTAATGCCAGAAGATATAAAAGACAGAAGATATAAATTAGAAACTCCTGAGCACACCCAGAAGCCAGTGCCCACTGAAGTAAAAGTCAGCCCTGAGATTCCTTCTTAAGTGAATAAAGTTAATTCATTGAGTTTAATGACCAGCTGATTACCTGCATAATAAAATATTTCCTTAAAGCCAAGAATTGGGGAGAATTAACAGCCTGACACTGAACTAATGGTGCAAAGTGGATAGATAGGAGGGGAGGCAGACCGAGAATTGGGGGAAGTTGCTCATCTCTTTAAACAAGGACAAATCAGAGTCTACTAGTAGACCATGACTCACAAGAACAACTCTTAACACACCAGAAAGTGGAGACTACAAGCCAGTCCTAGCCCACCAGCTTCCAGAAAACTTGATCAGAGAAGGCAACTTGTAGTGTGACTTTGAGGAGACTTGGATGCAGACGTTTTGACGGGAGACTGTTTTTGGAAATAACTCGGAAACAGAGTGACTAGGAGATGACTTGGAGACAGACTGATTTAGAGACAAACTGACATGAGAAGACTTCAAGACTACTGACTTGGCGTTGCCTTGGAGATTAAAAGAATTTTGTTTTTATCGCACTCATATAGTTGTAGACTAAAACTGGCATATTGGCATGAAGATACTCATTTACCTTCAGAAGCTGTTCAGACTAGAGTTATGCCTTTAAAGACCTTTTTGCCAAGGCACCAAAGCCATTTGACGTTTTCTGTCATCTTTGAGTCTACTACTTCCTTGGTCTGGGCTTTGCCTCTGTCAACATGTTGGCTCAACCTTTTCACTGACGGGTCAAAGCTATGTTGGAGCACCAGGAACAACTTTAAACCCTGATTAAGGTCCTCTAAAAGCTGTTTAAGATTGGTAAAATCTTACAAGTAGTTGCGGTTCTTAGCGCAAAAGAAGTTTGTTACTAAAGCGGGTAAAGAGTGTTCCCCACTGCATACAGGGTTGATATCTAGTCAAAATCCCAGTTCACCTTTCATTTACAGTAAAATTCTCCTGCAGGGCAAGTTCTATCTTGAGGTTTTGGAAGAAATGTGTTACTTCCTTGGTCTACCTTGGAATTCCAATTACAAAAAGCAGAAACCAGAAATTAAGGTGTTGCTGTATATAATTACATTAAATAAATGTGGTAAAGTACAATGCAAACACATTAAAGAAACATATATGCACGCTAATATTGAAATCCCCGAAAATTTCTGGAAGTAAGTAGCAGAACTCCCTGGTTTCATCAGCATGAGATTTTGCTAAGAGAGCTCCTAAACATTGACATGTCTTTTTAATGATGTAGTCACGTTTATGTAAATGATGAGCACAAGCGTTGCGTTTGCTGTTTGGGCGTGGCACATGCGAAAGCAAAGCTTGTGTCGAAAACGTGTTTGGTGTGTGAAAACAAGCCTATAGTGACATTGCGTAAGAGACGGAATTTCCTCCGGGAAAATCCGTCTGCAGCCTCAGCGTCCTCCCTAGGCGAGGATCGAGACGCCGCAGCTTCTTGACCCGCTGCAGGTTGCGAAGGCCGGTTGTGGGCCGATAGGGTAGGTGACGAACTAGGGTCTATATCCTGTAGTATCCACTTCCAAGCCCAGTCACTAGAGCTCTTCGGCAAAGTTGAGGAGTCCCTTTCTGATGCTTTTAATATCCTCTGAGAGCGTGGGGAATTCGAATCCTGAACTACCTAGACGACTGGCTGCTGCTAGCCAGATCGCAGTCAGTTGATCGCTCACAGAGACGTTGTGCTCGCACAAATACACCGACTAGGGCTTCGTGTCAACCGAGCTTGCTGACTCCAGGTCAGCGGATCTCTTTTCTCGGGCTCAACCTCAACTCTGTCATGCAGGCAGGCTCTTGTCTCCAGTGGCACATAAACAGTGTTGGGAGTAACGCGTTACAAAAGTAACATATTACACTAATATATTACTTTTTGCTGTGGTATACACAGCAAAGTTACAAGTTACATGTGGTAGTGTAACTTATTACTTTTAGTATTTTCAGTAATATATTACTCGTTACATGCAAGTAACGTTTGCGTTACATCAAATCTTTCACTTTCAAGACAGTAAATCAAACATTTAACATTTCATGTTCGCAAATAGACGCGTAAGTCATTCGTTCCGCCTTTCGCTGGTGGAGCGTTGTAGTTTGTAACGCTCCGAGCTCAAGGTGTGCAGCGATTGGCTGTGCTCTGAGCTAGCGGCTGACAACTGTGGCTCTGATTAGCGGCTGTGCACGGGCCAGAGTCGCACACTCGCGGCATATTTGAACATTCAATAAACAACAGCCGAAGGAACATTCGCGAGATGGTCTTATGCACATTGTTTCAGTTTTGTAAAAAAAGGGGAAGATTGTGGTGAAATGCAACCGCTGAATTGTCGGCATCAAAAAACAGCTATTTAAAAAAACACCTCGAACTGCCATCCGCTCGACCTGGGAAGAGGAATAAAACAGCAACGACAGTGTTCTCTGCACTTCATGGTCAGAAAGCAGGACAGTATTGTGTGGTGAGTCATTCAAAATGAATTAAACGCACTGAAGTTTACATACTCCTGTTGTGTCTGATATCAGATATACCCAAGTTATTCACTGTTGTTGGAGGAAAATCGCTTTGTCTACCATACTTTTAACACTTTTCAAAGTTAATTATTAGGGTTGACAAGCGTCTTTTCCCCAGACATCCGGGCGGATTTTATAAATTCACGATAATGTCCGGTTTTCCCTCTTCTTCAAACGACTAATACACGTGTACGTAGGTTCACAACTCGTGCTTTAAATTATATGAGAAAGTAATATTTGAGAATGAAATTGCGCGTATCGTTTTGAAACAATGGGACGACTTTTTTCTTGTAATAATATGTTTTTTAAAAACAATCACATTTTTAAAAACATTTTTCATTATTCAAAAAAGTCTGACTAAAATAGTTACCTATTTAGGTTTTTAATGATTTTTTTTTCAAGTTAAGTGATTATTTTTACTAAGTTATAGTTTAGCAACATTGAAGCACATTAAAGCATGTTCATCAGCCTCCGAGAAGCCTGTCTGAAGTCTCGAGGCCGCGCTGATTGTCCTCTTTTTTGGAAATCAAAATATATGGTCACCCTACAATTATAGATTATGTATATTGTTATTTGTAGCTTGGAGAGGCCACAGTCATTACGCTACATAACTCTATGTCTTCCACTGGTTGTAACAAATTACTGTACAAGTAAAAAGTACATTTTGTTATTTTAGGACGTTAATTTCTACTTCTGTACAGACAATCTCCGCCTCCCATGACATCATCGAGGGTAAGACAGTTGGCTGGCATGACCTGACAATTAGGTTCTTGAGAAGTGCTACAGTAGAAGGGTGCACAATTGAGCCACTTGAGACTACGAGTCTTTAGCTCCTCACACTGAAAGAGGCATTACTTCTAGCAATGGCATAGTGAAACGGGTCGGGGATCTAGAGGCGTTCTCTGCAGATCATCAGTGCTTCTTCGGCAGAATGGGAATGCCATCATCAAGCAGAGATTCTCGCACTGGATCGTTGAAGCTGTTAAGATCGCTTATCACGTCCGTAACTCGCCTTGCCCGCTAGACGTGAGAGCCTACTCCATCAGGAGCATGGTCTCATTTTACGCGGTGGCGAGAGGAATCTCTCTAGCAGACATATGTAGAGCTGCTGGCTGGGCTACACCCCACACCTTCATTCGATTCTACATTGGATAAGGCGTCAGTATCTACGCAGATACTCTGCGGTGGAGGGCATTACTGACATGTAGACCTGCAGAGAAAACCCCAGCAGGAACCAGTCTCCATCTTCAGTGTTTCTTTCCCCTGAAGCAAGGCAAAGGCACTACCAGTCCCCTCAGCACACTAGGGCGTCTCGGCCGGCGGAGGGCCGAGATTCCTGGGCGCCATAGCCTCTGTTTCCTGGCGCCAGCGAACAGGCACAAGGAGGGGTCCCCTCTTGCCATCGTTTCCAGACTAGTTCCCTAATTCTGGCAGACTTTTTTCCCCACAAGAGCAATACTCTCGATGAGTCTGACACCTTTGCTTGCCTTAGAGGTGAGGTCGAGATTGACTGCTTTCCTCCCTCTCCCGGGTCTTGTGACATGCAAATTCATGCAGCCATGTACTTGAACGTTCATTGGCATGTTGTGAGAGTTGAAGCATCAAATCAGGACCGTCCGGTGTCCCATCGTCAGTTAACTGACAGACGTCTCTTTCGCAAGTATGGTTTAAACAAGTAACCATAGACGTTTTATTTTTATAGAAAAACATTTTTTCTCACACACTGGTAAACAACTAAAAACAAAACCTGTTTTTTTTTTTTTTTACACAAAGTAGTAGATTTTTAAATCAACAACATTCCATTCAAAATAACCATATGAATGCACTCTGAAAAATAATAATTGAATGTATGTAAACACCCTCTTTATGTTACTGTACAATTATACTGTAACTATAACTTTTGTATTAATATTTTTTAACTTCTTAAAAATATAACTATTTTAAGCATTTTAACACAAAGTGAATTGATTGAAAGTGCTGTAACCGGAAAAAATAAACAGATGATAGTATATATAAAAAAAACAGTAGGAATAAAAGAAAAATCACAAAACAAACAATTAGGAAAACAGATAAAATAATGTCTCAACTCAAACTGTGTCAAAAGCCAGTAAAAACATGGGTTTTAAGTAGCGATTTAAATGCATAAGGATCATGCCTGTCTAATGTACAAGGGCATCCTAATATGTAATATTGTAAATTATAAATATATAACGTATTTACTCAGTTACAAAGTATGAATTTTACATCTCTAACAAAGAGAGAAAAGTAAATCCAGATGCCTCATTTTACCTAGAATACTCCAATTCTACTTGCACAGTCAGGAATTAGGAACAAAGACACTGTGTTGTCTTTAGCACCGGTCTACTATAAAAGGCACCAGTGAGTGGCAAACAACAACCAGAAACAGCTTCAGGTTCTCCTTTGTGGAACGACTGGGAATCAGTTACCGCAACCATGATGGGAAAGGTAAGCATCACTTGAGTTGAGATTTGTACAATATACATTTTATTTTGCAGAATGTAAATCTCAAAAATTATTATTTCAGGTGGTTTTCTACGAGGACAGGAACTTCATGGGTCGCTCTTACGAGTGTATGGGCGACTGTTCTGACATGCACTCCTACATGAGCCGCTGTCACTCTTGTAGAATTCACAGTGGATGTTTCATGATGTACGATCAGTCCAACTACATGGGACACCAGTATTTCTTCAAGAGGGGAGATTATTCTGACTACATGTCCATGTTTGGCATGAACAACTGCATCAGGTCCTGCCGTATGATTCCTTGGGTGAGTTATATCAATTGTTGTGGCAAACAGTAGAATTTACTCAGTTTTAGAATAATAATTATATAATACAAAACCTGAAACATAACAGATTTGTTTTTCCGCTACAGTACAACGGATCCTACAGAATGAGGATGTACGAGAGGGAGAACTTCCAGGGTCAGATGTACGAGATGATGGATGACTGTGACAACATGATGGATCGCTACCACATGTCTCACTGCAATTCCTGTAATGTGATGGACGGTCACTGGCTCTTCTACGAGCATCCCAACTACAGAGGCAGACACTGGTACTTCGGGCCTGGAGAGTACAGAAACTTCAGCAATTATGGTGGAATGAGATTCAATAGTATGAGGCGTATCATGAACTCTTGGTACTAGAGCATATGTGAATTTAAATAATTGTTAATAATAAAAAGAACAATTTTCAATTTGACTCAATGTGTGATGGCAATATTTTCAGCTACTGTAAATCCCAGAATCTATCAAAAACATTTAGTTCACTTACATATTTCAAAATTGGTTAAAAAGTACACTTGTAATAATTTAATATATGTTTATTTAGTACATTTGAAATTACAGACGTTTAAAATATTTTGAAATACCTTCTAATTGTTACAACTCCTCCTGTGCTGTCACCATCTCCAGCAACATCCTCACCGCACGGCTGTCACTTATCTGCATCAGTAATCTGTCAATCATCTCCCTCACCTGATAACACTTGTCATTCTATGTATAGCCTCTCTGCTTCCCCAGTGTCATTGTCTGTCACACGTTCCTCTGAACCAGTACTCCTCGCATAGACTCACCCTCCTTCAAACTGTGTTTGGACTCATTCCTCCTTCACCCATCATCAGTGTCAGTATTCCCCTGTCTTCAGTGTTGTGCATTAAACCCTTTTGTCTTAAAAAATCCTCAGTCTGCCTCTCTTCTTCATACGCTCATGTCTTCTTATCTATCCGGCATGAGCGTAACACTAAGAGAGTGTTTATCAAAATATTCTAAAGTAGTGTTTATCCTTACCTTTTAAAGAAGTGTCTATCCAATTCCAATCCAATAAAATCTTTACCACTAAAAAAAGCTTTGCACATCTATGGAAAATAAATAATTAGGTGTCATGATTGCCGGAACGAGACAAATGACGGGGTTGCCAGGTATCAATAAATTAAAATGCACGGTTTAACAAGTCCTCTCAAGTCCGTGTCGTATTGCGCAATTGACTCACCAGCGCGCTGCGTCTGCTGCCGAAACTGCAGCCGTTTCCATATGTAGCAGGGCCACCGGATCGTGCATGGACACAGAAGGCAGAGACGTGGGTAGCAAAAGTACAAAATGAATTTATTTGATGCACAGTTAGCAGGGTAAAATAGTCCAGAAACTGTTCTTAAAATTGACATACAAACACAAGTACGCAATGCACCTGCAGCAAGGCTCACTCTGGCAGTCGATTGGTCGCTACAGCACACGGTCACACAGCACGTCACCAGCACTCACCCACACACCCGCAGTGGATCAGGAACACCTGGTAATACACGCTGTAAATCGTGCTCTGCACCCAACACCAAACAAAAGGCGACCAATCGCTCGACATGAGGGCCCGCTGCACGCAGCCAGTACGAGCGCGCACACGCACACACACACATCCCGTGCAACACCGAACAGACACGCACCTCAATTCACGCGCATACACACACACATGCATACACGCGTACAAGAAGAAACCACGGCGGCGGCAGAACTCCGTCCCACCAGTGGCACCACGCAGGACAACTGCGTGGCGTAATTCTCTCTCTTCGTCTTCAGGGTAGCAACAAAACAGCGGCGCCTCCCAGCTCACTGCCGACTACACATGCTCTCCTGCACTCAGTTAAAACAAGGACAAAACATTTAAAACCAACTCAAATATCGACCAGCTTCAATACCCACCCCAGCTGGATTAGGGAAAGTTGTCCAGTCGCTCATACTCGCTGTAACGTCCAAGCTGAGTCGTGTCAGGGATCTACGGCCACAACCAGTTTAGTGCAGCTTACCTGACCCAGAGCAGCATTCACGTTGCGCCAGCTGTGCTAAAAACAGCTGGTTGGTTCCAGCGTGAAGCACACATATACGCACACGGGGCAGTGGAGCACTTGTGGATCCATAAGCAGCGAACTAGAAACCGTTGACTGACGGACTTTCCCGCGGCTTACAGCCTGCGAGCTGTGACAAACCGGCAGCAGCAACAATCATGACCGGCTCCAGGTGTTGCTAGAAGCCTTTAAATGCGCTGGCAATTGATTTAATTAGCCACCGCCCCAAATCACGGGGAGTTAACTTCCTCACCTTGCCACACATAGTAGGCTCTGTTTCTTCTTGAAATGTCGGTCAAACAGAGCGACCGCCGCGTTGTAATCAGCCGCGTCCCCGAGTGTGCGAAAACGCGCTGTCCTTTAGCACCAAGACAGTGAAGGAGTATGGCCATTTTCCGCCTCGCCGGAACAGCGTTGAAACCGACGGCTAACATTTCGAAAGCGTCTTTACACTGCTCCCATGGCACCGGAGGCGTGTAGAAAAGGGCTTGGTGACGGTAAAGACAGCAGTGGGGCATCGTCAGCCATCTTTGTCGCCAATTGTTATGTCCAAAAAGTATAAATAAAACGCGGAGCACGACTTGTTTCAAACGTCCCACTAAATCCACGTCACACATTCATCGCCAATCTCAACCATAGAACATTCTAGTTAAAGTGGCAGATGATCATTATTTGAATTGCACAAAAACCAAAATAACCAAACATGGCAATCACTAGAACTGTGATAATAGCTACATAACAGTGTGTGAAGTGCCCTCGACGCGAAGCCAACCGGATTTCTGGAGAAAATAGATGTCGTGGATGAGCCCATGCGAGTTTCGAAAGTTGGATCCTGACTCCACCATCGCAGAGATTTGCAAGGCGTGTGTTGGACTCTTTGCAAGCATATGGACTGGACTGCAGATCCCGGACCATCTCCGCTCGTGCGGAGATTGCGAACAGGTTCCAGACAGCCAGTCAGAGCTACTCCTCCAGTCTCCGCAGCTCTCCAAAGTGTCAGATCAGCCTCTCTTTTTTTCCTCTCACTCTCTTGGTGACTCTCCCTCTCTGGAGACTATCCCCTCTCCTTTTCCCCCAGCTTCTCCTGCTCCTCTTCCTCGCCGGCCTTGATGGACCCAGTCGGCCTGCTCCAGCCTCAGAGGGCTCAAGAGGGCAATCAGAACCTCTTCTGAAATCCGGTGGTCCCAGCCCACCTCTTCTTAGCATCGGTGGTCCCAGCCCACCTCTTCTAAGCATCGGTGGTCCCAGCCCACCTTATCTCAGCATCAGTGGTTCCGGCCCACTCCTTTGTCGGAACTCTGGTGGTCCCGGCCCACCCCTTCGGCGGAACTCTGGTGGTCCCGGCCCACCCCTTCGTCGGAACTCCGGGGGTCCGCCGGAGCCTCCGAGCGGCGCGCCTGCCCGGCCGTTCTCCTGACCCTATGCGCGGCCCACCCGGCCGTCCTCCTGACCTCATCTGCTGGCGTTTGTAGCCCGCCCGTTGAGGGGGGAAGGGCACTGTAACGGTGCTACGGCTGAGCTCCTCCTGGTGGCGGAATTGGGAGTAACCAGGACCGTGTGATCGCCGACAGCTGTTCACCCTCGACAGGTGGACCCCATTATGGAGGTTTTCTTAAGGAGAACTTGGAGGTTGAACACGCTGTCGGTCAAACTTGTTATCACTTTTGAGTGATTTGGATTTGTTGTATCTTCTTCTGTTTGGATTGGTTGAACCTACCCTGTCGTCTTTGCCAGCTGAATCATAACATATATATATAATTATATTGTTAGTATAAATTATTGTTAAATAATAATAAAAATAATAATTATTATTCATGTTTTGCCATTTCACAGCTCCAACAACTTTTATAGACAAAACAACAAAAAGTGTCTTTTTTTTAACCAAGAATGTTCTCCTATTCTACTTGCACAGTCAGGAGCTATACACAAAAGACAAAGTGTTTTCTTTAGTCTTGGTTTTGTATAAAAGCCTCCGGTGACAGCAAACCACAACCAGATCAGCTTCTCCAGTTGGGACAACTGAAATCAGCTACCGCAACCATGATGGGAAAGGTACAGTAAACTTCATTTGAGCCCAATTTTCCACTTACAATCATATATTTAAAAATAATAATTTCTCATATTCTATTTCAGGTGGTTTTCTACGAGGACAGGAACTTCATGGGTCGCTCTTACGAGTGTATGGGCGACTGTGCTGACATGCACTCCTACATGAGCCGCTGTCACTCTTGTAGAGTTCACAGTGGATGTTTCATGATGTACGATCAGTCCAACTACATGGGACACCAGTATTTCTTCAGGAGGGGAGATTATTCTGACTACATGTCCATGTTTGGCATGAACAACTGCATCAGGTCCTGTCGTATGATTCCTTGGGTAGGTTCAAGTAATACGACATATAAGGGTTTGATTAAGTTACATAAAACAAACTCTAACGCATACCTTTTCCACTACAGTACAACGGATCCTACAGAATGAGGATCTACGAGAGGGACAACTTCCAGGGTCAGATGTACGAGATGATGGATGACTGTGACCACATGATGAATCGCTACCACATGTCTCACTGCAATTCTTGTAATGTGATGGACGGTCACTGGCTCTTCTACGAGCAGGCCAACTACAGAGGCAGACACTGGTACTTCGGGCCCGGAGAGTACAGAAACTTCAGCAATTATGGTGGAATGAGATTCATGAGTATGAGGCGTATCATGAACTCTTGGTACTAAAGCTGTTGTGAATTTAAATGTTCATAATTAAAAACATTTTTTGAATTTACTCAATGTGTCGTGGCAAAATTTTCAACAACCCTATTACACAGAATCTATCAAAACAATTTAATTCAAACTTTTATGACAAGAAAAACAAATCAGCTTTTAATAATTGTTCAAAGCTCCTTCCAGAATGCCACCCTGGACTCTTCTGCCATTTAAACAAAAACAGCCACTAGGGATTGTATTGAAATTGTGCTTTGCATTTAACCCACTCAGCACACACAAACCAGGAGCAGTGGGCAGCCTTAAGCCATGGCTACCGAGGAGCTTTTGGAAGTCAATGGGTGCTTCTCAGTTCTTTATTTGTGCGTCCTTGCGTTCTTTCCTAGCTCCTTTCCTCCACCCCTCTAGGATGCGGGAGAAGGAGGAGAGGAAAGACCGCGAGGTCGGAGAAATTGAATCAAGCAAAATGACATGTCCTCGCTTCGTAACGCGTCACTTCAAAGCGTCGGCAAGTAATGATGACACCACACCGCTGGATCTGGATCGCACGTTGGTATTATTTGATAAGAAATAATGATATGTGTCACAGATCCCGGCTGAAGCCGGGATAGAACCCTTATTTTGACGCGGACCGTTGTTTCGCGTCACTTCCGCGTTCGCGATGTTGTTTACTTCCCGTCTAGCTGTCATGTCTTCCCGCGTGTGTTTTGTTTTGGTGATCAGCTGTTTCACGTCACTCCCTGTCCTTCCGTGATCGTCCTAATTGTTTATGCTCCAAGTGTCTGTCATTTTCATGTCTTTAGGTTGAGTATTTATAGTCCGCGTTGTGCACGGGTTTCTTGTCGCGTTCTACCGTTATGTTTGGTTCATGTCTCGCCTTGTTTTCGTCTTGCCCCATCTTGTGAAGCTGTAATAAACCGTTTGGAGTTTAACCCCTTGCCTCCCGTCCGTGCTGTGCTCTGGGATCCAGCCCTCTCACCTTGAGTTTGCCATACCGTGACAGTCATGGATCCCGCCAGCATGGAAACCTGGAATTTGTTCACGACGCTTCTCACAGCTTCAGACCAGGAACGATGTGAGTTGTTTTATAAAGAAATGGACTGTGCTTTGAGACTTTGCCCACTGACAAGCCATGCAGACCCTGGAGAGGTCTGTAAGATTTTCTCGGACGTGTGCTCGTGTGATTTCGGCCAGCTGCCTGTGGGATCGCCAATTACGGCGGCTTTTGATGTGTGGCGCCTTGTGTCGGCGAGTGTACAGGCAAGTCATCGGCTGCCAACGCGGCGTCAGAGTTGTCAGTTTTGTGAGGAAAAGGATTTCAAGCTCCAGCCGAGCCACGTCACGTTCCAGCTCCAGCCGAGCCACGTCACGCTCCAGCCGAGCCACGTCACGCTCCGGCTCCAGCCGAGCCACGTCACGCTCCGGTCGAGCCACGTCACGCTCCGGTCGAGCCACGTCACGCTCCGGTCGAGCCACGTCACGCTCCGGTCGAGCCACGTCACGCTCCGGTCGAGCCACGTCACGCTCTGGTCGAGCCACGTCACGCTCAAGCCGCGCCCCGGCAGCCTCAAGCCGTGCCAAGCAGCCTTAAGCCAGTCAAGCTACGCCTCTGCTCAGTCAAGGTACGGTCCAGCGGGCTCCGCCCGGCCACGCCTCGTCCCTGCGGGCTCTGCCTTGTCACAACCCGCCCGGCCGTCCTCCTGACCCCTGCTGCGGCCCGCCCGGCCGTCCTCCTGACCTCCGCTGCGGCCCGCCCGGCCGTCCTCCTCACCTCCGCTGCGGCCCGCCCGGCCGTCCTCCTGACCTCCGCCGCGGACCGTCCGGCCCCATCCAGACATTTTGGGCATCTGGAATCCGCCCTTTGGGGGAGCGCTACTGTCACCGATCCCGGCTGAAGCCGGGATAGAACCCTTATTTTGACGCGGACCGTTGTTTCGCGTCACTTCCGCGTTCGCGATGTTGTTTACTTCCCGTCTAGCTGTCATGTCTTCCCGCGTGTGTTTTGTTTTGGTGATCAGCTGTTTCACGTCACTCCCTGTCCTTCCGTGATTGTTCTAATTGTTTATGCTCCAGGTGTCTGTCATTTTCATGTCTTTAGGTTGAGTATTTATAGTCCGCGTTGTGCACGGGTTTCTTGTCGCGTTCTACCGTTTTGTTTGGTTCATGTCTCGCCTTGTTTTCGTCTTGCCCCGTCTTGTGAAGCTGTAATAAACCGCTTGGAGTTTAACCCCTTGCCTCCCGTCCGTGCTGTGCTCTGGGATCCAGCCCTCTCACCTTGAGTTTGCCATACCGTGACAATATGTTGTAAAGGTTTAAAACTCCACAAAATATCAAAGATGTCTTTTTTTTTCATTTGATAAAATTCAAACGTCTACAATTGTTCTTGAATTTTAACAAAACAAACAGTTGTGTATTACAATTGTACAATACACTGTACAAAAAACAGCAGGCTACACACAATTGTATAATTAAATATCAATGATTTAAGTATATATTGAAGTTCATGAAGATGTATGCATCCTTTGATTAACTGTCTCCTCATCAGTCCTATGTAGAAAAAATTGTACACAACAGTTATAAATGTTAATGTGTTTGTTTCATTTGAGCCCTAACTAAATACACTTAACGAAAGAAATAAATATTTTACAATGACAATAAAGGCATTCAATTCCATTCAAAATTCAATTCAACTCAAAATAATGTTATAAGAAACAATGTTGTTAAAAAGCAATAATTTACTAAAATAAACAGGTAAAAAACGTGAAAAAACTGGCCTAAATATTTGTCGAAATTAAACGTAATAAAACATAACCAGTTACAAAAAGTTTACACTCAATCGCGGTTGGTGAAGATGTGAATAGGGCGGATAATTCAGACGCGCGTCACGCTAAGTCGGTAAAACACTTCCGCAAAGCATACACTGGTGTATCCTCGCTTATAACGCCTGCAGAAGCCTCCTCCACGCTCGCTCCTCGCCTCCTCACGGTGCAATTAGAGAATTAAGACGTCCTTCAAGATGGCGACACTTGATCGATTTCCGGGTCATAGGAGGAGGACGGAGGGTCGAGGGCATGAGGAGGCATATTGAGAAGCACCCAGTGTCTTGCTCAAGAACATTCAGTAGAATATAAACCTAGAATCAGCCAATCATAATGCAGCAAATCAATGACTAAAATAAAGACACGTAAACAAACTTTTTTTTTTAAATTCGTGAGATTATCAATGTGGCCCTAGGGACCACATAAAAATTGTGCTCTGCTTTTTACCCATCCAGTGAAGTACACCCGTAGCAGTGGGCAGCCTGAGCCGTAGCGCCCGGGGGCCTTGTGGGGCTCAGTGTCTTGCCCAAGGACACTTAATTGCAGACACTTGTCAATTAGAGAATTGAGATGTCCTTCAAGATGGCGGAGCTCTATTGATTTCTGCGTCAGGGGAGTGAGGACGGAGAATCGGGGACACGAGGACACATATTGAGATGCAAACTTTCCCACGAAACCGGAAGTGACATTGTATGACTTGCGGACACGTTAAACAATGCCTTTAACGTTTTTAAGCATTCACAAATATTCTCGTATGATTGAAAATCATTAAAAGGCCACGATCCTCTTACATATTCACACGTGCGGTTTTAGACAGTTAAAACAGTGAAAAGCGCCTTACAAATGCTCAGAACTTGAACTTGAACAATAAAAACATAACATCACAAAACCTCAACTAAAATGCAAGGTAACAGTCCCTTAAAGAGCAAGGTAAAGTCTCTTAAACTAAAAGCAAACAAAATCAAAGAACATGTTGCCACAAAGGCAGCACAAATGTGCAAGAAAAACAACAGTATGAAGACATACTTGTATCAAGAGGACTTACATGCATCAGTAATAAGATAGGGTAATAATGTAGTTTCTGCGTAGCCTACAAATTCACAGTGGCCACAGTTATTGTGGATAGTGACACCTGTTCAACATAGAATGTGAACATTTTGTGTCACTGCAAAGGGCAGGAATGACCATCTACATCTAACTCGGCTGTACAAATAAAAACCCACTAATTCTGACAAACTCCAAGAAGTGATTATGAAAGAATGGGTTGTTATCAGTCAGGATTTGGGCCAGAAGTTGATTTAGAGAATGCCCAGTCAAATTGCAGAGGTCCTGAAAAAAACCTCCACTGTGCCAACACTGCAAATACTGACTCTTGTTGATAAAAGTCTTTAAAACGTGTGTAAACGTATTTAAAACTTTTGTAAACGTACAAAAGTGCTTGTAATTATATTTCAGTACATCACAGAAACAACTGAAACAAAGATCGAAAAGCAGTTTAGCAGCAAACTTTGTGAAAACCATTATTTGTGTCATTCTCAAAACTTTTGGCCACGACTGTACTTAATTGTCACCAACCAGAGTTTCCACCTTAAACATAAGACTGATGCAAGAATGTTATGTATTAAATACAAGATATAGAAAGAAGAGAAAAAAAAATCTACACATTTTCTAAATAATCACCAGAATTTGATTCTAAAGAATAGAAAACTTTGTTTAAGCATTTTTTTCTGTGCGGCAAAGTTGGTCCAGGGACAAGTTGGATCCATGCAAATTAAGGTTTAAGGATTGTAAGTTTGGTTAAATGGTTGGTTGATTGTAAGGTTAAATTGATTGTAAATGTTCTCACAAGTAAATATTAACTGCTTTTTTTTCAATTCAACAGCCACATTTATTATACATTTTGCAAATAATCCAGATGACGTATATAGTCTAGAAAGTCCTTTATTTCTACTTGCACTGTCAGCTAATTGAAACAAATAGACCGTGTTTTCTTTAGACTTGGTCTTGTATAAAAGGCACCACTGACTGGCAAACAACAACCAGAAACAACTTCAGCTTCTCCTTTGTGGATCAACTGAGAATCAGCTACCGCAACCATGATGGGAAAGGTAACTTAATTGAGCTAAGATTTCAATAGAATTAAACACAAAGTAGACTCTCAAATTTTACATCTCAAACCTTCTATTTCAGGTGGTTTTCTACGAGGACAGGAACTTCATGGGTCGCTCTTACGAGTGTATGGGCGACTGTTCTGACATGCACTCCTACATGAGCCGCTGTCACTCTTGTAGAATTCACAGTGGATGTTTCATGATGTACGATCAGTCCAACTACATGGGAAACCAGTATTTCTTCAGGAGGGGCGATTATTCTGATTACATGTCCATGTTTGGTATGAGCAACTGCATCAGGTCCTGTCGCATGATTCCTTGGGTGAGTTAACATAATTGTTAGAAATGCATGTTTATTTTAATGAATCAAATCTGATACAAAAATATTTTTTTCCCACTACAGTACAACGGATCCTACAGGATGAGGATGTACGAGAGGGAGAACTTCCAGGGTCAGATGTACGAGATGATGGATGACTGTGACAACATGATGGATCGCTACCACATGTCCCACTGCCATTCCTGTAATGTGATGGACGGTCACTGGCTCTTCTACGAGCATCCCAACTACAGAGGCAGACACTGGTACTTCGGGCCTGGAGAGTACAGAAACTTCAACAACTATAGTGGAATGAGATTCAATAGTATGAGGCGTATCATGAACTCTTGGTACTAAAGAAGAATCGAAATCATAGTTCAATGATAAATAATAAACACATTTTAAACTGAATTTTTGTGTCATGACAATTTTATCTGTTATCTTTTAAAACCAAACTTTTACTGACACTCTGAAAAACAATGGTTTACCATTCTCTAAATAAAACTTTTGGAAAAAAAAAGAGCTATACAAAACACAACTCAACTAAACAAAGTGACAACTTTTGTAATGGTCAGGCTTTGAATCACAACCAAATATATAGACGGAAATACAATTGGTTTTTGGCCAACCAACCACAGAGCGGAACACACAGACACACCTTCACACTAGCCCTTTTCACACATACAGACATTCCCGGCAAAATACCAGTACATCGCCTGCATGCAATTACGTATGTGTGAACAGACAAAGGCCGGGAAATTCTTTCCGGGAATATGCCGGCATGGGTACCTGTAATGTTCCCGGTATATTGCCTGCATTAGTGCCCTAAGTGAAAGCGGAACGAAGTTTGCCAGAATAAGGACGCAGAAGTTCAGTAAGTGCTGATGTCAGAACATTCTGGTGTGGGTCACGCGCTCAATTCTCACGCGCTTATGCAGGACCAGCCGTTTAAAAGATCTCACCGGTTGATGATGTCACAGAGTAGTCACTCCTCGCTGTTTACAGAAATCACAATCAGAAATGTCTGTCAACTTTTAACAAATTCGGACGGATGAAGACATTTCTCAGCACATCAAAGGAACAATTAGTGATGCCGTTACAAATTAAACAATTTGCGCCGTATTCATGTTTACAAAGGCGCAGCTGTTTAAAGTGTGTCGCCAGTTGATGATGTCACAGAAAATACCTGGATTTTGAAAACGCTGTGTGAATAGTTCTCTTCCGGTAAAAAGCGGGAATGGCAGCTCAATTTGGACTTTCATCCCGACAGAATTATGTTTACAAGCAAAAAAAAAAAAAGAATCACAATTGCCTCTGTAACTTCTGAACAGTTACGTCAACATGCACATTTTTTTATGCAAATCTAAATCTGAATCTAACGACAAAGAGAATGTATATCTTTGTTTTTGTTTAATTGTGGAGCAAGTTAAAAAAGGGCGGCACGGTGGCGCAGTGGTTAGCGCTGCAACCTCACAATTTGTGGTTGACTCAAAATTAAAGTAGTGTTTTGTCATTTCCATACAAAAACTAATTTAATAGGAATTTAGGCAGTCTCTTTTCCCATAATCCTGGAAAACGTGATGTAACAAATTTCAAGTGCAAACACTAGACTTGATGTTTAATGTATCTCAGTAGCCAGTCATTACAGTGTTTGAACCCCCAGAATTGCTACAGATTTTCTATTTATATATTTATCAGCTAATTTGAGCTTTTCAAGACACAATCAATGTTGTCAGTTTTCAGAATTAGGTTCTTAAGAAATGAAAATGTAATAAGTTATTCTGTGCAGCAAAGTTTGGCTATGGACAGGTATCCATCAAGTGGTAGGGGGTGTCACGGGTCTCGGCGCGTGACGTCATGGATTTTTATTTTGATTCACTTCTGGACTTTTTGAACCTTTTTGACATTTTGAACCTCGCCACGTCGCCGCCATCTTGACCCACTGTTTATGTTGTGATCAGGTGTTCTGTGTTTTGTAATTATTAGTTCATCAGCCAATGTATTTAAGTTTGACTTTCACCATGTTTCGGCGCCAGTTTGTCTGTGTTTATAGCCAGCCTTACCAGCGTTTACTTCTCGTCTAGTCTAAGTCTCGTTGCCGATCTCGATTCCCGTTTTCCCGACTCTCGTTTTTGCCTGCCGTTTTGGATCTCGTTTGGATTACTTGTTGCCGACCTTCTTGCCTGTTTTGTGGTTTACCCCTGTGCCCGGCCTACGCTGTACTGTTTGCCGTTGACGACTTTTGCCTGCCTGACTCCGATTAAAGCCTTTTGGATATAACCTGCCGCTTCGTCTCCATCTGTGCATGTGGGTCCAACGCCTCAGAGCCGTGACCCCCGTGTCAGGGGGCCGTTCTTTTAAATAACAGATTTAATAATAATATTAATAATAGTAACGACAACAACCACACATTTTGTTTAGTGGTGCCTTTTTTAGCACTTAAAGACACAATACATGAATGCTTGGTATATTATTTGCAAGCAAAAAGCAATATATCATCACTTACTACGAGCCTACACGACTGCTGCGCTCTCAAAACTCCGGCCAGCTTATAATACCGCGAATCTCTAAAATCTACCAGGGAGGAAGATCCTTTTCATACTTAGCACCCAAACTATGGAATGCTCTGCCGAGTCCAATTCGAGACTCAGAATCAGTGAGTCAATTTAAGTCTAGACTGAAGACGCATCTCTTCAACGAAGCATATATTGACCTGTTATAATACAACCAACGCACTGATTGTGTAGTGTTAGAATGCCGGAGGAGACTGGCACCAGTGAGCCGGGTTCTCCCCAGGGTTTTTCCTCGTTAAAGAGGTTTTTTACCTGGCCACTGTTGCGTATGTGCTTGCTCGCTGGTCTTTGTCTTTGTCTTGTCATAACCGCAGCCACTTAGTCAACACCAACAATCCAGACGACAAATTGAATAAAAAGCATCATTTCCCTTACATATTTACATGTGCGCTTTGAGACAGTTAAAACTGTGAAAAGCGCCTTACAAATACTCATTATATTATTATTATTATATATATAAATGTCACAGAAAAGCGACTGTCTAGGACTGTCTAAGACAAGGCAGGGTGGACTCACGTGCGATTCCCGGAAGAGTTGAAGGTACTCAAAGGGGTAACTGTCCAAAAAGGGTTTAATCCGAAATTGTCGTCATGAGCAGGCAATGGGTTGATACACAAGAAAATTTAAACACACACATAAACAAGAACATGAACTTGATGAGACTAGAGGCGAGAGTGACAGGTACAATGACAAACTGGCGACAAGACAATGACTTGGGCAAACTTAAATACACACAAATTAACAATGATTACAGACACGAAACACCTGGGTAACCACGACAACAAAGACAGAGACCGGGTACACAACATGGCGGCGTTCCAAGGGATCATTCTACATCAGGGGTGGGCAAACTTTTTGACTCGCGGGACACATTGGGTTCTAACATTTGACAAAGGGGCCGGACCAGGCTCGTGGAAAAAATACAAATTATAGGATATACAAATGTTTGTATAATTTAGTATTTAACATTAAATGGTGTTTATTTGTATTTAAAAATGCATTCAAGATTAAATAAAACAGATATAATACTAAAATACAAATAAAGTGATTTAGCATTTTAACTCACCAGGGAAGGTCCCATTATGATATTAGAATTTTCTTTTAATATTGAATATCAACATATTCAATTATATATATTATCAATTTGTTTTTTTTTAATCCTTTTTTAATCCTCCGGGACAGCGGAGCGCCTGAGGGGCCCGCATAAACGTATATGCGCAAACCTTTATTTTTTTGTGACTGACAGTGTAAAAATAAAGGTTATAAATATGTTAGTACATTTAAGTAACATACATTTGTGTATATGGTTCTGCTTTTTAAAATGTGTTCATAAAGAAAGCAAAAAAAAAACCTTCATAATGGTACATTAAAAAAAATATATAAGATTTTGATTTAATTTTTTACAAGCTCCGCGGGCCGGATTAAAACGTTCCGCAGGCCGTAGTTTGCCCATGCCTGTTCTACATAAAATCTTGGCTTCAACATAAAAGTTCAACACATCTAAGATAGTTGTTTAGATGAGTTCTTCAGTGTATCTTAGCATTGAAAAGGACGCACAATTTATGAATTGTACAAATCTGTCAATAGTCAACATAAATGGCTAATTTCGTCTAGAAACCCTGTTGTTTCTACTTGCACTGTCAGCCACTTGAAACAAATAGACCGTGTTTTCTTTGGTCTTGGTCTTGTATAAAAGGCACCAGTGACTGACAAACAACAACCAGAAACAACTTCAGCTTCTCCTTTGTGGACCAACTGAGAATCAGCTACCGCAACCATGATGGGAAAGGTAACTTAATTTGAGCTAAGAATTCAACAGAATTAAACACAAATTAGACGCTTGAGAATATTAACATCTCAAACCTTCTATTTCAGGTGGTTTTCTACGAGGACAGGAACTTCATGGGTCGCTCTTACGAGTGTATGGGCGACTGTTCTGACATGCACTCCTACATGAGCCGCTGTCACTCTTGTAGAATTCACAATGGATGTTTCATGATGTACGATCAGTCCAACTACATGGGACACCAGTATTTCTTCAGGAGGGGAGATTATTCTGACTACATGTCCATGTTTGGTATGGGCAACTGCATCAGGTCCTGCCGTATGATTCCTTGGGTGAGTTATCGGGAAAATATCTGTTTATTATTATACAACACAATCTGATACAAAAATATTTTTTTTCCACTACAGTACAACGGATCCTACAGAATGAGGATGTACGAGAGGGAGAACTTCATGGGTCAGATGTACGAGATGATGGACGACTGTGACAACATGATGGATCGCTACCACATGTCTCACTGCCATTCCTGTAATGTGATGGACGGTCACTGGCTCTTCTACGAGCATCCCAACTACAGAGGCAGACACTGGTACTTCGGGCCTGGAGAGTACAGAAACTTCAGCAATTATGGTGGAATGAGATTCAATAGTATGAGGCGTATCATGAACTCTTGGTACTAAAGAGGAATCATAATCATTGTTTAATGATTATTAATAAACAAGTTTTGAACTGAATTTTTGTGTCATGACAATTTCATCTACTAACATTATCTATTAAAACCAAACGTTTACTAACCCTCTCTGATAAATAATGCTTTACTATTCGCTAACAAGATGTAGCAAGATGAAACTGGTGTTAAAACTTGACCAGTACTGGAGGAAACATTTAGGTAAGAAAAACAAATGACAACAGCAATTTGCACTGCCAAAAAAATGAATCTCATCAGTCCAAAGATGGAGATAGTGACTGTATCCTGACACTATTCTTTCCTTTGTTCATCCATCCATATATCCATCTATCCAATGTTTCTGGGTCATTGAGAACCAGAACTAATTCCAGTTGGAGGCCTGGTGGTAAAATACACACTAACAATTTTTGGCCAACCATCCGCAGAGCGGAACACAGAGACACACATCTTTACACTCTCACTTATCCCAATAATTTTCAAAGATTTTTTTCAGTATTTTTTTATGAAAATATTTCTTTTGGGCTGGGTGTAAAAGCGGTGCGCGGTGAGTCGAGGGGAAACACGTCAGCCACATGTATTACAAAGTGAATGAAGACGACAAAACGACAAACTGCAAGTTGTGCTCCACAATATTGTCCAGAGGCTCAATGTAGTGCGTTTACCGCAAGTAATTTAATCAAGCACCTAAAATACCAATCACTAAATAGTAAATATGTTTGTTATTGCCCCTTTGTGCTGTCCAAAGCGGCAGTTTACCACAAAGTGAAAAAAAATTGAATAACTTGAGTTGCCACTGTTTAAATTTTCTATAATTGTGTGTTCTGTAACATGTTGCGTACAACATGCGTTTCATTTAGAATAAACCTTCTTAATGCCAAACTAGCCTCTTTTCTAATTTAACGACTGTTGCGTCCCGAGTGTCTTGTGCGCAGAATGACTGCCGGTGGAACTCCTCTCATTCCACCAATAAGCATTCCCCCGGAAATACAAAGGGGGGCGTGACGCAAGAGGATGAAGACGCATGACACACAGCTGTGTTTGCCGGTTTCTTGGTCCTGTTTTTCAATTCCACTGAGATTTCTGCTAACGACAGATCGTCGCGTCTCTTGAGGTGTTCTGAGTGTGGTGTCGAGGCGAGGCTAGTATATCACGTGATGTACATCCCCATCACGCAGTATTCGTGTGCATAGACACACTACGTGGGTAATGAGCGGATGCTTACCAAAGTATTTTTGATTTTGCTAGATAGTGTAGCTAGGTTCCTGTGTGCCGAAAATTTCTTTTCGATTTGTTTGGAGGGTTTAGCTTAGAGGTTTAGATGCCGAAGTTAGCTTGTTTTGTTTTATTGCTTTCTTTGCTTTCCAGCTCCACTCACGCCTCGCACCAGTTGGGTTTGCAGAGACAAGTGTACCATGTTTTTTTCATTTAATTCACAAAATCAATATAAAATCACTGGTTTGTGTCTTTGGCCGGTTACTGCACACTTCACCTTATTGCTTATCACAATGGTTAATTTTAACGTCTCAAATCATTAATCCTTTTTTTTTCTTCTCTTATATATTATTATTTTCTTATGTGCAGCTGCCTAAAGCCCTAGGTCGTAACAACGAGCAGGGAGTCGTAACAATGACTAAAGCTGTTAACTATAAATTTATATCCTGTTATATTAAGTACTCTGTATTGTCGAGTGCTGAAATGCAAGTACTCATACTCCTTTTCCAGAAAAGTGGTGTCAGTGCATCCCTACAAATTATCAATGCTCACTACTTAGGAAATGTTGATGTTCTTCAGCGTTGTCTGGTATCCCCCATGAGTGAACTCTAGTCTCTAATCTTTAATGTTGTAGTCGTTCTGTTCTATAGTTCTATAGTTACCACAGAGTCCAAGAGTACGAGAAAAACACGGAGATCACTTAGTCCAAATGCACAGGGATCAACTAACGACGCCCGAATCAGTTGGGTCTACAACGTCAATAACCGTCAACCCATTAGTCCTCCATAACTCCTTATAAAGGTGTTGCTGATCCGCCACACCTGTAACTGATGCTAATGAGATGCTGGTCGTCAATCAGTCCATTGCTGCCTCTTTGCTCAGACCACAGGTGAGGCCGAGGCACAGGATTGTAACAGTTACTCTGACATGCAATTATTTTTTTATTCTAAATCTGAGTATAACGACAAATAAACCGTATATCTTTTATTTATTAAATTGTAAAGCATTTTAAAATAATTTGGACAATTTGTGGTTGTGATTGACTCAAAATGGAAGTAGTTATTTGTCATTTCAATGCAAAACTAATTTTATCTGAATTTAGGGAGAAGCATGAAGAATTTTTTTTATTTTAAGTGCAAATAATAGACTTAATGTTTAATGTCAAGAGACTCTGCTGCTGCTGGCCATACTTCTGTAACATCTCAGTAGCCAGGCATCAGTGTTTAAACCCCCTGAATTGCTCAAGATTTTCTACTTATTTATCAGCTAATCTGAGCTTTTTAAGGCACAACCAATATTGTAGTTTTCAGAATTAGATTTTAAAGAAAAGAAAATGTTATAAGTTATGCATTCATTCTGTGCAGCATAGTTTGCCTATGGGCAGGTATCCAGCCAGTGGTAGGGAAACAGTTTTTTAAATTATCAATTTTGAAATAATATTAATAATAGTAACAACAACAACAACAACAACAGCAAAACATTTTATTTGGTTGCCCCTTTCTTAATACTCAATAGCACATTACCTGAATGCTAAATGAAGTGCTAAATCATTTATTACATTATTTGCAAGCAAAACGCACAATATATATATATATATATATATATATATATATATATATATATATATATATATATATTCCTCAGTTTATCTTAGCACATAAAAGATCACACAATTTATGAATTCGACATTTCTGTCAAAGGTTAACATAAATGGCCAATTTCGTCTAGAAACCCTGTTATTTCTACTTGCACTGTCAGCCACTTGAAACAAATAGACCGTGTTTTCTTTAGTCTTGGTCTTGTATAAAAGGCACCAGTGACTGACAAACAACAACCAGAAACAACTTCAGCTTCTCCTTTGTGGACCAACTGAGAATCAGCTACCGCAACCATGATGGGAAAGGTAACTTAATTTGAGCTAAGATTTCAATAGAATTAAACCCAAATTAGACGCTTGAGAATATTAACATCTGAAACCTTCTATTTCAGGTGGTTTTCTACGAGGACAGGAACTTCATGGGTCGCTCTTACGAGTGTATGGGCGACTGTTCTGACATGCACTCCTACATGAGCCGCTGTCACTCTTGTAGAATTCACAATGGATGTTTCATGATGTACGATCAGTCCAACTACATGGGACACCAGTATTTCTTCAGGAGGGGAGATTATTCTGACTACATGTCCATGTTTGGTATGGGCAACTGCATCAGGTCCTGTCGCATGATTCCTTGGGTGAGTTATCGGGAAAATATCTGTTTATTATTATACAACACAATCTGACACAAAAATATTTTTTTCCACTACAGTACAACGGATCCTACAGAATGAGGATGTACGAGAGGGAGAACTTCATGGGTCAGATGTACGAGATGATGGACGACTGTGACAACATGATGGATCGCTACCACATGTCTCACTGCCATTCCTGTAATGTGATGGACGGTCACTGGCTCTTCTACGAGCATCCCAACTACAGAGGCAGACACTGGTACTTCGGGCCTGGAGAGTACAGAAACTTCAGCAATTATGGTGGAATGAGATTCAATAGTATGAGGCGTATCATGAACTCTTGGTACTAAAGAGGAATCAAAATCATTGTTTAATGATCATTAAAAACTCATTTAAAACTGAATTTCTGTGTCGTGACAATTTCATCTACTATAAAAAAATAATCATCTATTAAAACTAAACGTTTACTAACCCTCTTTAATAAATAATGGTTTACCATTCTCTGATAAATACATTTTATAAAGTGCTATGCAAAGCACAATTAAACTTTTAATATTGTGTCACCAAATTTTAAAATGGTCAGGGTTTGAATCAGAACTTAATGTACAGAGTGGAAGCTATAAACCAACAATAAACCACTCTACATTAACCAGGCAGGTAACAAGATGAAACTGGTGTTGAAACTTGGCCAGTAATGGAGAAAAAACGAAATTTGGTAAGAAAAACAAATGACAACACAGCAATTTGCACTGCCAAAAAATGAATGTCACAGGTCCAAAGATGAAGATAGTGACTGTATCCTGACACTATTCTTACTTTCGTTCATCCATCCGTACATCCATTCATCGTATGTTGTGGGTCACTGGGAACCAGAGCCAATTCCAGCTGTAGGCCTGGTGGTAGAATACACATGGTTTTTGGCCCACCAATTGTAGAGAGGAACACACAGAATCACACATTCACACTCTCACTCACCCCAAAAGTTTGCAAATATTTTTTTCCAAATGTTTTTTTATGCAAATATGCCTTTTGGACTTGGCGGCACTTTCGCGCAGTGGGTAGCATTGCCGCCTCACAGCAAGAAGGTTCTGTTTGACACTTGAGGTGTGAGTTCTAAGGCCTTTAAGTGTGGAGTTTGTATGTTTTCCCTGTGCTTGCGTGGGTTTCTTCCGGGTTCTCCAGTTTCCTCTCACAGTCCAAAAACATGTGTTTCAGGCGAATTGGCATTGTAAAATTGGCCACAGGTATGAGTGTGTGAATGTGTTTGTCTGTGTGTACTGCTATGCCAATGGTTGGCCACCAATCCAGAGTGTGTATCCTGCCTTCGGCCCACAGATGCTGAGATAGGCGCCAGATACCCGCGACCCTGTAAAGAACTAAGCGGCAGAAGTTAAATGAATGAATTCTTTTTGGACTGATGGAGTGAAGGAAAGATTTTGAAATCAAAGAAACTAAATTGGCATGTTATCTTCAAAAGGAGCTCTCAAGTGTTACAAAGCATTTTTAACAAAATATATCTAAACATATATGGAAAAAAAAGGTCTAAGCATATACTTACAAAAACAATACTTCGTGTTACTTTTTTCAATTCAATGATGACAAAAATGATTTTCAAATAATTAATGCTGATAACTTAGGAGATGTTGATGTTCCTCTGCGTTGTCTGGTATCCCTCCTGAGTGAACGCTAGTCTCTTATCTTTAATGTTGTAATCTTCCTGTTCTATAGCATCTCATATTTAGGAGGAAAAAATTTGCTTGCTTGAAGATGATCATTTTTAATAGAATTTTGAACCCAAAGAGTTAGAATCCCTGTTATACTTGCTCAATTTGGTCATCCGTTCAAGGTAAATTCTGTTTAGAAGCAAAAAAAAAAAAAAATCACAATTTCCTCTAACTCCTAAAATGTTACTCTGACAAGCAGATTTTTTTAATCCTAAATTTGAGTTAAACTATAATTGTTGACCTTTCTTTAATTTACTTTGAAAATTTGTGCTTGACTCAAAATATAACTAGCTTTTTTGTCATTTCAATACTACTGTACTTATATTTGAATTTAGGTAGTCTCCTTACGAACAATTGTAGAAAACATGAAAGAAATGTGTATTTTAAGTGCAAAAACTAGACTTGATGTTTAATGTCATGTAACTTTGCTACTGCTGGCCATACTTCTGCAACATCTCAGTAGCCAGGCATTATAGTGTTTGTACCCCCAGATGTTCTACTTATTTATCAGCTAATCCGAGATTTTGGCACAATCAATGTTGTCAGTTTTAAGAATTAGATTCTAAAGAAATGGAAAATTATTAAGTTATGCATTCATTCTGTGCAGAAAAGTTTGCCTATGGACATGTATTCAGCCAGTGGTAGGGAACCATACTTTTAAATTAACAATTTAATAAAAAAAATATTATTAATAGTAACAACAACAACAACACGTTTTATTTGGTTGCCCATTTCTTAATACTCAAGAAAACATTTCCTGAATACTAAATTAAGTCTGTCAATAGTCAACATGAATGGCCAATTTCGTCTAGAAACCCTATTATTTCTACTTGCACTGTCAGCTACTTGATACAAATAGACAGTGTTTTCTTTAGTCTTGGTCTTGTATAAAAGGCACCAGTGACTGACAAACAACAACCAGAAACAACTTCAGCTTCTCCTTTGTGGACCAACTGAGAATCAGCTACCGCAACCATGATGGGAAAGGTAACTTAATTTGAGCTAAGATTTCAATAGAATTAAACACAAACTAGACGCTTGAGAATATTAACATCTCAAACCTTCTATTTCAGGTGGTTTTCTACGAGGACAGGAACTTCATGGGTCGCTCTTACGAGTGTATGGGCGACTGTTCTGACATGCACTCCTACATGAGCCGCTGTCACTCTTGTAGAATTCACAATGGATGTTTCATGATGTACGATCAGTCCAACTACATGGGACACCAGTATTTCTTCAGGAGGGGAGATTATTCTGACTACATGTCCATGTTTGGTATGAGCAACTGCATCAGGTCCTGCCGTATGATTCCTTGGGTGAGTTATCGGGAAAATATCAGTTTATTATTATACAACACAATCTGATACAAAAATATTTTTTTCGGTTACAGTACAACGGATCCTACAGAATGAGGATGTACGAGAGGGAGAACTTCCAGGGTCAGATGTACGAGATGATGGACGACTGTGACAACATGATGGATCGCTACCACATGTCTCACTGCCATTCCTGTAATGTGATGGACGGTCACTGGCTCTTCTACGAGCATCCCAACTACAGAGGCAGACACTGGTACTTCGGGCCTGGAGAGTACAGAAACTTCAGCAATTATGGTGGAATGAGATTCAATAGTATGAGGCGTATCATGAACTCTTGGTACTAAAGAGGAATCATAATCATTGTTTAATGATCAATAAAAAGCAAGTTTTAAACTGAATTTCTGTGTCATGACAATTTCATCTACTATAATAAGTCAACATCATCTATTAAAACTAAACGTTTACTAACCCTCTTTAATAAATAATGCTTTACCATTCTCTGATAAATACATTTTTAAAAAGTGCTATCCAAAACACAATTAAACTTTTAATATTGTGTCACCAACTTTTGAAACGGTCAGGGTTTGAATTAGAACCTAATGTACAGGCTGGAAGAAGCTTTAAGTGCAAAAGTTGAAATGACGCCACACAGACATGGAAATAACATCATCAGAATGTTCTGCCCGGACCATATAGAGTGTAACACCCAGCGAGATTAACGCACTCGTGTCGAATTTCTATAAGCTTATTTGCAAGTTTTATGTGGGGAAATTTGTTTTGTGTTAGTGAGTTTGAAACTGCTTCAAACTCCTGCTGTGTAAGTGTGTGTGTGAGTGTGCTGTCCGCTCTTAGGTGCTCTAGGAGTTCCTGCACGGCTCTATTTATATCAACGCCAGACTCGCAGAAGCCATTGTAGGAGAATAACAGCTCATTTTATATTTTGGAAGCAATACATTTGAAACTAACCAGTGCTTTTGTTGTTGTCTTTTGTTTATTTGATGTGCGTGAAGATTAAACAACTGTTTCGCGGTAAGACCATGACGCACTCGTTTCGTGTAGTGAATTTTTTTTTTCCGCAGCTCGGGACGAAATTTTCGCGGCGAAGCATTTCGTTACTCAGGTTTTTCGTTAGTAAGGACATTCGTAAGTCAGAGTAGCAACTTTCGTTTTCCAAAAAAGTGGTGTCAGTGCATCCCTACAAATGATCAATGCTCACTACTTAGGAAATGTTGATGTTCCCCAGCGTTGTCTGGTATCCCTCATGAGTGAACTCTTGTCTCTAATCTTTAATGTTGTAGTCTTCCTGTTCTATAGCATCTCACCTTTACTGTAGAAGGAAAAAATTAATTTGCTTGAAGATGGTCATTTTTAATAGAATTTTGAGGCCAACAAGTTAGAATCAGCATTCATTCTATGCAGCAAAGTTTGCCTATGGTCAGGTATCCAGCTAGTGGTAGGGGACCAATTTTTTAAATTACCGATTTAAAAAATAATATTAATAATAGTAACAACAACAGCAACACATTTTATTCGGTTGCCCCTTTCTTAATACTCAAGAACACATTACCTGAATGCTAAATGAAGTGTTAAATATTTTTTGACATTATTTGCAAGCATAAAGCATTATATATATATATATATATATTAGGGTTGGGCCGGTATCAGCGGTATCGGCGTTACAGCGGCTAGTTTTTTTATCGCACGATAACAGCCCCCCCCCCCGGGTATCTACTTTCAATGCATGCACCGTTCAGCCAAGTCTTAGCTAAATCTTCCAGCAAGCCTGGCCTTTTTCCTGCCTGTTACGTCAGAGGAGTCCGCGCCGGTGAATGACCCCGGCTCATTACCATCACCTGCCCAGGCTAATCAGCACGCCGAGCTACACTGCAGTCAGACGAAGGTGGCGTCGGAGAAAGGACCGTCCACTCTTTGCTCCACGGAAAATTCAACTTTAAGCTGCTTCCAGACGGAACCGTCGACAAGCGAAAGGTAATTTGCACTCTGTGCGATTCGGAGTTTTGCTTACTGCCGGAGCGCTACCAGTCTGAAATACCACCTGAAGGCCACTGCGCCAGCGGACGAGGAGAGGCAAAGCACTAGTGCGGAGAGGGGTCAGCGCCGGCGTCAGAGAACAATCCCCGAGTGCACTCAAGCGAGGCCGGTCAGTGCAGCTCTTTCTGCCCAGCAAACGAACCTTTTGGCCCGGTGGATATCCACCAGCTGCCGCCCCATAAGCGTGGTGTAAGACGGCTGCCTCCAGCGTCTTCTCCAGGTGGCCACGGGCGACCCCACTTACTGGCTACCGGCCAGGCAGACCATCATGAGGAGAATTCATGACCAGCATGCCGCCGAGAGAGTCACCAAAGCCGCGACGCTTGCAGGGGCACGTTGGGTAGCGCTTTCCGGCGACCACTGGACCTCCATAAGCAACGACAACTACCTCGGCGTGACTGCCCACCTGATCGACTCCAGCTGGGAACTTCACTCCTTCACATTAGGTGAGTCAGGTTCAGTATTTTTTAAATTTATTTCTTTTTTTCAAATTGACATTATCACCGATTGTCTGTTCATTAGGCGTGATGAAGACGGAGGAGCGCCACTTTGCCGAAGCGTGCGCCAAACAGTTCATGGACGTGGCCAAAGACTGGGGGATCGTTGACAAAGTCAGCACAGTTGGCACGGACAGTGCCCCGACTATGGTGGCCGCGGGGAGGCTACTGCTCTTCGAGCACATCCCCTGCGTTGCGCACGTCGTGCAGAGGGCGGTTGTCATCTCCCTCCGGGAAGGTGGATTCGAGGCTGCACTGACTAGAGTCCGTAAAGTTGTGGGACATTTCAGGCACAGTCCGGCCAACTCGGATAAGCTGAACCTCCAGCAAGCCTCGCTTGGGCAGGATCAGGAGTCCCTCGTGTAAGACGTTCCAACGCGGTGGAACTCGACGCTGGAGATGATAAGGCGAGTGCTCCGTAACAGGGAAGCACTCCAGGCAACACTGTCTCAACAGAAGCACTGCCTGACCCTCCCGACGAGCGCCGACTACGAGAGACTGTACAGGCTGGTAGCAGTGTTGGAGCCTTGCAGGTATGCTCCGCGTAAAAGCCACGCGGACCAGCGGGTTGTTAACCAAGGCTCTGCTTCTGTCTGCCTCTAGGTACGTCACTGAGCTCCTCGGTGGAGAAAAGTACGTCTCCTGCTCTGTGGCACTTCCCACCATGTGCCACCTTCAGCGCACCATGGAAATCTCGGACGACGATCCCGCCTACATCGGCCGGTTCAAAGCTGCCTTCCTCAAGGACCTGACCAAGCGGATGGAGAATTTGAACCTGGAGTGGCTCAAGGTTCTTAGAAACTGACCAGTGCATCCATTGAAGATGTGTACTTTTCTCACTTTTCCTCACTTCTTGTTTATTCACCCAAGGTTGCGACGGCTTTGGATCTCCGTTTCAAAAACCTAAGATGCCTGAGCCGGGCAGAGAGGAAGCCAGTGTGGGCGAGGCTAAGAGAGCTGGTGAAGGAGGAAGAACCGGCTCCTCCAACACCTGCGGAGGAGATCCCCGAGTCCAGGCCCAAATTAGCCCTGCTGCTCACACGGTCAGACTCGGACTCAGAGTCAGAAGACATCCCAGAGGACAATACTCTGGAGCGATGCCGTCTAGAGCCTGCTGCTAATCTGGATCAGTGTCCTCTGAAATGGTGGCTTTCAAACGCGTGGCCGCAGTCGCCCGCAAGTACCCCGGGACTCCTGCCACAAACGTCCCGTGCGAGAGACTTTTTTCTCTGGCGTGCCATATTGAGCAGAGAAGTTCCACCAGTCACTCTGCCTGAGTGACTGGTGGAAGGACTCAAAGTGACTGTTTGACAATAATAAAAAAATAAATAAATCAGTGTGCAAAAAATACGAGATTTTGTTTGTCATTTATTCCAATAAAAAAAAAAATATTCAGTATAGATTAATGCAGATAAATTCCGAGAGAACAGTGAGATTAATCTAGATCAAGACTTTTGATCTTTGACCATCCTTAATATATATATATATATATATATATATATATATATATATATATATTATTCATTTTTTTTAAGTTCATTTGATGAGTTCTTCAGTCTATTTTAGCATTTAAAAGGTCATCTAATTTATGAATTGCACAAATCTGTCAATAATCAACATAAATGGCCAATTTCGTCTAGAAACCCTGTTATTTCTACTTGCACTGTCAGCTACTTGAAACAAATAGACCGTTTTTTCTTTAGTCTTGGTCTTGTATAAAAGGCACCAGTGACTGACAAACAACAACCAGAAACAACTTCAGCTTCTCCTTTGTGGACCAACTGAGAATCAGCTACCGCAACCATGATGGGAAAGGTAACTTAATTTGAGCTAAGAATTCAATAGAATTAAACACAAATTAGAAGCTTGAGAATATTAACATCTGAAACCTTCTATTTCAGGTGGTTTTCTACGAGGACAGGAACTTCATGGGTCGCTCTTACGAGTGTATGGGCGACTGTTCTGACATGCACTCCTACATGAGCCGCTGTCACTCTTGTAGAATTCACAATGGATGTTTCATGATGTACGATCAGTCCAACTACATGGGACACCAGTATTTCTTCAGGAGGGGAGATTATTCTGACTACATGTCCATGTTTGGTATGGGCAACTGCATCAGGTCCTGCCGTATGATTCCTTGGGTGAGTTATCAGGAAATTATCATTTTATTATTATACAACACAATCTGATACGAAACTAATCTTTTTCATTACAGTACAACGGATCCTACAGAATGAGGATGTACGAGAGGGAGAACTTCATGGGTCAGATGTACGAGATGATGGACGACTGTGACAACATGATGGATCGCTACCACATGTCTCACTGCCATTCCTGTAATGTGATGGACGGTCACTGGCTCTTCTACGAGCATCCCAACTACAGAGGCAGACACTGGTACTTCGGGCCTGGAGAGTACAGAAACTTCAGCAATTATGGTGGAATGAGATTCAATAGTATGAGGCGTATCATGAACTCTTGGTACTAAAGAGGAATCAAAATCATTGTTGAATGATCATTAAAAAGCAAGTTTTAAACTGAATTTTTGTGTCATGACAATTTCATCTACTATAATAAGTCAACATCATCTATTAAAACCAAACGTTTAGTAACCCTCTTTTATAAATAATGCTACCATCCTCTGTTAATACATTTTAAAAAGTACTATGCAAAACACAAATAAACTTTTAATATTGTATCACGAACTTTTGAAATGGTCAGGGTTTGAATCAGAACCCAATGTACAGAGTGGAACAAAGCTTTAAGTGCAAAATTGGAAAAGCCCAATTATCAAACACTAAACCACTAACCACTTAGCCAGGAGACAATAAACCACTCTACATTAACCAGGCAGGTAACAAGATGAAACTGGTGTTGAAACTTGACCAGTAATGGAGAAAAAAAATAGGTAAGAAAAACATTTGACAACACAGCAATTTGCACTGCCAAAAAATGAATGTCATCAGTCCAAAGATGCTTGCTAGAGTTTTTAAACTTTTTTCCTCACCATTTTTTTCAATGTCATGCGATCTACCCACAATGCCTTTGCTTTTGACCAGACAATCGCAATCTGCGTAATGGGCACCCCTAACTTAGGAGACGGTGATGTTCCCCAGCGCTGTCTGGTATCCCTCATGAGTGAACTCTAGTCTCTAATCTTTAATGTTGTAGTCTTCCTGTTCTATAGCATCTCACTTTTACGAGGAAACAATTCATTTGCTAGAAGATGGTCATTTCTAATAGAATTTCGAGGCCAACATGTTAAAATCCCAGTTATGCTTGCTCAATTTAGACTTTCGTCCTGGGCACAATTATGTTTACAAGCAAAAATAAATCACAATTGTCGAAACCAAACTTTAATCGTAGAAAACACACAGTCGGGCCTAGGTGATGTGGAGTACAGGTGAGTACAAATACTGAATGTTGACGCAAGTGAATCGGGGCTGGGTGACGTAGGACACAGAGGAACTTGGGAAATGAAGACACAAAGACACTCAGAAACATTCGGTGAAACTCTGGGACGCTCGACAGGGAACGGAAACAAATTATGTTGTTGGAGCAGGATGGAACACGATTGCCACAGAGTCCAAGAGTACGGGGAAAACACGGAGATCACTTAGTCCAAAAGCACGGGGATCTACTAACGACGCCCGCATCAGTTGCGTCTATGACGTTAATAACCGTCAACCCATTAGTCCTCCATAACTCCTTATAAAGGTGTGGCGGATCAGCCACACCTGTAACTGATGCTAATGAGATGCTGGTTGTCAATTAGTCCTTTGCTGCTTCTTTCCTCAGGGGAGTCTAACGACAAAGAAAACGTATATCTTTAATTTATTAAATATGTGGTTGACTCAAAATGGAAGTAGGTCATCCTACTTCCATTTTGGAAAGTTGGAAAGTAGGAAAATTTGTCATTTCAATGCAAAATTTAAAAGTAATTTAATCTGATTTTAGGAAGAAATGTGAAGAATTTTTTTTATTTAAAGCGCAAATACTAAACTTGATGTTTAATGTCATGTAACTTTCTGCTGCTGGCCATACTTCTGTAACTTCGCAGTAGCTAGGCATTATAGTGTTTGAACCCTCAGATTTGTTTATCGTCTAATCTGAGCTTTTTAACGCACAATCATTGTTGTCAGTTTTCAGACTGTTTCTAAAGAAAGGAAAATGCTTTAAGTTATGCATTAATTCTGTGGAGCAAAGCTTGCCTATGGGCAGGTATCCATCCACTGGTAGGGGACCAATCTTTTAAATTAACAATATAATAAAAATATTCATAATAATAATAATAACAACAACAACAACAACAACAGCAACAACACAATTTATTTGGTTGCCACGTTCTTACTACTCAAGAACACATTTCCTGAATGCTGAATGAAGTGTTACATTTTTTTTCCACATTATTTGCAAGCAAAAAGCAATAATGCTGTCAAACGATTAAAAAATTTGAACTAGTAAATCGCACTTCCCTGACCAAATTAATTGTGCTTGGAATAATGGATAATAAGGTGTAATATGTAAAATAATGTAAACTCAACACTAAATATACACTAGTTTAAATACTACAATATAAATTAGTACAATTTTTGTTTAATTTGCAATATATTTTCTTAGTTTTTTAACCCTCCGAGGTCGAATCACTCTTTACTCAAGATAAAACATACAATAAAAGTCAATTTTGGACTTTTCTAAAAACAGGACATTGTGTTTTTTGTAAAAATAAATCATAATAAAACTAAAACTTGAAGCACGTTTGCCTTCTTTTTGTCAGCTGAAAACAAAATAACTTAATAAAAACGTATACTCTAACATGAAACATACATCTTAGAATGTACTTAAAGAAATTACATAACTACGTATTTGCAGTTGAAACATCTAAATAACGTCGAGTCTCTGTTTTAACAAGTCTATTCAAGAACATTCAAAACACAGCTGGATCGATGAGACAAGCAAGTGTCTGTCATTAAACACTTTCACCTGCTTATTAGGCGCAAAGTAATCACTCTGAGCTGATCATAATGAGCCACACCTGGGTGACACTAGCTGGGCTCTCTGGGTCTATTCATTGCATTTTCACCAAACCGAAAGTGAAAAAACTGCAACTGTGATTAATAACGTTAAAAAAAATGTACTCGATTAAGCACTTGAAATTTACCGCATGTGTTAACTAGTTAACTTTGACAGCCCTAATATATAAATATATTAGGGCTGTCAAAGTTAACGCGTTAACTCATGCAAATAATTAAATATGCGTAATTGCGTCAATTTTTATTAACGCCATTAATCGCACTTATGGTTTTCCGGTATTTCCGGTTTTCGAGTTTCACTTCAAAACCATTCAGTCTTAGGTGTACAGTATTTTGCAAAGCTGAAATCATGGCGCACTTATAGAAAGAACAAAGTGCAATGCAATTATTCACAGTCTCACAAACGACTCTCAAATGAATTTCAGCTTGATTTTGTTACTTGAATGTGTCATCTGTGTTTTGCTTCTTTTGATAGGAATATGTGACTGCCGTTTTGTTTCTTTAGTTTAAAATGTCTGATCAGTGTTTTCAGCTAGACCAATTATCAGTGCCATACTTTTGCCACACAAAATGTTCACTTCACTGAAGTTTGCTCCTAAGTTTTTCACTCACCACAGCTAACACGTTGTGGTGATGTGACAATAAAAGTTATTTAATTGATTTTATTTGATTTACTGTGTGTATGTGCACTTCACTCGATGGGTTAAATGCAGAGCACCGATTTTGATATGGTCCGTAGTGGCCATGTTGACAATTACACTCACTTACTCACATATCCGTCTTTTTCTCAATAAAAAATTCCTTTTTTTTTTATTTTGACCGGCTCACCCATTGTTTTCTTTAGTCAAAAATGGTGTTTATTTTGTGTTGAATTTACATCAATTTATATTTTACACTTCAATATTCAATATTACAAGATTCTATACTTATTCTTCTTATTTATAATTGTTAATAATAAAAAAATATTAATAATACTTAATTATTATTTGTGAGTAATCGCCATTAATCACAATTAATTTGCATGGGGAAGTGTGTTTTACTAGTTAAAAAAATTAATCGTTTTACAGCACTAATGTGTATATATATTTATGGTGGCCGGGCGAACCGCTCGATGGCTCAAGGAGGGCGGCCGGGCGGGCCGCTCGATGGCTCAGGAGGGCGGCCGGGCGGGCCGCTCGAAGGCTCAGGAGGGTGGCCGGGCGGGCCGCTCGAAGACTCAGGAGTACCGCAACCAGCCGCAGCGGCGACATCGTCTGGTGTGCGGCAGGCAGCGGCGATGACACCCAAGATCCGACGAGGTGGGCCTGGACCCCCGAAGTTTTGGAGAGGTGGGCCGAGACTGCCGAAGAGCGGGCGAAGAGGCGGGCCGGGTCCGCCGGAGAGAAGACGAAGAAGCGGGCCGGAACCGCTCGGAGTCTCCGGGGAATGGCCGGTCTGACCGCTCGGTCAAACCTCTAGAGGCAACCTCCGCGACGTCGACAGTAGCGCGCCTGCAGCCGCAGCGGCCTCGTCTGGAGCGCGGCGTGCAGCCGCAGCTACGTCGAAGAGCTGGGAAGGTGGTCCGGGACCACCGATGCCTTGACTAGGTGGGCTGGGACCACCGGAGTTCATTAGAGGTGGGCTGGGACCACCGATGCTCTGGAGACGAGGACGAGGTGGGCTGGGACCACCGAAGCTCTGGAGACGAGGACGAGGTGGGCTGGGACCACCGATGCTTGGATGAGGTGGGCTGGGACCACCGATGCTTGGATGCGGGGTGTCAGGAGCAGCCGAGGAAGAGCAAGGATGAGGAAGAGGAGCGAAGGCAGAGCGAGGATGAAGAAGAGGAGCGGAGGCAGAGTGAGAATGAGGAAGAGGAGCGGAGGCAGAGCGAGGATGAGGAAGAGGAGCGGAGGCAGAGGGAGGATGAGGAAGAGGAGCGGAGGCAGAGCGAGGATGAGGAAGAGGAGCGGAGGCAGAGCGAGGATGAGGAAGAGGAGCGCAGGCAGAGCGAGAATGAGGAAGAGGAGCAGAGGAAGAGCGAGGATGAGGAAGAGGAGCGGAGGAAGAGTGAGGATGAGGAAGAGGAGCGGAGGAAAAGCGAGGATGGGGAGGGCGAGAGAGAGAGCGAGAAAGAGAGCGAGAAAGAGAGCGAGAAAGAGAGCGAGCGAGAGGAGCGGATGAAGAGCGAGGATGAGGAAGAGGAACAGAGAGAGAGCGAGAGATAGGGCGAGAGAGAGAGCGAGAAAGAGAGCGAGCGAGAGGAGGGGATGAAGAGCGAGGATGAGGAAGAGGATCAGAGAGAGAGCGAGAGCGAGAGAGATAGCGAGAGAGAGAGCGAGAGAGAGAGCGGGGAAGAGGTGTGGAAGAAGAGAGAGAGAGAGAGAGAGTGAGAGAGCGAGCGAGAGAGAGAGCGAGCGAGAGAGAGGAGCAGAGGAAGAGCGAGGGAGAGGAGCGGAGGAAGAGCGAGGGAGAGAGCGAGAAAGAGGAGCGGATGAAGAGCGATGATGAGGAAGAGGAGTAGGAGTAGAGAGAGAAGGAAAAATAGAAGGACCAGCGCGTGCAGAAAAGCGCGGGCGGCAAAAGAGTGAGCGAGCGGATTGAGGACAGAAGACCAAAGAGAGAGGGAGCGGAAGGAGAGGGAGCGAAATGAGAGCGAGCGAATACGGGGACGTCGACCCCGAGGAGGAGAGGCAGGACCCACACGGGCGTTAGCTGAAGAAAGAGGTGAAAGATTCTCCAGAAATGGAGTAACCCCGAGAGGTGGGGAGGAGAGAGGCAGAGAAAGAGCATAGGCCGGTGACCTGACCTGAGATCAGCCGAAGAGGGCTGAATCCGCCAGAGTTGCGCCGGTAGCGGTGATTCCGTGCATGGATGGCAGGATTCCGGCGAGATTCCAAACCACCAGGGCCATATGAGTGCCGCTGCTCTACAGCACTCACATGAGCGACGAGCCTGCGGGAATCTCCAGCTGATTGCCATATCCGAGTAGATCGCCATGCCTGGGATTCTCACAGCAGGAGACTCAGGAGGTAAAACACGGAACTCACAGGGAAAATATCTGTTTATTATTATACAACACAATCTGATACAAAAATATTTTTTTACACTACAGTACAACGGATCCTACAGAATGAGGATGTACGAGAGGGAGAACTTCATGGGTCAGATGTACGAGATGATGGACGACTGTGACAACATGATGGATCGCTACCACATGTCTCACTGCCATTCCTGTAATGTGATGGACGGTCACTGGCTCTTCTACGAGCATCCCAACTACAGAGGCAGACACTGGTACTTCGGGCCTGGAGAGTACAGAAACTTCAGCAATTATGGTGGAATGAGATTCAGTAGTATGAGGCGTATCATGAACTCTTGGTACTAAAGAGGAATCAAAATAATTGTTGAAAAATGAAAAATAATAAACGCATTTTAAACTGAATTGTTGTGTCATGAAAATTTCATCTATTATAGTTAACAATGTCATAAAACCAAACTTTTACGGACACTTTTTACTTTTTTACGGACGGAAAAATAATGGTTTACCATTCTCTGATAAATACATTTTAAAAAAGAGCTGTGCAAAGCACAATTCAACTTTTAATAATGTGACAACTTTTGTAATGGTTGGGCTTTGAATCAGAACCAACAAAGACTGGAAGTTTTAATTACAAAAGTGGGAAGGCACAATTAGCAAAAATATAGCAATAAAAGAAACTAAATTGACAGTTTGTCACGCTCAAATGTTACTGTCACACTCTCGCTCAGGGGTGTGCCCAGGTAAGTGAACGAGAGCGACAAGAGAATACAACAGAAGATTATGATCCAAAGGTATGACACAGAACACAACGACACTTAGAAAGCACCAATACTGAAACTGGGGAGATGGACGAGATGACAGGAAACACGAGTTGACACAGAACCTCACGAAAATCCACGGGAACACACGAAGACTTGGCTCGAAAACACACGGACAATAAAAGTCCCTAAATAACGCGGATAATCACTCAGAGTCGAGGAACAAAAGTCCAAACACAGGGAATAATCTACGGGATCTGAGAGTCAACGTCGCAGGCAACAAAGACGGCACCGGACACTCAGGAATGCCACGGAAGCGGATATAAAGAGTTCATAAAGACCGGCCCCAGCTGATCGGAATCGCCTGCTTCGGAGAGGGTGGAGCCGGAGATGGTAGGGTGTAACAGTTACAAAGCATTTTTAACAATACATATCTACCCATATATGAAAAATAACCTACAAGAACAATACTTCATGTAAGTTTTGTCAAGTCAAATATGATAAAAATGTCTTTGAACTCATCAATGCTCACTACTTAGGAGATGTTGATGTCCCCCAGCGCTGTCTGGTATCCCTCATGAGTGAACTCTTGTCTCTAATCTTTAATGTTGTAGTCTTCCTGTTCTATGGTATCTCACCTTTACTCTAAGAGGAAACAATTAATTTGCTAGAAGATGAGCATTGTTAATAGAAATTTGAGCCCAACAAGTTATAATCCCGGATATATTTGCTCAATTTGGGCTTTCGTCCTGGGCAGAATTATGTTTACAGGCAAAAAAAAAAAAAAAAAAAAAAAAAAAAAAAATCACAATTGCCTCTGTAACTTCTGAACAGTTACGGCGACATGCAATTTTTTTAAATCCGAAATATGAATCTAACGACAAAGAGAACATATATCTTTGTTTTTATTAAATTGTGGAGCATTTAAAACCAATTAAGAAAAGTTGTGGTTGACTCAAAATGGAAGTAGTTTTTTGTCATTTCAATACAAAACTAATTTAATAAGAATTTAGGGCAGGGGTCGGGAACCTATGACTCGCGAGTCATATATGGCTCTTCTGGTGGCTGCATATGGCTCTTAGACAAAGCTTTAAAAATACATAATAACGTAAAACATTTAAAACGTTCTCCGGTATTTCAATTCATCCGCTTCCTGGTTGCGGGCGAACTAGCCAATCACAGCTTTCTTTCGGACAACACCATGTTTTCTATAGGATAATGCGTAACGTTGTCGTGACGTCAGGACGTTTTCTCCTGCCCCCTTTTTAATATTCAGTAGTTCGCTACCTAATAGCGGAAACCGTTGCGTTCCAGAAACTGTGTGTCGCTGCACAAACACCGGGCTTCACATGTTCGCTAGACGTGTTTTTTTTGCAGTTTTCAAAGCCGCGTGTTTGCAGGGGATGACATTGCTTTAAAGGGCATTGCTTAACATGGGGTAAAATAAGTTAAAAGTTGTAAAATAAATTCAAGTTTTAATGGATGCCCCCCCCGATTTTACATGTATTTTATTTGTGTTTGATTTATTGGAAATGTATTTGTATATGTCTGAGTTTATTTGACCCGGGGGTCCTGAAAGAGTTGAAACACCGCTGTGCACCGTGTTTCTGGTCTTGACCGCACGTTTTTGTTTTGTCAGAATTAAAAGTTGAAAACGAGCCACACGAGTATGAAGACATTTTACATATAATTACAGCGTTAACAAAACGAGTTGAAATACTTGTTGTCCTGCATATTGGTTTTACAAATCTGCATAGATTTACTTAGTTTTAAGCAGGTATGGCTCTTTTGGACTTCATTTTTACCAATATGCCGTGTTTATGGCTCTCTCAGCCAAAAAGGTTCCCGACCCCTGATTTTGGGAGTCTCTCTTTTAATAATCCTAGAAAATGTGATGTAACTTAGGGTGCTTTCACACCTAGCTCGTTTAACCCTTTCAAACGCACTCGGAGCGGTTCGGGGTGTATATGTGAATACGCCAAGTGATCTCAGACCTCCCTAAACGGTCCCGAATGCGATCCGTCCCTGGTCCACCTCCGGAGGTGGTCTGAGTGCGGTTCGTTTGCGGGACCGTTTGTGGTTCGATTACTTTGTGATATGTGAAAGCGAAGAGATCTCGGTCCACTTCGCTCCGCGTGCAGCACCCGAAGGTTTCGATTACCCGCAAATCCGTCACGTCACCGTAATACCGGAAGAAAACAATGGAATCAGATTAGTGTCAGAAAACCAAACAAAAATGAAAGAAAATTAAAACAAACGTAATTGCAAGCGAAAAATGTAAAAACTAAGGTTTTTTCAACCCATACTCTTCTCAACCCATAAAAACTGTTCCAATCAAAAAGGGCTTTTATAAAAAAAACGTTTTTATTCCTAATAAATTAAAGTTTTTCTTTTGATCTCACAAAAAAATGAAGAAAATGTGTATTAACGGAACCACATTAAGCAACGTACAACAAAAGGGCAAAATACATAGATCGCGGAATGAACAGATTCATGTGTGAACAAGAAAGGGTCTGGGATCTCTTCACTGCTGAAGAGGACCGAAAACAGAACTGGGTTCTCTTCTGAGTTCACTAGGTTGTGAACAGCAAGCGGACTGGGATCACTTTCCGCTGGTTCTCTTTCTGGCTCACTTTAAACGATCTGGGTTCGGTTCGCTTAAAACGAGCTATATGTGAAAGCACCCTTATATTTCAAGTGCAAATACTAGTCTTGATGTTTAATGTCATGTAACGTTCTGCTGCTGGCCATACTTCTGTAACATCTCAATAGAAAGTCATCATAGTGTTTGAACCCTCTGAATTGCTCCAGACTTTCAACTTATTTATTTATCAGCTAATCTGAGCTTTTCAAGGTACAATCACTGTTGCCAGTTTTCAGAATTAGATTCTAAAGAAAGGAACATTTAATAAGTTATGCATTCATTCTGTGCAGCAAAGTGTGCCTATGGGCAGGTATCCAGCCAGTGGTAGGGGACGAACCTTTTAAATTACTGATTTAATAATAATATTAATACTGTAATGGTAACAACAACAACAACAACAACAACAACAACAACAACAACACATTTTATCTGGTGGCACCTTTCTTAGCACTCAAAGACACAATACATGAATGCTTTGTACATTATTTGCAAGCAAAAAGTTAAATTTATATATATATTCATATATATATATTTGATTTTTAAGCAAGTTGTTTAGATGAATTCTTCAGTCTATCTTAGCATTGAAAAGGACACATAATTTATGAGATCCCCATATCTGTCAATAGTCAACATAAATGGCCAATTTCGTCTAGAAACCCTGTTATTTCTACTTGCACTGTCAGCCACTTGAAACAAAAAGACTGTGGTGTGTTTAGTCTTGGTCTTGTATAAAAGGCACCAGTGACTGACAAACAACAACCAGAAACAACTTCAGCTTCTCCTTTGTGGACCAACTGAGAATCAGCTACCGCAACCATGATGGGAAAGGTAACTTAATTTGAGCTAAGAATTCAATAGAATTAAACACAAATTAGAAGCTTGAGAATATTAACATCTCAAACCTTCTATTTCAGGTGGTTTTCTACGAGGACAGGAACTTCATGGGTCGCTCTTACGAGTGTATGGGCGACTGTTCTGACATGCACTCCTACATGAGCCGCTGTCACTCTTGTAGAATTCACAATGGATGTTTCATGATGTACGATCAGTCCAACTACATGGGACACCAGTATTTCTTCAGGAGGGGAGATTATTCCGACTACATGTCCATGTTTGGTATGGGCAACTGCATCAGGTCCTGCCGTATGATTCCTTGGGTGAGTTATCAGGAAATTATCATTTTATTATTATACAACACAATCTGATACGAAACTAATCTTTTTCACTACAGTACAACGGATCCTACAGAATGAGGATGTACGAGAGGGAGAACTTCATGGGTCAGATGTACGAGATGATGGACGACTGTGACAACATGATGGATCGCTACCACATGTCTCACTGCCATTCCTGTAATGTGATGGACGGTCACTGGCTCTTCTACGAGCATCCCAACTACAGAGGCAGACACTGGTACTTCGGGCCTGGAGAGTACAGAAACTTCAGCAATTATGGTGGAATGAGATTCAATAGTATGAGGCGTATCATGAACTCTTGGTACTAAAAAGGAACTAAAATCATTGTTTAATGATAAATAAAAAGCACATTTTAAACAGAATTTTTGTGTCATGACAACTTCATCTACTATATTTAACAAAATCATCAATTAAAAACAAACGTATACTAACCCTCACTTAAAATATAATAAATAATGATTATATAAATAATGCTTTACCATTCTCTGATAAATAAATAAATAAATATTTTTGAAAAACACAATTCAACTTTTAATATTGTGTCACCAACTTTGAAATGGTCAAGGCTTGAACCAGAACCAAATATACCGACTATAACAGGGGTGTCAAACCACCGGCCCGCAAGTAGGTTCGATCAGGCCCGCCGAATTGTTTGGAAAAAAATAGAAAAAAAAAAAAAATTTTTGCTGCAATTCATTGATTGTCCGCTAAGGGGCGTTTCCATCGGAGTAGAACGCTGCATCACTGAGATGGACAGAATCTTGTTAAGAACGGAAAACAGGTGTTATCCGCTACCTATCCGCTACAACCTCATTAATCAAAATGTTCCAAATGGAGAAAGATAGATAAATAGTGTAAATGCAAACAGTATTCAAGGCTTAAATACTGTTTGCATTTAAATATTGCATGTTTAATTTATGAAGTTTACAAATGTGAGTTTCTTCATTGCACATTTAATATCACTCTCCTTAGTTTGTAAGGTGTATGCACGGATTTAATTTATATTTTATATAAGTGGTTTAAAATTCAGTTTTTTAAAAGCCTCAACTGCAATACTATATTTTTCATTACCAATTTAAGTTGTGTGCCTTTGTACAATCAGTGGGATAAGTTGCAATGCCTAAATGTGAATGATAAAGGTAAATTGCACATTTATAAGGAATTATGAGGAAATTCTTGGAATGTTTTGTAAAAGCATAGTTCATTAAAATTCAATATGTTCCTAATGTTCTTGTGCTTCTTTACACCAAAACAAAGAAAATACATAGATATTTTTTATATTTAATGCAGAGTATGGTATAATTTTAATGGTCCGGCCCGCCTGACATCTCCTTAGGTCGTATGTGGCCCGCTATGCGAAATGAGTTTGATACCCCTGGACTAGAATGAAGCTTTACTGTAATTATAAAAGTGGAAAGGCACAATTCTCAAATGCTAAACAACTAGACTGGAGACACTAAGTAATTATCCATTAACCAGGCAGGTAACAAGATGAAACTGGTGTTGAAACTTGACCAGTAATGGAGAAAAATTTTAGGTAAGAAAAACTAATGACAACACAGCAATTTGCACTGCCAAAAAAATGAATCTCATCTGTCCAAAGATGGAGATGGTGACTATCGGACACGCTCGTCAGAGATCGACGTATTGAGGATACATACTGTACACTGTATGCTTACACTATTCTTTCATTCGTTCATCAACCGTACATCCACCCATCCAATGTTTCTAGGTCACTGGGAAAAAGAGCCAATTCTAGCTGTAGGCCTGGTGGTAGGATACACACTAAAGATTTTTGGCCAACCAATTGTACAGAGAGGAATACACATACACACACATTTACACTCTCACTCACCCTAAAAGTTGGCAAAGATTTTTTTTCCAAAAGTTCCTTCTGAAAATATGTTTTTTGAACTGTGAGAGCAAAGCAAAGATTTTGCGATCAAAGAAACTAGATTGGCAAATTAGCTCCAAAAGGAGCCCTCAAATTTTACAAAGCATTTTTAACAAAACATATCTTAGCATATATGAAATATGACTTACAAGAACAATACTTCATGAAACTTTTGTCAATTCACATGTAATAAACATGTCTTTCAACTCATCAATGCTCACTACTTAGGAGATGTTGTTGTTCCTCTGCGTTGTCTGGTATCCCTCATGAGTGAACTCTAGTCTCTAATCTTTAATGTTGCAGTCTTCCTGTTCTATAGAATCTCATATTTAGGAGATAACAATTCGCTTGCGAAATGATGGTCATTCTTAATAGAATTTTGAGCCCATAAAGTTAGAATCTCTGTTATATTTGCTCAATTTGGACTTCTGTTCAAGCAGAATTATGCTTGCAACCAAAAAAGAATCACAATTGCCTCTGTAACTTCTAAACAGATACTCTGACATGGAATAAAAATAGAAATCCTAAATCTGAGGCTTACAACGATGAAAATGTGTATCTTTGTTTTTTTAAGTTGTTGAGCATTTCAAAATAATTTTGAAAATAGGTTGTTTACTCGAAATGTAAGAATTTTTGTAATTTTAATACAAAACTAATTTTATCTGAATTTAGGGAAAAGTATGAAGAATTTTTTTTTAATTTTAAGTGCAAATAATAGACTTAATGTTTAATGTCATGTAAATTTGCTGCTGCTGGCCATACTACTGTAACATCTCAGTAGCCAGTCATCATAGTGCTTGAACTCTCAGAATTGCTCCAGATTTTCCATTTATTTATTTATTAGGTAATCTATCTATCTATCTATCTATCTTTTTCTTATCTATCTATCTTATCTTTTTTTTGTAAATTAAAAAGTAAAGTACTTTTGTAAAGTAAGTTATTTACATGAGTTTCTCAGTCTGTCTTAGCAGCAAAAAGGTCACACAATTTTTAAATTCAACATATTGGTCAATAGGCAACGTAAATGGTGAATTTCACCTAGAAAAAGTGTTATTTCTACTTGCACTGTCAGCTAATTGAAACAAATAGACCGTGTTTTCTTTAGTCTTGGTCTTGTATAAAAGGCACCAGTGACTGACAAACAACAACCAGAAACAACTTCAGCTTCTCCTTTGTGGACCAACTGAGAATCAGCTACCGCAACCATGATGGGAAAGGTAACTTAATTTGATGAAGATTTCAATAGAATTAAACACAAATTAGACGCTTGAGAATATTAACTTCTCAAACCTTCCATTTCAGGTGGTTTTCTACGAGGACAGGAACTTCATGGGTCGCTCTTACGAGTGTATGGGCGACTGTGCTGACATGCACTCCTACATGAGCCGCTGTCACTCTTGTAGAATTCACAATGGATGTTTCATGATGTACGATCAGTCCAACTACATGGGACACCAGTATTTCTTCAGGAGGGGAGATTATTCTGACTACATGTCCATGTTTGGTATGGGCAACTGCATCAGGTCCTGCCGTATGATTCCTTGGGTGAGTTATCGGGAAAATATCTGTTTATTATTATACAACACGATCTGACACAAAAATATTTTTTTCCACTACAGTACAACGGATCCTACAGAATGAGGATGTACGAGAGGGAGAACTTCCAGGGTCAGATGTACGAGATGATGGATGACTGTGACAACATGATGGATCGCTACCACATGTCTCACTGCAATTCCTGTAATGTGATGGACGGTCACTGGCTCTTCTACGAGCATCCCAACTACAGAGGCAGACACTGGTACTTCGGGCCTGGAGAGTACAGAAACTTCAGCAATTATGGTGGAATGAGATTCTCGAGTATGAGGCGTATCATGAACTCTTGGTACTAAAGCAGTGACTCTTGAATAATAATACGACTAATAAAACAACACTGCACTGCAAGTTTCCCTGATTGTGTTTTTCCTTTTATAATTTAAGAACATTAATAGTGAAACTATGTGATGAAAGTACAGCTGACACTCAAGTCCAGCCCGGGAGTTTATTAAATAAAATCAGATTGTTGCGGAAATAAATACAGGGGGAGCTATCAGGGACCACCAAAAAAAAAAAAAAAAAACTCTTAGTAACTCTTAGCAAACTCTTAGTAGTCCACAGAAAGCATGGGTGCAAAAACTATATTTAAAAAGAGATCAAAAAATAATAATCCAGTAAGTTTTAGAACAGAAGATGAAGACGACAGCCAAACTGAACATTGCAGAGAAGAGACTCTTTAAGACTGATGGCGCAGGCACATGACCCAGTGAAAAAGACATTGGGATTGGGGAATGAGAATGCGGTGCCAGTGCGATCAGAAATCACACACCCAGCACATCGGTTTGCTTGGTGACACAGAACTTAAATAAAAACCTTATTTTGAGATTCAGATCATTTCCACTGAAGGTTGTGACAGGTATGACCATGTTTTCACATTGGTATAACTGTCACGACATACCAATTTTCACATTGTCAACCCTTCAAAACTCAGTTTGGACAGAGAAACTTTACTAGAACTTGGATGCAAAAGATTCTTCATCTAAATCCTTTGACGGAAATTTGGTTAGGTTTTGACTAGACTCCAGCTCAATTGGGTCAATAATGGCTAAATTAATCAGCCTAGGTCTAGATCAGTGAGCTTTATCTAATGGTCTGGGGAAATCATCTTTCTGGCTTTCAGCTTATAGAAATCAGAAGAGTCTATCTAGTATGGTCTTGTGCCAAAATCAACATTGAAGCTGCCTTTTGACAAAATGAAATTTCAACCCGAATAAGGTTAAATTAAAGTGCATCTAAACTAAAGTAGCGATCCGTCTGCCTACTTTTAGGGTGCTTTCACACTTGCGGTTCAGTTAATTTGAACTGAACCGAACCAAAATTCAGTCATGTGACAACATTCACGTCACTCATTGGCCAGATATGTCCTTTTAATATTTCCTAAACTGCTTTTCAAGAACTTCCCTCAGGGATTTATAAAGTATATACATACCTATACCCACCTACCTACCCTATCCTACCTTTCAATTACTCAGAATTAAGGGTACATTCAAGTGAAACCAGTGGAAGTAAATAAAGCAAATAGAGAACATGCCGTTGTTTAGTCCTCTAGAGACGACTTAGAGGCTTATTGTGCCTATATTAAACTATTGAACTATCATATATAGTTTGTATTGATCGCTTGAGACCAACATTTATTATATACACACCTTTATATTTCGAGAGTGTAGCTCGGATGCGACTGCAAAAAAAACATTTTAATGCTGTACGTGGCGAAAGCACTTCGCACTTCACTTCAGAAGAAAGTGTGACAAGGAAATCTACCAGAGATATTCTGCAGCGCAGCTCACTACGGCAGCTGAAATTTGTCAAAAGGCGCAGTCGTTTTTGCATTTGGTATGGATCAAATTCTAACCATGTTCTCACCACAAGCGGACCGTACCAGAGTTCGTTTGGAACCGTACCGAGATCAGTTTTTCCAGTGGATCAGAGTAGAATCGTTTGATTTCTTTTTACTTACCTAGATTATCTTTTTGTAGCACTCTGAGATTTGTGTGCAAATGTAAAGTGCTTTGTAAATAAAATGTATTATTATTATTATTATTATTATTATTATTATTATTATTATTATTATTATTATCATCATTATTAGCATGTTACTCAAAAAAAGTCAGAGTACAAGCAGAAAGAGAGGTAAAAGTCAGAACTCTAATGGGAGCTCCTACTTGCAAGGCATTGATTGTATTTTCTTTTTATGCAGATTAAGTATGAAAACATGAGTTAAAGATTTGCTGATCAAAATGTAGATGTTGCAAACACAAAAGTTACATTATTGTAAAATATATTACTACAACAATACAAAATTGTTAATAAAATACAAATCCTTTAAAATATTAAACAGCATTATTGTTCATCATGGCTCAATGACAATGATACTTTGAATGGTCAGAGCCTTGGGATCGTGTTTGATGATCAACTTACTTTATGTGTACACATCTCTGCGACTGCCAGGTCTTGCCGATTTGCCCTGAACAACATTAAAACAACACATCCGTGTGTCTTGCGATTTGCTTCCAAACATCTAGTTCCAGTTCTGGACATCTCAAGGCTGGATTACTGTATCTGAATGTCCTCTGCAACGAGGATTGTTTTCTCTTGCAAGAACTTCTCTTAATTGGCTGCTCTCTGGGCAAACAATTGCTCAGATCCATGTGGATCTCTGAGATGCAGAGCCAGAGATTGTAGTGACATAAAATGTACATTCAATGACAAAACTAGACTGATAACTTATAGAGAAACTCAGGCACATCTCAAGAGTGCAACAACTTTGACTAATACGATACATGGGAACAGGTGAGGACCTAAGTAATACCACAAACGAGGAACAGGTGAAACCGATGAACCATGTGACTACAGATGCATACAAGACAGGAAGCCCAGAAACATAGGAACCGTAGTCTGTGGCGATGTAACAGCAATCACCTTCACAACCTTTAAAAAAAAACACTGAATAGTGAGGACTTTTGTCAGTACCTTAACTTTTAAAAATTATAAAAAATAACCTCTCTGTGCTTACCTTTTTGTTTGTGAATATCTTGATATGGCTTTGCATGTACAGCTTCCTTTTATAGACAAAGTGCTTCTTATTTTGTAAGTCGATTTGGATAAAATGTGTTTTCCAAATGATTGTAAAGTAATATAAAAATATAAAGTAAAAATATATCAGCATAATTTAACAAACTTTTTTCAAAGTATAGTGACTTCAGGCTCTTTAAACTAAAACTTAAAATCTACCTAAACATTTTTTTTTTACATACATTTTTAAATGTATTAATCTGCAGTGAAACTGTAGAACCTCCAACACAACCTAGAAAGTCCTCTATTTCTACAGTATGTGCACAGTCAGGATGTAGAAACAAAAAGACTGTGGTGTCCTTAGTCTTGGTCTTGTATAAAAGGCACCAGTGACTGGCAAACAACAACCAGAAACAACTTCAGCTTCTCCTTTGTGGACCAACTGAGAATCAGCTACCGCAACCATGATGGGAAAGGTAACTTAATTTGAGCTAAGATTTAAACAGAATTAAACGCAAATGAAACGCTTGAGAATATTAACATCTCAAACCTTCTATTTCAGGTGGTTTTCTACGAGGACAGGAACTTCATGGGTCGCTCTTACGAGTGTATGGGCGACTGTTCTGACATGCACTCCTACATGAGCCGCTGTCACTCTTGTAGAATTCACAATGGATGTTTCATGATGTACGATCAGTCCAACTACATGGGACACCAGTATTTCTTCAGGAGGGGAGATTATTCTGACTACATGTCCATGTTTGGTATGGGCAACTGCATCAGGTCCTGTCGCATGATTCCTTGGGTGAGTTATCGGGAAAATATCTGTTTATTATTATACAACACAATCTGACACAAAAATATTTTTTTCCACTACAGTACAACGGATCCTACAGAATGAGGATGTACGAGAGGGAGAACTTCCAGGGTCAGATGTACGAGATGATGGATGACTGTGACAACATGATGGATCGCTACCACATGTCTCACTGCCATTCCTGTAATGTGATGGACGGTCACTGGCTCTTCTACGAGCATCCCAACTACAGAGGCAGACACTGGTACTTCGGGCCTGGAGAGTACAGAAACTTCAGCAATTATGGTGGAATGAGATTCAATAGTATGAGGCGTATCATGAACTCTTGGTACTAATATAATTGTGATTATAAATCATTGTTTATAAAATAACAATAAAGAAACAATCCTTAAATTGAAAAATGTGTCATGACAATAAATCCTGAAATAAAAATTTACAGAATTTCTCAGAGAGCAATACCAACGGTGTTTTGCATTTTTTGGCCCTTTCAGTGGCATATACGATTTGATATTTTAAGTTTATATAAATACATGTTCTACTAAAACTTCTTTACCACTCTCATTGACAACAAAATGCACAAACGCTTCAGTGTTCCTGTACACACACTCCATCCCCCAGTCCTGCAAAGACACAAAAGCAAACTCTATCATGACCTCTTCACCGGTCAAACTTGATCAAACTAAAATGATAATTTCATATTGACTAAACATGATCAATTTGCGTTCCTTTCCACAACTCTGGTGTTATCCTAGACCCCAGAGAGGAGAAATTTTAGTCACTCTGTTCACTAACCATAAAACAGCTTCTTGCCCAAAATTCAGGGACATTCAGTTGGGAAACCCACTGGACGTGGACATATAATCTGCAACACTTGGGTTGCAGGTTCAATCCCCTACCACTGGACCACAACTGCCACCAAGTGGATTCCCTTGACAGAGATTTAGAGTAAACGGTAAATTGAAACAGAGTCCAGAAGGAGCAGCAGGAACTTACATAGAGTTATTGTGAGCGCAAAAGGACCATGAAATCAGAACCTGACAAGAACAGTGTAAACAAACCAATCTATAAGAAGATGAACAACCTTATCCTTTCACTTCTAGATCTATATTTTACAAACAAGATACAGTTTCTGTATCTAAGCGTGGCAACACTGAATCAATTGAAGGAAATGTTTCCATGAGCAGAGATAATGTTTAATATGGTGAGGTGAACAAGAGCATAAGACAATAGGCAAAACTCAATTAAACACAGAATTCAGTCCAAACCGGGCAATCAGATTTGAATACGGCAATATCGATTAGTGAAGTCCAAGAAATAGGCCAACGTACAAAAATCTAAAAAGCAACTGTGGATAGGAACAATCAACAACAACTGTGAACTAAACAACTGGCAGCAAACAGTTCAAATCTAGAACAGGAAGTATAGGCGTGGCACGAAAGTACAGGGTGGGGCTTCCAGATAAGCTCCCTCTAATGGAATAATGTTACATTAAGTCTGTATTACTGTGAATGTATTACTCAAAAAGTACATGTTGAACAGATATACTAAATCTATTTTTTTAATTCACATTGAAAATTGGAGAGCCTGAATGTTGTTTGTCAAACTGTACAAAATAAAATATAGTTGAATCTATCGTGGGAATTGTTTTTAAAATTTGACATTATTTGTGATACAAATCAAAATCCTTTGACTGATTTTTTTGTGGATATGATACATTACAGATACAAACTATGTAAATCCAATTAGACTACTTACTATAAAAAAAACAAAACTCTGTATTTTATACCTGTTATTTATTTGAAATCTGAAATTAATTGTGACAAAAGCAATTGATTTCTTTTGAGAATAAGGTACAGCAAATAAGGTACATTGCAGATACAAATTCCGTATTTCCCATTGGATAGCTTAATGTAAAACGTGAATGTTCGACAATAATTGAAATAGTCATGTATATACATATCCACAAGGTACATTTTTGTTGTTTTACTATAGTGTCTATAAATAACATGATAAATAAATAGCATACAAAAATAAGGTATTATTGGAATTTCTAATATAGTGGGTCAAATTTTGTATTTTGATGCCTTATACAAAGAAATTGCAACATTGTATTACAGCGAGGAAAAACAACTACAGTTTAACACAATTTTAACATATCATAGCACATCTAGCTTCATTTTAAGCATACTAACCATAAAATAAATGACACTGCTCATATCACTTGCATTTTTTTAAATGAATTAAACAAGCAGACACAAACTTCTTCAGCTGCCATGACATGCAAGTATAAGATCCATACACTATGCTTAGCCTTAAATGGCCTCATTTGCCCAAACTGCAAGGTCAGGAAAAAGAAACAAAAGACACTGTTTTCTTTAGTCTTGGTCTTGTATAAAAGCCACCAGTGACAGCAAACCAACCAGAAACAACTTCAGCTTCTCCTTTGTGGACCAACTGAAGATCAGGAACCGCAATCATGATGGGAAAGGTAACTTAATTTGAACTGAGACTTCAACAGAATTAAAAGAAATGATGAGTCTAAGAAATAAAACTAAAAAAAATATATATTTCAGGTGGTTTTCTACGAGGACAGGAACTTCATGGGTCGCTCTTACGAGTGTATGGGCGACTGTGCTGACATGCACTCCTACATGAGCCGCTGTCACTCTTGTAGAGTTCACAGTGGATGTTTCATGATGTACGATCAGTCCAACTACATGGGAAACCAGTATTTCTTCAAGAGGGGAGATTATTCTGACTACATGTCCATGTTTGGTATGAGCAACTGCATCAGGTCCTGCCGTATGATTCCTTGGGTGAGTTAAATGCTTCATTAGTTTTTTCTGTTCTTTTCACTACACAGCTTTTTGTTGCAGAACTAAAAGCCTTCTTTGTTACTTTAAAATGTCTACTAAAAAAACACATCTTCAAATTACAGTACAACGGATCCTACAGAATGAGGATCTACGAGAGGGACAACTTCCAGGGTCAGATGTACGAGATGATGGATGACTGTGACAACATGATGGATCGCTACCACATGTCTCACTGCAATTCCTGTAATGTGATGGACGGTCACTGGCTCTTCTACGAGCATCCCAACTACAGAGGCAGACACTGGTACTTCGGGCCTGGAGAGTACAGAAACTTCAACAACTATAGTGGAATGAGATTCATGAGCATGAGGCGTATCATGAACTCTTGGTACTAAAGCAGCAGACATTTTTAAAAAATTAATCTGCAATGTTATACGTTGTGTTTTGAAAATTACTATTGCAACTAATAAACGTAGAATAAATTCTCTAAATCTTAAGTCATTTGTTGTCTCAAACCCTAAACTCTTAATCTTACCAGAAAATTCACGTCCAATGAATTATACTTATGGTTTATACATAAAATAAAAAAAAAGAGTGAAAAAAAAATGTTCTTCAAATACACATTTGTCTCAAACTAAATGACAGACATAATTTTAAGTAGACATTACAAAGAACGCTATCTTTATTTACAGTTCATCACAAATTCAAACCTAAATGCCCCAAGCCCCCAACGCTGGAGAGCTGACAAAAATAAAATGCTTGGAAGCAACAACAAGTAACCCATAACAGAACAGATAGATATTCAAAATGTAAAGTTTTCAAAATCAAATATGCCAGGAATCTCATCAGCCACTGAAGAACAAGACTAGCTGTAGTGATTTGCAGGAGGCGAAGCTGAGCTCAGGAGGTTGGCAGGACGCAAGATGTGTATCTGGAAGACAAACAGGATACGTGTCATTGGAAGACAATGAGCATAAGAGTTGAGGCGATGATCTGACCGAGACGGAGAATTTCTGTTGAGGCGTCCAGTATTGCAACTGAAGATCTTAGAGGCACACCCTAGTTTTTGTGTAAACTGACGTCTGTTTCACACACTGTATTCAGTTGAAAAAACTACACTCAAAAATTGTCTGACAATGGAAGTATTGGGGGATCCAGGAAGAAACCGAACTCAGGAGAACACTGTGGAAAAAACCCCAAAAGAACATTGAGACTCAAAACTGGAGCAACCACTTTCATAGAGGAGGGGTCATGAAAGTCGATCAATGTCTGTGAGGTAAGGTCTGCCTCCCTGCTGGAGAAGTCTTCTTTTGGAGTAGATAAGACGAGTAATGGAGCGCAGACAGAGTGGGAAATGGCCAAGTATAAAAGCGAGAATATTGAGCCAGATAGGCTGAAGCTATAAATGTCTGCCTGAGTCCACAATCCTGACTGACTCTGTTCAAGTCGCAGGCACAGAGAGAAAATGAGTTGTGTTGGAGGAGGCAAGTGAAAAGAATAGAACCTGAAGAAAAGAAAAAAATACTTTTTGTCTGTATTCTCCAAGACCCCTTGCCCAAGTTTTGAAAATAAAGGTGATTTCTGTTACCCTGCCAAAGGTTCCTTGATTTAAGAAATTTACAAAATGATGTGCTTTAAATCATTGTAAATTACTTTACAGTCAATTAGCAGACGCTTTTACCCAAAGTGACTTACAAGTCATTACCATATTTATAATTCATCCTGCTTATCTGGCAATTGAACCCATGAACTTGTGCTCCAAACACCAGTGCAAAATATATCAATACAAATTGAGCTACCGGGAAAGGTATATATGGATAGATATAAATCGTTAAAAATGTCATGGATAGAACAGTTAGGTAAGTTTAATAAAAATTCTCAATTTGTCATTTGTCTTGTCAGCTATTCTCTTTCATTGGTCACCATTGCATAACATCTCCATCAGTTATCCACCAGTTATCTCCATCAGTTAACTTTATCCTCTAAAATCCTCTTAATTTACACACTCTAACCTTATTCCCTTATTTACTACACCTTTAAATCAGCTTTTTCCGTCACAACTCATATCTGCCAAGTTCAATGTCAATATTTTTTCACCAATATACTTTGTAGACACAACTCCGTGTCTTTGGGCAAGACACTGAATTCCACATCTTCCCTGGGAGCCACAGCTTAAGACTGTCCACTGCTCCGGGTGCTCTAGTGTTCTGAACCACAAGCGCTTAGAGTATTGTATCGTCTTTACCTAACCCTTCAGCCTCATTGATCCACTGAGTTAACTAAGTGCTTAACTAATGATTTATACAGTATAATGTTCTCATTATAAAGTCTTACCTGGAATCCTACATTACTTTGGGGACATTTGACTGAAGACTCTGTGGGACATTGGACTGAAGACATAAAACTGAATAAGGAAGATGAGCTGATTCTAAAACATAAAAAATACTACTCTTTCCAAAATCTCAAATACTCGCATCACAACCCGCAAACAATCAGCCTTCAAAGCATTAAAAGTTCTACCAAACAATAAAAAAAAAACATTAAAGATCACACAAAATATGTCCATATTTTATTCTGTTTCCTAAAACAATATATTTCATTTAGTATTTTCTTATTACAAATTTTATTTACCTGTAAAATTTGAACAAAATAACTAGCTAGAATCATCTTTTTTTGACATGCAGAGTCGGGCATTTTCAACAAAAGTCACTGTTTTCTTTGGTTTTGGTCTTGTATAAAAGGCACCACTGACAGCAAACAACAAACAGAAACAGTTTCAGCTTCTCCTTTGTGGAACAACTGAGGAACAGCTACCGCAACCATGATGGGAAAGGTAACTTAATTTACTGAAACTGAAATATCCACAGATTTGACAACAGTTCATTAATTTGTTAACTTTACAAAAATTACATTTCAGGTGGTTTTCTACGAGGACAGGAACTTCATGGGTCGCTCTTACGAGTGTATGGGCGACTGTGCTGACATGCACTCCTACATGAGCCGCTGTCACTCTTGTAGAATTCACAGTGGATGTTTCATGATGTACGATCAGTCCAACTACATGGGAAACCAGTATTTCTTCAAGAGGGGAGATTATTCTGACTACATGTCCATGTTTGGCATGAACAACTGCATCAGGTCCTGTCGTATGATTCCTTGGGTGAGTTCAAGTAATACGACATATTTGTTTACAATAAAAGTTGACAAAGGATTTGAAAAAAATAATTGTTTACATAAAACAAAAATCTAATGCATCCATCTTTCACTACAGTACAACGGATCCTACAGAATGAGGATGTACGAGAGGGAGAACTTCCAGGGTCAGATGTACGAGATGATGGATGACTGTGACAACATGATGAGTCGCTACCACATGTCTCACTGCAATTCCTGTAATGTGATGGACGGTCACTGGCTCTTCTACGAGCAGGCCAACTACAGAGGCAGACACTGGTACTTCGGGCCTGGAGAGTACAGAAACTTCAACAACTATAGTGGAATGAGATTCATGAGCATGAGGCGTATCATGAACTCTTGGTACTAAAGCAATGTTGAAATAAAAAATAAAGGAATATTAATAACACTAAACATATTGTGATGAAAGTTATTCAATATGTAGTACAGACATTCATCAACTAATAAAATCAATTTCCCTGCACATATTATCAATTCTACATTTTGTGAAAACAATTTCCAAAGTGACTAATAGGTGTATGTATCTGTGCTAGGCTAGTGGCTAACCTAAACAAGTCTACAGACCTAGCCATCATACTTGCTGTCATCTGCTCAATGCTGGACAATAAAACTGGACCATTGTAATTTTCTTCTATTCGTTTTTCCAGTCATGGCAGAATTTGCACTCTTTTATTCATTTACCTCTTCACATTTTCATTTACAAAGAATTGGAAAGAATAAAATGTCAGTCAAACTTTTGTCATTTTTTTCAGAAAATTCATTGTCGTCTTAGCCAATCAGACATTATAATAAACACTCACCTTCATTAGAAACTGCATATGAGACTCGACTGCATTTCAAGCTCCATCAGTACATAACAGATATCAACTTGTGTTTGGAACATCCTCCATTTGGTGGAGATTCTGTAAGCTTTCCATCTCAGTTATCCTGGTGGATTTGTCGGAAGGATGAGTCTTGTCAACCGAAGATTGGTTAGCACTCGCTCTCGGAGAGAATGTTACAGAGCGAGAGCAAGTCAGAACAAGACACAGAATGGTGAAGAGTCCTATGTACCACAGACTCAGCTTTTTTCATGGGGGCCAGAGACAAATGGAGGACTGAAAGGGAAACATACTATTTTTGGGGTGACATACGGAACACAAGAAAGAGAAACAGAACATGTTGAAATGATGTGATCCTTTCCATCATGGTACACACAACTCATTCTGCTGCCAGCCTGACACTGCTGCAGTGTGACGGCAGTAGCTGTCACTGTGTGCAGAGGTTTATCATTGTGAGTAGTACATTTTGCAGAGGATACAGGGACTGGCCAAAGCAGATCAGATGTAAAAGTGTTTGGGATAGGTTTTTGAACGAACGTTTCCAACTCTTTCTTATGATCAATCAGGATGTGCTGGTGTTGTACTCGTGTTCAAACATCGATGGAACGCTGTTATGAGATCCTGATCGGTCCATCCATTCGTCACCACCAACATATGTAACTGAACCATGTACTCACTCACTGAGCGCTTGCCAAGACCGATGGGGAATAATTGATTGTCCACCACCATTAGAGAAGTCATCTTCCAAAACAATGCAAATGGTAAAAAATATTACATTCAACCACGCGATTGCCTAGGCATGGGTATTCTATATTATTGTGGCCCATTGTATGGCATGTTCGCATAACTATGAGTTCATGAACATCAGTTTGGCCTGCTTGTGTGGAAACTGTGAGTGATTTGCTTACTTCAGTCAGACTTTACTTTACTTTTACTTTTACTTTACAGTCATTTGGCAGACGCTTTTATCCAAAGCGACTTACAAAAAGAGGAGCAAGTGAAGCAATTTGTCTACAATAGGCTACAGTAGATGTCAAAACAGGCTATATAAGGAAACTTGCTAGACAGAACAGCATGACAGTCAACAAAAACAGTGAACACAAGACAAGAAACACAAGCAAAGTTTTTTTTTTTTTTTGTTAATCAGTGTTAAGGTGCTGGTGGAAGAGCTCAGTTTTTAGTGCTTTTTTAAATGTTAAGAAGGTTGCAGACTTCCTCAGAGTCCACAGTTTCCACTCCGCCTCCCACAGCTCCGCCTCTGGAGCTCTGCTGTTTCTCTAGAGCTTTCTTTCTTGGCTATCTTGTTCTATAGTCCTGGTTCTTTCCCTTTTCTTCTGTGGTTCTCTCTAGTCCCTCAGGCTCTGTTTCATATACTCTTGGTTCTGTCCTGATGTCTCTGTGGTTCATGGCTGCCCTTCAGAAGTCTCAGTGGTACACCGCCACCCTTCGGAAGTTTCATGGCTCATGGCTGGGCTTTTGAAGTCTTCACGATGCATGACAGCCATTCTGATGTTTACGGTGCACAGCCGCACATCTTCAGTCTTGCATGCTGTTTCCAAGAGCTTTCAGCAACCCCC